>JASTWF010000146.1:264122-926032 GCA_030390025.1 Squalus acanthias
CAGACTATCATATCACAGGACCCAGGTCTGTCATTCATTCACAGCCCCAGACTATCCATCATCACAGACCCAGACTATCCATCATCACCACACCAGACTATCCAATCACAGACACAGACTTTCCATCACCGGACACACACAATCCATCATCACAGACCCGACTATCCATCACTGACCCAGACTATCCATCACAGAAAAAAGACTATCCATTATCACAGACCCAGACTATCATCACAGGACCAGACAATCCATCACAGACCAGACAATCCAAACCACAGACCCAGACTATCAATCACCACCAGACCCAGGGACTATCATTTTATCACCAGACCAGATGTCCATCATCACAGACCCAGGACTACCATCATCACAGACCCAGACTATCCATCATCACAGACCCAGACTATCCATCATCACAGACCCAGACTATCCATCATCACAGACCCAGACTATCATCATCACAGACCCAGACTATCCATCACAGACCCAGACTATCCATCATAGACCCAGACTATCCATCATAGACCCAGACTATCATCATCACAGACCCAGACTATCCATCACAGCAGACCCAGACTATCCCATCATCACAGACCCAACTGTCCATCATCACAGACCCAGACTATCCATCACACAGACCCAGTCTATCCATCATAGACCCAGACTATCCATCATCACAGACCCAGACTATCCATCATCACAGACCCAGACTATCCTCATCACAGACCCAACTATCCATCATCACAGACCCAACTATCCATCATTACAAACCCAGACTGTCCATCATCACAGACCCAGACTATCCATCATCACGACCCAGACTATCCATCATCACAGACCCCGACTATCTTCATCACAGACCCAGACTGTCCACATCACAGACCCAGACTATCTATCATCAGAGACCCAGACTATCCATCATCACAGACCCAGACTATCCATCACAGACCACAGACAATCATCACAGACCCTGACTATCCATCACAGAACAAAAAATATCATCACAGACCCAGACTATCCATCACAGACACAAACTATCCATTATCACAGACCCAGACTATCCATTACAGACACCAGACATCCAAACACAGACCCAGACTTATCAATCACAGACCCAGACCTATCAATCATCACACACACCAGACTGTCCAATCACAGGCCCAGACTATCCTTCATCGCAAACCCAGACAATCTATCACAGACCCAGACTACCTATCATCAGACCCAGACTATCTATCACGAGACCCTAGACTATCCATCACAGACCCAGACTAACAATCACAGGCCCAGGCTATCCATCATTACAAGACCCAGACTATTCATCACAGAGCCAGACTATCCATTATTACAGACCCATGACTAGCCATTATCACAGATCCAGACTATCCATCACATACCCAGACTATCCATCACAGACACAGACTATCCATCACAGACCCAGACTATCCATCACAGACCCAGACTATCATCATCACAGACCCAGACTATCCATCATCACAGACCCAGACTATCCATCACAGACCCAGACTATCCATCACAGACCCAGACTATCCATCACAGACCCAGACTATCCATCATCACAGACCCAGACTATCCATCATCACAGACCCAGACTATCCATCACAGACCCAGACTATCCATCACAGACCCAGATAATCCATCATCACTGACCCAGACTATCCATCACAGACCCAGACTATCCATCACAGACCCAGACTATCCATCATCACAGACCCAGACTATCCATCACAGACCCAGATTATCCATTATCACAGACCCAGGCTATCCATCACAGACCCAGATTATCCATCATCACAGACCCAGACCATCCATCATCACAGACCCAGACCATCCATCATCACAGACCCAGACCATCCATCATCACAGACCCAGGACTATCCATCATCACAGACCCAAACTGTCCATTATCACAGACCCAGACTGTCCATCATCACAGCCCCAGACTATCCATCATCACAGACCCAGACTATCCATCATCACACACCCAGACTATCCATCACAGACCCAGACTTCCATCACAGACCACACTATCCATCATCACAGACCCAGACTATCCATCACAGACCCAGACTATCCATCACAGAAACAGACTATCCATTATCACAGACCCAGACTATCCATCACAGACCCAGACAATCCATCACAGACCCAGACAATCCAAACACAGACCCAGACTATCAATCACCACAGACCCAGACTATCCATCATCACAGACCCAGACTGTCCATCATCACAGACCCAGACTATCCATCATCACAGACCCAGACTATCCATCATCACAGACCCAGACTATCCATCATCACAGACCCAGACTATCCATCATCACAGACCCAGACTATCCATCATCACAGACCCAGACTATCCATCATCACAGACCCAGTCTATCCATCATAGACCCAGACTATCCATCATCACAGACCCAGACTATCCATCATCACAGACCCAAACTATCCATCATCACACACCCAGACTATCCATCATCACAGACCCAGACTATCCATCATCACAGACCCAGACTATCCATCATCACAGATCCAGACTGTCCATCATCACAGACCCAGACTATCTATCATCACAGACCCAGACTATCCATCATCACACACCCAGACTATCCATCACAGACCCAGACTATCCATCACAGAATAAAAATATACATCATCACAGACCCAGACTATCCATCACAGACACAGACTATCCATCACAGACCCAGACTATCCATCACAGAACAAAAATATACATCATCACAGACCCAGACTATCCATCACAGACACAAACTATCCATTATCACAGACCCAGACTATCCATTACAGACCCAGACAATCCAAACACAGACCCAGACTATCAATCACAGACCCAGACTATCAATCATCACACACCCAGACTGTCCAACACAGGCCCAGACTATCCATCATCGCAAACCCAGACAATCTATCACAGACCCAGACTAACCATCACAGACCCAGACTATCTATCACTAGACCTAGACTATCCATCACAGACCCAGACTAGCAATCACAGGCCCAGCTATCCATCATTACAGACCCAGACTATTCATCACAGAGCCAGACTATCCATTATTACAGACCCAGACTAGCCATTATCACAGATCCAGACTATCCATCACATACCCAGACTATCCATCGCAGACACAGACTATCCATCACAGACCCAGACTATCCATCACAGACCCAGACTATCCATCATCACAGACCCAGACTATCCATCATCACAGACCCAGACTATCCATCACAGACCCAGACTATCCATCACAGACCCAGACTATCCATCATCACAGACCCAGACTATCTATCATCGCAGACCCAGACTGTCCATCACAGACCCAGACTATTCATCACAGACCCAGACTATCCATCATCACAGACCCAGACTATCCATCATCACAGACCCAGACTATCCATCACAGACCCAGACTATCCATCACAGACCCAGACTATCCATCACAGACCCAGACTATCCATCATCACAGACCCAGCCTATCCATCATCGCAGACCCAGACTATCCATCACAGACCCAGACTATCCATCACAGACCCAGATAATCCATCATCACTGACCCAGACTATCCATCACAGACCCAGACTATCTATCACAGACCCAGACTATCCATCATCACAGACCCAGACTATCCATCACAGACCCAGATTATCCATTATCACAGACCCAGGCTATCCATCACAGACCCAGATTATCCATCATCACAGACCCAGACCATCCATCATCAGAGACCCAGACCATCCATCATCACAGACCCAGACCATCCATCATCACAGACCCAGACTATCCATCATCACAGACCCAGACTGTCCATTATCACAGACCCAGACTGTCCATCATCACAGCCCCAGACTATCCATCATCACAGACCCAGACTATCCATCATCACACACCCAGACTATCCATCACAGACACAGACTTTCCATCACAGACTCACACTATCCATCATCACAGACCCAGACTATCCATCACAGACCCAGTCTATCCATCATAGACCCAGACTATCCATCATAGACCCAGACTATCCATCATAGACCCAGACTATCCATCATCACAGACCCAGACTATCCATCATCACAGAGCCAGACTATCCATCATCACAGACCCAGACTGTCCATCATCACAGACCCAGACTATCCATCATCACAGACCCAGTCTATCCATCATAGACCCAGACTATCCATCATCACAGACCCAGACTATCCATCATCACAGACCCAGACTATCCATCATCACAGACCCAGACTATCCATCATCACAGACCCAGACTATCCATCATCACAGACCCAGACTGTCCATCATCACAGACCCAGACTATCCATCATCACAGACCCAGACTATCCATCATCACAGACCCCGACTATCCATCATTACAGACCCAGACTGTCCATCATCACAGACCCAGACTATCTATCATCACAGACCCAGACTATCCATCATCACACACCCAGACTATCCATCACAGACCCAGACTATCCATCACAGAATAAAAATATACATCATCACAGACCCAGACTATCCATCACAGACACAGACTATCCATCACAGACCCTGACTATCCATTATCACAGACCCAGACTATCCATCACAGAACAAAAATATACATCCTCACAGACCCAGACTATCCATCACAGACACAAACTATCCATTATCACAGACCCAGACTATCCATTACAGACCAAGACAATCCAAACACAGACCCAGACTATCAATCACAGACCCAGACTATCAATCATCACACACCCAGACTATCCAACACAGGCCCAGACAATCCATCATCGCAAACCCAGACAATCTATCACAGACCCAGACTAACCATCACAGACCCAGACTATCTATCACTAGACCTAGACTATCCATCACAGACCTACACTAACAATCACAGGCCCAGGCTATCCATCATTACAGACCCAGACTATTCATCACAGAGCCAGACTATCCATTATTACAGACCCAGACTAGCCATTATCACAGATCCAGACTATCCATCACATACCCAGACTATCCATCGCAGACACAGACTATCCATCACAGACCCAGACTATCCATCACAGACCCAGACTATCCATCATCACAGACCCAGACTATCCATCATCACAGACCCAGACTATCCATCACAGACCCAGACTATCCATCACAGACCCAGACTATCCATCACAGACCCAGACTATCCATCATCACAGACCCAGACTATCCATCATCGCAGACCCAGACTATCCATCACAGACCCAGACTATCCATCACAGACCCAGATAATCCATCATCACTGACCCAGACTATCCATCACAGACCCAGACTATCCATCACAGACCCAGACTATCCATCATCACAGACCCAGACTATCCATCACAGACCCAGATTATCCATTATCACAGACCCAGGCTATCCATCACAGACCCAGATTATCCATCATCACAGACCCAGACCATCCATCATCACAGACCCAGACCATCCATCATCACAGACCCAGACCATCCATCATCACAGACCCAGACTATCCATCATCACAGACCCAGACTGTCCATTATCACAGACCCAGACTGTCCATCATCACAGCCCCAGACTATCCATCATCACAGACCCAGACTATCCATCATCACACACCCAGACTATCCATCACAGACACAGACTTTCCATCACAGACTCACACTATCCATCATCACAGACCCAGACTATCCATCACAGACCCAGACTATCCATCACAGAAACAGACTATCCATTATCACAGACCCAGACTATCCATCACAGACCCAGACAATCCATCACAGACCCAGACAATCCAAACACAGACCCAGACTATCCATCACCACAGACCCAGACTATCCATCATCACAGACCCAGACTGTCCATCATCACAGACCCAGACTATCCATCATCACAGACCCAGACTATCCATCATCACAGACCCCGACTATCCATCATCACAGACCCAGACTGTCCATCATCACAGACCCAGACTATCTATCATCACAGACCCAGACTATCCATCATCACACACCCAGACTATCCATCACAGACCCAGACTATCCATCACAGAATAAAAATATACATCATCACAGACCCAGACTATCCATCACAGACACAGACTATCCATCACAGACCCTGACTATCCATCACAGAACAAAAATATACATCATCACAGACCCAGACTATCCATCACAGACACAAACTATCCATTATCACAGACCCAGACTATCCATTACAGACCCAGACAATCCAAACACAGACCCAGACTATCAATCACAGACCCAGACTATCAATCATCACACACCCAGACTGTCCAACACAGGCCCAGACTATCCATCATCGCAAACCCAGACAATCTATCACAGACCCAGACTAACCATCACAGACCCAGACTATCTATCACTAGACCTAGACTATCCATCACAGACCCAGACTAACAATCACAGGCCCAGGCTATCCATCATTACAGACCCAGACTATTCATCACAGAGCCAGACTATCCATTATTACAGACCCAGACTAGCCATTATCACAGATCCAGACTATCCATCACATACCCAGACTATCCATCGCAGACACAGACTATCCATCACAGACCCAGACTATCCATCACAGACCCAGACTATCCATCATCACAGACCCAGACTATCCATCATCACAGACCCAGACTATCCATCACAGACCCAGACTATCCATCACAGACCCAGACTATCCATCACAGACCCAGACTATCATCATCACAGACCCAGACTATCCATCATCCAGACCCAGACTATCCATCACAGACCCAGACTATCCATCACAGACCCAGATATCCATCATCACTGACCCAGACTATCCATCACAGACCCAGACTATCATCATCACAGACCCAGACTATCATCATCACAGACCCAGACTATCCATCACAGTCCCAGATTATCCATTATCACAGACCCAGGCTATACATCACAGACCCAGACTATTCATCACAGACCCAGACTATCCATCATCACAGACCCAGACCATCCATCATCACAGACCCAGACCATCCATCATCACAGACCCAGACTATCCATCATCACAGACCCAGACTGTCCATTATCACAGACCCAGACTGTCCATCATCACAGCCCCAGACTATCCATCATCACAGACCCAGACTATCCATCATCACACACCCAGACTATCCATCACAGACACAGACTTTCCATCACAGACTCACACTATCCATCATCACAGACCCAGACTATCCATCACAGACCCAGACTATCCATCACAGAAACAGACTATCCATTATCACAGACCCAGACTATCCATCACAGACCCAGACAATCCATCACAGACCCAGACAATCCAAACACAGACCCAGACTATCAATCACCACAGACCCAGACTATCCATCATCACAGACCCAGACTGTCCATCATCACAGACCCAGACTATCCATCATCACAGACCCAGACTATCCATCATCACAGACCCAGACTATCCATCATCACAGACCCAGACTATCCATCATCACAGACCCAGACTATCCATCATCACAGACCCAGACTATCCATCATCACAGACCCAGACTGTCCATCATCACAGACCCAGACTATCCATCATCACAGACCCAGACTATCCATCATCACAGACCCCGACTATCCATCATCACAGACCCAGACTGTCCATCATCACAGACCCAGACTATCTATCATCACAGACCCAGACTATCCATCATCACACACCCAGACTATCCATCACAGACCCAGACTATCCATCACAGAATAAAAATATACATCATCACAGACCCAGACTATCCATCACAGACACAGACTATCCATCACAGACCCTGACTATCCATCACAGAACAAAAATATACATCATCACAGACCCAGACTATCCATCACAGACACAAACTATCCATTATCACAGACCCAGACTATCCATTACAGACCCAGACAATCCAAACACAGACCCAGACTATCAATCACAGACCCAGACTATCAATCATCACACACCCAGACTGTCCAACACAGGCCCAGACTATCCATCATCGCAAACCCAGACAATCTATCACAGACCCAGTCTAACCATCACAGACCCAGACTATCTATCACGAGACCTAGACTATCCATCACAGACCCAGACTAACAATCACAGGCCCAGGCTATCCATCATTACAGACCCAGACTATTCATCACAGAGCCAGACTATCCATTATTACAGACCCAGACTAGCCATTATCACAGATCCAGACTATCCATCACATACCCAGACTATCCATCGCAGACACAGACTATCCATCACAGACCCAGACTATCCATCACAGACCCAGACTATCCATCATCACAGACCCAGACTATCCATTATCACAGACCAGACTATCCATTATCACAGATCCAGACTATCCATCACAGACCCAGACTATCCATCACAGACCCAGACTATCCATCATCACAGACCCAGCCTATCCATCATCGCAGACCCAGGACTATCATCACAGACCAGACTATCCATCACAGACCCAGATAATCCATCATCACAACCCAGTCTATCCATCATAGACCGCCAGACTATCCATCATCACAGACCCAGACTATCCATCATCACAGACGCCAAACTATCCATCATCATACAACCCAGACCTATCCATCATCACAGACCCAGACTATCCATCATCACAGACCCCAGTCTATCCATCATCACAGATCCAAGACGTCCATCATCAACAGACCCAGCTATCTATCATCACAGCCCCCAGACTATCCATCATCACATACCCAACTATCCATCACAGACCCAGACTATCCATCACAGAATAAAAATATACATACATCACAGACCCAGACTATCCATCACAGACACAGACTCTCCATCACAGACCCTGACTGTCCCATCACAGAACTAAAATATACATCATCACAGACCCAGACTATCCATCACAGAACACAAACTATCCATTAGCACAGACCCAGACTATCCATAACAGAACCCAGACAATCCAAACACAGACCCAGACTATCAATCACAGGACCCAGACTATCAATCATACACACCCAGACTGTCCAAACACAGGCCCAGACTATCCATCATCGCAAACCCAGACAATCTATCACAGACCCAGACTAACCATCACAGACCCAGACTATCTAACACTAGACCTAGACTATCCATCACAGACACAGACTAACAATCACAGGCCCAGGCTATCCATCATTACAGACCCAGACTATTCATCACAGAGCCAGACTATCCATTATTACAGATCCAGACTAGCCATTATCACAGATCCAGACTATCCATCACATACCCAGACTATCCATCGCAGACACAGACTATCCATCACAGACCCAGACTATCCATCACAGACCCAGACTATCCATCATCACAGACCCAGACTATCCATCATCACAGACCCAGACTATCCATCACAGACCCAGACTATCCATCACAGACCCAGACTATCCATCACAGACCCAGACTATCCATCATCACAGACCCAGACTATCTATCATCGCAGACCCAGACTGTCCATCACAGACCCAGACTATCCATCACAGACCCAGACTATCCATCACAGACCCAGACTATCCATCATCACAGACCCAGACTATCCATCATCACAGACCCAGACTATCCATCATCAGACCCAGCTATCCATCACAGACCCAAGCTATACATCACAGACCCAGTCTATCCATCATAGACCCAGCTATCCATCAGACCCAGACTATCCATCATCAGACCCAGACTATCCATCATCACAGACCCAGACTATCCATCATCACAGACCCAGACTATCCATCATCACAGACCCAGACTTTCCATCATCACAGACCCAGACTATCCATATCACAGACCCAGACTATCATCATCAGACCCAGACTATCCATCACACAGACCCAGACTATCCATCATCACAGACCCAGACTATCCATCATCACAGACCCAGACTATCCATCATCACAGACCCAGACGTCCTATCATCACAGACCCAGACTATCCATCATCACAGACCCAGACTATCCATCATCACAGACCCCGACTATCCATCATCACAGACCCAGACTGTCCATCATCACAGACCCAGACTATCTATCATCACAGACCCAGACTATCCATCATCACACACCCAGACTATCCATCACAGACCCAGACTATCCATCACAGAATAAAAATATACATCATCACAGACCCAGACTATCCATCACAGACACAGACTATCCATCACAGACCCTGACTATCCATCACAGAACAAAAATATACATCATCACAGACCCAGACTATCCATCACAGACACAGACTATCCATTATCACAGACCCAGACTATCCATTACAGACCCAGACAATCCAAACACAGACCCAGACTATCAATCACAGACCCAGACTATCAATCATCACACACCCAGACTGTCCAACACAGGCCCAGACTATCCATCGTCGCAAACCCAGACAATCTATCACAGACCCAGACTAACCATCACAGACCCAGACTATCTAACACTAGACCTAGACTATCCATCACAGACCCAGACTAACAATCACAGGCCCAGGCTATCCATCATTACAGACCCAGACTATTCATCACAGAGCCAGACTATCCATTATTACAGATCCAGACTAGCCATTATCACAGATCCAGACTATCCATCACAGACCCAGACTATCCATCACAGACACAGACTATCCATCACAGACCCAGACTATCCATCACAGACCCAGACTATCCATCATCACAGACCCAGACTATCCATCATCACAGACCCAGACTATCCATCACAGACCCAGACTATCCATCACAGACCCAGACTATCCATCATCACAGACCCAGACTATCTATCATCACAGACCCAGACTATCCATCACAGACCCAGA
Source organism: Squalus acanthias (assembly GCA_030390025.1). NCBI lineage: Eukaryota > Metazoa > Chordata > Chondrichthyes > Squaliformes > Squalidae > Squalus > Squalus acanthias. The sequence continues at coordinate 274,971 of JASTWF010000146.1, forward strand.
CTATTCATCACAGACCCAGACTATCCATCACAGACCCAGACTATCCATCATCACAGACCCAGACTATCCATCACAGACCCAGACTATCCATCATCACAGACCCAGACTATACATCACAGACCCAGACTATACATCACAGACCCAGACTATCCATCATCACAGACCCAGACTATCCATCATCACAGACCCAGACTATCCATCATCACAGACCCAGACTATCCATCATCACAGACCCAGACTATCCATCACAGACCCAGACTATCCATCATCACAGACCCAGACTATCCATCACAGACCCAGACTATCCATCTCACAGACCCAGACTATCCATCATCACAGACCCAGACTATCCATCATCACAGACCCAGACTATCCATCATCACAGACCCAGACTGTCCATCATCACAGACCCAGACTATCCATCATCACAGACCCAGACTATCCATCATCACAGACCCCGACTATCCATCATTACAGACCCAGACTGTCCATCATCACAGACCCAGACTATCTATCATCACAGACCCAGACTATCCATCATCACACACCCAGACTATCCATCACAGACCCAGACTATCCATCACAGAATAAAAATATACATCATCACAGACCCAGACTATCCATCACAGACACAGACTATCCATCACAGACCCTGACTATCCATCACAGAACAAAAATATACATCATCACAGACCCAGACTATCCATCACAGACACAGACTATCCATTATCACAGACCCAGACTATCCATTACAGACCCAGACAATCCAAACACAGACCCAGACTATCAATCACAGACCCAGACTATCAATCATCACACACCCAGACTGTCCAACACAGGCCCAGACTATCCATCATCGCAAACCCAGACAATCTATCACAGACCCAGACTAACCATCACAGACCCAGACTATCTATCACTAGACCTAGACTATCCATCACAGACCCAGACTAACAATCACAGGCCCAGGCTATCCATCATTACAGACCCAGACTATTCATCACAGAGCCAGACTATCCATTATTACAGACCCAGACTAGCCATTATCACAGATCCAGACTATCCATCACATACCCAGACTATCCATCGCAGACACAGACTATCCATCACAGACCCAGACTATCCATCACAGACCCAGACTATCCATCATCACAGACCCAGACTATCCATCATCACAGACCCAGACTATCCATCACAGACCCAGACTATCCATCACAGACCCAGACTATCCATCACAGACCCAGACTATCCATCATCACAGACCCAGACTATCCATCATTGCAGACCCAGACTATCCATCACAGACCCAGACTATCCATCACAGACCCAGATAATCCATCATCACTGACCCAGACTATCCATCACAGACCCAGACTATCCATCACAGACCCAGACTATCCATTATCACAGACCCAGGCTATCCATCACAGACCCAGATTATCCATCATCACAGACCCAGACCATCCATCATCAGAGACCCAGACCATCCATCATCACAGACCCAGACCATCCATCATCACAGACCCAGACTATCCATCATCACAGACCCAGACTGTCCATTATCACAGACCCAGACTGTCCATCATCACAGCCCCAGACTATCCATCATCACAGACCCAGACTATCCATCATCACACACCCAGACTATCCATCACAGACACAGACTTTCCATCACAGACTCACACTATCCATCATCACAGACCCAGACTATCCATCACAGACCCAGACTATCCATCACAGAAACAGACTATCCATTATCAGAGACCCAGACTATCCATCACAGACCCAGACAATCATCACAGACCCATACAATCCATCAGAGACCCAGACTAACAATCACAGGCCCAGGCATCCATCATTACAGACCCAGACTATTCATCACAGAGCCAGACTATCCATTATTACAGACCCAGACTAGCCATTATCACAGATCCAGACTATCCATCACATACCCAGACTATCCATCGCAGACACAGACTATCCATCACAGACCCAGACTATCCATCACAGACCCAGACTATCCATCATCACAGACCCAGACTATCCATCATCACAGACCCAGACTATCCATCACAGACCCAGACTATCCATCACAGACCCAGACTATCCATCACAGACCCAGACTATCCATCATCACAGACCCAGACTATCCATCATCACAGACCCAGACTATCCATCACAGACCCAGACTATCCATCACAGACCCAGACTATCCATCACAGACCCAGACTATCCATCATCACAGACCCAGACTATCCATCATCGCAGACCCAGACTATCCATCACAGACCCAGACTATCCATCACAGACCCAGATAATCCATCATCACTGACCCAGACTATCCATCACAGACCCAGACTATCCATCACAGACCCAGATAATCCATCATCACTGACCCAGACTATCCATCACAGACCCAGACTATCCATCACAGACCCAGACTATCCATCATCACAGACCCAGACTATCCATCACAGACCCAGATTATCCATTATCACAGACCCAGGCTATCCATCACAGACCCAGATTATCCATCATCACAGACCCAGACCATCCATCATCAGAGACCCAGACCATCCATCATCACAGACCCAGACCATCCATCATCACAGACCCAGACTATCCATCATCACAGACCCAGACTGTCCATTATCACAGACCCAGACTGTCCATCATCACAGCCCCAGACTATGCATCATCACAGACCCAGACTATCCATTATCACACACCCAGACTATCCATCACAGACACAGACTTTCCATCACAGACTCACACTATCCATCATCACAGACCCAGACTATCCATCACAGACCCAGACTATCCATCACAGAAACAGACTATCCATTATCACAGACCCAGACTATCCATCACAGACCCAGACAATCCATCACAGACGCAGACAATCCAAACACAAACCCAGACTATCAATCACAGACCCAGACTATCAATCATCACACACCCAGACTGTCCAACACAGGCCCAGACTATCCATCACAGACCCAGACTATCTATCACAGACCTAGACTATCCATCACAGACCCAGACTAAATATCATGGCCCAGGCTATCCATCATTACAGACCCAGACTATCCATCACAGAGCCAGACTATCCATTATTACAGACCCAGACTTACCATTATCACAGATACAGAATATCCATCACATTCCCAGACTATGCATCGCAGACACAGATTATCTATCATCACAGCCCCAGACTATCTATCATCACAGCCCCAGACTATCTATCATCACAGCCCCAGACTATCCATCATCACAGACCCAGACTATCCATCATCACAGACCCAGACTATGCATCACAGACCCAGACTATCCATCACAGACCCAGACTATCCATCATCACAGACCCAGACTATCCATCATAGAACCAGACTATCCATGACAGACCCAGACTATCCATCACAGACCCAGACAATCCAACACAGACCCAGACTATCAATCATCACAGACCCAGACTATCTATCATCACAGCCCCAGACTATCCATCATCACAGCCCCAGACTATCTATCATCACAGCCCCAGACTATCAATCATCACAGACCCAGACTATCTATCATCACAGTCCCAGACTATCAATCATCACAGCCCCAGACTATCTATCATCACAGCCCCAGACTATCAATCATCACAGACCCAGACTATCTATCATCACAGCCCCAGACTATCAATCATCACAGCCCCAGACTATCTATCATCACAGCCCCAGACTATCCATCATCACAGACCCAGATAATCCATCATCACAGCCCCAGACTATCAATCATCACAGCCCCAGACTATCTATCATCACAGCCCCAGACTATCAATCATCACAGCCCCAGACTATCTATCATCACAGCCCCAGACTATCCATTATTACAGACCCAGACTATCCATTATCACAGATCCAGACTATCCATCACATACCCAGACTATCCATCACAGACACAGACTATCCATCACAAACACATTATCCATCATCACAGACCCAGACTATCCATCACAGGCCCAGACCATCCATCACAGGCCCAGGCTTTCCATCATCACAGACCCAGACTATCCATCACAGACCCAGACCATCCATCACAGGCCCAGGCTTTCCATCATCACAGACACAGACTATCTATCACAAACACATTATCCATCATCACAGACACAGACTATCCATCACAGACACACACTATCTATCATCACAGACCCAGACTATCCATCATCACAGACCCAGATTATCCATCATCACAGACCCAGACTATCCATCACAGACCCAGACTATCCATCATCACAGACCCAGACTATCCATCATCACAGACCCAGACTATCAATCATCACAGACCCAGACTATCCATCATAGACCCAGACTGTCCATCATCACAGACCCAGACCATCCATCACAGAACCAGACTATCCATCATTACAGACCCAGACTATCAATCACAGACCCAGACTGTCCATCACAGACCCAGACTATCTATCATCACAGACCCAGACAATCCATCCCAGACCCAGACTATCCATCCCAGACCCAGACTCTCTATTATCACAGACCCAGACCATCCATCATCACAGACCCAGTCTATCCATCATAGACCCAGACTATCCATCATCACAGACCCAGACTATCCATTATCACAGTCAGTCTATCCATTATCACAGAGTCAGACTATCCATCATCACAGACTCAGACTATCCATCATCACAGACCCAGACAATCCATCACAGACCCAGACTAACCACCATCAGCATTAAATGGGAAATTAGAGACGCGTGCAATAAGGGCACTGCAGTCATCATGGGTGACTCCAATCTACATATAGATTGGGCTAACCAGGTTAGTAACAATACTGTTGTGGAGTAATTCCTAGAGTGTATCCGGGATGGTTTCCTGAACCAATATGCCGAGGAACCAACTAGAGATCAGGCCATCTTAGACTGGGTATTATGTAATGAGAAAGGATTAATTAGCAATCTTGTTGTGCGAGGCCCCTTGGGGAGGAGCGATCATAATATGATAGAATTCTTCATTAAGATGGAGAGTGAAGTAGTTGACTCAGAGACTGCGGTCATGAATTTAAATAAAGGAAACTACGATGGTACGAGGCGGGAGTTGGCTAGGATGGATTGGGGAGCGTTACTTAAAGGGTTGACGGTGGATAGGCAATGGCAAACATTTAACGATCGCATGGATGAACTACAGAATTTGTTCATCCCTGTTTGGCATAAAAATAAAACAAAAAAGCTGACTCAACCGTGGCTAACAAGGGAAATTAGGGATAGCATAAGATCCAAGGAGAGGACATATAAATTGGCCAGAAAAAGCAGCAAACCTGAGGATTGGGAACAGTTTAGGATTCAGCAAAGGAGGACAAAGGAATTAATTAAGAGGGGGAAAATAGAATATGAAAGTAAGCTTGCAGGGAACATAAAAAGTGACTGTAAAAGCTTTGATAGATATGTGAAGAGAAAAAGATTGGTGAAGTCAAGCGTAGGTCCCTTGCAGTCAGAATCAGGGGAATTTATAATGGGGAACAAAGAAATGGCAGACCAATTAAATACATACTTTGGTTCTGTCTTCACAAAGGAGGACACAAATAACCTCCCAGAGATGTCAGGGAGCATAGGGTCTAATGAGAGGGAGGAATTGAATGAAATCAGTATTTGTAGGGAAATGGTGTTAGGGAAATTGACGGGATTGAAGGCCGATAAATCCCCAGGGCCTGATAATCTACATCCTAGGGTACTTAAGGAAGTGGCCCTAGAAATAGTAGATGCATTGCTGGTCATCTTCCAAAATTCTATAGACTCTGGAACAGTTCCCATGGATTGGAGGGTAGCTAATGTAACCCCACTATTTAAAAAAGGTGGTGGAGAGAAAACGGGGAATTATAGATCGGTAAGCCTGACATCGGTAGTGGGGAAAATGCTAGAGTCCATTATAAAAGATGTAATAGCAGAGCACTTGGAAAACAGTGACAGGATCGGACAAAGTCAACATGGATTTACAAAAGGTAAATCATGCTTGACTAATCTACTGGAATTTTTTGAGGATGTAACTGGTAGAATAGATAAGGGAGAGCCATTGGATGTGGTATATTTGGACTTTCAGAAGGCTTTTGATAAGGTCCCGCATAAGAGATTGGCGTGCAAAGTTAAAGCACATGGGATTGCGGGTAAGGTACTGACTTGGATAGAGAACTGGTTGGCAGACAGGAAGCAAAGAGTTGGAATAAACGGGTCATTTTCCGAGTGGCAGGCAGTGACTAGTGGGGTACCACAGAGATCGGTGCTAGGACCCCAGCTATTTACAATATATATTAATGATCTAGACAAGTGAACTAGATGTAATATCTCCAAGTTTGCAGACGACACAAAGCTGGGTGGGCGTGTGTGCTGTGAGGAGGATGCAGAGAAATTCGAGTATGATTTGGACAGTTTGGGTGATTGGGCAGATGCATGGCAGATGCAGTATAATGTGGATAAATGTGAGGTTATCCACTTTGGTGGCAAAAACAGGAAGACAGATTATTATCTGAATGGCAATAGATTGGGAAAAGGGGCAGTGCAACGAGACCTGGGTGTCCTTGTGCACCAGTCACTGAAGGTAAGTATGCAGGTGCAGCAGGCTGTTAAGAAGGCAAATGGTATGTTGGCCTTCATAGCTAGAGGATTCGAGTACAGGAGCAAGGATGCCTTGCTGCAGTTGTATAGGGCCTTGGTGAGACCACACCTTGAGTATTGTGTGCAGTTTTGGTCACCTTATCTGAGAAAGGATGTTCTTGCCATGGAGGGAGTGCAGCGAAGATTCACCAGACTGATACCTGAGATGGCAGGAATGACGTATGAACAGAGATTGGGTCGATTAGGCTTATATTCGCTGGAGTTTAGAAGAATGAGAGGGGATCTCATTGAAACTTATAAAATTCTAACAGGACTAGGCAGACTAGATGCAGGAAGGATGTTCCCAATGGCGGAGGAGTCCAGAACCAGAGGTCACAGTCTAAGGATAAGGGGTAAGCCATTTAAGACTGAGATGAGGAGGAATTTCTTCACCCAGAGTGTGGTGAACCTGTGGAATTCTCTACTACAGAAGACAGTTGAGGCCAATTCATTAAATATATTCAAGAAGGAGTTAGATATATTTCTTAAGGCTAAAGGGACCAAGTGATATGGGGAGAAAGCAGGGACAGGGTACTGAATTTGGATGATCAGCCATGATCTCATCGAATGGCGGAGCAGGCTCGAGGGGCCGAATGGACTACTGCTGCTCCTATCTTCTATGTTTCTATGTTTCTATCATAGACCCAGACTATCCATCACAGACCCAGACATTCCATCATCACAGACCCAGACTATACATCATCACAGACCCAGACAATCCATCACAGACCCAGACTATCCATCACAGACACAGACTATCCATCACAGACCCAGACTATACATCACAGACCCAGACTATCCATCATCACAGACCCAGACAATCCATCACAGACCCAGACTATCCATCACAGACACAGACTATCCATCACAGACCCAGACTATACATCACAGACCCAGACTATCCATCATCACAGACTCAGACTATCCATCACAGACCCAGACTATCCATCACAGACACAGACTATCCATCACAGAACCAGACTATCCATCACAGACCCAGATTATCCATCACAGAACCAGACTATCATCACAGACCCAGATTATCCATCACAGACCCAGACTATCCATCATCACAGACTCAGACTATCCATCACAGACCCAGACTATCCATCACAGACCCAGACTATCCATCACAGACCCAGACTATCTATTACAGACCCAGACTATCCATCACAGACCCAGACTATCCATCATCACAACCCAGACTATCTATCACAGTCCCAAACCATCCATCGCCACAGACCCAGACTATCCATCATCACAGACCCAGACTATCCATCATCACATACCCAGACTATCCATCAGAAACCCAGACTATCCATCACAGACGCACACTATCCATTATCACAGATCCAGACTATCCATTATCACAGACCCAGACTATTCATCGTCACAGACCCAGACTATCCATCACAGACCCAGACTATCTATCATCACAGGCCCAGACTGTCCATCACAGACCCAGACTATCTATCATCACAGACCCAGACTATCCATCACAGACCCAGACTATCCATCACAGACCCAGACTATCCATCACAGACCCAGACTATCCATCACAGACCCAGACTATCCATCACAGACCCAGACTATCTATCACAGGCTTAGACTATCCATCACAGACCCAGACTATCCATCACAGACCCAGACTATCTATCATCACAGACCCAGATTATTTATCATCACAGATCCAGACTATCCATCACAGACCCAGTCTATCCATCACAGACCCAGACTATTTATCATCACAGACCCAGACTATCCATAACAGATCCAGACAATCCATCACAGACCCAGACTATCCATCACAGACCCAGACTATCCATCACAGACCCAGACTATCCATCACAGACCCAGACTATCCATCACAGACCCAGTCTATCCATCACAGACCCAGACTATCCATCACAGACCCAGACTATCCATCACAGGCCCAGACTATCCATACGAGTGACACCAGTCGTTAGCTCCTCCATATCGCTCAGAATCCTCTGTGCATGTGTTTTAATCAAACAGTGACTTCCGTTCCATTCGTGCCTTTCTTGTAACTACGATGTTCCAATGTGTTATACTTACTTTTAAGTGTAGTGACTTTTATTCGAGGGCTTACTGAGTGTTGTTTAAAGCCTTCAGGTGTTAGTAAGTAGGTTTGTTTTATGCTTTCAGGAAATGCATTATGTGCACTATAGCACTGCACACACTGGGCCACGCACTGGGTGGGATCAATCAGCACCTGTTAACAGCAGTACGTGGCCATTCAAACCCAGGCAGAGCAGGCCATGGGTGCCCAGTATAGGCGTTCACTGGATAATTTTACTGTCAACCCCGAGGCAGAGAAAATGCGAGGGCCACACCCTGTCTCCCACTGGGGTGTTGGAAGGAACAGTAACATTCAAACGAGACTTGGATAAAATGCGGAAAAATTTGCAGGGCTATGGGGAAAGAGCAGGGCAGTGGGATTAATTGGCTAGCTCCACCACAGGCACAATGGGCCAGATAGCCTCCTTCTGTGCTGTATCCTTCTAGGATTCTAGGATTTAGATAAGCGGAAATGTCATTATGTTCACAGCTAATCAAGCTCAGTGTTTCACATCTCAGGGGGTAGGCTGGAAGAAGCTGGTTACTCTCGTGCTGAAAGAAGCAAAGGTAGAAATAGCAGAGGCATTGGTCACAATCTTTCAATCCTCATTGGCTACAGGAGTAGTGCTGGAGGACTGGAGAGGTAACAGAGAAGGTTGATCAAGGTGATGTAGTGGATGTTGTATATATGGACTTTCGGACGGCATCAAACAAAGTGCCACACAGGAGGCTTGTTAAGAAGATGGAAGCCCATGGAATTAAGGGGAAAGTGGTGGTATAGATATGGAATTGGCTCAGTGACAAGAAGCAAAGGGTGGTGGTGGTGGATGTTTTTCAGACTGGGAGGTGGTTTGCAGTGGTGTTCCCCAAGGGTCAATTTTGGGTCCATTACTCTTTTCAATTTTTATAAATGACCTAGACTCGGGTGTCGGGAGCAGCATTATAAAGTTTGCAGATTATACGAAATTTGGAAAAATAGTAGATAGTGATGAGGATCGTTTTAGGCTTCAGGATGACAGACAGGATGGTGAAATGGGCAGAAGCATGGCAGATGGAGTTCAATGCGGAGAAGTGTGAAGTGATGCACTTTGTGAGGACTAATATGGAAAGTCAGTATACTATAAACAGGACAATTTTGAAAAGTATAGATGAGCAGAGAGACCTTGGTGTCCATATACTCAAATCCTTAAAGGTGGCAGGGCAAGTTGATAATGTGGTTAAAAGCATATGGGTTACTGGGTTTATAAATAGAAGAATAGAATAAAAAAAACAAAAATCAGGCTAGAACGTTATAAATCACTGGTCAGGCCTCAGCTGGAGTATTGTGGACAATTCTGGGCACCACACTTCAGGAAAGGTGTCAAGGCCTTAGAGAGGGTACAGAGGAGGTTTACCAGGATGTTACCAGGGATGAGGGACTTCAGTTATGAGGAGAGGTTGGAAAAGTTAGGACTGTTCTCCTTGGAACAGCGAAGGTTAAGAGGTGGCCTAATAGAGGTTTTCAAGATGATGAGAGGTTTTGATAGAGTAGATGGAGAAAAATTATTGCCCCTGGCAAGTGGGTCAATAACCAGAGGTCATAGATTCAAAATCATTGGCAAAAGATCTAGAGGGGAGATGAGAAGAATGATTTCACTCAGAGAGTTGTCGGGATCTGAAACCCTCTACCTGAAAAGGGATTTCGACGGGTACTTGAGGATGAGGATCTCCAAGGGTTATGGACAAAAAACAGGGATGTGGGACTAAGCTCGGCTGCTCTTTCAAAGAGGCAGCACAGACACGATGGGCCAAATGGCCTCCTTCTGTGCGATAAGCTTCTATGATTCTATGATTCATTCAGATCAACACCTCATCCCACCCCCAGATCAACACCTCCTCCCACCCCCAGATCAACACTTCCTCCCACCCCCAGATCAACACCTCCTCCCATTCCCAGATCAACACCTCCTCCCATCCCCAGATCAACACCTTCTCCCACTCCCAGATCAACACCTCCTCCCATTCCCAGATCAACACCTCCTCCCACCCCCAGATCAACACCTCCTCCCACTCCCAAATCAACACCTCCTCCCACCCCAGATCAACACCTCCTCCCACTCCCAGATCAACACCTCCTCCCATTCCCAGATCAACACCTCCTCCCATTCCCAGATCAACACCTCCTCCCACTCCCAGATCAACACCTCCTCCCACCCCCAGATCAACACCTCCTCCCATTCCCAGATCAACACCTCCTCCCACTCCCAGATCAACACCTCCTCCCATTCCCAGATCAACACCTCCTCCCACTCCCAGATCAACACCTCCTCCCACCCCCAGATCAACACCTCCTCCCATTCCCAGATCAACACCTCCTCCCACCCCCAGATCAACACCTCCTCCCATTCCCAGATCAACACCTCCTCCCACCCCCAGATCAACACCTCCTCCCATTCCCAGATAAACACCTCCTACCATGTCCTCACAACTCCACCATGGCATCTTGTTCAAACAACGGCACAGAGACACGGACTTGCGAGGAAGTAGTTAGTGAGTCGGAAAGGTCTTCACTGAGTGAAGCACAGAGCAGCAGTGAGCATGAGTGGAGGATGTGAAGAGTCCCAGTCCTCCACAGAGAGTGGAGAAACAATCACCCTCAGCTCAGGAGCCCGGTTTTCAAAAGAACAATGATTTGTGAACATCCATCTCACATGCAGGCAATGGAGGGAGTTTCCATAAGTATGGTTGAGTCACGTATGGAGATGCCAGGAGGAGCTGATAAAGACATTGGGGCTTCCAGAGTAGCAGCTGCCCCAGCTCCAGTGTGCTGTGGGGATCAGCGTGAACACAACACTTTCACAGGCCTGTCAACCTTCACTGGGACAATTTGGTCTGTCCCTTCAGAAAGTTCCTTAAAACCCTGTCCAACACGAAGGAGCTTCAGACATTTTTAAAATTTCATTTTCAGGATGTGGGCAAGACTGACATTTATTTCCCAACCCTAGTTGCCCGAAGAACGTGTTAGTGAGCCTATTTGTTGAATTCTTTGTAGCGGTTTTGATATATCTGACTGGCTCACTTCAGAGGGCAGTTTAGAGTCAACCATGTTGTATAGAGCCTTGGTCAGACCCCATATGGAGTTCTGCGTTCAGTACTGGGCATTGCACCTCAGCAAGAATATATAGTCCTTGGAGGTGGAGCAGTATAGATTCACCAGAATGATATTGGGGCTAAAAGGGTTAAATTATGAGGATGGGTTGTGACATGAACAGTCATTCATGAAAGAAAGACTTATGAAATAATACTGAGTGGCCTGTGGGTGGCGCTGTCCAGGGAGAGTATAAATACTCAGGCACGGGGCCAGCTTGCGCAGGACATTCTTAACAGGAACTAGTGAAGGACACAACTAGATCTCCATGTTGTAAAACAGTTGATTAAAGCTTTGTTTAATGCTTAGACCAAGTGCCTAGTAGTTTTCTTACATCAGGTTGCATAGACTAGGCTTGTTTCACTTGAGTTTAGAAGGTTGAGGAACATCTCGAAGTGGCTTGTAAGGATATTGGCGAGGGAGGGGGACTATCCAGTTGTTGTGGTCCATGATGGGACCAACAACATAGGAAAGAGTAGGCAGGAGGTCCTGTTAGGAGAGTACCAGTAGATAGGAGCTAAATTAAAAAACAGGACCTCAAGGGTTATAATCTTTGATTATTACCTTAGCCATGTGCAAATTGGCACAGGGATAAGAAGATTAGGGAAGTGAACACGTAGCTGAAGGAGTGGTGTGGGGAAGAGGGGTTCCATTTCATGGGACACTGGGACAGGAAGGAACGATACTCTTGGGATGGGCTCCACCTGAACTGGGCTGGGGCTAGTGTCCGAGCGGAAAGGATAAAGAGGGCGTTCACGAGGACTTTAAACTAGTAAATGGTGGGGTGGGAAGGCTCACGTGGAAAAGATAGTATCAATAATAGTTCTAAAACCAACAAAAGTGAAGAAAATAATAGTCAGTAATTGTGCTTTAGGCACTACAGGTAAAGGGAAAACTAAAAGATATAAAGTAATTAAACCAGGAGAGAGAAATAAGAAATGTGTGAATAAAACATTGGAGCAGTAGGACAGGTTAGGGTGTGTGGCCCAAATAAGCGTTCTTTATACAAACGCACGGAGTATAAAGAACAAATTGAATGAACTGCCGACGCAAGTTCAACTTGGAGGTTATGACATGGTTGCCATTATTGAGACGTGGATGCAAAACAGTCAGGACTGGGAAATAAATATACCAGGTTATAAAGTCTACAGGAAAGATAGGGAAAATGGTAGCGGGGGAGGAGTAGCCTTAGTGATTAAGGATGAAATCACTTCAATGATAAGAGAGGAAATAATGAGAGGTAAGCAGTCAGTGGAGACTTTATGGGTAGAATTAAGAAATAGAAAAGTATTTAAGACTGAACTGGCAGTTGTGTATAGGTTCACTGGTAGCAGCTCTGAAATGGTAGAACGTATTAATGCAGAGATTAGACAAGCATGTAGTAAAGGCAGTGTGGTTTTAATGGGGGATTTTAACTTTCATATAAATTGGGATAAGCAGACTAGCTCATGTCAGAAAGGTAGTGATTTTCTTGAGTGTGTTCAAGATAGTTTTCTGCAACAATAAGTCCTAGAACCAACAAGGTGGAAGGCCACATTAGATTTAGTAATAAGTAATGAGATAGATGTACAGTAAACTCTTTCTTATCCGGCACCTATGGGACCAGGATGGTGCCGGTTGATGAAAAATTCTGGATAACAGAGAGGTATACCTACTACGGTGCTGCTTTTCCAATCACCATCACCACTGACTAACTCGGCCACCGCGGGAGACTCAGACTCGGCAAAATGAGTGCTGGATGGATTCGGCAAGATTACTGGTTATTGAGGTGTTGTTTTGTATTGAGATCTATCTATTTTGCCGGTTATTAAAGTATTCCGGATGATAAAGTGCCGTTTGAACAAGAGTTTACTGTAGTTCACAGTGCATGAACATTTATCTAATCGCGATCATAACATGATCAAGTTCAATGTAGTGTTTGAAAAGGAGAAACACGAAACAGCCACTACGATTCTAGATTTAGGTAAGGCCGACTTCAACGGCATAAGACAGAGACTGTTCACAGTAAACTGGACAAATCTGTTAATGGGTAAGTCGACAGAAGATCAGTGACAGGTGTACAAAAAATGATTTAATGTGATACAGAACCAATTTATACCCCTAAGGGGCAAGAGCTCTACTTGCTAAAAAAACCCCCACCATTGATGACAAAAGAGGAAATTAATATTGAATCAGGGACGGGGTCTCACCAAAATAAACGTAAGCAAAATAACAGGAATAAAGAAAATAATGGCACTGAAGAGTGACAAGTCCCCAGGGCCAAATGGTTTCCATCCCAGGGTTTAAAAGAAGTAGGTGAGCACATTGCAGATGACCTAACTATAATCTTCCAAAGTTACCTCGATTCAGGAACCGTTCCTTTAGATTGGAAAATTGCCCATGTCACTCTGCTATTTCAGAAAGGTGAGAGTGGGAAACCAGGGAATTATAGACCAGTTAGCCTAACATCTGTTGTCAAGAAATTACTAGAGTCTATAATTAAGGATAGAGTGACTGGACACCTTGAAAATTTTCAGTTGATCAGAGAGAGCCAGAATGTATTTGTAAAGGGTAGGTCATGCCTGTCGAACCTGATTGAATTTTTTGAAGAGGTGACTAAAGTAGTAGGCAGGGGAATAACATAAGGAATAGGAGCAGGAGTCGGCCATTTTGCCCTTCGAGCCTGCTCTGTCATTCAATAAGATCATGGCTGATCTTCTACCTCATCTCCACTTTCCTGCACTATCCCCTTATCCCTTGATTACCTTAATATTCAAAAATCTATCGATCTCTATCTTGAATATACTCAATGACTGAGCCTCCACAGCCCTCTGGGGTAGAGAATTCCAAAGATTCACCACCCTCTGAGTGAAGAAATTTCTCCTCATCTCAGTCCTAAATGGCCGACCCCTTATTCTGAGACTGTGAACCCTGGTTCTAGACTCCCCAGCCAGGGGAAACATCCTCCCTGCATCTACCCTGTCAAGCCCTGTAAGAATTTTGTATGTTTCAATGAGATCACCTCTCATTCTTCTAAACTCTAGAGAATATAGGCCTAGTCTACTCTATCTCTCCTCATAGGACAATCCTCCCATCCCAGGAACCAGTCTGGTGAACCTTCATTGCACTCCCTCTGTGGCAAGTATATCCTTCCTTAGGTAAGGAGACCAAAACTGTACACAATACTCCAGGTGTGATCTCACCAGGGCCCTATATATATGACTATGGATGTTATTTATATGGACTTCCAGAAGCCATTTGATAAAGTCCCGCATAAGAGACTGTTAGCTAAAGTTGAAGCTCATGGAATTGAAGGCAAATTATTGACCTGGTTAGGAAATTGGCTGAGCGGCAGGAGACAGAGAGTAGGGATAATGGGCAGGATGTGACTAGTGGCGTCCCACACAGATTAGTGTTGGGGCCTCAAATATTTACCATATCTATTAACGACTTAAATGATGGGATAGAAAGCCACATATCCAAGTTTGCCGATGACACAAAGATAGGTGGCATTGTAACTAGTGTAGATGAAAGCATAAAATTACAAAGAGACATTAATAGATTAAGCAAATGGGCAAAACTGTGGCAAATGGATTTCAATATAGGCAAACGTGAGGTCATCCACTTTGGACCTAAAAAGGATAGATCAGAGTACTTTCTAAATGGTGAAAAGCTAAAAACAGTGGCGGTCCAAAGAGACTTGGGATCCATGTACAGGGATCATTAAAATGTCATGGACAGGTCACAAAATAATCCAAAAGGCTAAAGGAATGCTGGGCTTTATATCTAGAGGACTAGAACACAAGGGGGTAGAAGTCATGCTACAGCTATACAAAGCCCTGGTTAGACTGGTGTACTGTGAGCAGTTCTGAGCACCACATCTTAGGAAGGATATGTTGGCCTTGGAGGGAGTGCAGCATAGATTTACCAGAATGATACTTGGGGGGGGGTGAAATTCGGTTGGTTTGCGCCTCCCATTAGCGCCTTAAGAGGGCGCTAATGGGGCGCAAAGCAACTGGCGCCCGGGCACGGCGATGTTTGTACCGCTCGCGAAATTGACCAGACATTTTGTGGCGGCGCTAAACACTACCGCCACGATCGCCTGCACCCACAGATTGTGACATCAGTCGAGCGTGCAACGCCCCGGACCAGATATTGAGTGGCGCCCCCTGCCTTACCGCCTGTCGCTGGCAACGACAGGTTGAGGGGAGCGTTTTGCAGTCGGGAAGAGACTGGGGGAGCGCTATTTAAAGGCGACCGCTTCCTGCCTTTTTTTGTCGGCGACATTTTTGCACCACGTATTCTGAGTGAGAGAGAGAGACTTCTGGAGATATTCAATGCTGTGTGAAGGAGTTTTGGGTACTGAGCCACACTGTGCAGGTTCATTTTGATTTGATCTTCCTTGCATCAATTTAGAAGTGACTATGGGGGCTGCACTCTGTGCTCTTTCCCTGGGCCTCTCCATTGTTCTTTCCAGCAGATTTGATGTACAGGTCTCTCCAGGCCGAGATTCAAGGTTGCAATGAGCAAGGTGTGGATGGAGAGCAAGATCAACCCACCCCTTTAAGAATTGGCCCGCGCCATTGTGTGTGTGTTCCATTGCTAACCGACATCACATGAGCTTTGCCAGCGCTCTGAGGTAGCGCCTCACTCCTCAGCATTAGCGCTTTAAGAGAGGTGTGTAGCACTTGATTTAGCGCTCCAATCACCTCCAGGGGCGATAGAAGCCAAGTTTGCAGTCGGAGGCGATAATTAGCGCCAGGCGCTAAACTTTGCGCCCGGCCGATAATTGCGCCCCAAACGGGGCGATACTGAATTTCTCCCCCTTGGACTCCAAAGGTTAAATTACGAGGAGAGATTACACAAACCAGAATTGTATTCTCTGGAAATTAGAAGGTCAAGGGGTGATTTGAGCGAAGTTTTCAAGATAGTAATGGGAACTAATAGGGTAGATAGAGAGAAACTGCTTCTGCTGGTTGGAGAATCTAGGACTAGGGGGAATAGTCTAAAACTTAGAGCCAGACCTTTCAGGAGTGAAATTAGGAAACACTTCTGCACACAAAGGGTGGTAGAAGTTTGGAACTCTCTTCCGCAAACGGCAATTGATGCTAGATCAAGTGTTAATTTTAAATCTGAGATTGATAGATTTTTGTTAACCAAAGGTATTAAGGGATATGAGGCAAAGGCGGGTATATGGAGTTAGGTCACAGATCAGCCATGATCTCATTGAATGGCGGAACAGGCTCAAGCGGCTAATTGGTCTGCTCCTGTTGCTACATTCCTATGTTCCTAACTAATTGTGGTGTTTAAAATGTTAAACGGATTCAATAGGAGAGATACAGAGAAACTATTTCCTCTGGCGGGGCATTCAGAACAAGGGGCACAATTTACAATTAGCGGCAGGTTGTTCAGGAGTGAAATCAGGAAGAACTTTTTCACACAAAGGGTAGTGGAAATCTGGAATTGTTCCCCCCAGAAGGTTGTGTTTGCCGGGGGTCAATTGAACTATTCGACCCTGAGATAGATAGATTTTTGTTAGGTTAGGGTATCAAGGAGTAAAGGCGTGTAAATGGGGTTAAGATACAGATCAACCATGTTCTAATTGAATGATGGAACAGGCTCGAGGGGCTGAATGGCCTCCTCCTTTTCCTCTGTAACAGGCTCGAGGGGCTGAATTCAACCCGCAGTATGGCTGTACTGGGAAATGGGAGTCTGGGGAGGTCACTGCAGGTAATGGGGCCCTCAGCACTCCAAACCCAAGCTCCGATGCATGAGGTTCCAGTGCAGACAGAGTGTGCTGAGCTGAGAGACTCTCACCAATGAAGTGAGACGGCAGCAATGGAGAATGATGAAGAGGTGATTGATGGTTATTGCATTGCTGGGATTGACCTGAGGGAAGTGGATTGACCCAGTACAGTTACACAGAGAAAGGTAGCAATGAAGGCTGGGAAGATTGGCAAGGCTGAAAGGGTGGGCGAGGATGGAAACGATCTTGCAGATATTAAAAAGAAAAAAAAGGCTTGCATTTTTATTGCGCCTTTCACAACCACCAGACATTCCAAAGTGCTTTACAGCCAATGAAGTACTTTTGAAGTGTAGTCACTGTTGTAATGTAGGAAATCTGGCAGCCTTTTTGCGCACAGGAAGCTCCCACAAACAGCAATGTGATAATGACCATGTTAGTGATGTTGATTGAGGGATAAATATTGACCAGGACACTGGGGAGAACTCCCCTGCTCTTCTTCGAAATAGTGCCATGGGATCTTTTACGTCCACCTGAGAGAACAGACAGGGCCTCGGTCTAATGTCTCATCTGAAAGACGGCACCTCCGACAGTGCAGCACTCCCTCAGCACTGCACTGGAGTGTCAGCCTAGATTTTTGTGCTCGAGTCTCTGGAGTGGGACTCTGAACCCACAACCTTCTGACTCAGAAGGCGAGGGTACCTACCCACTGAGCCACTGTTCATTCTATTTGGGAAATCCTGTCATGGAGTATTGCCAGAGACTCCACCAGGGCACGAAAGTTGAGAAATCTTGGTCTATGAAGATTAGCGGACTCCAGTTAAAGGAGATCCGTCATATTTCAAATCCGGAGGTCGTCTGTGGGTTGATGTAATCAGAGGATCGAGGCTTCAGGCAGTGAGAATGTCAACATGACGTGGAAGCTTGGAGCCTGTCACGGCTTCACTAAAGGTCATCCCAGTCCAAGCACCATCCGATCGAATAAACGCTGGTATGTAAGGGAGGCTTCTTCTCATCACTTAGCTCCTTGTTGTTACAGCTACATTGCTGCTCTTGTCAGCAACACTTCTGCTCTATTTTGGTTTTGTTGGACAAAAGAAATTAGGGGAAAATCTTACAGCCTTCCTGATGTCTCCTTAAAGCTGTACAGTATCTGTTATCTGTACCTTTTTGTACAGCTGAAAGTGTTTGTATGTAGCTGGGACTATCCCGTTGTCTACCTGAGTATCTGCAGGTTCTGGAGGGGCAGGGTCAGAGGAGTTAAGCCAGACTGGTGTGTTTGCACCTCAGACGCACTATTCAGACCTGCCCTTACACAGACACTCCTGTGTAGAGGATCAGGCTCCTGGAGCTGACGCCCCTGCCTGCACAGACTAACAGAAGTACACGCACTCCTGTAGACAGACCTGGGAACCAGTTCCAGCCCAGGGATGGCTGTCAGTGACTGGCGAGGTTTACAGCTGCATTCAGCTTTTACACAACCTCGTTCCAGGGAAGTGCAGGAGATCTCCGTCACATCCCAAACCTTCAGTGCACTCGTGTATCAAGCAAGTAACTGACGCCTTGTTTTCCAGGTTCAGTGATTTCATCAAAGAGCAGCAAGAGCCCCCCACTTGCGCACTGTGGCAGGAATCCCACCAGCGCAGGGCACCATTCTTCCCATGGAGTCATACGGCCCTACCACCTCCTTCAACATGGTTAGAGATCTGGGAGAGAACAGTGCAGTGAACAGCGGTGAGGTTGCTGAAGTCTTGCCTGATGCCCATCTCCATCTGACTCCCCAACAGGTTAAATCTGGACAAGGCTGCCTGCTGTAGATTGGAGCCCTGATCCGTAGAGGTCCATTCACAATGGTAATTGATTAGATACTGGTCTAACCATCAATAGCCTGTTCCTGTATGACAGAATAGATTAGAGGTGGCAGGATAAGACTGTTAAAAAAGCATACAGATCCTTGGCTTTATGAACAGCGGAATAGAGTACAATAGCAAGGGATTTATGCTAAACTTTTATAAATCACTCAGCTGCAGGACTGTGTCCAATCCTAGGCACCACACTTTAGGAAGGAGGTCAAGGCCTTGGAAAGGCCAGTGATGAGGGACTTCAGTTACGTGGAGAGACTGGAGACGCTGGGATCGTTCTCCTTAGAGCAGAGAACGTTACGGGGAGATTTAATAGAGGTGTTGAAAATTACGAAGTGTTTTGCAAAAGTAGATAGGGAGAAACTGATTCCAGTGGGAGCAGGGTGACCAGAGGACACAGATTTAAGATAATTGGAAAACGAATCGGGGGAAATTAGAATTTTTTTACGCAGCGAGTTGTTGTGATCTGGAACGCGCTGCCTGAAAGGGCGGTGGAAGCAGTTTCAATAACTTTCAAAAGGGAATTGGATAAATACCTGAAAAGGAAAAAATTGCAGGGCTATGGGAAAAGAGCAGGGGAGTGGGAATAATTAGCTCTTTCAAAGAGCCGGCACAGGCACAATGGGCTGAATGGCCTCCTCCTGAGCTGTGTGATTCTATGAAATTTAAAACAGCTTTCTGCTGATCATGTGTTGTAAATTGTGTAAAGCAGGCCTAAAAACAAGGATATCTTCACAGGAAAGTCAAATCGTCGAATGTGTGAGAATCAGTCGGCCAGATCTGTAATGGTCTGGAATATGTCAGCTTGGTCTCTTGTGTTTCAGGGAATGGGAAGAGTTTATGACGGCAATATAACCATGGTGATAAAATCATTAGAAGAGTTAAGTGCCTGTTTGTTTAGTTTATGTTGTTATTCTGTTGTCATTTGTATTTATCTTTGATGTACGATGACTTATTGGTGGTATACATGGAATGTAGTGATCCAAGGCAAAATTTGGTATAAGAGATGTGAGTGAAGCACAGTTTAACAGCTCATACAGGAATCGTGGATCGTGCGATGTCTCACAGAGCCCATACTGGTTGTGGATAGTATGGAGTTTCAATAAAGTCCTGATCCTGCATTGATACAACTGAGTGTGTGTGTAATCCAGCGTTTAAAGTAACGAGACAAAAAAGAACAAGTAAACAAATAAGAACCTGTAGAGCAGTCACATGCTCCATGATGTTCCGTAGCTCAGTCAGGCGGTCTCGCAGCTGTGGGCGGAGCCTTGTAAAAACTCACCAATACTTTTCTACGGCATTTTAATATTTAAATGAGCTGGCGGCACAGTCACATTATTGGGCTCCAAGTCACGCCTCATACCATTGGTGCAAAATCCACAACTGGCTCGCCAATGTACGCTTTCCATTTACCATTAAATTGTCCCCCACTCCCCTCGGGTTTTACTACAGGCTGGTCCTGTCATTTTAACAATCAAACCTGTCTGAAAATATCACAGAATCTTACAGCACAGAAGGAGGCCATTCGGCCCATCGTGCTGTGCCGGCTCTTTGAAAGAGTTCTCCAATTAGTCCCACTCCCCTGCTCTTTCCCCATAGCCCTGCAATCTTTTCTTTTTCAAATATTTATCCAATTCCTTTTTGAAAGCTTCTATTGAGTCTGCTTCCACCGCCCTTTCAGGCAGCGCGTTCCCGATCACAACAACTCGCTGGGTAGAAAACAATTTTCCTCCTGTGTTTAACGGTCAGTATTAGACCCACATAACCGCAGACAGGAGTGAAGTGACTGGTGACAGTGTTTAACGGTCAGTATTAGACCCACATAACCGCAGATAGGAGTGAAGGGGCTGGTGACAGTGTTTAACGGTCAGTATTAGACCCACATAACCGCAGACAGGAGTGAAGGGGCTGGTGACATTGTTTAACGGTCAGTATTAGACCCACATAACCACAGACAGGAGTGAAGGGGCTGGTGACAGTGTTTAACGGTCAGTATTAGACCCACATAACCGCAGACAGGAGTGAAGGGGCTGGTGACAGTGTTTAACGGTCAGTATTAGACCCACATAACCGCAGACAGGAGTGAAGGGGCTGGTGACAGTGTTTAACGGTCAGTATTAGACCCACATAACCACAGACAGGAGTGAAGGGGCTGGTGACAGTGTTTAACGGTCAGTATTAGACCCACATAACCGCAGACAGGACCTGTCCTCAGAGAGCAGCTGTGGCCAGTGGCTGCAGCAGATACAAGTGCACCATTAACAGGCACCAACGCATCACTGAGCCCCACTGCTTGTGTGTCAGTACCTTGTCCGTGGGGCTGTAAAATTACCCGAGTGCTACAAATCACAAGTGAAAATAGGCATTGCATCTTCAAAGGGGGATGCTGAAATTGATTTACGACTCTCCTTCGAGAGCGCGTTAGACACGGGTACGTTTTTGCACCTGGGCCATTATGCGGAAACAAGGATGATCTCTCAAGCAGCAGAAGAGATTGGAATGTACAAGCAGAAGATTAGGCAGATTCAATCTCTCCAGTGAGATCAGCCAAGCCTCAAAGCCCTTCTCCCAAACAGAGAAAGTGAAAGCAGATATAGAACGAGCCTCGTGTAGTCCCAGTCTTAATTCAGCATTGAATTCACTAATTCACACATGAAAGATTGGAATTGTTGTGACTTCACTCTCGAGTGCCTGGTTTACAACTCTTAATTGTGGGTTGCTTTGAGCAAGTGGGGCCCACTTTGACAATCCGAATGTGTTATACCCGGTGTGTAACGGGCCTCTGCTCACTGACAGAGCACCGCCGCGATATTCAGCTCATGTGTCGAATTCTGAGCCTGATGCTTGCTGCCGTCACAGCTAACAGAACAAAACACTTCAGCGGTCAAACATAGGCAAAGACCCTCTCCTTCGCCAGCTTCAACCCAGTCTGAGTGGATTTTAAGAACTCTAGTTTGTTAGTTTTGTGTGTAAGAATTTCAATTTATTTTTGCAGCACGCATCCATGACCAATATTTGGACATACACAAAATCTTTTATTGGTTAAAATAAAGAAAGACTTGCACTTCAATAGCACCTTTCACAACCTCAGGACGTCCCAAAGCGCTTTACAGCCAATGAAGTACTTTTGAAGTGTAGTTACTGTTGTAATGTGGGAAACGCAGCAGCCAATTTGCGCTCAGCAAGCTCCCACAAACAGCATTCTGATAATGACCAGATAAACTGTTTAGTGATGTTGATTGAGGGATAAGTATTTCCCAGGACACCGGGGATAACTCCCCTGCTCTTCAAAATAGTGCCACGGGATCTTTTACGTTCACCTGAAAGAACAGATGGGACCTCGGTTTAACGTCTCATCCAAAAGGCAGCACCTCAGACAGGGCAGCACTCCCTCAGAGGGGATCAATTGCTGATGGGATCAGTTATAAGGGGATCGACTGGGGAGGGCATCGATTACTGAGGGTATCAGTAATGAAGGGGATTGATTAGGGAG
This sequence comes from Squalus acanthias, assembly GCA_030390025.1. NCBI lineage: Eukaryota > Metazoa > Chordata > Chondrichthyes > Squaliformes > Squalidae > Squalus > Squalus acanthias. Next base: position 297,906 of record JASTWF010000146.1, read on the forward strand.
GGGATCGATTGGGGAATGGATCACTTATGGAGGGGATCGATTGGGGAGGGGATCAGTTATGGAGGGGATTGATTGGGGAGGGGATCAGTTATGGAGGGGATCAGTTATGGAGGGGATTGATTGGTGAGAGTGATCATAATATGATAGAGTACTTCATTAGGATGGAGAGTGAAGTAGTTGAATCAGAGACTAGGGTCCTGAATTTAAATAAAGGAAACTACGATGGTATGAGGCGCGAATTGGGTAGGATTGATTGGGGAATGTCACTCAAAGGGTTGACGGTGGATAGGCAATGGCAAACATTCAAAGACTGCATGGATGAACTACAGAATTTGTTCATCCCAGTGTGGCATAAGAATAAAACAAAAAGGGTGACTCAACCGTGGCTAACAAGGGAAATTAGGGATAGCATAAGATCCAAGGAGAGGGCATATAAATTGGCTAGAAAAAGCGGTAACCCTGAGGATTGGGAGCAGTTTAGGATTCAACAAGGGAGGACAAAGGGATTCATTAAGAAGGGGAAAATAGAATTTGAAAGTAAGCTTGCTGGGAACATAAAAACTGACTGTCAGAGCTTTTATAGATATGTGAAGAGAAAAAGATTAGTGAAATCAAGTGTAGGTCCCTTGCAGTCAGAAGCGGGGGAAGTTATAATGGGGTACAAAGAAATGGCAGACCAATTAAATGCATATTTTGGTTCTGTCTTCACAAAGGAGGATGCAAATAACCTCCCAGAGATGTTGGAGAACATAGGGTCTGATGAAAGGGAGGAACTGAAAAAAATCAGTATTTGCAGGGAAATGGTGTTAGGGAAATTGACGGGATTGAAGGCCGATAAATCCCCAGGGCCTGATAATCTACATCCTAGGGTACTTAAGGAAGTGGCCCTAGAAATAGTAGATGCATTGCTGATCATCTTCCAACATTCGATGGAATCTGGAACAATACCCATGGATTGGAGGGTAGCTAATGTTACCCCACTATTCAAAAAGAGTGGTAGAGAGAAAGCAGGGAATTACAGACCGGTAAGCCTGACATCGGTAGTGGGGAAAATGCTAGACTCCATTATAAAGGATGTAATAGCTGAGCACTTGAAAAACAGTGACAGGATCGGACAAAGTCAACATGGATTTACAAAAGGTAAATCGTGCTTGACTAATCTACTGGAATTTTTTGAGGATGTAACTGGGAAAATAGATAAGGGAGAACCAGTAGATGTGGTGTATTTGGACTTTCAAAAGGCTTTCGATAAGGTCCCGCATAAGAGATTCGCCTGTAAAGTTAAGGCACATGGGATTGGGGGCAAGGTATTGACTTGGATAGAGAACTGGTTGGCGGACAGAAAGCAGAGAGTAGGAATTAATGGGTCTTTTTCCGAGTGGCAAGCAGTGACTAGTGGGGTACCGCAAGGATCAGTCCTTGGACCCCAGCTATTCACAATATACATTAATGATCTAGATAAGGGAACTAAATGTAATATCTCCAAGTTTGCAGATGACACAAAGCTGGGTGGGAGTGTGTGCTGCGAGAAGGATACCGAGAAACTCCAGGATGATTTGGACAGGTTGGGTGAGTGGGCAGAAGCGTGGCAGATGCAATATAATGTGGATAAATGCGAGGTTATCCACTTTGGTGTCAAAAACAGAAAGGCAGACTATTATCTGAATGGCAATAGATTGGGAGAAGGGGAAGTGCAGTGAGACCTGGGTGTCCTTGTGCACCAGTCGCTGAAGGTAAGCATGCAGGTGCAGCAGGCGGTGAAGAAGGCAAATGGTATGTTGGCCTTCATAGCGAAAGGGTTTGAGTATAGAAACAGGGATGTCCTGCTGCAGTTGTACAGGGCCTTGGTGAGACCACACCTTGAGTACTGTGTGCAGTTTTGGTCGCCTTATCTGAGGAAGGATGTTCTTGCCATGGAAGCAGTTCAGCGAAGATTCACAAGGCTGATACCTGGGATGACAGGAATGACATATAAGGAGAGATTGGGTCGATTGGGCTTATACTCGCTGGGGTATAGAAGAATGAGAGGGGATCTCATCGAAACATATAAAATTCTGACAGGTCTGGACAAACTAGATGCAGGAAGAATGTTCCCGATGGTCGGAGAGTCCAGAACCAGGGGTCATAATCTAAGGATAAGGGGTAAGCCATTTAGGACAGAAATGAGGAAGAATTTCTTCACCCAGAGAGTGGTGAACCTGTGGAATTCTCTACCACAGAAGGTAGTTGAGGCCAAGTCATTAAATATATTCAAGAATGAGTTAGATATATTTCTTAAAGCTAAAGATATCAAGGGATATGGGGAGAAGGCAGGTACAGGGTACTGAGTTGGGATGATCAGCCATGATCTCATCGAATGGCGGAGCAGGCTCGAGGGGCTGAATGGCCTACTCCTGCTCCTGTCTTCTATGTTTCTATGTATGATTCTATGGAGGGGATTGATTGGGGAGGGGATCAGTTATGGAGGAGATCGATTGGGGAGGGGATCAGTTATGGAGGGGATTGATTGGGGAGGGGATCAGTTATGGAGGAGATTGATTGGGGCAAGGATCAGTTATGGAGGAGATTGATTGGGGCAAGGATCAATTAGGGAGGGGATCAATTGGGGAGTGGATCAGTTATGGAGGAGATTGATTGGGGAGGGGATCAGTTATGAAGGGGATCGATAGGGGTGGGGATCAGTTATGGAGGGGATCGATTGGGGAGGTTATCAGTTATGGAGGGGATCGATTGGGGAGGTTATCAGTTATGGAGGGGATCGATTGGGGAGGGGATCAGTTATGGAGGAGATTGATTGGGGCAGGGATCAGTTATGGAGGGGATCGATTGGGGAGGGGATCAGTTATGGAGGAGATTGATTGGGGCAGGGATCAGTTATGGAGGGGATCGATTGGGGAGGGGATCAGTTATGGAGGGGATCGATTGGGGAGGGGATCTGTTATGGAGGGGATCGATGGGGTGGAGATCTGTTATGGAGGGGATCGATTGGGGAGAGAATCAGTTATGGAGGAGATTGATTGGGGAGGGGATCAGTTATGGAGGGGATCGATTGGGGAGGTGATCAGTTATGGAGGGGTTTCCTTGAGAGTCGAATGTTTTAAACAAACACTTTTTTCTCATCTTTTTTCCTGACTCTGTGTGAATGGGGGGGGCTCTGACTCTGTGAGTGGGGGGGGGCTCTGACTCTGTGAATGGGGGGGGCTCTGACTCTGTGAATGGGGGGGGGCTCTGACTCTGTGAATGGGGGGGGCTCTGACTCAGTGTGAATGGGAGGGGGCTCTGACTCTGTGAATGGGGGGGGCTCTGACTCAGTGTGAATGGGGGGGGCTCTGACTCAGTGTGAATGGGGGGGGCTTTGACTCTGTGAATGGGGGGGCTCTGACTCAGTGAATGGGGGGGGCTCTGACTCAGTGAATGGGGGGGGCTCTGACTCTGTGAATGGGGGGGCTCTGACTCAGTGAATGGGGGGGCTCTGACTCTGTGAATGGGGGGGCTCTGACTCAGTGAATGGGGGGGGCTCTGACTCTGTGAATGGGGGGGAATCTGACTCTGTGAATGGGGGGGCTCTGTCTCAGTGTGAATGGGGGGGCTCTGACTCAGTGTGAATGGGGGGGGCTCTGACCCAGTGTGAATGGGGGGGGCTCTGACTCTGTGAATGGGGGGGGCTCTGACTCTGTGTGAATGGGGGGGGCTCTGACTCTGTGAATGGGGGGGGCTCTGACTCTGTGTGAATGGGGGGGGCTCTGACTCAGTAAATGGGGGGGGCTCTGACTCAGTGAATGTGGGGGGCTCTGACTCAGTGTGAATAGCGTTTGTCCTTCCACCCCTTCCTCTCTGCCGGTGCCCTTGCTGTGACCTGTCAGCCCAGAGCACTGCCGCCCAGGCCGAGATGGTACAGTCTGAAACCGAGCCTTCTAGGCTCAGAGCTGCTCAAGGTCATCCTCCAAGGCCATCTGCCGTCTCCCCCACTGAAGGTCAGCAGCCTTCCACCAGCCGTGCTGCAGCCAGTATGATCCCATACCTTCTTCCCGTTGAGGGAGTGGAATCCCTTTCGGTTGTGGTACATGTCAGAGTTTACATGCCATGCCCTGCAGTCACTGGCACCCTGCCCCATTGGGAAGCCTGCAATCCTTGTAAAACCGCGTGCTCGCTCCGCCTGCTGCTCTCAGGCCCGAGAGAAGGAAATGTATTCGGCTCCTTTGGAATACAGAGCCTCAGTTACCTCCTTATGCAACAGTGCAGGGCAAACTGGGAGATGTTGCAAATACCTCCTGCTCCAGCCTGGAAGGAGCCAGTTGCATAAATCTTCATGGCCACCGTCACCTTCATAGCCACTGGCATTGCGGTCCTTGCCCTTCTCTGAGGTTGGAGTTGTGGCTGCAGCAGGGGGCAGATTTCAGTGAGGACGCACAGACGTCTGACGCACCGTTCCTCGCTGAGGTTCAGGCAGGAGCATTGCTCCCTGAACACCCTGCTGAGAGCCCTCCTCCTCCTCCCTCTTCCAGGAGCTTGCCCTGCTCTGCGTGGCCTCTATTCATTCTCCCTCTCATGCTGTAGGCCAGGTGGAATGCCCACTACTGCACCCATGTCTTGGAGCAAGTGGTCTGTGCAGAATCCTTCAAGTCAGGCAAAGTCCTTCAACACGTGCCACACCACTCCCTGTAGACTTTAGCTACTTTAAAGAACGCTAGAATCCACCAAACACTTCTACAAACACAGCAAAAGCCAATAGAAATCAACCAGCAACTAACCTGTAAGTAGTTGATGACCATTTAAATAGCAATACAATAGCAAAATACTGCGGATGCTGGAAATCTGAAATAACAACAGAAAATGCTGGAAACACTCAGCAGGCCAGGCAGCATCCATGGAGAGAGAGAGAGAAACAGAGTTAATGTTTCAGGTCTGTGACCCTTCATCAGAACTGGAAATAGCTGGAGATGTAACAGATATTAAGCAGGTGCAGAGACAGGGGTGGGGGGGGGGGGGGGCGGAGGGGAGGAAGGAATTGAAGGAACATACTGTGCTTTTGTAAGAGGCAGGAAAGATAAAATGTTGCAAATGGGAATGGCAAAATCATACAGCATGAAAAATGGGGGCAGGGATTATTGTCTGAAATTGCTGAACTCTATGTTGAGTCAGAAGGCTGTAAAGTGCCTAATCGAAAGATGAGGTGCTGTTCCTCGTGCTTACGTTGAGCTTCATTGGAACAATGTAATAGGCCGAGGACAGAGAGATCAGAGTGGGAGTGAAGCGGAGAATTAAAGTGACAGGCGACCGGAAGCTCAGGGTCACCTTTTTGGACTGAATGGAGGTGTTCCGCAAAGCGGTCACCCAATCTGCGTTTGGTCTCCCCAATGTAGAGGAGACCGCATCGTGTGCAGCGAATACAGTATATTAAATTGCAAGAAGTACAAGTAAATCGCTGTTTCACTTGGAAGGGGTGTTTGGGACCCTGGACAGTGGGAAGGGAGGAGGTAAAAGGGCAGGTGTTGCATCTCCTGCGCTTGCACGGGAAGGTGCCGGGAAAAGGGGAAGGGCTGTTAGGGGTGATTGAGGAGTGGACCAGGGTGTCGCGGAGGGAGCGGTCCCTTCGGAATGCTGAAAGGGTAGGTGAGGGGAAGATGCGTTTGGTGGTGGGATCAAGCTGGAGGTGGCGGAAATGGCGGAGGATGATCCGTTGAATGCACAGGCTGGTGGGGTGAAAGGTTAGGACAAGGGGAACCCTATCATGGTTCTGGGAGGGAGGGGAAGGGTGAGAGCAGAAGTGTGGGAAATGGAACTGACACGGTCAAGGGCCATGTCAACCACAGTAGAGGGGAATCCTCGGTTGAGGAAAAAGGAAGACATGTCGGAAGCACTGGTATGGAAGGTGGCATCGTCAGAACAGACACGACGGAGATGGAGAAACTGGGAGAATGGAATAGAGTCCTTACAGGAAGCGGGGTGAGAGGAAGTGTAGGGCAGGTAGCTGTGGGAGTCAGTGGGCTTGTAGTGGATGTTTGTCGAAAGCCGATCGCCAGAAATGGAGACGGAGAAGTCAAGGAAGGGAAGAGAAGAGTTGGAGATGGACCATGTGAAGGTGAGGGAAGGGTGGAAATTGGAAGTAAAGTGAATGAACTTATCTAGTTCAGGGCGAGAGCAGGAAACGGCACCGATACAGTCATCAATGTACCGGAAAAAGAGGTGAGGGAGGGGACCCGAGTAGGACTGGAACAAAGAATGTTCCACATATCCCATGAAAAGGCAGGCATAGCTAGGACCCATGTGGGTTCCCATAGCAACACCTTTGATTTGGAGGAAGTGAGTGGAGTCAGAGGAGAAGTTGTTCAATGTGAGAACAAGTTCAGCCAGGCGGAGGAGGCTGGTGGTGGATGGGGACTGGGTTCAAGGAAGAAGCGGAGCGCCCTCAGGCCATCCTGGTGGGGGATGGAGGTGTAGAGGGATTGGACGTCCATTGTGAAAAGGTGACGGTTGGGGCCAGGAAACTGGAAACTGTTAAAGTGATGGAGGGCGTCGGAAGAGTCGCGAATGTAGGTGGGAAGAGACTGGACATGGGGAGAAAAAATAGAGTCGAGATAGGGCCATTTAAATAGCGTTGGTGAGGGGGTCCTTCCTGCTGCTTAACGTATGTTCAGCTACGCGAGCTTAAGAGAGGGCGTTAGCTGGAGTGTTGAGCTCCAAAATGGCAGCGCTGGCATCAAATCAATGTTGCACGCTGACTGACATCACGATCTGCTACTCTGCATAATTCCAGCACTCTCCGTGCGCCTGCGCTAACGAGCTGCCCAAGATGGCGCCGGCACTTCCACGCTGAGTCGGCACCTGTAGCGCCCAAACAACGGGTGCACGAAGCCAAATTTAACGGCCAACATCATTCGTTAAAAGAGGAATTTCACCCTGGTGCCGATTGACTGAAACCAGCCCGGCCGGGGACACTGGACACAAGGCCGGGACACTGGACACAAGGCCGGGACACTGGACACAAGGCCGGGACACTGGACACAAGGCCGGGACACTGGACACAAGGCCGGGACACTGGACACAAGGCCGGGGACACTGGACACAAGGCCGGGGACACTGGACACAAGGCCGGGACACTGGACACAAGGCCGGGACACTGGACACAAGGCCGGGACACTGGACACAAGGCCGGGACACTGGACACTGGACACTGGACACAAGGCCGGGACACTGGACACAAGGCCGGGACACTGGACACTGGGATGGAACACTGGACACAAGGCCGGGACACTGGACACTGGGATGGAACACTGGACACAAGGCCGGGGACACTGGACACAAGGCCGGGGACACTGGACACAAGGCCGGGACACTGGACACTGGGATGGAACACTGGACACAAGGCCGGGACACTGGACACTGGGATGGAACACTGGACACAAGGCCGGGACACTGGACACTGGGATGGAACACTGGACACAAGGCCGGGGACACTGGACACAAGGCCGGGACATTGGACACTGGGATGGAACACTGGACACTGGGCTGCAACACTGAGCCAGGCACTGGCCACTGGACACTAGGCCAGGCACTGGACACTGGGCAGGGACACTGGACACTGGGCTGGGACAGCGGACATTGGACACTGAGCAGGGACACTGGACACTGGGCTGCAACACTAGGCCAGGCACTGGCCACTGGACACTAGGCCAGGCACTGGACACTGGGCAGCGACACTGGACACTGGGCTGCAACACTAGGCTAGGCACTGGCCACTGGACACTAGGCCAGGCACTGGACACTGGGCTGGGACAGCAGACACTGGACACTGGGTCGGGACACTGGGTCAAGACACTGGACTCTGGACAAAGGGTCTGACACTGGACTCTGGGCCGGGACAACAGGCCAGGACACTGAGCAGGGACACTCGGCCGGGGCACTGGGGGGACACTGTGTTAAAGATGAAGGTTAAAAAAGGCAAAATAATGGAGAAGGAAAAGATGAATATATTATATTATAACTGGAAGGACAGCGAAAAGCTAATGGAGTGTTTTTCCAGAGTATGCCGCAATGCCAGCGTGAGACAGACAACAGCAACATTGGAAAGACTATCCTCGGGACATTCTAACGTGCTTCACATTCAATGGCCCAGAAGTTGCTGTTGAAGTAACAGTGAGGCGAATGGCGCTCGCCGTTATTTACGGGTCAATGTCACAGCAACTTCAAGCGAGGGTCAGATCTGCGGTTAAACTCAAATACCCAGATGTTGCTGTCCGAGTCGCAGCGCTCCGCTGCTCCCTCAGCGAGAACGGCACCTCGCTGTCGGCCTCACCATTGAAACGCATTGAACGGCGGGAAGTTGCGGTATTTGTGCAGTAGAAACAAACTAAACTCATCACAGAAAGTTAACTCTTCTCCATTCCAGTCTCAGCACTCTTTTAATGGCGTGATCAGTGTGAATTACTGCCACTCAACCTCTCCAGTACTGAAAATTAACCATTACAAGCATGGAGGCTCATTCATTTAGGTTTTAATTGTTGGAGATTTCAAAAATGTAAAAGGTACAAAATGTTTTTAACTTTTCTTTTCTCTCTCTCTTAATCCAGTCTTTCTTTTCCTCTCTTTATTTCTCTTTCTGTACCTTCTCAGTCCTTGCGCTGTTAATTTCACAACCCTACAATTGGTTAAGGAGGTACCCAGTTGCTTGCCCTGTTCACGCAGGTCCTAGTTGGCCTGTAGAGGGCGCCGCACTGTTTCCCTCTCCCACTTTCAGCAACTTGCTGCGCAAAATGTCGTCCAGATTAAACGGGCACGGGCAAGTGTGACTCACGGTGGGCGCCGCTCGTTGACCAGTTACAGGAATTTTTGGGCCAATGAGATTACAGTCATTTGAAAGAAAACAGTAATTAAAATACTTTAAGTCAAGTCTAACAAGGTTTGCGTTAGTGGCTGTTGTTTTGCAGGCAAACAGGGCAGCTAATTCGTGCACAGCAAGATCTCTTGGATAGCAAATGAAGTGAAGCACCAGTTACCCTGTCTTCTTGTAGAGTTAGCTGAGGGAGCAATTTTAGACCAGGACAGCAGGAAAATACTCTGCTCCCCTTCTGGAATGGCTAGAGCCATCCAGCTCTGTCTATTCTAATCCCATTTTCCAACACTTGGTCCATGGCTTTGTATGCTATGGCTAAGGGATCTTTAACATTCTTTAGGCCGGGCCTATGTTTTAAGGCCTCACTACCGACACAGCGCTGCAGGGCCCGCACGATGGAATCAGTCACGTCCAGAGTGGGGATTGAATCCCCCCAACTTTCTGTGGCAGAGGCAAGAACTAAAAAGATGGGTAGGTAGCAGGGAACAGGCTGGAGGAGCGCTGCTGTCTGAGACCTCAATTAATCCAGACTTCAGCCTGGGAAAGGAGCTCAATTGCTGGCCTGTGATGCCTATTCCGGTTCTCGTTTCCAGCTGCACTTTTCTGCAATTCCCCTCCTTCTCTGAAGGTGCAGGCAGGTGAGGTCCACGCCTCCCCCGAGGGGCCACTCGTCGCCTGGAAGGTGAGAAGGTGAAGCCGGATTTTCTGCGTCCCTCTGACCCACGCACGGAGTGGACATCGGGAATATCTGCACCCTGGCCGGTCGTTCTCATTGTCGTAGTCCTGGGCTGGGAGGTGGAATTTCCCAATATCTGCTGGAGTGGCAAATTGGGCTTGAGTAAGGCACCAGAGCCGAGGCCAACCTTTTCTTAACTGGGCCCAGATTCAGCACCAGCTGCCTGTCCCTTAATATTACTTCTGAGAAATCACAGGCCCTAACTTGGGACGAGCGCCCTCATTGGGTGAAGCTCTTAATAACTGGGCACTGTGGGGAAAGCATGGGTCAGGAGCAGAGACCTGGCTGTTTCCCGTCTAGCCCTGAGCCGCTGCTGCACTGGCTGAACTCAACCGGCGGGGGGACGGGGACGGGTCGGTCTTGTGGCTGGATCGGCTCGGCGAATGAGTCAAAGATTAGACAGCGTGCCCACTTTCCTAATCCGGGGCACGGGGATGATGGCAACGGCGAGATTGGCGTGTACACTGTCTGACGGCACAGCGCATGGTCTCACAGGACCCGCTGCACTCACTCCTACCTTCTTCTTCTTAGGCAGTCCCTCGGAACCGAGGATGACTTGCTTCCACACTAAAAATTAGTTCTCAGGTGACCGATGAGTCCAATGCGGGACCTAGTCTCAGTCACAGGTGGGGCAGACGGTGGTTGAAGGGGCGGGTGGGTGGGTGGGGTGCTTGGGTTGACGTGCGCTGCTTGCGCTTGGCTTCCACTTGCTCCCGGCGAAGAGACTCAAGGTGTTCGGCGCCTTCCCGGATGCTTCTCCTCCACTTTGTGCGGTCTTGGACCAGGGATTCCCAGGTGTCGGTGGGAATGTTGCACTTTTTCAAGGAGGCTTTGAGGGTGTCCTTGAAGCGTTTCCTCTGCCCACCTGGAGCTCTCTTGCCGTGCCGGAGCTCCGAGTAGAGTGCTGAACTATTCACTACACAAGCTATTCTGTGGAAGTATCTTACTGCAGCCCTCAGCTAAATAAATAATCATCTGTTTCTAGCCCTGTTTATTAACAGCTGCTGCTGTCTTTGAAATGTCAGAGTGTTAGCAACATCAAGAACTCAACGGTGTTTTGTCAATCAGTATCATACCATTTCTCGATGATTTTCTGCTCAATTAAGTACAGTCAGGCATTTGGATGTATTAAGCTGCTGAACTATACAAATGTACCAGGAACGGAGCTGGCATCCTGCACATTCAGCACAACCGAGAAACCCACAAAGCCAGCCGTTCCCTAGTTCTCATCTTACCTGCGCGCTGTCACCTATCAGCCTATCCAGAGTCCTGTCACTGCACTCTACATGGGCTGCACCACCTGGCATCCAGTGCTGTGCCCCGTCAGCCCTTCCTCGCCAGCACCATGGTCAGGGCACCAGCTCACTTGCCTGCCCAAATCTCCGTGCTGGGGCTCACCAGGGATAGTGGCCCAAATCTCCGTGCTGGGGCTCACCAGGGATAGTGGCCCAAATCGCCGTGCTGGGGCTCACCAGGGTTAGTGGCCCACAGCTCTGTGCTGGGGCTCACCAGGGTTAGTGGCCCAAATCTCCATGCTGGGGCTCACCAGGGTTAGTGGCCCACAGCTCCATGCTGGGGCTCACCAGGGTTAGTGGCCCAAATCTCCGTGCTGGGGCTCACCAGGGTTAGTGGCCCACAGCTCCGTGCTGGGGCTCACCAGGGATAGTGGCCCAAATCGCCATGCTGGGGCTCACCAGGGTTAGTGGCCCAAATCTCCGTGCTGGGGCTCACCAGGGTTAGTGGCCCACAGCTCCGTGCTGGGGCTCACCAGGGTTAGTGGCCCAAATCTCCGTGCTGGGGCTCACCAGGGTTAGTGGCCCACAGCTCCGTGCTGGGGCTCACCAGGGTTAGTGGCCCAAATCTCCGTGCTGGGGCTCACCAGTGTCACTGGCCTAAATCTCCGTGCTGGGGCTCACCAGGGTTAGTGGCCCATAGCTCCGTGCTGGGGCTCACCAGGGTTAGTGGCCCAAATCTCCGTGCTGGGGCTCACCAGGGTTAGTGGCCCACAGCTCCGTGCTGGGGCTCACCAGGATTAGTGGCCCACAGCTCTGTGCTGGGGCTCACCAGGGTTAGTGGCCCACAGCTCCGTGTTGGGGCTCACCAGGATTAGTGGCCCACAGCTCCGTGCTGGGGCTCACCAGGGTTAGTGGTCCATAGCTCCGTGCTGGGGCTCACCAGGATTAGTGGCCCACAGCTCCGTGCTGGGGCTCACCAGGGTTAGTGGCCCACAGCTCCGTGCTGGGGCTCACCAGGGTTAGTGGCCCAAATCTCCGTGCTGGGGCTCACCACGGGTTAGTGGCCCACAGCTCCGTGCTGGGGCTCACCAGGGTTAGTGGCCCAAATCTCCGTGCTGGGGCTCACCAGGGTTAGTGGCCCACAGCTCCGTGCTGGGGCTCACCAGTGTCACTGGCCTAAATCTCCGTGCTGGGGCTCACCAGGGTTAGTGGCCCATAGCTCCGTGCTGGGGCTCACCAGGGTTAGTGGCCCAAATCTCCGTGCTGGGGCTCACCAGGGTTAGTGGCCCACAGCTCCGTGCTGGGGCTCACCAGGATTAGTGGCCCACAGCTCTGTGCTGGGGCTCACCAGGGTTAGTGGCCCACAGCTCCGTGTTGGGGCTCACCAGGATTAGTGGCCCACAGCTCCGTGCTGGGACTCACCAGGATTAGTGGTCCATAGCTCCGTGCTGGGGCTCACCAGGATTAGTGGCCCACAGCTCCGTGCTGGGGCTCACCAGGGTTAGTGGCCCACAGCTCCGTGCTGGGGCTCACCAGGGTTAGTGGCCCACAGCTGCCTCATTCTCTGTTCCTGCTACAGTTTCTTTGTTCTCATGACCTTTCTCTGACCCAAAGGCCGAGCCCGGTATTGACTGACCTTCCACACCAGGCTCCAGTCTCCTCAACCTGCCGTATCTTCCCCCGGGCTGACACTCTCCCCACTCAGCTGGGAATATCTGACCTCCAGTCAGCTCTGCGATAATTAGAGCTAGGACTAAGGCTAGGGCTAGGGTTAAGACTAGGGCTAGGTTTAGGGCTAGGGTTAAGACTAGAGTTAGGGTTAGGACTTGGGTTAGGGTTAGAGCTAGGGTTAGGTTGGTGGGTGTGGGCAGGAGTATGGTTGGGTTAGGGTTAGGGTTAGGGCTAGGATTAGGGCTAGGGTTAAGCCTCGAGTTAGGGTTAGGACTTGGGTTAGGGTTAGAGCTAGGGTTAGGTTGGGGGGTGCGGGCAGGAGTGTGGTTGGGTTAGGGTGAGAGCCAGGGTTAGGGTTTGGTTGGGGGCTGTGGGCAGGAGTGTGGTTCGGTTAGGTTTAGGTTGATGGTGTGGGCAGGAGTGTGGTTGGGTTAGGATGAGAGCTAGGGTTGGGTTTGGTTGGGGGGTGTGGGCAGGAGTGTGGTTAGGGTTAGGGCTAGGATTAGGTTAGGATTAGGGTTAGGGTTAGGGTTAGGTTGGTGGGTAAGGGTTAGGGTTAGGGTTAGGTTGGGAGGTTAGGGTTAGGGTTAGGTTGGGGGGTTAGGGTTAGGGTTAGGGTTAGGGTTAGGTTGGTGGGTAAGGGTTAGGGTTAGGGTTAGGTGGGGGGTTAGGGTTAGGGTTAGGGTTCGGGTTAGGGTTAGGTTGGGGGGTTAGGGTTAGGGTTAGGTTAGGGTTAGGTTGGGGGGTTAGGGTTAGGGTTAGGTTGGGGGGTTAGGGTTAGGGTTAGGGTTAGGGTAGGGTTAGGGTGGGTTAGGGTTAGGGTTCGGGTTAGGGTTAGGGTTAGGGTTAGGGTTAGGGTTAGGGTTAGGGTTAGGGTTAGGATTAGGGTTAGAGTTAGGGTTCAGGTTAGGATTAGGTTGGTTAGGGTTAGGGTTATGGTTAGGGTTAGGTTTAGGGTTAGGTTGGTTAGTGTTTGGGTTAGGGTTAGGGTTAGGGTTAGGGTTAGGGTTAGGTTGGTTAGTGTTTGGGTTAGGGTTAGGGTTCAGGTTAGGATTAGGTTGGTTAGGGTTAGGGTTATGGTTAGGGTTAGGTTGGTTTGTGTTTGGGTTAGGGTTAGGTTGGGGGCTGTGGGCAGGAGTGTGGTCAGGGTTAGGGTTAGGGTTAGGGTTAGGGTTAGGGTGGGATAGGGTTAGGGTTAGGGTTAGGGTTAGGGTGGGTTAGGGTTAGGGTTAGGGTTAGGGTGGGATTGGGTTAGGGTTAGGGTTAGGGTTAGGGTTAGGGTTAGGGTGGGTTAGGGTTAGGGTTCAGGTTAGGATTAGGTTGGTTAGGGTTAGGGTTATGGTTAGGGTTAGGTTTAGGGTTAGGTTGGTTAGTGTTTGGGTTAGGGTTAGGTTGGGGGCTGTGGGCAGGAGTGTGGTCAGGGTTAGGGTTAGGGTTAGGGTGGGATAGGGTTAGGGTTAGGGTTAGGGTTAGGGTTAGGGTGGGTTAGGGTTAGGGTTAGGGTTAGGGTGGGATTGGGTTAGGGTTAGGGTTAGGGTTAGGGTTAGGGTGGGTTCGGGTTAGGGTTCAGGTTAGGATTAGGTTGGTTAGGGTTAGGGTTATGGTTAGGGTTAGGTTTAGGGTTAGGTTGGTTCGTGTTTGGGTTCGGGTTAGGTTGGGGTTAGGTTTAGGGTTAGGGTTCGTGTTAGGGTTCGGGTTAGGGTTAGGGTTAGGGTTAGGGTTAGGGTTAGGGTTCGGGTTAGGGTTAGGGTTAGTGTTAGGGTTAGTGTTAGGGTTAGGGTTAGGGTTAGGGTTCGGATTAGGGTTAGGGTTAGTGTTAGGGTTTGGATTAGGGTTAGGGTTAGGGTTAGTGTTAGGGTTAGTGTTAGGGTTAGGGTTCGGATTAGGGTTAGGGTTAGGGTTAGTGTTAGGGTTAGTGTTAGGGTTAGGGTTAGGGTTAGGGTTAGGGTTCGGATTAGGGTTAGGGTTAGTGTTAGGGTTCAGATTAGGGTTAGGGTTAGGGTCAGGGTTAGAAGTTCAGCTCGAGGGCCCGAGCTGCATTTAGGGTTAGGGTTAGGGTTAGGGTTAGGATTAGGGTTAGATGTTCAGCTCGAGGGCCCGAGCTGCTGCCGAACCAGGGAATCGGACCTCCCGCTGTCTGCCTATATATGAACTTAGCGGACTCAATATTAACCCTTTCATGCCATCATTTGAAAGTGTGCCGAGATGCCATGGCTGTTTGGGTCATCCAGAGCTGATTTACACTATCCGGATTTGCCAGCTGCAGTAAGGAGGTCAGGCTGCACAAGTAATTTGGTTGATGTTTTCCTGTTACTTTCCCTGCATTTTGCTTCATGCAGTCGGTGGTTTTGCCGCATTTCTTTTCCCGACAATACTTTGCTTCTTATTCTCTCTGCTTTGTTACAAGGAGGTTCGGGTTAGGGTTAGGGTTAGGGTTCAGGTGAGGGTTAGGGTTAGGGTTAGGGTGGACCTCCCTTTGAGGGTTAGGGTTAGGGTTAGGGTTAGGGTTAAGGTTAGGGTTAGGGTTAGGGTTAGGGTTAGGGTTAGGGTTAGGGTTAGGGTTAGGGTTAGGTTGGGGGCTGTGGGCAGGAGTGTGGTCAGGGTTAGGGTTAGGGTTAGGGTTAGGGTGGGTTAGGGTTAGGGTTAGGGTTAGGGTTAGGGTGGGATTGGGTTAGGGTTAGGGTTAGGGTTAGGGTGGGTTAGGGTTAGGGTTCAGGTTAGGATTAGGTTGGTTAGGGTTAGGGTTATGGTTAGGGTTAGGTTTAGGGTTAGGTTGGTTAGTGTTTGGGTTAGGGTTAGGTTGGGGGCTGTGGGCAGGAGTGTGGTCAGGGTTAGGGTTAGGGTTAGGGTTAGGGTTAGGGTGGGATAGGGTTAGAGTTAGGGTTAGGGTTAGGGTTAGGGTGGGTTAGGGTTAGGGTTAGGGTTAGGGTGGGATTGGGTTAGGGTTAGGGTTAGGGTTAGGGTGGGTTCGGGTTAGGGTTCAGGTTAGGATTAGGTTGGTTAGGGTTAGGGTTATGGTTAGGGTTAGGTTTAGGGTTAGGTTGGTTCGTGTTTGGGTTAGGGTTAGGTTGGGGTTAGGTTTAGGGTTAGGGTTCGTGTTAGGGTTCGGGTTAGGGTTAGGGTTAGGGTTAGGGTTCGGGTTAGGGTTAGGGTTAGTGTTAGGGTTAGTGTTAGGGTTAGGGTTAGGGTTCGGATTAGGGTTAGGGTTAGGGTTAGGGTTTGGATTAGGGTTAGGGTTAGGGTTAGTGTTAGGGTTAGTGTTAGGGTTAGGGTTAGGGTTAGGGTTCGGATTAGGGTTAGGGTTAGTGTTAGGGTTCGGATTAGGGTTAGGGTTAGGGTCAGGGTTAGAAGTTCAGCTCGAGGGCCCGAGCTGCATTTAGGGTTAGGGTTAGGGTTAGGGTTAGGATTAGGGTTAGATGTTCAGCTCGAGGGCCCGAGCTGCTGCCGAACCAGGGAATCGGACCTCCCGCTGTCTGCCTATATATGAACTTAGCGGACTCAATATTAACCCTTTCATGCCATCATTTGAAAGTGTGCCGAGATGCCATGGCTGTTTGGGTCATCCAGAGCTGATTTACACTGTCCGGATTTGCCAGCTGCAGTAAGGAGGTCAGGCTGCACAAGTAATTTGGTTGATGTTTTCCTGTTACTTTCCCTGCATTTTGCTTCATGCAGTCGGTGGTTTTGCCGCATTTCTTTTCCCGACAATACTTTGCTTCTTATTCTCTCTGCTTTGTTACAAGGAGGTTCGGGTTAGGGTTAGGGTTAGGGTTCAGGTGAGGGTTAGGGTTAGGGTTAGGGTGGACCTCCCTTTGAGGGTTAGGGTTAGGGTTAGGGTTAGGGTTAAGGTTAGGGTTAGGGTTAGGGTTAGGGTTAGGGTTAGGGTTAGGGTGGACCTCCCTTTGAGGCTGCCAAACGCACTGCATAATTCAGACAAGGCGGAAGAACTTATGTGCCATCGCCAAAGCCTTAAGTTTCATGTCCAGCTCCTTCCATTCTCTAACTGGGATCATCTGCAGTGTCACCCAGTTGGCTGGTCACAGATATATCACAGAGGACACGGTGGTGCAGTGGTTCTGTTACTGGACGAGTAATCTAGAAAATGGAAGTTCAATGACCACAATGGCATTTTGAAAATTTGATTTAGTTTAAACAAAAATCTGGAAATTAAAAGCCGGTGTCAGGAAAAAGTGACAATAATCTGTTGGGTTGTCTTAAAAAACCCAACTGGTTCGTTAATGTCTTTCAAGGAAGGAAACCTGCCATCCTTACCCGATCTGGCCCACACCACCATGGGACTGTTTTCTTCTCTTCTTCATAGGCAGTCCCTCGGAACCGAGGATGACTTGCTTCCACACTAAAAATGAGTTTTCAGGTGACTGATGAGTCCAATGCAGGACCTACAGTCTCTGTCACAGGTGGGGCAGACGGTGGTTGAAGGGGCGGTGGGTGGGTGGGGTGCTTGGGTTGACGTGCGCTCCTTCCGCTGCTTGCGCTTGGCTTCCGCTTGCTCCTGGCGAAGAGACTCGAGGTGTTCGGCGCCTTCCCGGATGCTTCTCCTCCACTTTCTGCGGTCTTGGGCCAGGGATTTCCACTTTTTCAAGGAGGCTTTGAGGGTGTCCTTGAAGCGTTTCCTCTGCCCACCTGGGGCTCTCTTGCCGTGTCGGAGCTCCGAGTAGAGAGCTTGTTTTGGGAGTCTCGTATCGGGCATGCGGACAATGTGGCCCGTCCATCGGAGCTGATCGAGCGTGGTCAAAGCTTCGATGCTGGGGATGTTGGCCTGAGCGAGAACACTGACGTTGGTGCGCCTATCCTGCCAATGGATTTGCTGGATCTTGCGGAGGCAGCGTTGGTGGTACCTCTCCAGTGCTTTGAGGTGCCTGCTGTACATGGTCCATGTCTCTGAGGCATACAGCAGGGCGGGTATCACTACTGCTCTGTAGACCATGAGCTTGGTGCTGGGTTTGAGGTCCTGGTCTTCAAACACTCTCTTCCTCAGGCGACCGAAGGCTGCACTGGCACACTGAAGGCGGTGTTGGACTTCGTCATCAACGTCTGCCCTTGTTGACAGTAGGCTCCCGAGGTATGGAAAGTGGTCCACGTTGTCCAAGGCCTCGTCGTGGATTTTGATAATCGGGGGGCAGTACTGTGTGGCGGGGGCAGGTTGGTAGAGGACCTTTGTCTTACGGATGTTTAGTGTAAGGCCCATGCTCTCGTACGCTTCTGTGAAGGTGTTGACGATGGTTTGGAGTTCGGCCTCAGAGTGTGCGCAGACGCAAGCATCGTCTGCATACTGTAATTCGATGACAGAGGATGGGACGACCTTGGATCTGGACTGGAGGCGACGGAGGTTGAACAGTTTCCCGTTTGTTCTGTAGATTAGCTCCACTCCAGTGGGGAGCTTACTGAGGGTGAGATGGAGCATTGCAGCCAGGAAGATCGAGAAGAGCGTTGGTGCGATGACACAGCCTTGCTTGACCCCGGTCCGTACGTGAATTGGGTCTGTGGTGGAACCGTTGGTCAGGATCACGGCTTGCATGTCATCGTGAAGCAGGCGGAGGATGGTGACAAACTCTTGAGGGCAGCCGAATTTGAGGAGGACACTCCATAATCCTTCACGGTTGACAGTGTCGAAGGCCTTTGTGAGGTCAAAGAAGGCCATGTACAGCGATTGGTGCTGTTCCCTGCATTTCTCTTGTAGTTGACGCGCGGTGAAGATCATGTCCATTGTGCCCCTTAGTGGGCGGAATCCGCATTGCGACTCTGGGAGGAGCTCTTCGGCCACTGGGAGAAGGCGATTGAGGAGGATTCTTGCGATGACTTTCCCTGTAGCAGACAACAGGGAAACTCCTCTGTAATTACCGCAATCGGACTTGTCACCTTTCTTGAAGATTGTCACGATTACGGCATCTCTGAGATGCACTGGAATGCTCTCCTCCTTCCAAATAAGAGAAATGAGTTAATGAATTCACGCCAGTAGTGCTTCTCCCGCCATGTTTTAGTGCCTCGGCGGGGATTCCATCTGCTCCTGAGGCCTTGTTGTTCTTCAGTTGTCAGATGGCCTTTTCAACCTCATGCCGGGCTGGGGTTGTGCTGAGATGGTGGCGGGTAGCATGCTGCGGGATGGAGTTGATTACACTCGCGTCAAAGACAGAGTCTCGGTTAAGGAGATCTTCGAAGTGCTCCTTCCAGCGGGCACTGACTGCCTCCCTGTCCTTGATGAGCACCTCTCCGTTCTTGGCCCGCAGTGGGGTAGGGCCTTGGGTGCTTGGGCCGTAGATGGTCTTGACTGCGCTAAAGAAACCATACACGTCGTGGTTGTTGGCTAGCTGCTGGATCTCCTGCGCTTTCTCCACCCACCAGCTGTTCTTTAGGTCGCGAGTTTTTTGTTGGCCCTTGGCCTTCAGGCGTCTGTAGAGCTGCTTTCTTGCTCTCGAGTTCTGTTGCTGTTTCCGGATCAGGAATGCCTAGCGCTTGCGGCTTATTAGCTCCTGGATCTCCTGGTCATTCTCGTTGAACCAGTCTTGGTGTTTCCTGGTCGAGTGACCGAGCGTCTCTTCACAGGTGCTGACTATGGAGGCCTTGAGTGCAGACCAGGCGCTGTGGGCACTCTGTGACTCTGGGAGTCGTCAAGTTGGTTGTGAGGCGCAGGCTGAATAGGGCTTTCTTAGCAGGGTCTTTGTGTGTTCCAGCGTTGATTTTCCTGCGGCATTGCTTCTGTTGGCGCCGCTGTTTTGGGGCTACGTTGATGGAGATGACAGAGTGGATTAGGCAGTAGTCTGCCCAGCAGTCATTAGCTCCTGTCATGGCGCGGGTGATGCAGAAGTCCTTGCGGTCCCTCGCTCGGACGATGACGTAGTCCAGCAGATGCCAGTGCTTGGAGCGAGGGTGTAGCCATGAAGCCTTGTACTTGTCTCTCTGCCGGAACAAGGTGTTGGTTATGACAAGACCATGTTCTAAGCATTTCATCAGGAGGAGGGTACCGTTGGAGTTGGCTTTCCCTACCCCCTCTCTGCCAATCACACCTCCCCAGAGGTCTGTGTCCTTTCCAACTCTGGCGTTAAAGTCACCAAGGAGGATCAGCTTGTCGCCCGTTGGGACTCGGGACAGGGATATAGCATATAGCTATATTCACATATAGCAAGGCACTCAATTGTCAGGGCAACAAGTGATTGAAAGAAAAAAAGAAAGACTTGCATTTATATAGTGCCTTTCAAAACCCTACTCTTCTTCGAAATAGTGCCATGGGATCTTTTACGTCCACCTGAGAGCAGACGGGGCCTCGGTTTAACGTCTCATCCGAAAGATGGCACCTTCGACAGTGCAGCACTCCCTCAGCACTGCACTGGAGTGTCAGCCTAGAATTTTTTGCTCAAGTCTCTGGAGTGGGACTATGAACCCACAACCCTCTTACTCAGAGGTGAGGGTGCTACCAACTGAGCCATGGCTGACACCAGTTTGGCAATAAATCTCCATGCCAGTGATGTCCACATCCTGAGAATGAAAAAAAAATGTGCATTATTCAACAGGACCGAGAACGTCACTGATCAACAGCAGCGATGTGATAAGACCGCACAGCTCTACCCAATGGGATTATTGAGTGAATCCATTCATGTTCCTCTAACCATGCTGTGTCCGCTCGATGTCCACAGGTTCGGAATGTGGGAATGTTTCTGCAAAGGATTGTAAACTGAGTGAAGCAGCGGAAGGAAAAGGTGGTTGGGATTGGACCGGAAGGAGGTAACTAGTGGGGTTCCTTGTTGATCTGTCCTGGGACTACTGCTAGTTTTCTCTACAGGAATGACACGGAAGTGGGGACAGAAACAAAACTCTCCGATTCTCCAAACCGGGAGAGACCTCAAACTGATCAAATGCAGAAGGACCTGGATAGACTGAGAAAATGAGTGTAGGGGTTATTTAATGTGGACAAATGCAAAGTCAAGAGATTGGTCATCTTTTTTTCATGTCTTCTTGCTGTTCCCTTTGGGGAGTCCTTCTAAGTAGTGGAAGGATTCGCACGCTGATTAACAGTCTGACTGGCTGCATTAATGCTCCTTCCATGGCCATAACCATCTTTATACCAGCCCTTAGGGTGGTTAGTACTATATGGCGGGAGGGTTTTATGGGCTCCAACAACCCACACGATGAGGGTGGGGGGAACCACCCACCAGACACAAGTATCTCACTAGATGTTCAAAGCCAGAGATCCGACTTCACTCGTCAGGACTGTCTGGAGGGGGGTTTGAACCCTCTACCTTCTGCCCCAGAGGCAGGAATGCTACCACTGCACCAAAGGCTCACTCCAATAACCAGTAATATAAGATAAATGAGATAGTTCTGTAGGACACAGGAGTGGGATTTGGGGGCCCTGGTGGAATGGCTGCTGAAGCCAACAACACAGTGAGTGGGTGAAGTACTGAGAGAAAACAGAATGTAGGGCTGTTTAACCAGAGGGATAGAGCACAGAGGTTCGGGAGTGTGAGTTTGTACCGCGCTCTGGTCAGGAGTACTGGGTACAGTTCTGGTCACCACTTTATGAGAGACCCAGGTATTAGAGAGGGGGCAGTGAAGGCCAATGGGACTGAGCACTGGGATTAGGCATCAGAATTATGAGAAGAGGCTTGGAATGTTTACAGTGGAAAATAGAAGACTCAGGGATGATCTTAGAGAAAGGTTAAAGAGCAAAGGACATTGCCAAGATAAATGTTCATTTGTTTAACATAGTCACAAACTCAGAAACAAGAAGGTCCAGCCTCAAGCTTAGAAGAGAGAGAGTGAAAGAAACTGTAAGATTTAACTCCTTTCCACAGAGGGCAGTGGATGTATTGAGTGGAGGGCTCAGGGAGGCAGTGGGGGCTGAGTGTATCGGCACATTCAGCAGCGAGCTGAAAAATGTCACAGAGGGTTGTGAGCGGGATTGTGGTGTGGGATATTCCTGGACACTGGGAGCAGCCGGATGGACCTCAGTGTACTGTTCTGGTCCTGGTCATCCTACGTTCCCATCTATGCTCATTTTCAGCAGGCATGTGACCACCAGCAGGGAATAGTGTAAGTGAATCCCGAGATCCCAATGAGCTCTCAAGCCTTCATTTAACACAGTCACCTGGAGAAGGGAGGAAAGAATCATCGTGCCCGTGCTGGCTCTTTGAAGGAGCTCTCCAATTAGTTCCATTCCGCCCCCCACACCCCACCCCGCTCTTTCCCCATAGCCATACAAATTTTTCCCCTTCAAGTATATCTCCAATTTGAAGGTTATTATAGAATCTGCTTCCACCGCCCTTTCAGGCAGTGAATTACAGATCACAACTCACTGCGTAAAAAAAATTCCCTTCCTCTCCCCTCTGGTTCTTTTGCGAATTACCTTAAATCTGTGTCCTCTGGTTACCGACCCTTCAGCCACTTATTTACTCCATCAAAACCATTCAAGATTTTGAACACCTCTATCAAATCTCCCCTTAACCTTCTCTGCGCTAAGGAGAACAACCCCAGCTTCTCTAGAAAGGTTGCCTTCTCGGGTCCCAGGTATTGCTGATAACATCCTTTGGCCATCCATGGACTAAGTAGAGCGCAGCTACGGTGAAGTTGATACTATAACCACATCGCAGGTACGATAAAACTGGCACTATAACCAGAGCACAGGTACGGTGAAAGTAAAGTAAATGGCTCCGTGCAATTAGCTGTTGAATCTGCAGTGCAGCAAGGAGAGAGGTGAGCTGGGCACTATTTGAAGGCGCCCTCCAATGA
This sequence comes from Squalus acanthias, assembly GCA_030390025.1. NCBI lineage: Eukaryota > Metazoa > Chordata > Chondrichthyes > Squaliformes > Squalidae > Squalus > Squalus acanthias. The sequence continues at coordinate 320,125 of JASTWF010000146.1, forward strand.
GTGCCACAGCTATACCGTTTCTTAAAGCTACAGTCCACATCTACAAAGTATCGGTGCCCAAACTATCTCTTCCTACTCTGTCTTCAAACCCCATCTATCCTCATCTTCTGCTGGGAACCTGAATTTTTCTAAGCCATGACACATCACTGCTCAGCACTGTGTTCAAATCATGGCCAGGGCACTTAGTCCCGCTTTGTGTGTGGTGTGTGCCTGTTGTTAATGTGACTTGCCACAGCACTGTCCTTCCTGCCAGTGCTTTGTAGGAACCCTAACTTTTGCTAACTGATCGCCCTGGGCTGCCTGCTGGAATTCTGCCGGCCCTGGGCCTCCCTGTGGTGTGAGGTGTGTAAGGTCTGGTATCTGGCCCACTGTGTCCGGTAATGTGAAGCCGTGCTGCTTTCTACCAGTCCCACTGGCCGTTGCACAGGGGGTTGGTCCCAATGGGTTGTCAGCTGGAGAGCCAGCTGCCTGATCCATGGCACTGCTGCCCAGCACTGGCTCAACACGCCTCCCGATCAGTCCAAGAGACGGACTTCGTACAGATATGACATCCGTGAATCACTGGCTCATAGTTGTCTGACTCTGTTCTCCAAGCATATTGAAGCTGGCCAAGAGACTTAGGGGGAAAAATTCGGTTGGTTAGCCTCCGGAGGGCACTAACAGGGCGCTAGGAACTTAGCGCCGCTCGCAAAATTGACCAGTCGTTTTGCGGCGGCGCTAAACACTACAGCCACGATCTCCTGCGCCCGCAGATCGTGACATCAGGCGAGCGTGCAACGCCCCTGGTAGCACCCCGGACCGGATATTGAGTCGCGTCCCCTGCCTTAGTGCCTGCCGCTAGGAACGACAGGTAGAGGGGAATGTTTTCAAGTCGGGAAAGGGCTGGGGGAGCGCTATTTAAAGGCGGGTGCTTCCTGCTTTTTCTTGTCAGCAAAATTTTTGGTTTTAACGCTGTCCTAAGGTGTTTTGGCCCTCAGCACCACTTTTGAGGTTTCTAAACGCCGAGCTCTTTCCCTGGGCCTATCCATTAGTGCTTCCAACACAACTGCTTTCGAGGTCTCTCCAGGCCGAGATTCAAGGCTGCAATGAGCAGGGTGTGGCTGGCCAGCAAGATAGCCCCTCCACTTTAAGAACTGGACGGCACCAGTCTGTCTGGCTTCCATGGTAATTGGCATCGCCTGAGCTTCGGTAGCATTCTGAGGTAGCGCCTCGCTCCCTGGCGTTTGCACCTTAAGAGAGGTGTGTAGCGCCTGATTTAGCGTTCAAATCACCTCCAGGGGCGATAGAGGTGAACTTTGCAGTCGGAGGCGATAATTAGCGCCGGGCGCTAAACTTTGCGCCCGGCCGATATTAGCGCCCCAAAATGGGCGATACCCAATTTTTCCCCCTTAGAATAGAACCCAAGGCTGAAATATTGGGGGCTAAATTGGATAAGGCCCAAAAACAGGCGTGGGGATCGCGATGCGTGATCTGCCCGCGGCCATTGAAAGTAGTGCAGGCAGCACGCGAAATTGATGCTGCCTGCTCATTACCATGTTTGCAGCGCTGAGCCCAGCACTAAACATGGTGCTGGTTGGCTCAGCACTCAACAGGGGGCCCGATATCATGTGGAGTCCGCTCTCTATTTAAAGGTTGGCTGCAGAGTGAAAGGCTGTCTGCACTTCTTAAAGTGGAGGTGCTTTGTGAGCGAAGTACCTCATTGTGACTGGAGCTGGACCAATGTCTCAACAGGGCAGAGAGCAGGCATCTCGGTTCTCTGATGTAGCACTAGAGGCCTTGGTGCAGGGGGTGTACAGGAGGAGAGAGGTCCTCTACCCGCAGGGGGCCTGGAGGCCTTCCAGACCACACTGTTCAAAGGCAGGGGGAGGAGAGCGCTGAAGCCGCACACCCACACCTCACACCTTGCGCACAATACCAGCTATTCAACAAAGACAGGCACATCACCTAAACACATCGCACCACACTCACTGACACACTTCTCTTTCTCTTACAGGCCAAGGTGGCTCACAACCGGCGTGAGCAGGAGCAAGCAGGCTGGGGCAAAGCATGGCTGCAGAACTTGATTCAGTTGGAGGAGACGGTGCTGGAGATCATTGGAGGGGCTACCACTGAGGCCATGGAGATCGGCAAAGCTGAAAGCATTGATGATGACGGTATGCTCATGCTGAATCCTTCTCACTTCCTACTTCGCCCCTCATCCCACAATCTCTTCTCACTTACAAGCTGCTGATGGTGTGAGCATGCACATCTTGCTCTCCCCTCCTCCCCTCACCGCAACCTGACCCTTGTGCCTTTCTCCTTTCAGATACCCAAGAACCACCACCAGCCCAGCCTGTGCAGGAAGAAGTAGAGGAGGGGAGTGATGGAGAAGAGGCACCATCTCTCGATCTGACACTCCCGGGCACCAGCTCAGAAAATGGCACTGCGCGGACTTTAGAGGGAAGTATAGAGGCGGGATCTGCATGTGGTGAGTCACCGGGCACGAGTGGGCTGCAGCCAGGCCAGGGAAAAGGGGTAGAGCAGGTGCCAGCTCCCCAGAAGGAGAGGTTGCACACGAGTTCTGCTGAACTGGACTAAGATGAGGACTTCGATGGGGCAGCCTTCAGAAGAAGGATGATAGGCATGCACACAAAAATGCTTGGTGCAATGGCAGGCTTGCCAGAGAGCCTCTTGTCAGTGTCAAGGAGCATGGAGGAGTCCAGCTCCCATATTGCACAGGGCTTTGCGCGGAGCTTCGAGCCCATGATTTCCAGGATGGAAGTGATGGGCAGCTCCATTAGAGCACTTGTGAACCCAACCATAACACTGGGTGTGATGGGCGATGTCGCAGCTTCCATTGAAGCACAAGAGGAAGCGACCCAACATTTGAGTGCTGCATTGGAAGCTCAGACTGCTCTCATGCAGGCTCAGTTTGCTGCCACGCAAGCTGAGACTGCTGCCATCGTGGCTGTGTTTACGAGTGTGGAAAGAGGCTTGAAGGGTCTCCCAGCAGTCCCGCAATCTGTGCTCCAACAGATGGCTAGGAATGCTGAGGCGCTGCCCCAGGGGAGTGGCAGTGGTTCTGTGGAGCAAGAACCTGTTCTCCTCTCTCAGGATGACAGCATTCGTATCCCACCCCACCACTCCGCCAGTGCCATTGCTGCTGCCTGTCAGCCAGCCAGGCTAGACTGCTGCCGCCCATGCTGAGGTGGTGCAGTCTACAGCCGGGCCTTCTAGGCCAGAGCTGCTCGAGGTCATCCTGCAAGGCCATCTGCAGTCTCCCCCATGGAAAGTCAGCAGTCTTCCACCAGCCATCCCGCAGCCACTGGGGTAGCACTGCGTAGGAGCACTAGAGCAGGCAAAGAAACATGAAAGACAGACACTATGGGAATGCACAAGAGTGATTAGTTGACATTGTAATGTAATATTGAAATTAATCATTTATAAATTATATTTTGAATGTTTGCTTTGTGGTGGCTTTCATTTCAGCGTTGTGCTTAAGAGGACGCTGTGATGTTCCATGACAGAGGGATGGTAAGGTGGGGAAATGTTGAACAAGGGCGATCTGGGGTTTCAGTCAGGGGAACCGGAGTCTGATGATGTGCTCACAGACAGCCGTCCGGAATGGGGATTTGCAGGCTCCCTCCTCTCTTCCTCCCCCTCCTCCCTTCTTCTTTCTCTTCTTCTTCCCCCCCTCCTCCTCCTACTGAGGTGGTCGTGAAACCCGTGGTGTCAAAGGCTGCACCCTCATGATTCCCAGGTTGTGGAGGATGCAGCAGACCACCACGAATTGGGACACTCGCTTCATTGGAGAGCTCCTCCCGAGCGGACAAGACAACGGAACCGTTTCTTGAGCACCCCGATGGTCTGCTTGATGAGGTTCCTTGTGGCAGCATGGCTGTCATTATATGAGTGCTGGCCACGAGTGGTGGGGTTACGGAGGAGAGCCATGAGCCAGGTGCAGAGCGGATAGCCCTTGTCTTCGAGTTCAACATGGTAGCAGGAAGATTGCTGGCACAGCGGACTGGCGCAGGATGAAGGCATCATGACTGCTGCCAGGATAGCGGGCATTCACCACATTATGATGTGCTGGGCGTGGTCGCACAACAACTATATGTTAAGAGAGTGGTAGCCTTTGCAGTTACAGAACATCTCAGGATTGATATGTGGTGCCCGCAAAGCCACGTATGTGCAGTCAATGGCGCCCTGCACCATGGGGAAGCCCGCTATCCTGGCAAAGTCACATGCGCACTCCTCCTGCTTCTCTCTGTTTAGAGAGAAGACAATGAAGTCCCTTCACACCTCAGGATGTCACACCTCAGGGGGGTCACACCTCAGGGTGTCACACCTCAGGGTGTCAGACTTCAGGTCAGGGTGTCACACCTCAGGGGTCACACCTCAGGGTGTCATACTCAGGGTGTCACACCTCAGGGGTCACACCTCAGGGTGTCATACTCAGGGTGTCATACTTCAGGGGTCACACCTCAGGGTGTCATACCTCAGGGTGTCACACATCAGGGTGTCAGACTTCAGGGTCACACCTCAGGGGTCACACCTCAGGGTATCATACCTCAGGGTGTCACACCTCAGGGGTGTCATACCTCAGGGTGTCACACCTCAGGGGTCACACCTCAGGGTGTCATACTCAGGGTGTCAGTCACACTTCAGGGGTCACACCTCAGGGTGTCATACCTCAGGGTGTCACACCTCAGGGTGTCAGACTTCAGGGTCACACCTCAGGGGTCACACCTCAGGGTATCATACCTCAGGGTGTCACACCTCAGGGGTGTCATACCTCAGGGTGTCACACCTCAGGGGTCACACCTCAGGGTGTCATACCTCAGGGTGTCACACCTCAGGGGTCACACCTCAGGGTGTCATACCTCAGGGTGTCACACGTCAGGGTGTCAGACTTCAGGTCACCACACCTCAGGGGTCATACCTCAGGGTGTCACACCTCAGGGGTCACACCTCAGGGTGTCATACTCAGGGTGTCACACTTCAGGGGTCACACCTCAGGGTGTCATACCTCAGGGTGTCACACCTCAGGGGGGCACACCTCAGGGTCACACCTCAGGGTGTCAGACTTCAGGTCACCACACCTCAGGGTCACACCTCAGGGTGTCAGACTTCAGGTCACCACACCTCAGGGGTCACACCTCAGGGTATCATACCTCAGGGTGTCAGCCTTAAGGTCACCACACCTCAGGGTGTCACACCTCAGGGGTGTCATACCTCAGGGTGTCACACCTCAGGGGTCACACCTCAGGGTGTCATACCTCAGGGTGTCACACCTCAGGGGTCACACCTCAGGGTGTCATACCTCAGGGTGTCACACCTCAGGGTGTCACACCTCAGGGTGTCATACTCAGGGTGTCACACTTCAGGGGTCACACCTCAGGGTGTCATACCTCAGGGTGTCACACCTCAGGGGGGCACACCTCAGGGTCACACCTCAGGGGGTCACACCTCAGGGGGTCACACCACAGAGTGTTACACTACAGAGTGTCACACCTCAGGGTGTCACACCTCAGAGGGTCGCACCTCAGGGATCACACCTAAGGGTGTCACATCACAGTGTCACACCTCAGGGGTCACACCACAGAGTGTCACACCTCAGGGTGTCACACCTCAGGGTCCATGGGGCAAAAATGAGTGATTTGCTGAAATAATCATTTGTCTGCTGTTAACCAGCAATTATTTGATGGCTAAATGTGAAAAAATCAAAAGCAGTTCAATTTAGTCGGTGAGCATCAATGCAGAGCGACTAAGCCTGAGAAAAGATAAACAATGGAATTGCTCAAAAGCATTGTTAACTTGGTTTAACTGTCCATCTTAATTGCTCAGTCATCAGCAACATTTCAAAGGGGCAAGGAACCAATGTTTACATAACGCTGTCCCGCACTTCAGCACATTCCAAAGCACCACCTCCAATGACTCACTTTTGGAGTGTAGTCACAGATGTCATGTGGGCAAGCAGGGCAGTCAATTTGTACACAGCAAGATTCCCCAAACAGCAAGTGAAATACATGACTAATTAGTCTGATTTTGGTGCTGTTGGTCGAGAATCCAGGAGAACTGTTTTGGTTTGAAAAGTGCCGTGGAATCTTTAAGATCTACCAAAACAGGAAGGTGGGGTCGCAGTTTAATGGTTCATCTAAAAGACGGCACCTTCAACAATGCAGCACTCCCTCATCACTGCACTGAAGTCTCATACTAGACTGGGGCTAAAACGCAGCAGCCAATTTGTGCACAGCAAGGTCCCAAAAACACCAATGATAATGTCCAGGTAAACTGTTTTAATTGTTGGTTGAGGGGTAAATATTGGCCAGGACACCGGGGAGAACTCCCCTGCTCTTCTTCAAATAGTGCCGTGGGATCTTTTACGTCCACCTGAGAGAGCAGACGGAGCCTCGGTTTAACGTCTCATCTGAAAGACGGCACCTCTGGTAATGACAGCAAAATTGACCTGGTTAGGAGATTGGTTAGGTGGTAGAAGACCGAGAGTAGGGATAATGGGTATGTACTCGAATTGGAAGGAAGTGATTAGTGGTGTCCCACAAGGATCTGTGCTGGGGCCTCAACTATTCACTATGGCCGTGAAATTCAGTATGTTAGCGCCTCCCGTCACGCCTGTCGGGGGCGCTAAGGGGTTAGCGCCCAGGCACGGCGAATGCAGCGACGCCCGCGAACTTCAGTGCCAGTTTAGCGCTGGTGCTAACTCTTAGCGCCTGGGCCTCTAGTGCCTCGCAGATAGTGATGTCATAGAGTGCGCAGCGCCCCGTTATCGCCCCGGATGGAGAATTGACTCTCGCCCCCCCCTGCTTTATTGCCTCGCACCGACAACGCCAGCAAGAGGAGGCGTTGTGAACTCGGCTGGCCACTTCGGGAGCAGTAATTAAAGGGAATGCTTTTCAACGCGTGCAACCTTTATCATTTGCACCAATCTGGTGCCTGCGCAAAGTTTTTAACGTTTCATTGGTGCGAGATGTCCAAGCTCTCCACTTTGTGAGAGTGTTTGGGGCTGTAATGGCAGTCGCCCAGGTCGCCTTGCAGAACAGAACTGACGACAACTAGCTCGTGCAGCATCATTGGCCCTTCCCTTTAAGCGAGGGAAGCAGCCTCTGATGCCGTTTACAATGCGCTCTAAATTGTTCAGCGCTCTGTCGCTACCGTCCCGTTCTCGGACTTTAGCGCCCTATGAGAAGTGGTTAGCGCTGGATTTAGCGCTCCGCCTCCCTCTTGGAGCGCTAAAGCTGAATTTCACGGGAGGCGAGAATGATTCGCGTCTGGCAATAATTTTTCAACTTTTAAAGTTTTACCGCCCCCAAGCGGGGCTATACCGAATTTCTTCCCCTATATTTATTAATGACTTAGATAACACAATCGAGAGCCATATATCCAAGTTTGCTGATGACAGAAAGATTGGTGGTATAGTAAGTAGTGTAGACAGGAGCATAAAATTACAAAGAGACATTGATAGATTAAGTGAGTGGACAAAACTGTGGCAGATGGATTTCAATGTAGGTAAGTGTGAGGTCATCCATTTTGGACCATAAAAGGATCGATCCGAGTATCGTTAAATGGTGAAAAGCTAGAAACAGTGGAGATCCAAAGAGATTCAGGGGTCCAAGTACACAGATATCTGAAATGTTGCAGTCAGATGCAAAAAATAATCAAAAAGGCTAATGGAATGTTAGCCTTTATAACAGAGGGCTAGAATATAAAGGGGAGGAAGTTTTGCTACAGCTGTACAAAGCCCTGGTTAGACCACATCTGGAGCACTGTGTACAGTTCTGGGCACCGCACCTCAGGAAGGACATAATGGCCCAAAAATTTGTGTTGATACGCGAGAGTACGCACTGTGTACTCTCGCGTATTCTGTCTCCAATTGCCGGTTTTCTGCATGCACTGCGCATGCGCTGAAAACCGGCACTTGGTGAATGGAAAAGGGGGCGGTTCCTAGGTGAACCGCGTGCACGCTACAGGCTGCGCGCATGCAGTGCACTTAGTGGTTTCAACGCGCAGGTAAGTACGGAAGATTTTACACATAAAAAAAGGAGGAGTAAGACCCACTTTTAACAAGGTAAGTAGTGAATTAAGTATTATTTTGAATTTTTTTTAACAGGTATATCTTTTTTAGAGACTTTAAAGACAGGTAAGTTTATTTTTATAACTTTTTAAAAGATTTTAAATTTTTTCAAAAATTTAATTTTTTATTTAAAATGGTTAATTTATTTAACTTTACTTATTTTATTAATGTGATGGTTTTTTTAAATTTAATTGAGGTTTAGCTGTTCTTTTGGGGGGCTATAGTATTCATAGCTTTCACAGCACTTATGTGAAAGTTATGAATGGAAGATGGTGTGCTGCCATTGGCTCTAACTGAGTCACGTGATCCCACAGCTCGCACGAATTAACTGCGCCTGTGGGATACGCAAGCCCAGCACAGCAGCTGTCCAGAACATCAAGTTCGTGCGAGCTGGAACTGAAAAAGCCAACGCGCAGTGAGAGATCGCGGGGAAGCCTTACCCTCGCACGAAGGCTTCCTCACGAATTTTTGGGCCATTGTCCTTGGAAGGAGTGCAGCACAGATTCACCAGAATGTTACCAGGGCTTAATGGTTATTTTATGTGGATAGGTTGCATAAACTTGGCTTGTATTTCCTTGAGTATAGAAGATTGAGGGATGATCTAATCAAGGTGTTTAAAATGTTGAAAGGATTCGACAAGGTAGATAGAGAGAAACTCTTTTCTCTGGTGGGGAAATCAAGAACGAGGGGACAAAACCTTTAAATTAGAGCTCGGTCATTCAGGAGTGAAATCAGGAAGCACTTTTTCGCACAAAGGGTAGTGGAAATCTGGAATTCTCTCAACCAAGAGGCTGTGGATGCTGGGGGACAATTGGAGCTTTCAAGACTGAGATCGATAGATTTTTGTTGGGTAAGGGTATCAAGGGATCTGGAGCAAAGGCAGGTCAATGGAGTTGAGGTATGGATCATCCATGATCTGATTGATGTTGGAGCGGGCTCGAGGGGTTGAATGGCCTCCTCCTGTTCCGATGTTCCTATGTGCCTAATTGATGCAGCATTTGGTCCTGCAGGTAGTTGACACCACAAGGGGAATGTTGGGAGTCAGTGCCAGCAGTGAGGCCCCTCACCCAGCACTGGCAGGGGGAATGTTGGGAGTCAGTGCCAGCAGTGAGGCCCCTCACCCAGCACTGGCAGGGGGAATGTTGGGAGTCAGTGCCAGCAGTGAGGCCCCTCACCCAGCACTGGCAGGGGGAATGTTGGGAGTCAGTGCCAGCAGTGAGGCCCCTCGCCCAGCACTGGCAGGGGGAATGTTGGGAGTCAGTGCCCGCAGTGAGGCCCCTCACCCAGCACTGGCAGGGGGAATGTTGGGAGTCAGTGCCAGCAGTGAGGCCTCTCGCCCAGCACTGGCAGGGGGAATGTTGGGAGTCAGTGCCCGCAGTGAGGCCCCTCGCCCAGCACTGGCAGGGGGAATGTTGGGAGTCAGTGCCCACAGTGAGGCCCCTCGCCCAGCACTAGCAGGGGGAATGTTGGGAGTCAGTGCCCACAGTGAGGCCCCTCGCCCAGCACTGGCAGGGGGAATGTTGGGAGTCAGTGCCCACAGTGAGGCCCCTCGCCCAGCACTGGCAGGGGGAATGTTGGGAGTCAGTGCCAGCAGTGAGGCCTCTCGCCCAGCACTGGCAGGAAACTGCAGCGATTTTCCATCCATTAATTAAAATGGAGGAGAAATGTGGGCCGTGAACCCCCAAATTTCCAAAATAAACCAGTGACGGTTGAGGTACTGATACAAAATCTACTCCAAGTCCAATCTGTCAATGGCAAATCGCCACGCTTGTTACCTCTTCATCGCCCCACGAAATAGGTGATAGTGATGGCCGAGGTCAGAGGTTACCTGTGCTCACTGATAGTGGTGCCCGAGGTCAGAGGTTACCTGTTCCAGGTGATAGTGGTGGCCGAGGTCAGAGGTTACCTGTTCCAGGTGATAGTGGTGGCCGAGGTCAGAGGTTACCTGTTCCAGGTGATAGTGGTGGCTGAGGTCAGAGGTTACCTGTTCCAGGTGCTAGTGGTGGCCGAGGTCAGAGGTTTCCTGTTCCAGGTGATAGTGGTGGCCGAGGTCAGAGGTTACCTGTTCCAGGTGATAGTGGTGGCTGAGGTCAGAGGTTACCTGTTCCAGGTGATAGTGGTGGCCAAGGTCAGAGGTTACCTGTTCCAGGTGATAGTGGTGGCCGAGGTCAGAGGTTACCTGTTCCAGGTGATAGTGGTGGCTGAGGTCAGAGGTTACCTGTTCCAGGTGCTAGTGGTGGCCGAGGTCAGAGGTTACCTGTTCCAGGTGATAGTGGTGGCCGAGGTCAGAGGTTACCTGTTCCAGGTGATAGTGGTGGCTGAGGTCAGAGGTTACCTGTTCCAGGTGATAGTGGTGGCCGAGGTCAGAGGTTACCTGTGCAAAAGGCACCTGGCCACTAAATCTGGCTTTTCACATTCGTCATTGGACCATAGTCTGCAGATATTGTGCAGACCACAGATACATTAATGAACAGTCAACATTTACACTGGCTCGTTAAGTGGCTCATTAACTGGCTCGTTAGCTGCTTGAGAAGCATTAAAGGATTATTACTACAGGTGCATCAGGATTGGCTGCTGGTTTGTCGTTATCTTGAACCAAACCACATCCTCAAGAAAGGCATGTTTCAAAACTTCGCCATTCCACAATTTTGTTACTGTGACATAAATTAAGATGAAAATCCAGCCTGTAGAGACAGTAGTTCGAAGAGCTGACTGAATCTACGTCTAACAATTGTCCAAGGCTCTCTGATCAAAGTTGGGGGAGTGTATGGCAGATCATTAATTTGTCCTCAGAGCTAGTAGAAATCAAAAAACAAGTTACCTGAAAGTTGGTGATGATCCATTTAAATAGCGCTGTTGGAGGGTCCTTCCTGTTGCTGAACGGATGTTCAGCCGTGCGAGGTTAAGAGAGGGCGTTAGCTCCAGCGAGGATGACGAAAATGGCAGCGCTCACGCTGATGGACATCACGATCCGCCTAATTACCATACTTTTAGCGCCTACTCTGAAATCGAGTGACGGTGTTTCTTCTTCTTCTTCTTCTTCTTCTTCTTCTTCTTCTTCTTCTTCACTTTCTCTCCCTGTTCTTGTTCAAGCATTGGCTGGGCAGGCTGGATTTCTTGGGTGTCTGAAATGAGAAAGGCACAAGGTTAGGATTGGAGGGTGGGAAAGCAAGAGGTGCATGCTTACACCATGTGCAGCTTGTACATCAGAAGAGATTGTGGGATGAGGGGAAGTGGGATGTGAGAAGGAGGATAACGCATGAGGATACCGGCCTCTTTGATTTTTTTCAGCCCCTCCGCTGGCCATGGGCTCAGCCATTCCCCTGCCAAGAATGGCCGCACCGTCTCCTCCATGAGGGTGAGGTCATGCAGGTGAGCCTTTCCCCTGCCAGTTAAGGTCTGCTGGCGCCAGTTATGAGCCACAATTTCCTGCAAGAGAGAGAGAACTGCGTCAGCAAGTGTGGCGGAATGTGTTTGGGTGATGTGGCTGTCATGGTTGAATAGCTGACAGTGCATTCAAACTGTGAGATGTGGGTGTGAAGCTTGCAGCAGTGGTAAGTATGTGCAGGTGAAGTGAAGCTATGACTGTGAGGTGTGAGTCGTGTTTGGTAGAGATTGTTGGTAGGGGAGTGATGGGGGTGTGGTGCATTGAGCACTGTGTGAGGCTTGTGGTGCAGATGGTGGGATATGGCATTTGAAGAATAATTCACTGACCTTGACCACTCGTGCGAGGTCATTAAACTTCTTCTTGCACTGAGTCCTCAGGGCTACACTGCACTCTGGTCTGTTGCCTGGAGGGCCTCCTGGCCCCGTTGTGGAAAGAGGACCTCTCTCCTGGAGTTGACCTCCTGGACCAAGGCCTCCAGTGCTGCATCGAAGAACCTAGGAGCACGCTCTCTCCCCTGTTGTGCCATCATAACAGCTTTGTCTACTGTCTTCCCAGCCACTTCAATCACCTGTTGCAGGCAGAAGGCACCTCCCCTTTAAGAAGTGCAGACTGCCTTTAGGCAGTGCAGACTAGCTTTAATTGGTGCTAGCCTCGCATAAACTTGGGCCCCATGCTGAGCGTTCAGCCACTCAACAGCGCGTTCAGTGCTGGGCTGAATGCTACAATCATGCCTGCAGTCCTCCGAACGGGCGCGGGTTGCTTTTGCATCGCGATCCCCGCGCCCATTTTCAGGGGATACCCAATTTCTAGGCCATTGAGTTTCAAGTCAGCAAAGTAATCTATCCACATAAGCCCCATTGGAAGGCACTGAGTCCTCAGGGCACACCTCATCTTAAAAAATATATTGCATGGGGAGTGTTTTTTTTTATTCGTTCATGGGATGTGGGTGTCGCTGGCAAGGCCGGCATTTATTGCCCATCCCTAGTTGCCCTCGAGAAGGTGGTGGTGAGCCACCTTCTTGAACCACTGCAGTCCGTGTGGTGAAGGAGCTCCCACAGTGCTGTTATTCTTATTATTGCGTTTCACAGCGGTTTGTTACAACTGAGTGTCTCGCTGGGCCATTTCAGAGGGCAGTGAAGAGTCAACCACATTGCTGTGGGTCTGGAGTCACATATAGGCCAGACCGGGTAAGGACGGCAGATTTCCTTCCCTAAAGGACATTAGTGAACCAGATGTTTTTTTTTACAACAATCCAATAGTTTCCACGAGCTTTCTTATTCCAGATTTATTTATTTAACTGAATTTAAATTTGAACTCATGTCTCCCGATCATTAGTCCAGGCCTCTAGATTACGAGCCCAGTAACATTACCACTGGGCTACCGTTCCCATCTCTGATCCCTTTGTCATCTCCTTGGGCCAAATTGTGCTGGATGTGTACCACCCTTGCTGGGTGTGAACGATCTGCCATGAAATGTCGGACAAGCAGTTTGACCAATCAGAGGGATTGGAGGAGTTGAACTCCTGCCTCAATGGTGGATTAATCCTAAATCAGAGCCCCAGGATCTGTTAATGTCAGCGGCATGAGATGTCTAGGAATTAATGGGAACAGGGAGTTAACGTTTCTATTTTAGATATATGGTACACCTCGACAGCCTACAGACCAGAAGATTGGATACCCCAGGTCCAGAGCACCTTCACACTGAAAATTGCCCCTGGAATGTCCCATCCTTGAACCACCTGGTTCCATAGTAACCTCAGCGATTGTAATTTCCAGGGGGGTTTCTCCCAATCTATTGTTGTAACTTTGTCGTAAGATTAGCAGAAATGGTTCAAACGGCTGCAACATCTCCAGGTATCCAGCGGGAGATTGGGAGGCCCCTGTGAGAAGGACCTTCCATATATTCTGTGCCTCGCTCCGACAGGCTCCATCTGGGATCAGGACTGCACCGTGCTGCCATGATCAGCCATGATCTCGTTAAATGGTGGAACAGGCTCGAGGGACTAAATGGCCTCCTCCTGTTGCTATGTTCCCATATGCGGTGGGGAGGAGAGGGTGAGAGACACAGAGCTGCATCCTGAACCAGGCTGGTTATAGTTCGGAATTTAATGTAAGTTGCCCCAATTTTACTCTGGCGCAGAGAAAACACTGCAGCAACTGCAAATATTGTCTGAACCCAAGTAGCAGCTTCTGGGTCTGTTTGTAATTCAACGGATATCAGAGGGCATTTACAGGCTACTTGTTTCAGTCGATCTCTCGTACAGGAACACTGTTCTCTGTTCTTGCCTTCATGTCCAGCTGCTTTCCACACTTTGCAGAGTGCTGACATTGTTAAAACCAGTTTGAAGCCATCTAGAAGCCATCACTTCACATTCTACTGTGCGTTATTTAGATTGTCAGGAGCTCCATAAACCCCCCGGTAATTTCCTGCTCCGATTGTAATACAATTAGACACGGGGTGGGAGCTGAGGGACAATCGAGTGTGGCACTTCCCCAGGAGCTGCTCACATCCAGTGGGTCTGAGGTGATTTCTCCAGCACAGGGCACTGAGGGATGACACAGTAACCAGTGGGGAGTTCCTATCAGAGACTACCTACCAATTCAGAGTAAAACCCGGGCAATTAAAAAAAAGAAACATTTTGTTTTTGTCCCCGTCAAATCTTATTTTGATGGGAAGAACTGTGAGCAGGGTGGGGGTGGGGAGGGTGGGGGTGGGAAGGTGGGTGGGGTCAGGCCGATGGAGGTGGGCCGGGATCATTCATGGGATGTGGGCGTCGCAGGCAAGGCCAGCATTTATTGCCCATCCCTAATTGGTGGTGAGCCTCCTTCTTGAACCGCTGCAGTCCGTGTGGTCAAAGTACACGATCATGTTCCGTGCTTGACTGCCATTCACTCATGTTGCTAACTCTATTCCCTGGGTTGTAATCCCTGGACAGACATTTCAAAGGGCTTTTTAGGGACTGTTGGGTACAACAAGGAGACAGTAAATACTCAGGGCTTGGAGTTCCTGAAAATCCAATCGGGACAGATCGGGACAGGACTCCTGGCTGCCAATCAGTCTTTCCCCTGACTCGGTTACAAGCCCAGGGTGACGGTCACTTGCCTATGGCGGGGGGGGGGGGGGTGGGGGGTGCCCCATTGCCGATATTCCTGGTGTACCCACCCGGGCGAGGGGACGGGTGATTTAACACTGACGCTGGGTTTCCCCACTGAACGCTTCGGCCACAGATATTTACAAATTTAAAGCTATTCTTGGCTGACACCATTGGATCAGGAGGGTGACATTTTATGCATTTGTGGGCCCCACTTGCACCAGGATTTGGTCCGTTCCTGTTAGTCTGCCTGGATCTTGCTGGTGGATTTATACTGGGGGCGGGGCAGTGAATTTGATAGGATGGGTGACATCATTCCGCCAGTGAGGGATAGGGCCACAACTACTGGCAGAATCTACCAACGTTCCTGAACGATCCCCACCCTGCAGATTGTGGCTGCTAGAGCAGGTCAGAGGCTGGGTATTCTGCAGTGAGTGACTCACCTCCTGACTCCCAAAGCCTTTCCACCATCTACAAGGCACAAGTAAGGAGTGTGATGGAATACTCTCCACTTGCCTGGATGAGTGCAGCTCCAACAATACTCAAGAAGCTCGACACCATCCAGGACAAAGCAGCCCATTTGATTGGCACCCCATCCACCACCTTAAACATTCACTCCCTCCACCACCGGCGTACCGTGGCTGCAGTGTGTACCATCTACAAGATGCACTGCAGCAACTCGCCAAGGCTTCTTCGGCAGCCCCTCCCAAACCCGCGACCTCTTCCACCTAGAAGGACAAGGGCAGCAGGCGCACGGGAACACCGCCACCTCCAAGTTCCCCTTCAAGTCACACTCCATCCTGACTTAGAAGTATATCGCCGATCCTTCATTGTCGCTGGGTCAAAATCCTGGAACTCCCTCCCTAACAGCACTGTGGGAGTACCTTCACCACACGGACTGCAGCGGTTGAAGAAGGCGGCTCACCACCACCTTCTCGAGGGCAACTAGGGATGGGCAATAAATGCTGGCCTTGCCAGCGACGCCCACATCCCGGGAATGATTAAATAAACCCTGCCCACCCTCACCCGCTCCACCTGCCCACCGCCACCATGCTCACAGTTCCAGTGTCCATGCTGCTCACTGGTCGAGTGAGTGGGTTCGATACAGAGTGGCAAATGCGCCAAGTGCTTGTATCAGCGTATACTAATGTGCCATGTTGTTGTTTTACCAGATTCTGGAACAAGTCTGAAGCTGAACAAAACTGAGCTTCAGACTGACCTTCTCGAACATGTGATCATTGGAACAAATTAATCGCCGCACAGCGCAGTAATTTTGTGCTCTCTGATCCTTCTGCAACATAATTGGCTGCTTCACTTTCAGGACTATGTGCCTCATAATGCAGCATTCAGTAGCCACCGTGACATCACAAGATGCCCGATATCCTGACTTGTTTTATTTGTTCGGTATAATTGGCCTGAACGTCACAAATGCTTTACTGCCGATCAGGAGGACAGATCCAGCACTGCCATGGACTGTGGAGAATAACCGAGCCTTGCTTTGATGCTAATATGGAATACAAACATTTCTTGCTCACGCAACCTGGTTTCAAATCGACTGCAGCATAAATGGGTCCAAATCATATTGCTCTACAGAGATTTATCTAAATCCTCACTCCGCTTCTGCCCAGCAATGACGAATAATATATCTCAAACTGCTAACGCACAACACAGGCCCTGGTTCAATACACACTTATACCTTGTTTATACTATAAGACCCACGTAATTGCATTCAGTTTGGGTCGGGATTGACTGAGCTAAATTCGATCCTTTAGGGTTTATACCGAGAGCTGCCCTGAATCCGTTCAGTGACAAAGCGAATGATTAGACCAGGCTGACTAAGCCGGCAGACTTTCTAAGTTAAACCTGTTCGGTGCTTATTCCAGACACTGATCCGCAGAAGGGAAGGTTTGGTGGGAGCGAGATCACGGCGTGAGTTTGAATCATTCACTCTGTGCTCTGTGGAACAGTATCAGCAGGGGTCAATTTACAAAACTACACAAGACAACGAGATTCGAGCAGCCACTAACTCAAGTTAAACCTAATGTCCCTTTTATTCTTGTACAAAGCTGCTGTCGCTTCAACAACCTTGGCCTAGAAAATCGACCGTGTCCTAAAATGGAAGGGGGCATGGGGGCAGAGAGGGCACGGGGGCCACAGGGGGCAGAGGGGGCAAAGGGGGGATGGGGGGCACAGGGGGCACAGGGTACATGGGGGCACAGGGGGCATGGGGGGCACAGGGGGCAGAGGGGGCACAGGGTACATGGGGGCACGGGGGCACGGGGGGCACAGGGGGCACAGGGTACATGGGGGCACAGGGGGGATGGGGAACAGGTTCAGATGGGGGGCACGGGGGGCAGGGCATGAAATATTTGTGCTGCCTGCTGACACAAGCCTGCAGACGGTGCTACTCACTGGCTGCTCACCTTACTGGGGTCCCCGATATCGGCTGTCCCTGACGCCACTGAAAGGTAGTCAGCTCCTCTTAAATGAGAGGTGCACTCTGGCTGCAGAAAAAGGGAAGACTTGAAAGGAGAGAGATGGCTGCATCGAGCACTGAGAGGGTACTCAGGTTCACTGAAGCCGTGCGGAGGCTATGGTGCAGGCAGTGGTCAGGCTGAGGGAGATCCTACTCCCCCAAGAGAGTGGGGGTGGGGGGGGGGGGGGCGGGTGGATGGTGAGGACAGGAAGCTTTCCATTCAACACCTCTGCCACCAGTGGGAAAAGATCTCTGAGGAGGTCGAAGCCAAGAGCTTGCCCCCCCCCCAGGACATGGCTGATATGGTGAAAGAAGTTTAATGACCTCACCAGAGCTGTCAAGGTAAGAATCCTGCTCTCTTACTCTCTGCCTCCAGCCCCACTACTCACAACACTCCCCTCCCCACTCCCCTTCACTCTCCTACAATCACTGCACCACATGTCACTACACCTCCTTCTCACACTCACACTCACCCACACCTCACATCTGACATACTACATGCCAGCTAATCTACCATGACTGGCACATTCTCGAACCACCCCACAGACTGGGACTGAAACATTTCCTTCCCTCTTGCAGGAGAAGTTCGGCCACAACCTGCGCCAGGAGTCTGTGCCAGGAGGAGGCTGAGCCGCCTGCTCCCTCTCCCCCTCGATGATAATGTGCTGGGCATCACGGGCAGGGGGAGAGTCACGGCCGCGGTCAGTGGTGACCCTGGAGCTGACATCACACAGGGTCTCTTCACACCTTATCCTCTTCCCTCCTCACTTCTCTCTCACCCCACACACTGCGTGACAAACTGCAACTGCTTTCCCCAGACACTTCTCTCTCTGCTCTCCCTTCACACTAAAGTCTAACCCTTGCCTCTCTTTCATTTCAGGTGCTGAAGATTTGAAGATAGCTTGAAGGGATATTTACTAGTCCTAGCCCCTTTAGGGCTACCCCGGATCAGGCATATTTCTCAGACGTTCACTTTCAACTAAAGTTTGAGGTAGCTGAATCCTAAAGTCGCTTAATTGGGTCTAAAGATCCGGGCTATCTCTCCCGAAAGGAAAGGAACAACCCGAGAATGTTACCGTCCTCCAGATAGCGCTTTTAATAAGTTTAGCTAGACTGTAACGTCCTGGATATTATTAGGGTCCGGAAAACTCCCTCAGAATTCTGTAACTCTTCACCAAAGAGTGTACAGAGATTGAGTTCACGAGTTATTGATACAGAAGACTTATGTGGGACAATTCCAAAAATATATAGAGATTTATTAAAAGAACCGACATGCAATTTACAGTTGGTGAATCAATCAATCGCAACGTTAACTGTTCTAAAAAGAGAAAACATACGATCTTATTATTAACAGAGAATCTTACTTTTAAATCTTAACTTCGCTACAGTATTACAGTTCTTAAAGGTTTCTATACAGGATATCCATCAATATCAAATACCTTAGATCCCCAAGGTACAAAGAGTTGAAGACTACAGAGCCGCCTCTATAGCCGAGAATCGCTTTGCCCGATTAAAGCGAGTCTGATATCCCATTTGAAACTTCAATATTTATACCCTTTTCCAGTTGTATTTCCTTTAAAGTTTTCTGCTGATGCAAGTTAATTATCCCTATTCATCTTTCTGCCGACCTCTGCAACTCTTACTGTCACATCATCTTGTAATATTCCAGAATCTTGTCTGATCTCCAGGTGTTCTGGGTTGACCATATAAAAACGGTGTGAAGGGAAGGTGTTCCTTATTTTATGTTATGTTTATGAGGGCAGATGTTCCTTATCTTATGTGCCAACTTTATGAAGTTTAAATTAGAACATCTTATCCAGGGTGAACCATTGTTTTTGTTCCCAAAGGTCAGCCTGTCGGAGCCCTTCACCTTCTGTTTCAATAAGGTTATTTATTCAGGGTCAACAACTGTCTTATCTCAATAGCCAGAATGTTTTCATAGCTATTTCATAGTTAGGTTTCTAAATTTCCAAACCCAGTTTGTCATGTTTTAATAAGACCAGAATTCTTTCATAAGATAGTGTATTTTTCTGAATAGGTTATATGGCTTGTTCCTTCACAAGCTCAGCTAGTGGAGGAAGAGGAGGCCAGCCTTCCTGATACTGCAGCATCACTCATTCACACTCCTGCAAGCACCAGCTCAGAGATTGGCGCCATGCGTATTGTACAGGTTAGGCTAGAGGAGGGGTCCTCATGTGGTGAATCACCGGGCACAAGTGTGCAGAAGCTGGGGCAGAGGGATAGGATGCCACAGGTGCCAGCTCATCGGAGGGTGAGATCACAAACTAGCTCCGGTACAGAGGACTCGGATACTGACTTCGAGGGCCCAGGATATTGAAGAAGGTTAATGGACATCTACCAGGAAATGCTGGAAAGCCTGCCAGAGAGCTTGTGCACAATGGCTCAGAGCATGGAGGGGTCATGCTCCAACTTGTGTCGGGGCTTCGAGCAGAGCACGGAGACCATTCTGTCCAACATGGAGCGAGCGGTCAGCTCCATCAACACCACAATGGCACCTCTCACCATGAGGCCTCTCCTGACATCGCTCACAGCTGAAATGGAAGCTCAGGCAGCTGCCATCTTGGCTTTGGGGGCCAGTATTGACAGGGGCTTCCATAGTGTCACCTCAGTCCTCCACTCACTTAGAGTCTGAGGAGAGCTGAGGCCCAGTCCCAGGAGAGTGGCCTGGCTCCATGGAGAGGCACCCGGTGTCCTCTCTCAGGATGACAGCACGCCTGTTCCCCCGCGACCCACTCTGCCAATAGCCCTGTTAGTGCCACACAGCCAACAGGGCCAGACTGCCCCAGCCCAAGCCCAGAGGCTGAAATTTGTAGCCGGGCTAAAGCCTTGACATCCTTCCTAAAATCTAGTGCCCAGAATTGGACACAACATTCTAGCTGAGGCCTAACCAGTGATTTATAAAGGTTTAGCATAACTTTCTTGCTATTGTACTCTATGCCTCCATTTATACACTGAAAGACGCTCTCGTAAGAACGGGATATGACGCTCGACTCGTCGATCGACAGTTCCGACGGGCCACAGCGAAAAACCGCATAGACCTCCTCAGAAGACGAACACGGGACACAACCAACAGAGTACCCTACGTCGTCCAGTACTTCCCCGGAGCGGAAAAACTACGCCATGTTCTTCGCAGCCTTCAACATGTCATCGATGACGACGAACACCTTGCTAAGGCCATCCCCACGCCTCCACTACTCGCCTTCAAGCAGCCGCCTAACCTCAAAAGTACCATCGTTCGCAGCAGATTACCCATCTTTCAGGAGAACAGCAACCAAGACACCACACAACCCTGCCACGGCAACCTCTGCAAGACATGCCAAATCATGGACACAGATACCATCATTACACGTGAGGACACTACCCACCAGGTACACGGTACATACTCATGTGACTCGGCCAACGTTGTCTACCTGATACGTTGCAGTAAAGGATGCTCCAGAGCATGGTACATCGGCGAGACCATGCAGACACTGAGACAACGTATGAACGGACACCGCGCAACAATCGCCAGGCAGGAGGGTTGCCTCCCAGTCGGGGAACACTTCAGCAGCCAGGGGCATTCAGCCTCGGATCTGCGGGTAAGCGTTCTCCAAGGCGGCCTTCGAGATACACGACAGCGCAAAATCATAGAGCAGAAACTGATAGCCAAGTTCCGCACTCATGAGGATGGCCTCAATCGCGATATCGGGTTCATGTCACGATACAGAACGTGACTTGACATCATGGCCGGTCTTCCCAGGTGTTTTTTTTGGGTTTTTTTTTAAAAAGGCTAACACAAGAACACAAATTGACAGGATATGCAGCCAGCAGGTGGTTTGACACGTTGGACCCCCTGGGACACATCTCATTGTCTTGGCTGTGCTCTTTGTTGTAGCGAATAATGTGAATAGATTTTGTCTGGGTTTAAATTGTGAATTCTGGGAGATTCTCTCATTGCTAACTTACCTGACGAAGGAGCGACAGCTCCGAAAGCTTGTAAAATTAAATAAATCTGTTGGACTATAACCTGGTGTTGTGCGACTTCTCATTTTTGTCCATTTATAAAGCCAGACATCCCATATGCTTTTTTAACAGCCTTTTCAACTTGCCCTGCCACCTTCGAAGACTTGTGTACATTCCTGCACCCCCTTTAGAATTGTACCATTTAGTTTATATTGCCTCTCCTCATTCTTCCTATCAAAATGTATCACTTCACACTTCTCTACATTAACTTTCTTCTGCCATGTGTCTGCCCATTTCACCAGTCTGTCTATGTGCTCCTGAAATCTGTTTCTATTCTCCTCATTGTTTACTACATTTCCGAGTTTTGTGTCATCTGCAAACTTTGAAATTGTGCCCTGTACACCCAAGTCCAGGTCATTAATATATTATCAAAAAGAGGAGTGGTCCTAATACCGCCCCCTGGGGGACACCACTGTGTACTTCCCTCCAGTCTGACAAACAACCGTTCACCACTACTCTCTGCTTTCTGTCCCTGAGTCAATTCTGTATCCAGGCTGCCACTGTGTGGTTAATCCCATGGGCTAATCCTATTATGCGGTATTTTGTCAAATGCCTTTTGAAAGTCCATATACAGCACATCAACCGCACTACCCTCATCCACCCTCTCCGTTACTTCATCAAGGAACCCTCAGTCCAGTGTGAATGGAGTGTGTGTGGCGCCACATTGCCATCTACTGGTGCAACTGCATATGACAAATAAAGATCACATGACAAATAAAGATCACATGACAATCTCAGAACTGATAGGTTCAGAGCATGTCAGCTGACATTGTCCACCTTGGTATATGAACAGAGTAACTTCCAGTAAATCACCAGGGTTGGTTATTCGTTCAAAGACCCCGATGGATATCTTACTATAAAACGTGTAGAGACAGATAACTTGCTTGCTCTTTCTGTTGATGTTAATAAAACAAAAAAGTTGATTTATCTCTGGCGTCTGACCACACAAGATTCTGAGGGGAATTGACAGGGTAGATGCTGAGAGGTTGTTTCCCCTGGCTGGAGAGTCTAGAACTAGGGGGCATAGTCTCAGGATAAGGGGTCGGCCATTTACCGAGATGAGGAGGAATTTCTTCACTCAGAGGGTGGTGAATCTTTGGAATTCTCTGCCCCAGAGGGCTGTGGATGTTGAGTCTTTGAGTATATTCAAGGCTGAGATTGATAGATTTTTGG
The DNA here is from genome assembly GCA_030390025.1 of Squalus acanthias. Lineage (NCBI taxonomy): Eukaryota > Metazoa > Chordata > Chondrichthyes > Squaliformes > Squalidae > Squalus > Squalus acanthias. The sequence continues at coordinate 342,347 of JASTWF010000146.1, forward strand.
ACTCTAGGGGAATCAAGGGATACGGGGATCGGGTGGGAAAGTGGAGTTGAGATAGAAGATCAGCCACGATCTCATTGAATGGTGGAGCAGGCTCGAGGGGCCGAATGGCCGACTCCTGCTCCTAATTCTTATGTTCTTATAAATTGGATTAATCTACTCGGTTGCGTTAACAACCCGCCTCTTTTTTTCCTTCCCCGTCCCTCCTGAATATATTGTAGCCAGGAATGTTCAGTTCATTCCTGCCTTCTTAATTTGATGATTTCACAGACAGGTGCGGGTGATTTTATTGGGCCAGATGCTGCTGTTAAAAGAACGGTGAGGCTAATGGCGCTGGCTATTACTGATGGGCCAAATGCCACAGCAACTTCAGGCGTGGGGCAGATCCGCGGTTAAACGCGAAGATCCAAAAGTTGCGGTCCGCTCCGCCGTTAGCTTCACGAAAACAGCGTCTGGCCATCTGGCTCGCCATTGACACGCGTTGAACGGCGGGAGGTTGCTGTATCTGCACGGTAGAAACGAACTAAACTCGCCGCAGAAAGTTCAGTCTTGTCAGTTCACATGTAAGGAATCTTTTACTGTAAATCAACCTCTCTGGTGCCGAAAATTAACCATTCCAAATGCGGAGTCTCATCCCTTCAAGTATTCATTATTGCTGGAGATTTTAAAAATGACTGATTTAAAATGTTAAAAAAAATTACTTTTCCTTTCTGTCTCTTTTTTCTCTCTATTAATCCAGTCTTTCTCTCCCTCTCTCTATTTCTCTTTCTGTACCTGATTGGACATTGAATTCACCCTCCCTGATTTACACTTTCCTCTCAGTCCTTGCGCTGTTAATTTCACAATTCTTCGATCTGATTGGTGAGGGAGGTAAACGTTGCTTATTTCACAGTCAGGTCCAGGTGATTTTTGTTGCCATTGAGGGGGAGAGGGAAGCAGGCGGCTGCGCCTCCTCCTAGCACAGACTCCTGGCGCAGATTGTGGGCAAACTTCTCCTGTAAGAGGGAAGGGAATGTGTTGGTGACGGTCTGTGAGGTGGTTAGAGAATGTGCCAATCATGGAGGAATAGCTGGCATGCATCAGATGTGAGGTGTGGGGAAGTGTGAGTGTGAGAAGGAGGTGTAGGAGTGTGAAGGAGAGTGGGGGAGGGGAGTGTTGTGAGTAGTGGGGCTGGAGGTGGAGAGTAAGAGAGCAGGAGTTTTACCTTGACAGCTCTGGTGAGGTCATGACACTTCTTTCACCATCGCAGCCATGTGCTGGCATTGACCTCCTCAGCGGCCTCTTCCCACTGACGGTGGAGGTGTTGCCTGGAGGGCGGTTTGCTCCCCCTGGGGGAAACAGGATCTCCCTCCTCCTAACCACTGCCTTGGCCAGGGCCTCCAAGACGGCATCACAGACCTGTGTTCCCTCTCTGTACTTCTTCCAGCCATTTGTGTGTTTCCCTGCTGTCTGCATCTCCCCTTTAAGTGGTTCTGGCTTTCTTTAAGTGGCGTCAGTGAAGCTTGATTTCCCACCTCTCCAAATAGGTGTTCAGCCAATGCGTAGCGCGGGTAACGCTGGCTGCACCCCTGAAAAAAATGGGCCAGAAATTGCTGGGACGAGGTATCTCACGCCGAGTGCGGTGAATTGGACTTTTTAACCGTAGCCGTCAATCGTACGATCTTTGTGCCACAAATTGCTGGAAATGCGAGCTGATAACGGGGCTTCTGGGACCTCGCGAATAGTGGGGCCGAATGGTCTCGCTCTTTAAACAATAAAGAAAAGGGCCAGAGAAAGAAACAGAGTGAACGGCAGAGAACTAAATAGGGTGAGTTAGAGACAGAAATAGAAATAAGAGAGGGAAAGAGAGAGAGATGATTAAGAGAGAGCGAGAAAAGAGGCAGAAAGGAAAAGATAGACAAAAATTAAAAAGAACAAGCAGAAGAGGAATTGTAACCCAGTTGTGTTTGGGAACTGTTGAATTGGTCCTTGAGAAGTTAATGAGTGAATGGTAGAGTGGGCATGAGAATTTGATTGAGTTCTTTGATGAAGTAACAGAGAGGGTTGATGAGGGTAGTGTGGTTGATGTTGTGTATATGGACTTTCAAAAGGGGTTTGACAAAGTACCATGCAATGAACTTGTGAGCAAAAGTGAAGCCCATGGGATAAAAGAGACAGTGGCAGCATGGATACAATATTGGCTCAGGGACAGAAAGCAGAGAGTAGTGGTGAACGGTTGTTTATCAGACTGGACGCCCTCCAGACATGCTCAGGAGGCAGTGGGAAGAAGAGACGGGCAGGAGCACGGCTCCTTGAACATGGATGCTGCGCAGGAAGAGGTTTAACAACCTGACATGAGTTGTCAAGGTGAGTGAGTTCAATCTTCTAATGACATATCCTACTGCACCACGAGCCTCATCCACTGCTCAATTCACTACACCCCCACCAGCCACCCAGCAACAATCTCCAGCAATCGGTAGTCACCCCTAATATTCAAACTGTCTGAGGAAAGGTCATCGAACTGAAACGTTAACTCTGTTTCTATCTCCTGCTGTGTATTTGCAGCATTTTCTGTTCAGATGCTTCACCTCACCCTCACACACTTAGCAGTGTTGCAAGCCTCACGCCCACAACTCAAAATCGCACACACTGGCAGCTATTCAACCATGAGAGCCACATCACAGAAACATATTGCAGGACACCCACTGACACACTCTTTCTCGCAGGTGAAGGTGACGCATAACAGGAGGGAGCAGCAGAGAACCGGAGGAGGAAAGGTTTAAACCCACATGGAGGGATAATGCTTGCCGTCAAGGGAAGGGGCACTTCAAGGTTGTTGCCACTGGCTGGAGTGAAGGGAGCGATAATGAGGTTATCAGCATACCTAAAAGTCACAGGACAGAGAGCGTCGGTTCACAGTGTCACAGGACAGAGAGTGTCGGTTCACAGTGTCACAGGACAGAGAGTGCCGGTTCACACTGTAATAGGACAGAGAGTGCCGGTTCACACTCTCACAGGACAAAGAGTCCCGGTTCACAGTGTCATAGGACAGAGAGTGCCGGTTCACACTGTCACAGGACAGAGAGTGCTGGTTCACACTGTCACAGGACAGAGAGTGCCTGTTCACTCTGTCACAGGACAGAGAGTGCCGGTTCACACTCTCACAGGACAAAGAGTCCCGGTTCACAGTGTCATAGGACAGAGAGCGCCGGTTCACAGTGTCATAGGACAGAGAGTGCCGGTTCACACTGTCACAGGACAGAGAGTGCCGGTTCACAGTGACACAGGACAGAGACTGCCAGTTCACAGTGTCACAGGACAGAGAGTGTCACAGGACAGAGAGTGCCGGTGCATACTGTCACAGGACACAGAGTGCCGGTTCACACTGTCACAGGACAGAGAGTGCCGGTTCACACTGTCACAGGACAGAGAGTGCCGGTTCACATTGTCACAGGACAGAGAGTGCCGGTTCACACTGTCACAGGACAGAGAGTGCCGGTTCACACTGTCACAGGACAGAGAGTGCCGGTTCACACTGTCACAGGACAGAGAGTGCCGGTTCACAGTGTCAAAGGACAGAGAGTCCCGGTTCACAGTGTCACAGGACAGAGAGTCCCGGTTCACAGTGTGAGAGGACAGAGAGTGCCGGTTCACACCGTCACAGGACAGAGAGTGCCGGTTGACACTGTCACAGGACAGAGAGTGCCGGTTGACACTGTCACAGGACAGAGAGTGCCGGTTCACAGTGTGAGAGGACAGAGAGTGCCGGTTCACAGTGTCACAGGACAGAGAGTGCCGGTTCACACTGTCAAAGGACAGAGAGTGACGGTTCACAGTGTCACAGGACAGAGAGTGCCGGTTCACACTGTCACAGGACAGAGAGTGCAGGTTCACACTGACACAGGACAGAGAGTGTCGGTTCACAGTGTCACAGGACAGAGAGTGCCGGTTCACACTGTCACAGGACAGAGAGTGCCGGTTCACCTTGTCAAAGGACAGAGAGTGCCGGTTCACACTGTCAAAGGACAGAGAGTGTCGGTTCACACTATCACAGGACAGAGAGTGCCGGTTCACACTGTCAAAGGACAGAGAGTGCTGGTTCACACTGTCACAGGACAAAGAGTCTCGGTTCACGCTGTCACAGGACAGAGAGTGCCGGTTCACAGTGTCACAGGACAGAGAGTGCCGTTTAGCAGTGTCACAGGACAGAGAGTGCTGGTTCACACTGTCAAAGGACAGAGAGTCCCGGTTCACGCTGTCACAGGACAGAGAGTGTCGGTTCACACTGTCACAGGACAGAGAGTGCCGGTTCACACAGTCACAGGACAGAGAGTGCCGTTTAACAGTGTCACAGGACAGAGAGTGCCGGTTCACACTGTCACAGGACAGAGAGAGCCGGTTCACAGTGTCACCGGACAGAGAGTGCCGGTTCACACTGTATCAGGACAGATAGTGCCGGTTCACACTGTCACAGGACAGAGAGAGTGGATTCACAGTGTCACAGGACAGAGAGTGCCGGTTCACACTGTCACAGGACAGAGAGTGTCGGTTCACAGTGTCACAGGACAGAGAATGTCGGTTCACAGTGTCACAGGACAGAGAATGTCGGTTCATTCTGTCACAGGACAGAGAATGTCGGTTCACAGTGTCACAGGACAGAGAGTGCCGGTTCAATCTGTCACAGGACAGAGAGTGCCGGTTCACACTGTCACAGGACAGAGAGTGCCGGTTCATTCTGTCACAGGACAGAGAATGTCGGTTCACAGTGTCACAGGACAGAGAGTGCCGGTTCAATCTGTCACAGGACAGAGAGTGCCGGTTCACAGTGTCACAGGACAGAGAGTGCCGGTTCACACTGTCACAGGACAGAGAATGTCGGTTCACAGTGTCACAGGAATGAGAGTGCCGGTTCACACTGTCACAGGACAGAGAATGTCGGTTCACAGTATCAGGACAGAGAGTGCCGGTTCACACTGTCACAGGACAGAGAGTGACGGTTCACAGTGTCACAGGACAGAGAGTGCCGGTTCACAGTGTGAGAGGACAGAGAGCGCCGGTTCACAGTTTCACAGGACAGAGAGTGCCGGTTCACAGTGTCACAGGACAGAGAGTGCCGGTTCACACTGTCACAGGACAGAGAGTGCCGGTTCAAAGTGTCACACGACAGAGAGTGCTGGTTCACACTGTCACAGGACAGAGAGTGCCGGTTCACAGTGTCACAGGACAGAGAGTGCCGGTTCACAGTGTCAGAGGACAGAGAGTGCTGGTTCACAGTGTGAGAGGACAGAGAGTGCCGGTTCACACTGTCACAGGACAGAGAGTGCCGGTTCACACCGTCACAGGACAGAGAGTGCCGGTTCACACTGTCACAGGACAGAGAGTGCTTGTTCACAGTGTCACAGGACAAAGAGTGCTGGTTCACACTGTCACAGGACAGAGAGTGCCGGTTCACACTGTCACAGGACAGAGAGTGTCGGTTCACACTGTCACAGGACAGAGAGTGCCGGTTCACACCGTCACAGGACAGAGAGTGCCGGTTCACACCATCACAGGACAGAGAGTTCTGGTTCACACTGTCAGAGGACAGAGAGTGCCGGTTCACACTGTCACAGGACAGAGAGTGCCGGTTCCCACTGTCACAGGACAGAGAGTGTCGGTTCACAGTGTCACAGGACAGAGAGTGCCGCTGCACACTGTGACAGGACACAGAGTGCCGGTTCACACTGTCACAGTACAGAGAGTGCCGGTTCGCACCGTCACAGGACAGAGAGTGCCGGTTGATACTGTCACAGGACAGAGAGTGCCGGTTGACACTGTCACAGGACAGAGAGTGCTTGTTCACAGTGTCACAGGACAGAGAGTCCCGGTTCACACTGTCACAGGACAGAGAGTGCCGGTTCACACTGTCACAGGACAGAGAGTGCCGGGTCACACTGTCACAGGACAGAGAGTGCCGGTTCACAGTGTCACAGGACAGAGAGTGCCGGTTCACATTGTCACAGGACAGAGTGTGTCGGATCACAGTGTCACAGGACAGAGAGTGCCGGTTCACAACGTCACAGGACAGAGAGTGCCCGTTGACAGTGTGAGAGGACAGAGATTGCCGGTTCACAGTGTCACAGGACAGAGAGTGCCGGTTCACACAGTCACAGGACAGAGAGTCCCGGTTCACACTGTCACAGGACAGAGAGTGCCGATTCACACTGTCACAGGACAGAGAGTGCCGGTTCACAGTGTGAGAGGACAGAGACTGCCGGTTCACACTGTCACAGGACAGAGAGTGCCGGTTCACACTGTCACAGGACAGAGAGTGCCGGTTCACACTGTCACAGGACAGAGAGTGCCGGTTCACAGTGTGAGAGGACAGAGAGTGCCGGTTCACAGTGTCACAGGACAGAGAGTGCCGGATAACACTGTCACAGGACAGAGAGTGCCGTTTCACACTGTCACAGGACAGAGAGTGCCGGTTCACAGTGTCACAGGACAGAGAGTGCTGGTTCACACTGTCACAGGACAGAGAGTGCCGGTTCACACTGTCACAGGACAGAGAGTGCCGCTTCAGACTGTCACAGGACAGAGAGTGCCGGTTCACACTGTCACAGGACAGAGAGTGCCGGTTCACACTGTCACAGGACAGAGAGTGCCGGTTCACAGTGTCACAGGACAGAGAGTGCCGGTTCACACTCTCACAGGACAGAGAGTGCCGGTTCACAGTGTCACAGGACAGAGAGTGCCGGTTCACACTCTCACAGGACAGAGAGTGCCGCTTCACACTGTCACAGGACAGAGAGTGCCGGTTCACAGTGTCACAGGACAGAGAGTGCCGGTTCACAGTGTCACAGGACAGAGAGTGCCGGTTCACACTGTCACAGGACAGAGAGTGCCGGTTCACAGTGTCACAGGACAGAGAGTGCCGGTTCACAGTGTCACAGGACAGAGAGTGCCAGTTCACAGTGTGAGAGGACAGAGAGTGCCGGTTCACACTGTCACAGGACAGAGAGTGCTGGTTCACACTGTCACAGGACAGAGAGTGCCGGTTCACACCGTCACAGGACAGAGAGTGCCGGTTCACACTGTCACAGGACAGAGAGAGTGGATTCACAGTGTCACAGGACAGAGAGTGCCGGTTCACACTGTCACAGGACAGAGAGTGTCGGTTCACAGTGTCACAGGACAGAGAATGTCGGTTCACAGTGTCACAGGACAGAGAATGTCGGTTCATTCTGTCACAGGACAGAGAATGTCGGTTCACAGTGTCACAGGACAGAGAGTGCCGGTTCAATCTGTCACAGGACAGAGAGTGCCGGTTCACACTGTCACAGGACAGAGAGTGCCGGTTCATTCTGTCACAGGACAGAGAATGTCGGTTCACAGTGTCACAGGACAGAGAGTGCCGGTTCAATCTGTCACAGGACAGAGAGTGCCGGTTCACAGTGTCACAGGACAGAGAGTGCCGGTTCACACTGTCACAGGACAGAGAATGTCGGTTCACAGTGTCACAGGACAGAGAGTGCCGGTTCACACTGTCACAGGACAGAGAATGTCGGTTCACAGTATCAGGACAGAGAGTGCCGGTTCACACTGTCACAGGACAGAGAGTGACGGTTCACAGTGTCACAGGACAGAGAGTGCCGGTTCACAGTGTGAGAGGACAGAGAGTGCCGGTTCACAGTTTCACAGGACAGAGAGTGCCGGTTCACAGTGTCACAGGACAGAGAGTGCCGGTTCACACTGTCACAGGACAGAGAGTGCCGGTTCACAGTGTCACAGGACAGAGAGTGCTGGTTCACACTGTCACAGGACAGAGAGTGCCGGTTCACAGTGTCACAGGACAGAGAGTGCCGGTTCACAGTGTCACAGGACAGAGAGTGCTGGTTCACAGTGTGACAGGACAGAGAGTGCCGGTTCACACTGTCACAGGACAGAGAGTGCCGGTTCACACTGTCACAGGACAGAGAGTGCCGGTTCACACTGTCACAGGACAGAGAGTGCCTGTTCACAGTGTCACAGGACAGAGAGTGCCGGTTCACAGTGTCACAGGACAGAGAGTGCTGGTTCACACTGTCACAGGACAGAGAGTGCCGGTTCACAGTGTCACAGGACAGAGAGTGCCGGTTCACACTGTCACAGGACAGAGAGTGCCGGTTCACACTGTCACAGGACAGAGAGTGCCGGTTCACACTGTCACAGGACAGAGAGTGTCGGTTCACACTGTCACAGGACAGAGAGTGCCGGTTCACACTGTCACAGGACAGAGAGTGCCGGTTCACACAGTCACAGGACAGAGAGTGCCGGTTCACACTGTCACAGGACAGAGAGTGCCGGTTCACACTGTCACAGGACAGAGAGTGCCGGTTCACACTGTCACAGGACAGAGAGTGCCGGTTCACAGTGTCACAGGACAGAGAGTGCCGGTTCACACTGTCACAGGACAGAGAGTGCCGGTTCACACTGTCACAGTACAGAGAGTGCCGGTTCACACCGTCACAGGACAGAGAGTGCCGGTTGCTACTGTCACAGGACAGAGAGTGCCGGTTGACACTGTCACAGGACAGAGAGTGCTTGTTCACAGTGTCACAGGACAGAGAGTCCCGGTTCACACTGTCACAGGACAGAGAGTGCCGGTTCACACTGTCACAGGACAGAGAGTGCCGGGTCACACTGTCACAGGACAGAGAGTGCCGGTTCACAGTGTCACAGGACAGAGAGTGCCGGTTCACATTGTCACAGGACAGAGTGTGTCGGTTCACAGTGTCACAGGACAGAGAGTGCCGGTTCACAACGTCACAGGACAGAGAGTGCCGGTTCACAGTGTGAGAGGACAGAGATTGCCGGTTCACAGTGTCACAGGACAGAGAGTGCCGGTTCACACAGTCACAGGACAGAGAGTCCCGGTTCACACTGTCACAGGACAGAGAGTGCCGATTCACACTGTCACAGGACAGAGAGTGCCGGTTCACAGTGTCAGAGGACAGAGAGTGCCGGTTCACACTGTCACAGGACAGAGAGTGCCGGTTCACACTGTCACAGGACAGAGAGTGCCGGTTCACACTGTCACAGGACAGAGAGTGCCGGTTCACAGTGTCAGAGGACAGAGAGTGCCGGTTCACAGCTGTCACAGGACAGAGAGTGCCGGTTCACACTGTCACAGGACAGAGAGTGCCGGTTCACACTGTCACAGGACAGAGAGTGCCGGTTCACAGTGTCACAGGACAGAGAGTGCGGTTCACACTGTCACAGGACAGAGAGTGCCGGTTCACACTGTCACAGGACAGAGAGTGCCGGTTCACACTGTCACAGGACAGAGAGTGCCGGTTCACACTGTCACAGGACAGAGAGTGCCGGTTCACACTGTCACAGGACAGAGAGTGCCGGTTCACAGTGTCACAGGACAGAGAGTGCCGGTTCACACTGTCACAGGACAGAGAGTGCCGGTTCACAGTGTCACAGGACAGAGAGTGCCGGTTCACACTGTCACAGGACAGAGAGTGCCGTTCACACTGTCACAGGACAGAGAGTGCCGGTTCACAGTGTCACAGGACAGAGAGTGCCGGTTCACACTGTCACAGGACAGAGAGTGCCGGTTCACAGTGTCACAGGACAGAGAGTGCCGGTTCACAGTGTCACAGGACAGAGAGTGCCGGTTCACAGTGTGAGAGGACAGAGAGTGCCGGTTCACACTGTCACAGGACAGAGAGTGCCTGGTTCACACTGTCACAGGACAGAGAGTGCCGGTTCACACTGTCACAGGACAGAGAGTGCCGGTTCACACTGTCACAGGACAGAGAGTGCCGGTTCACACTGTCACAGGACAGAGAGTGCCGGTTCACACTGTCACAGGACAGAGAGTGCCGGTTCACAGTGTCACAGGACAGAGAGTGCCGGTTCACAGTGTGAGAGGACAGAGAGTGCCGGTTTACAGTGTCACAGGACAGAGAGTGCCGGTTCACAGTGTCACAGGACAGAGAGTGCCGGTTCACACTGTCACAGGACAGAGAGTGCCGGTTCACAGTGTCACAGGACAGAGAGTGCCGGTTCACACTGTCACAGGACAGAGAGTGCCGGTTCACACTGTCACAGGACAGAGAGTGCCGGTTCACAGTGTCACAGGACAGAGAGTGCCGGTTCACAGTGTCACAGGACAGAGAGTGTCGGTTCACAGTGTCACAGGACAGAGAGTGCCGGTTCACAGTGTCACAGGACAGAGAGTGCCGGTTCACAGTGTCACAGGACAGAGAGTGCCGGTTCACAGTCTCACAGGACAGAGAGTGCCGGTTCACACTGTCACAGGACAGAGAGTGCCGGTTCACACTGTCACAGGACAGAGAGTGCCGTTCACACTGTCACAGGACAGAGAGTGCCGGTTCACACTGTCACAGGACAGAGAGTGCCGGTTCACACTGTCACAGGACAGAGAGTGCCGGTTCACAGTGTCACAGGACAGAGAGTGCCGGTTCACAGTGTCACAGGACAGAGAGTGCCAGTTCACACTGTCACAGGACAGAGAGTGCCGGTTCACACTGTCACAGGACAGAGAGTGCCGGTTCACAGTGTCACAGGACAGAGAGTGCCGGTTCACAGTGTCACAGGACAGAGAGTGCCGGTTCACACTGTCACAGGACAGAGAGTGCCGGTTCACACTGTCACAGGACAGAGAGTGCCTGTTCACACTGTCACAGGACAGAGAGTGCCGGTTCACACTGTCACAGGACAGAGAGTGCCGGTTCACACTGTCACAGGACAGAGAGTGCCGGTTCACACGTGTCACAGGACAGAGAGTGCCGGTTCACAGTGTCACAGGACAGAGAGTGCCGGTTCACAGTGTCACAGGACAGAGAGTGCCGGTTCACAGTGTCACAGGACAGAGAGTGCCGGTTCACACTGTCACAGGACAGAGAGTGCCGGTTCACACTGTCACAGGACAGAGAGTGCCGGTTCACAGTGTCACAGGACAGAGAGTGCCGGTTCACACTGTCACAGGACAGAGAGTGCCGGTTCACACTGTCACAGGACAGAGAGTGCCGGTTCACACTGTCACAGGACAGAGAGTGCCGGTTCACACTGTCACAGGACAGAGAGTGCCGGTTCACACTGTCACAGGACAGAGAGTGCCGGTTCACAGTGTCACAGGACAGAGAGTGCCGGTTCACACTGTCACAGGACAGAGAGTGCCGGTTCACAGTGTCACAGGACAGAGAGTGCCGGTTCACACTGTCACAGGACAGAGAGTGCCGGTTCACACTGTCACAGGACAGAGAGTGCCGGTTCACAGTGTCACAGGACAGAGAGTGCCGGTTCACACTGTCACAGGACAGAGAGTGCCGGTTCACACTGTCACAGGACAGAGAGTGCCGGTTCACAGTGTCACAGGACAGAGAGTGCCGGTTCACACTGTCACAGGACAGAGAGTGCCGGTTCACAGTGTCACAGGACAGAGAGTGCCGGTTCACACTGTCACAGGACAGAGAGTGCCAGTACACAGTGTCACAGGAGAGAGAGTGTCGGTTCACAGTGTCACAGGACAGAGAGTGTCGGTTCACAGTGTCACCGGACAGAGAGTGCCGGTTCACACTGTCACAGGTCAGAGAGTGTCGGTTCACGCTGTCACAGGACAGAGAGTGCCGCTTCACACTGTCAGAGGACAGAGAGTGCCGGTTCACACTGTCACAGGACAGAGAGTGCCGGTTCACACTGTCACAGGACAGACAGTGCCCATTCACACTGTCACAGGACAGAGAGTGCCGGTTCACACTGTCACAGGACAGAGAGTGCCGGTTCACAGTGTCACAGGACAGAGAGTGCCGGTTCACAGTGTGAGAGGACAGAGATTGCCGGTTCACAGTGTCACAGGACAGAGAGTGCCAGTTCACACTGTCACAGGACAGAGAGTGCCGTTTCACATTGTCACAGGACAGAGTGTGCCGGTTCACAGTGTCACAGGACAGAGAGTGCCGGTTCACAGTGTCACAGGACAGAGAGTGCCGGTTCACACTGTCACAGGACAGAGAGTGCCGGTTCACAGTGTCACAGGACAGAGAGTGCCGGTTCACAGTGTCACAGGACAGAGAGTGCCGGTTCACATTGTCACAGGACAGAGAGTGCCGGTTCACACTGTCACAGGACAGAGAGTGCCGGTTCACACTGTCACAGGACAGAGAGTGCCGGTTCACACTGTCACAGGACAGAGAGTGCCGGTTCACACTGTCACAGGACAGAGAGTGCCGGTTCACACTGTCACAGGACAGAGAGTGCCGGTTCACACTGTCACAGGACAGAGAGTGCCGGTTCACACTGTCACAGGACAGAGAGTGCCGGTTCACACTGTCACAGGACAGAGAGTGCCGGTTCACAGTGTCACAGGACAGAGAGTGCCGGTTCACACTGTCACAGGACAGAGAGTGCCGGTTCACACTGTCACAGGACAGAGAGTGCCGGTTCACAGTGTCACAGGACAGAGAGTGCCGGTTCACACTGTCACAGGACAGAGAGTGCCGGTTCACACTGTCACAGGACAGAGAGTGCCGGTTCACAGTGTCACAGGACAGAGAGTGCCGGTTCACACTGTCACAGGACAGAGAGTGCCGGTTCACAGTGTCACAGGACAGAGAGTGCCGGTTCACACTGTCACAGGACAGAGAGTGCCGGTTCACAGTGTCACAGGACAGAGAGTGCCGGTTCACAGTGTCACAGGACAGAGAGTGCCGGTTCACAGTGTCACAGGACAGAGAGTGCCGGTTCACAGTGTCACAGGACAGAGAGTGCCGGTTCACACTGTCACAGGACAGAGAGTGCCGGTTCACACTGTCACAGGACAGAGAGTGCCGGTTCACACTGTCACAGGACAGAGAGTGCCGGTTCACACTGTCACAGGACAGAGAGTGCCGGTTCACAGTGTCACAGGACAGAGAGTGCCGGTTCACACTGTCACAGGACAGAGAGTGCCGGTTCACAGTGTCACAGGACAGAGAGTGCCGGTTCACACTGTCACAGGACAGAGAGTGCCGGTTCACACTGTCACAGGACAGAGAGTGCCGGTTCACAGTGTCACAGGACAGAGAGTGCCGGTTCACACTGTCACAGGACAGAGAGTGCCGGTTCACAGTGTCACAGGACAGAGAGTGCCGGTTCACACTGTCACAGGACAGAGAGTGCCGGTTCACAGTGTCACAGGACAGAGAGTGCCGGTTCACAGTGTCACAGGACAGAGAGTGCCGGTTCACAGTGTCACAGGACAGAGAGTGCCGGTTCACACTGTCACAGGACAGAGAGTGCCGGTTCACACTGTCACAGGACAGAGAGTGCCGGTTCACAGTGTCACAGGACAGAGAGTGCCGGTTCACAGTGTCACAGGACAGAGAGTGCCGGTTCACAGTGTCACAGGACAGAGAGTGCCGGTTCACACTGTCACAGGACAGAGAGTGCCGGTTCACACTGTCACAGGACAGAGAGTGCCGGTTCACAGCTGTCACAGGACAGAGAGTGCCGGTTCACACTGTCACAGGACAGAGAGTGCCGGTTCACACTGTCACAGGACAGAGAGTGCCGGTTCACACTGTCACAGGACAGAGAGTGCCGGTTCACACTGTCACAGGACAGAGAGTGCCGGTTCACACTGTCACAGGACAGAGAGTGCCGGTTCACACTGTCACAGGACAGAGAGTGCCGGTTCACAGTGTCACAGGACAGAGAGTGCCGGTTCACACTGTCACAGGACAGAGAGTGCCGGTTCACAGTGTCACAGGACAGAGAGTGCCGGTTCACACTGTCACAGGACAGAGAGTGCCGGTTCACAGTGTCACAGGACAGAGAGTGCCGGTTCACACTGTCACAGGACAGAGAGTGCCGGTTCACACTGTCACAGGACAGAGAGTGCCGGTTCACACTGTCACAGGACAGAGAGTGCCGGTTCACAGTGTCACAGGACAGAGAGTGCCGGTTCACAGTGTCACAGGACAGAGAGTGCCGGTTCACACTGTCACAGGACAGAGAGTGCCGGTTCACAGTGTCACAGGACAGAGAGTGCCGGTTCACACTGTCACAGGACAGAGAGTGCCGGTTCACACTGTCACAGGACAGAGAGTGCCGGTTCACACTGTCACAGGACAGAGAGTGCCGGTTCACACTGTCACAGGACAGAGAGTGCCGGTTCACACTGTCACAGGACAGAGAGTGCCGGTTCACAGTGTCACAGGACAGAGAGTGCCGGTTCACACTGTCACAGGACAGAGAGTGCCGGTTCACACTGTCACAGGACAGAGAGTGCCGGTTCACACTGTCACAGGACAGAGAGTGCCGGTTCACACTGTCACAGGACAGAGAGTGCCGGTTCACACTGTCACAGGACAGAGAGTGCCGGTTCACACTGTCACAGGACAGAGAGTGCCGGTTCACACTGTCACAGGACAGAGAGTGCCGGTTCACACTGTCACAGGACAGAGAGTGCCGGTTCACACTGTCACAGGACAGAGAGTGCCGGTTCACACTGTCACAGGACAGAGAGTGCCGGTTCACACTGTCACAGGACAGAGAGTGCCGGTTCACAGTGTCACAGGACAGAGAGTGCCGGTTCACACTGTCACAGGACAGAGAGTGCCGGTTCACAGTGTCACAGGACAGAGAGTGCCGGTTCACACTGTCACAGGACAGAGAGTGCCGGTTCACACTGTCACAGGACAGAGAGTGCCGGTTCACACTGTCACAGGACAGAGAGTGCCGGTTCACACTGTCACAGGACAGAGAGTGCCGGTTCACAGTGTCACAGGACAGAGAGTGCCGGTTCACACTGTCACAGGACAGAGAGTGCCGGTTCACAGTGTCACAGGACAGAGAGTGCCGGTTCACACTGTCACAGGACAGAGAGTGCCGGTTCACAGTGTCACAGGACAGAGAGTGCCGGTTCACACTGTCACAGGACAGAGAGTGCCGGTTCACACTGTCACAGGACAGAGAGTGCCGGTTCACAGTGTCACAGGACAGAGAGTGCCGGTTCACACTGTCACAGGACAGAGAGTGCCGGTTCACAGTGTCACAGGACAGAGAGTGCCGGTTCACACTGTCACAGGACAGAGAGTGCCGGTTCACAGTGTCACAGGACAGAGAGTGCCGGTTCACACTGTCACAGGACAGAGAGTGCCGGTTCACACTGTCACAGGACAGAGAGTGCCGGTTCACAGTGTCACAGGACAGAGAGTGCCGGTTCACACTGTCACAGGACAGAGAGTGCCGGTTCACACTGTCACAGGACAGAGAGTGCCGGTTCACAGTGTCACAGGACAGAGAGTGCCGGTTCACACTGTCACAGGACAGAGAGTGCCGGTTCACAGTGTCACAGGACAGAGAGTGCCGGTTCACAGTGTCACAGGACAGAGAGTGCCGGTTCACACTGTCACAGGACAGAGAGTGCCGGTTCACACTGTCACAGGACAGAGAGTGCCGGTTCACAGTGTCACAGGACAGAGAGTGCCGGTTCACAGTGTCACAGGACAGAGAGTGCCGGTTCACAGTGTCACAGGACAGAGAGTGCCGGTTCACACTGTCACAGGACAGAGAGTGCCGGTTCACACTGTCACAGGACAGAGAGTGCCGGTTCACACTGTCACAGGACAGAGAGTGCCGGTTCACACTGTCACAGGACAGAGAGTGCCGGTTCACACTGTCACAGGACAGAGAGTGCCGGTTCACACTGTCACAGGACAGAGAGTGCCGGTTCACACTGTCACAGGACAGAGAGTGCCGGTTCACACTGTCACAGGACAGAGAGTGCCGGTTCACAGTGTCACAGGACAGAGAGTGCCGGTTCACAGTGTCACAGGACAGAGAGTGCCGGTTCACACTGTCACAGGACAGAGAGTGCCGGTTCACACTGTCACAGGACAGAGAGTGCCGGTTCACACTGTCACAGGACAGAGAGTGCCGGTTCACACTGTCACAGGACAGAGAGTGCCGGTTCACAGTGTCACAGGACAGAGAGTGCCGGTTCACAGTGTCACAGGACAGAGAGTGCCGGTTCACAGTGTCACAGGACAGAGAGTGCCGGTTCACACTGTCACAGGACAGAGAGTGCCGGTTCACACTGTCACAGGACAGAGAGTGCCGGTTCACAGTGTCACAGGACAGAGAGTGCGGTTCACACTGTCACAGGACAGAGAGTGCCGGTTCACACTGTCACAGGACAGAGAGTGCCGGTTCACACTGTCACAGGACAGAGAGTGCCGGTTCACACTGTCACAGGACAGAGAGTGCCGGTTCACACTGTCACAGGACAGAGAGTGCCGGTTCACACTGTCACAGGACAGAGAGTGCCGGTTCACACTGTCACAGGACAGAGAGTGCCGGTTCACAGTGTCACAGGACAGAGAGTGCCGGTTCACACTGTCACAGGACAGAGAGTGCCGGTTCACACTGTCACAGGACAGAGAGTGCCGGTTCACAGCTGTCACAGGACAGAGAGTGCCGGTTCACACTGTCACAGGACAGAGAGTGCCGGTTCACACTGTCACAGGACAGAGAGTGCCGGTTCACAGTGTCACAGGACAGAGAGTGCCGGTTCACACTGTCACAGGACAGAGAGTGCCGGTTCACAGTGTCACAGGACAGAGAGTGCCGGTTCACACTGTCACAGGACAGAGAGTGCCGGTTCACACTGTCACAGGACAGAGAGTGCCGGTTCACACTGTCACAGGACAGAGAGTGCCGGTTCACACTGTCACAGGACAGAGAGTGCCGGTTCACACTGTCACAGGACAGAGAGTGCCGGTTCACAGTGTCACAGGACAGAGAGTGCCGGTTCACACTGTCACAGGACAGAGAGTGCCGGTTCACACTGTCACAGGACAGAGAGTGCCGGTTCACACTGTCACAGGACAGAGAGTGCCGGTTCACACTGTCACAGGACAGAGAGTGCCGGTTCACACTGTCACAGGACAGAGAGTGCCGGTTCACACTGTCACAGGACAGAGAGTGCCGGTTCACACTGTCACAGGACAGAGAGTGCCGGTTCACACTGTCACAGGACAGAGAGTGCCGTTCACACTGTCACAGGACAGAGAGTGCCGGTTCACAGTGTCACAGGACAGAGAGTGCCGGTTCACACTGTCACAGGACAGAGAGTGCCGGTTCACACTGTCACAGGACAGAGAGTGCCGGTTCACACTGTCACAGGACAGAGAGTGCCGGTTCACACTGTCACAGGACAGAGAGTGCCGGTTCACACTGTCACAGGACAGAGAGTGCCGGTTCACACTGTCACAGGACAGAGAGTGCCGGTTCACACTGTCACAGGACAGAGAGTGCCGGTTCACAGCTGTCACAGGACAGAGAGTGCCGGTTCACACTGTCACAGGACAGAGAGTGCCGGTTCACACTGTCACAGGACAGAGAGTGCCGGTTCACAGTGTCACAGGACAGAGAGTGCCGGTTCACACTGTCACAGGACAGAGAGTGCCGGTTCACACTGTCACAGGACAGAGAGTGCCGGTTCACACTGTCACAGGACAGAGAGTGCCGGTTCACACTGTCACAGGACAGAGAGTGCCGGTTCACAGTGTCACAGGACAGAGAGTGCCGGTTCACACTGTCACAGGACAGAGAGTGCCGGTTCACAGTGTCACAGGACAGAGAGTGCCGGTTCACACTGTCACAGGACAGAGAGTGCCGGTTCACAGTGTCACAGGACAGAGAGTGCCGGTTCACACTGTCACAGGACAGAGAGTGCCGGTTCACACTGTCACAGGACAGAGAGTGCCGGTTCACAGTGTCACAGGACAGAGAGTGCCGGTTCACACTGTCACAGGACAGAGAGTGCCGGTTCACACTGTCACAGGACAGAGAGTGCCGGTTCACAGCTGTCACAGGACAGAGAGTGCCGGTTCACACTGTCACAGGACAGAGAGTGCCGGTTCACACTGTCACAGGACAGAGAGTGCCGGTTCACACTGTCACAGGACAGAGAGTGCCGGTTCACACTGTCACAGGACAGAGAGTGCCGGTTCACACTGTCACAGGACAGAGAGTGCCGGTTCACACTGTCACAGGACAGAGAGTGCCGGTTCACACTGTCACAGGACAGAGAGTGCCGGTTCACACTGTCACAGGACAGAGAGTGCCGGTTCACACTGTCACAGGACAGAGAGTGCCGGTTCACAGTGTCACAGGACAGAGAGTGCCGGTTCACACTGTCACAGGACAGAGAGTGCCGGTTCACACTGTCACAGGACAGAGAGTGCCGGTTCACAGTGTCACAGGACAGAGAGTGCCGGTTCACAGTGTCACAGGACAGAGAGTGCCGGTTCACACTGTCACAGGACAGAGAGTGCCGGTTCACACTGTCACAGGACAGAGAGTGCCGGTTCACAGCTGTCACAGGACAGAGAGTGCCGGTTCACACTGTCACAGGACAGAGAGTGCCGGTTCACACTGTCACAGGACAGAGAGTGCCGGTTCACACTGTCACAGGACAGAGAGTGCCGGTTCACACTGTCACAGGACAGAGAGTGCCGGTTCACACTGTCACAGGACAGAGAGTGCCGGTTCACAGTGTCACAGGACAGAGAGTGCCGGTTCACACTGTCACAGGACAGAGAGTGCCGGTTCACATTGTCACAGGACAGAGAGTGCCGGTTCACAGTGTCACAGGACAGAGAGTGCCGGTTCACACTGTCACAGGACAGAGAGTGCCGGTTCACACTGTCACAGGACAGAGAGTGCCGGTTCACACTGTCACAGGACAGAGAGTGCCGGTTCACACTGTCACAGGACAGAGAGTGCCGGTTCACACTGTCACAGGACAGAGAGTGCCGGTTCACAGTGTCACAGGACAGAGAGTGCGGTTCACAGTGTCACAGGACAGAGAGTGCCGGTTCACAGTGTCACAGGACAGAGAGTGCCGGTTCACAGTGTCACAGGACAGAGAGTGCCGGTTCACAGTGTCACAGGACAGAGAGTGCCGGTTCACAGTGTCACAGGACAGAGAGTGCCGGTTCACAGTGTCACAGGACAGAGAGTGCCGGTTCACAGTGTCACAGGACAGAGAGTGCCGGTTCACAGTGTCACAGGACAGAGAGTGCCGGTTCACACTGTCACAGGACAGAGAGTGCCGGTTCACAGTGTCACAGGACAGAGAGTGCCGGTTCACACTGTCACAGGACAGAGAGTGCCGGTTCACACTGTCACAGGACAGAGAGTGCCGGTTCACACTGTCACAGGACAGAGAGTGCCGGTTCACAGTGTCACAGGACAGAGAGTGCCGGTTCACACTGTCACAGGACAGAGAGTGCCGGTTCACAGTGTCACAGGACAGAGAGTGCCGGTTCACAGTGTCACAGGACAGAGAGTGCCGGTTCACACTGTCACAGGACAGAGAGTGCCGGTTCACAGTGTCACAGGACAGAGAGTGCCGGTTCACACTGTCACAGGACAGAGAGTGCCGGTTCACACTGTCACAGGACAGAGAGTGCCGGTTCACACTGTCACAGGACAGAGAGTGCCGGTTCACACTGTCACAGGACAGAGAGTGCCGGTTCACACTGTCACAGGACAGAGAGTGCCGGTTCACAGTGTCACAGGACAGAGAGTGCCGGTTCACACTGTCACAGGACAGAGAGTGCCGGTTCACACTGTCACAGGACAGAGAGTGCCGGTTCACAGTGTCACAGGACAGAGAGTGCCGGTTCACACTGTCACAGGACAGAGAGTGCCGGTTCACACTGTCACAGGACAGAGAGTGCCGGTTCACACTGTCACAGGACAGAGAGTGCCGGTTCACACTGTCACAGGACAGAGAGTGCCGGTTCACACTGTCACAGGACAGAGAGTGCCGGTTCACAGTGTCACAGGACAGAGAGTGCCGGTTCACACTGTCACAGGACAGAGAGTGCCGGTTCACACTGTCACAGGACAGAGAGTGCCGGTTCACACTGTCACAGGACAGAGAGTGCCGGTTCACACTGTCACAGGACAGAGAGTGCCGGTTCACACTGTCACAGGACAGAGAGTGCCGGTTCACACTGTCACAGGACAGAGAGTGCCGGTTCACACTGTCACAGGACAGAGAGTGCCGGTTCACACTGTCACAGGACAGAGAGTGCCGGTTCACAGTGTCACAGGACAGAGAGTGCCGGTTCACACTGTCACAGGACAGAGAGTGCCGGTTCACAGTGTCACAGGACAGAGAGTGCCGGTTCACACTGTCACAGGACAGAGAGTGCCGGTTCACACTGTCACAGGACAGAGAGTGCCGGTTCACACTGTCACAGGACAGAGAGTGCCGGTTCACAGTGTCACAGGACAGAGAGTGCCGGTTCACACTGTCACAGGACAGAGAGTGCCGGTTCACACTGTCACAGGACAGAGAGTGCCGGTTCACACTGTCACAGGACAGAGAGTGCCGGTTCACACTGTCACAGGACAGAGAGTGCCGGTTCACACTGTCACAGGACAGAGAGTGCCGGTTCACACTGTCACAGGACAGAGAGTGCCGGTTCACAGTGTCACAGGACAGAGAGTGCCGGTTCACACTGTCACAGGACAGAGAGTGCCGGTTCACACTGTCACAGGACAGAGAGTGCCGGTTCACACTGTCACAGGACAGAGAGTGCCGGTTCACACTGTCACAGGACAGAGAGTGCCGGTTCACACTGTCACAGGACAGAGAGTGCCGGTTCACACTGTCACAGGACAGAGAGTGCCGGTTCACACTGTCACAGGACAGAGAGTGCCGGTTCACAGTGTCACAGGACAGAGAGTGCCGGTTCACACTGTCACAGGACAGAGAGTGCCGGTTCACACGTGTCACAGGACAGAGAGTGCCGGTTCACACTGTCACAGGACAGAGAGTGCCGGTTCACACTGTCACAGGACAGAGAGTGCCGGTTCACACTGTCACAGGACAGAGAGTGCCGGTTCACACTGTCACAGGACAGAGAGTGCCGGTTCACAGTGTCACAGGACAGAGAGTGCCGGTTCACAGTGTCACAGGACAGAGAGTGCCGGTTCACACTGTCACAGGACAGAGAGTGCCGGTTCACAGTGTCACAGGACAGAGAGTGCCGGTTCACAGTGTCACAGGACAGAGAGTGCCGGTTCACACTGTCACAGGACAGAGAGTGCCGGTTCACAGTGTCACAGGACAGAGAGTGCCGGTTCACACTGTCACAGGACAGAGAGTGCCGGTTCACACTGTCACAGGACAGAGAGTGCCGGTTCACACTGTCACAGGACAGAGAGTGCCGGTTCACACTGTCACAGGACAGAGAGTGCCGGTTCACACTGTCACAGGACAGAGAGTGCCGGTTCACACTGTCACAGGACAGAGAGTGCCGGTTCACACTGTCACAGGACAGAGAGTGCCGGTTCACACTGTCACAGGACAGAGAGTGCCGGTTCACACTGTCACAGGACAGAGAGTGCCGGTTCACACTGTCACAGGACAGAGAGTGCCGGTTCACACTGTCACAGGACAGAGAGTGCCGGTTCACACTGTCACAGGACAGAGAGTGCCGGTTCACAGTGTCACAGGACAGAGAGTGCCGGTTCACACTGTCACAGGACAGAGAGTGCCGGTTCACACTGTCACAGGACAGAGAGTGCCGGTTCACAGTGTCACAGGACAGAGAGTGCCGGTTCACAGTGTCACAGGACAGAGAGTGCCGGTTCACAGTGTCACAGGACAGAGAGTGCGGTTCACACTGTCACAGGACAGAGAGTGCCGGTTCACACTGTCACAGGACAGAGAGTGCCGGTTCACACTGTCACAGGACAGAGAGTGCCGGTTCACACTGTCACAGGACAGAGAGTGCCGGTTCACACTGTCACAGGACAGAGAGTGCCGGTTCACACTGTCACAGGACAGAGAGTGCCGGTTCACACTGTCACAGGACAGAGAGTGCCGGTTCACACTGTCACAGGACAGAGAGTGCCGGTTCACACTGTCACAGGACAGAGAGTGCCGGTTCACACTGTCACAGGACAGAGAGTGCCGGTTCACACTGTCACAGGACAGAGAGTGCCGGTTCACAGTGTCACAGGACAGAGAGTGCCGGTTCACAGTGTCACAGGACAGAGAGTGCCGGTTCACAGTGTCACAGGACAGAGAGTGCCGGTTCACACTGTCACAGGACAGAGAGTGCCGGTTCACAGTGTCACAGGACAGAGAGTGCCGGTTCACACTGTCACAGGACAGAGAGTGCCGGTTCACACTGTCACAGGACAGAGAGTGCCGGTTCACACTGTCACAGGACAGAGAGTGCCGGTTCACAGTGTCACAGGACAGAGAGTGCCGGTTCACACTGTCACAGGACAGAGAGTGCGGTTCACAGTGTCACAGGACAGAGAGTGCCGGTTCACACTGTCACAGGACAGAGAGTGCCGGTTCACACTGTCACAGGACAGAGAGTGCCGGTTCACAGCTGTCACAGGACAGAGAGTGCCGGTTCACACTGTCACAGGACAGAGAGTGCCGGTTCACACTGTCACAGGACAGAGAGTGCCGGTTCACAGCTGTCACAGGACAGAGAGTGCCGGTTCACACTGTCACAGGACAGAGAGTGCCGGTTCACACTGTCACAGGACAGAGAGTGCCGGTTCACACTGTCACAGGACAGAGAGTGCCGGTTCACACTGTCACAGGACAGAGAGTGCCGGTTCACACTGTCACAGGACAGAGAGTGCCGGTTCACACTGTCACAGGACAGAGAGTGCCGGTTCACACTGTCACAGGACAGAGAGTGCCGGTTCACAGTGTCACAGGACAGAGAGTGCCGGATCACACTGTCACAGGACAGAGAGTGCCGGTTCACACTGTCACAGGACAGAGAGTGCCGGTTCACACTGTCACAGGACAGAGAGTGCCGGTTCACAGTGTCACAGGACAGAGAGTGCCGGTTCACACTGTCACAGGACAGAGAGTGCCGGTTCACACTGTCACAGGACAGAGAGTGCCGGTTCACACTGTCACAGGACAGAGAGTGCCGGTTCACACTGTCACAGGACAGAGAGTGCCGGTTCACACTGTCACAGGACAGAGAGTGCCGGTTCACAGTGTCACAGGACAGAGAGTGCCGGTTCACACTGTCACAGGACAGAGAGTGCCGGTTCACACTGTCACAGGACAGAGAGTGCCGGTTCACACTGTCACAGGACAGAGAGTGCCGGTTCACACTGTCACAGGACAGAGAGTGCCGGTTCACACTGTCACAGGACAGAGAGTGCCGGTTCACACTGTCACAGGACAGAGAGTGCCGGTTCACACTGTCACAGGACAGAGAGTGCCGGTTCACACTGTCACAGGACAGAGAGTGCCGGTTCACACTGTCACAGGACAGAGAGTGCCGGTTCACACTGTCACAGGACAGAGAGTGCCGGTTCACACTGTCACAGGACAGAGAGTGCCGGTTCACACTGTCACAGGACAGAGAGTGCCGGTTCACACTGTCACAGGACAGAGAGTGCCGGTTCACACTGTCACAGGACAGAGAGTGCCGGTTCACACTGTCACAGGACAGAGAGTGCCGGTTCACACTGTCACAGGACAGAGAGTGCCGGTTCACACTGTCACAGGACAGAGAGTGCCGGTTCACAGTGTCACAGGACAGAGAGTGCCGGTTCACACTGTCACAGGACAGAGAGTGCCGGTTCACAGTGTCACAGGACAGAGAGTGCCGGTTCACACTGTCACAGGACAGAGAGTGCCGGTTCACACTGTCACAGGACAGAGAGTGCCGGTTCACACTGTCACAGGACAGAGAGTGCCGGTTCACAGTGTCACAGGACAGAGAGTGCCGGTTCACACTGTCACAGGACAGAGAGTGCCGGTTCACAGTGTCACAGGACAGAGAGTGCCGGTTCACACTGTCACAGGACAGAGAGTGCCGGTTCACACTGTCACAGGACAGAGAGTGCCGGTTCACACTGTCACAGGACAGAGAGTGCCGGTTCACACTGTCACAGGACAGAGAGTGCCGGTTCACACTGTCACAGGACAGAGAGTGCCGGTTCACAGTGTCACAGGACAGAGAGTGCCGGTTCACAGTGTCACAGGACAGAGAGTGCCGGTTCACACTGTCACAGGACAGAGAGTGCCGGTTCACACTGTCACAGGACAGAGAGTGCCGGTTCACACTGTCACAGGACAGAGAGTGCCGGTTCACAGCTGTCACAGGACAGAGAGTGCCGGTTCACACTGTCACAGGACAGAGAGTGCCGGTTCACACTGTCACAGGACAGAGAGTGCCGGTTCACACTGTCACAGGACAGAGAGTGCCGGTTCACACTGTCACAGGACAGAGAGTGCCGGTTCACACTGTCACAGGACAGAGAGTGCCGGTTCACACTGTCACAGGACAGAGAGTGCCGGTTCACAGTGTCACAGGACAGAGAGTGCCGGTTCACACTGTCACAGGACAGAGAGTGCCGGTTCACACTGTCACAGGACAGAGAGTGCCGGTTCACACTGTCACAGGACAGAGAGTGCCGGTTCACACTGTCACAGGACAGAGAGTGCCGGTTCACACTGTCACAGGACAGAGAGTGCCGGTTCACACTGTCACAGGACAGAGAGTGCCGGTTCACACTGTCACAGGACAGAGAGTGCCGGTTCACACTGTCACAGGACAGAGAGTGCCGGTTCACAGTGTCACAGGACAGAGAGTGCCGGTTCACACTGTCACAGGACAGAGAGTGCCGGTTCACAGTGTCACAGGACAGAGAGTGCCGGTTCACAGTGTCACAGGACAGAGAGTGCCGGTTCACACTGTCACAGGACAGAGAGTGCCGGTTCACACTGTCACAGGACAGAGAGTGCCGGTTCACACTGTCACAGGACAGAGAGTGCCGGTTCACACTGTCACAGGACAGAGAGTGCCGGTTCACACTGTCACAGGACAGAGAGTGCCGGTTCACACTGTCACAGGACAGAGAGTGCCGGTTCACACTGTCACAGGACAGAGAGTGCCGGTTCACACTGTCACAGGACAGAGAGTGCCGGTTCACACTGTCACAGGACAGAGAGTGCCGGTTCACACGTGTCACAGGACAGAGAGTGCCGGTTCACACTGTCACAGGACAGAGAGTGCCGGTTCACACTGTCACAGGACAGAGAGTGCCGGTTCACACTGTCACAGGACAGAGAGTGCCGGTTCACACTGTCACAGGACAGAGAGTGCCGGTTCACACTGTCACAGGACAGAGAGTGCCGGTTCACACTGTCACAGGACAGAGAGTGCCGGTTCACACTGTCACAGGACAGAGAGTGCCGGTTCACAGTGTCACAGGACAGAGAGTGCCGGTTCACACTGTCACAGGACAGAGAGTGCCGGTTCACAGTGTCACAGGACAGAGAGTGCCGGTTCACACTGTCACAGGACAGAGAGTGCCGGTTCACACTGTCACAGGACAGAGAGTGCCGGTTCACAGTGTCACAGGACAGAGAGTGCCGGTTCACACTGTCACAGGACAGAGAGTGCCGGTTCACAGTGTCACAGGACAGAGAGTGCCGGTTCACAGTGTCACAGGACAGAGAGTGCCGGTTCACACTGTCACAGGACAGAGAGTGCCGGTTCACAGTGTCACAGGACAGAGAGTGCCGGTTCACACTGTCACAGGACAGAGAGTGCGGTTCACACTGTCACAGGACAGAGAGTGCCGGTTCACACTGTCACAGGACAGAGAGTGCCGGTTCACACTGTCACAGGACAGAGAGTGCCGGTTCACACTGTCACAGGACAGAGAGTGCCGGTTCACACTGTCACAGGACAGAGAGTGCCGGTTCACACTGTCACAGGACAGAGAGTGCCGGTTCACACTGTCACAGGACAGAGAGTGCCGGTTCACACTGTCACAGGACAGAGAGTGCCGGTTCACACTGTCACAGGACAGAGAGTGCCGGTTCACACTGTCACAGGACAGAGAGTGCCGGTTCACACTGTCACAGGACAGAGAGTGCCGGTTCACACTGTCACAGGACAGAGAGTGCCGGTTCACACTGTCACAGGACAGAGAGTGCCGGTTCACACTGTCACAGGACAGAGAGTGCCGGTTCACAGTGTCACAGGACAGAGAGTGCCGGTTCACACTGTCACAGGACAGAGAGTGCCGGTTCACACTGTCACAGGACAGAGAGTGCCGGTTCACAGTGTCACAGGACAGAGAGTGCCGGTTCACAGTGTCACAGGACAGAGAGTGCCGGTTCACACTGTCACAGGACAGAGAGTGCCGGTTCACAGTGTCACAGGACAGAGAGTGCCGGTTCACACTGTCACAGGACAGAGAGTGCCGGTTCACAGTGTCACAGGACAGAGAGTGCCGGTTCACACTGTCACAGGACAGAGAGTGCCGGTTCACACTGTCACAGGACAGAGAGTGCCGGTTCACACTGTCACAGGACAGAGAGTGCCGGTTCACAGTGTCACAGGACAGAGAGTGCCGGTTCACACTGTCACAGGACAGAGAGTGCCGGTTCACACTGTCACAGGACAGAGAGTGCCGGTTCACACTGTCACAGGACAGAGAGTGCCGGTTCACAGCTGTCACAGGACAGAGAGTGCCGGTTCACACTGTCACAGGACAGAGAGTGCCGGTTCACACTGTCACAGGACAGAGAGTGCCGGTTCACACTGTCACAGGACAGAGAGTGCCGGTTCACACTGTCACAGGACAGAGAGTGCCGGTTCACACTGTCACAGGACAGAGAGTGCCGGTTCACAGTGTCACAGGACAGAGAGTGCCGGTTCACACTGTCACAGGACAGAGAGTGCCGGTTCACAGTGTCACAGGACAGAGAGTGCCGGTTCACACTGTCACAGGACAGAGAGTGCCGGTTCACACTGTCACAGGACAGAGAGTGCCGGTTCACAGTGTCACAGGACAGAGAGTGCCGGTTCACAGCTGTCACAGGACAGAGAGTGCCGGTTCACAGTGTCACAGGACAGAGAGTGCCGGTTCACAGTGTCACAGGACAGAGAGTGCCGGTTCACACGTGTCACAGGACAGAGAGTGCCGGTTCACACTGTCACAGGACAGAGAGTGCCGGTTCACACTGTCACAGGACAGAGAGTGCCGGTTCACACTGTCACAGGACAGAGAGTGCCGGTTCACACTGTCACAGGACAGAGAGTGCCGGTTCACACTGTCACAGGACAGAGAGTGCCGGTTCACACTGTCACAGGACAGAGAGTGCCGGTTCACACTGTCACAGGACAGAGAGTGCCGGTTCACACTGTCACAGGACAGAGAGTGCCGGTTCACACTGTCACAGGACAGAGAGTGCCGGTTCACACTGTCACAGGACAGAGAGTGCCGGTTCACAGTGTCACAGGACAGAGAGTGCCGGTTCACACTGTCACAGGACAGAGAGTGCCGGTTCACACTGTCACAGGACAGAGAGTGCCGGTTCACACTGTCACAGGACAGAGAGTGCCGGTTCACACTGTCACAGGACAGAGAGTGCCGGTTCACACTGTCACAGGACAGAGAGTGCCGGTTCACAGTGTCACAGGACAGAGAGTGCCGGTTCACACTGTCACAGGACAGAGAGTGCCGGTTCACAGTGTCACAGGACAGAGAGTGCCGGTTCACAGTGTCACAGGACAGAGAGTGCCGGTTCACACTGTCACAGGACAGAGAGTGCCGGTTCACACTGTCACAGGACAGAGAGTGCGGTTCACACTGTCACAGGACAGAGAGTGCCGGTTCACACTGTCACAGGACAGAGAGTGCCGGTTCACACTGTCACAGGACAGAGAGTGCCGGTTCACACTGTCACAGGACAGAGAGTGCCGGTTCACACTGTCACAGGACAGAGAGTGCCGGTTCACACTGTCACAGGACAGAGAGTGCCGGTTCACACTGTCACAGGACAGAGAGTGCCGGTTCACACTGTCACAGGACAGAGAGTGCCGGTTCACACTGTCACAGGACAGAGAGTGCCGGTTCACACTGTCACAGGACAGAGAGTGCCGGTTCACACTGTCACAGGACAGAGAGTGCCGGTTCACACTGTCACAGGACAGAGAGTGCCGGTTCACACTGTCACAGGACAGAGAGTGCCGGTTCACACTGTCACAGGACAGAGAGTGCCGGTTCACACTGTCACAGGACAGAGAGTGCCGGTTCACACTGTCACAGGACAGAGAGTGCCGGTTCACACTGTCACAGGACAGAGAGTGCCGGTTCACAGTGTCACAGGACAGAGAGTGCCGGTTCACAGTGTCACAGGACAGAGAGTGCCGGTTCACACTGTCACAGGACAGAGAGTGCCGGTTCACACTGTCACAGGACAGAGAGTGCCGGTTCACAGTGTCACAGGACAGAGAGTGCCGGTTCACACTGTCACAGGACAGAGAGTGCCGGTTCACAGTGTCACAGGACAGAGAGTGCCGGTTCACAATGTCACAGGACAGAGAGTGCGGTTCACACTGTCACAAGAAAGAGAGTGCCGGTTCACACTGTCACAGGACAGAGAGTGCCGGTTCACAGTGTCACAGGACAGAGAGTGCCGGTTCACACTGTCACAGGACAGAGAGTGCCGGTTCACAGTGTCACAGGACAGAGAGTGCGGTTCACACTGTCACAGGACAGAGAGTGCCGGTTCACAGCTGTCACAGGACAGAGAGTGCCGGTTCACACTGTCACAGGACAGAGAGTGCCGGTTCACACTGTCACAGGACAGAGAGTGCCGGTTCACACTGTCACAGGACAGAGAGTGCCGGTTCACACTGTCACAGGACAGAGAGTGCCGGTTCACACTGTCACAGGACAGAGAGTGCCGGTTCACACTGTCACAGGACAGAGAGTGCCGGTTCACACTGTCACAGGACAGAGAGTGCCGGTTCACACTGTCACAGGACAGAGAGTGCCGGTTCACACTGTCACAGGACAGAGAGTGCCGGTTCACACTGTCACAGGACAGAGAGTGCCGGTTCACACTGTCACAGGACAGAGAGTGCCGGTTCACACTGTCACAGGACAGAGAGTGCCGGTTCACACTGTCACAGGACAGAGAGTGCCGGTTCACAGTGTCACAGGACAGAGAGTGCCGGTTCACACTGTCACAGGACAGAGAGTGCCGGTTCACACTGTCACAGGACAGAGAGTGCCGGTTCACAGTGTCACAGGACAGAGAGTGCCGGTTCACACTGTCACAGGACAGAGAGTGCCGGTTCACAGTGTCACAGGACAGAGAGTGCCGGTTCACACTGTCACAGGACAGAGAGTGCCGGTTCACAGTGTCACAGGACAGAGAGTGCCGGTTCACACTGTCACAGGACAGAGAGTGCCGGTTCACAGTGTCACAGGACAGAGAGTGCCGGTTCACACTGTCACAGGACAGAGAGTGCCGGTTCACAGCTGTCACAGGACAGAGAGTGCCGGTTCACACTGTCACAGGACAGAGAGTGCCGGTTCACACTGTCACAGGACAGAGAGTGCCGGTTCACACTGTCACAGGACAGAGAGTGCCGGTTCACACGTGTCACAGGACAGAGAGTGCCGGTTCACACTGTCACAGGACAGAGAGTGCCGGTTCACACTGTCACAGGACAGAGAGTGCCGGTTCACACTGTCACAGGACAGAGAGTGCCGGTTCACACTGTCACAGGACAGAGAGTGCCGGTTCACACTGTCACAGGACAGAGAGTGCCGGTTCACACTGTCACAGGACAGAGAGTGCCGGTTCACAGCTGTCACAGGACAGAGAGTGCCGGTTCACACTGTCACAGGACAGAGAGTGCCGGTTCACACTGTCACAGGACAGAGAGTGCCGGTTCACAGTGTCACAGGACAGAGAGTGCCGGTTCACACTGTCACAGGACAGAGAGTGCCGGTTCACACTGTCACAGGACAGAGAGTGCCGGTTCACACTGTCACAGGACAGAGAGTGCCGGTTCACAGTGTCACAGGACAGAGAGTGCCGGTTCACAGCTGTCACAGGACAGAGAGTGCCGGTTCACAGTGTCACAGGACAGAGAGTGCCGGTTCACACTGTCACAGGACAGAGAGTGCCGGTTCACACTGTCACAGGACAGAGAGTGCCGGTTCACACTGTCACAGGACAGAGAGTGCCGGTTCACACTGTCACAGGACAGAGAGTGCCGGTTCACACTGTCACAGGACAGAGAGTGCGGTTCACACTGTCACAGGACAGAGAGTGCCGGTTCACACTGTCACAGGACAGAGAGTGCCGGTTCACACTGTCACAGGACAGAGAGTGCGGTTCACACTGTCACAGGACAGAGAGTGCCGGTTCACACTGTCACAGGACAGAGAGTGCCGGTTCACACTGTCACAGGACAGAGAGTGCCGGTTCACACTGTCACAGGACAGAGAGTGCCGGTTCACAGTGTCACAGGACAGAGAGTGCCGGTTCACACTGTCACAGGACAGAGAGTGCCGGTTCACAGTGTCACAGGACAGAGAGTGCCGGTTCACACTGTCACAGGACAGAGAGTGCCGGTTCACACTGTCACAGGACAGAGAGTGCCGGTTCACACTGTCACAGGACAGAGAGTGCCGGTTCACACTGTCACAGGACAGAGAGTGCCGGTTCACACTGTCACAGGACAGAGAGTGCCGGTTCACACTGTCACAGGACAGAGAGTGCCGGTTCACACTGTCACAGGACAGAGAGTGCCGGTTCACAGTGTCACAGGACAGAGAGTGCGGTTCACAGTGTCACAGGACAGAGAGTGCCGGTTCACACTGTCACAGGACAGAGAGTGCCGGTTCACACTGTCACAGGACAGAGAGTGCGGTTCACACTGTCACAGGACAGAGAGTGCCGGTTCACACTGTCACAGGACAGAGAGTGCCGGTTCACACTGTCACAGGACAGAGAGTGCCGGTTCACACTGTCACAGGACAGAGAGTGCCGGTTCACACTGTCACAGGACAGAGAGTGCCGGTTCACACTGTCACAGGACAGAGAGTGCCGGTTCACACTGTCACAGGACAGAGAGTGCCGGTTCACACTGTCACAGGACAGAGAGTGCCGGTTCACACTGTCACAGGACAGAGAGTGCCGGTTCACACTGTCACAGGACAGAGAGTGCCGGTTCACAGTGTCACAGGACAGAGAGTGCCGGTTCACACTGTCACAGGACAGAGAGTGCCGGTTCACACTGTCACAGGACAGAGAGTGCCGGTTCACACTGTCACAGGACAGAGAGTGCCGGTTCACACTGTCACAGGACAGAGAGTGCCGGTTCACAGTGTCACAGGACAGAGAGTGCCGGTTCACACTGTCACAGGACAGAGAGTGCCGGTTCACAGTGTCACAGGACAGAGAGTGCCGGTTCACACTGTCACAGGACAGAGAGTGCGGTTCACACTGTCACAGGACAGAGAGTGCCGGTTCACAGTGTCACAGGACAGAGAGTGCCGGTTCACAGTGTCACAGGACAGAGAGTGCCGGTTCACACTGTCACAGGACAGAGAGTGCCGGTTCACACTGTCACAGGACAGAGAGTGCGGTTCACAGCTGTCACAGGACAGAGAGTGCCGGTTCACAGCTGTCACAGGACAGAGAGTGCCGGTTCACACTGTCACAGGACAGAGAGTGCCGGTTCACACTGTCACAGGACAGAGAGTGCGGTTCACAGTGTCACAGGACAGAGAGTGCCGGTTCACACTGTCACAGGACAGAGAGTGCCGGTTCACACTGTCACAGGACAGAGAGTGCCGGTTCACACTGTCACAGGACAGAGAGTGCCGGTTCACAGTGTCACAGGACAGAGAGTGCCGGTTCACACTGTCACAGGACAGAGAGTGCCGGTTCACACTGTCACAGGACAGAGAGTGCCGGTTCACAGTGTCACAGGACAGAGAGTGCCGGTTCACACTGTCACAGGACAGAGAGTGCCGGTTCACACTGTCACAGGACAGAGAGTGCGGTTCACAGTGTCACAGGACAGAGAGTGCCGGTTCACAGTGTCACAGGACAGAGAGTGCCGGTTCACACTGTCACAGGACAGAGAGTGCCGGTTCACACTGTCACAGGACAGAGAGTGCCGGTTCACAGCTGTCACAGGACAGAGAGTGCCGGTTCACAGTGTCACAGGACAGAGAGTGCCGGTTCACAGTGTCACAGGACAGAGAGTGCCGGTTCACACTGTCACAGGACAGAGAGTGCCGGTTCACACTGTCACAGGACAGAGAGTGCCGGTTCACAGTGTCACAGGACAGAGAGTGCCGGTTCACAGTGTCACAGGACAGAGAGTGCCGGTTCACACTGTCACAGGACAGAGAGTGCCGGTTCACACTGTCACAGGACAGAGAGTGCCGGTTCACACTGTCACAGGACAGAGAGTGCCGGTTCACACTGTCACAGGACAGAGAGTGCCGGTTCACACTGTCACAGGACAGAGAGTGCCGGTTCACACTGTCACAGGACAGAGAGTGCCGGTTCACACTGTCACAGGACAGAGAGTGCCGGTTCACACTGTCACAGGACAGAGAGTGCCGGTTCACACTGTCACAGGACAGAGAGTGCCGGTTCACACTGTCACAGGACAGAGAGTGCCGGTTC
This sequence comes from Squalus acanthias, assembly GCA_030390025.1. Lineage (NCBI taxonomy): Eukaryota > Metazoa > Chordata > Chondrichthyes > Squaliformes > Squalidae > Squalus > Squalus acanthias. Next base: position 374,835 of record JASTWF010000146.1, read on the forward strand.
ACACTGTCACAGGACAGAGAGTGCCGGTTCACAGCTGTCACAGGACAGAGAGTGCCGGTTCACACTGTCACAGGACAGAGAGTGCCGGTTCACACTGTCACAGGACAGAGAGTGCCGGTTCACACTGTCACAGGACAGAGAGTGCCGGTTCACACTGTCACAGGACAGAGAGTGCCGGTTCACACTGTCACAGGACAGAGAGTGCCGGTTCACAGTGTCACAGGACAGAGAGTGCCGGTTCACAGTGTCACAGGACAGAGAGTGCCGGTTCACACTGTCACAGGACAGAGAGTGCCGGTTCACACTGTCACAGGACAGAGAGTGCCGGTTCACACTGTCACAGGACAGAGAGTGCCGGTTCACACTGTCACAGGACAGAGAGTGCCGGTTCACACTGTCACAGGACAGAGAGTGCCGGTTCACACTGTCACAGGACAGAGAGTGCCGGTTCACACTGTCACAGGACAGAGAGTGCCGGTTCACACTGTCACAGGACAGAGAGTGCCGGTTCACACTGTCACAGGACAGAGAGTGCCGGTTCACAGTGTCACAGGACAGAGAGTGCCGGTTCACACTGTCACAGGACAGAGAGTGCCGGTTCACACTGTCACAGGACAGAGAGTGCCGGTTCACAGTGTCACAGGACAGAGAGTGCCGGTTCACACTGTCACAGGACAGAGAGTGCAGGTTCACAGTGTCACAGGACAGAGAGTGCCGGTTCACACTGTCACAGGACAGAGAGTGCCGGTTCACAGTGTCACAGGACAGAGAGTGCCGGTTCACACTGTCACAGGACAGAGAGTGCCGGTTCACACTGTCACAGGACAGAGAGTGCCGGTTCACACTGTCACAGGACAGAGAGTGCCGGTTCACACTGTCACAGGACAGAGAGTGCCGGTTCACACTGTCACAGGACAGAGAGTGCCGGTTCACACTGTCACAGGACAGAGAGTGCCGGTTCACACTGTCACAGGACAGAGAGTGCCGGTTCACACTGTCACAGGACAGAGAGTGCCGGTTCACAGTGTCACAGGACAGAGAGTGCCGGTTCACACTGTCACAGGACAGAGAGTGCCGGTTCACACTGTCACAGGACAGAGAGTGCCGGTTCACAGTGTCACAGGACAGAGAGTGCCGGTTCACACTGTCACAGGACAGAGAGTGCCGGTTCACAGTGTCACAGGACAGAGAGTGCCGGTTCACACTGTCACAGGACAGAGAGTGCCGGTTCACACTGTCACAGGACAGAGAGTGCCGGTTCACACTGTCACAGGACAGAGAGTGCCGGTTCACACTGTCACAGGACAGAGAGTGCCGGTTCACACTGTCACAGGACAGAGAGTGCGGTTCACACTGTCACAGGACAGAGAGTGCCGGTTCACACTGTCACAGGACAGAGAGTGCCGGTTCACAGTGTCACAGGACAGAGAGTGCCGGTTCACACTGTCACAGGACAGAGAGTGCCGGTTCACAGTGTCACAGGACAGAGAGTGCCGGTTCACAGTGTCACAGGACAGAGAGTGCCGGTTCACACTGTCACAGGACAGAGAGTGCCGGTTCACAGTGTCACAGGACAGAGAGTGCCGGTTCACACTGTCACAGGACAGAGAGTGCCGGTTCACACTGTCACAGGACAGAGAGTGCCGGTTCACACTGTCACAGGACAGAGAGTGCCGGTTCACACTGTCACAGGACAGAGAGTGCCGGTTCACACTGTCACAGGACAGAGAGTGCCGGTTCACACTGTCACAGGACAGAGAGTGCCGGTTCACACTGTCACAGGACAGAGAGTGCCGGTTCACACTGTCACAGGACAGAGAGTGCCGGTTCACACTGTCACAGGACAGAGAGTGCCGGTTCACACTGTCACAGGACAGAGAGTGCCGGTTCACAGTGTCACAGGACAGAGAGTGCCGGTTCACACTGTCACAGGACAGAGAGTGCCGGTTCACACTGTCACAGGACAGAGAGTGCCGGTTCACACTGTCACAGGACAGAGAGTGCCGGTTCACAGTGTCACAGGACAGAGAGTGCGGTTCACACGTGTCACAGGACAGAGAGTGCCGGTTCACACTGTCACAGGACAGAGAGTGCCGGTTCACAGTGTCACAGGACAGAGAGTGCCGGTTCACAGTGTCACAGGACAGAGAGTGCCGGTTCACACTGTCACAGGACAGAGAGTGCCGGTTCACAGTGTCACAGGACAGAGAGTGCCGGTTCACAGTGTCACAGGACAGAGAGTGCCGGTTCACAGTGTCACAGGACAGAGAGTGCCGGTTCACACTGTCACAGGACAGAGAGTGCCGGTTCACACTGTCACAGGACAGAGAGTGCCGGTTCACAGTGTCACAGGACAGAGAGTGCCGGTTCACACTGTCACAGGACAGAGAGTGCCGGTTCACACTGTCACAGGACAGAGAGTGCCGGTTCACACTGTCACAGGACAGAGAGTGCCGGTTCACACTGTCACAGGACAGAGAGTGCCGGTTCACACGTGTCACAGGACAGAGAGTGCCGGTTCACACTGTCACAGGACAGAGAGTGCCGGTTCACACTGTCACAGGACAGAGAGTGCCGGTTCACAGCTGTCACAGGACAGAGAGTGCCGGTTCACACTGTCACAGGACAGAGAGTGCCGGTTCACAGTGTCACAGGACAGAGAGTGCCGGTTCACACTGTCACAGGACAGAGAGTGCCGGTTCACAGTGTCACAGGACAGAGAGTGCCGGTTCACACTGTCACAGGACAGAGAGTGCCGGTTCACACTGTCACAGGACAGAGAGTGCCGGTTCACAGTGTCACAGGACAGAGAGTGCCGGTTCACACTGTCACAGGACAGAGAGTGCCGGTTCACACTGTCACAGGACAGAGAGTGCCGGTTCACACTGTCACAGGACAGAGAGTGCCGGTTCACAGTGTCACAGGACAGAGAGTGCCGGTTCACAGTGTCACAGGACAGAGAGTGCCGGTTCACACTGTCACAGGACAGAGAGTGCCGGTTCACACTGTCACAGGACAGAGAGTGCCGGTTCACAGTGTCACAGGACAGAGAGTGCCGGTTCACACTGTCACAGGACAGAGAGTGCCGGTTCACACTGTCACAGGACAGAGAGTGCCGGTTCACAGTGTCACAGGACAGAGAGTGCCGGTTCACACTGTCACAGGACAGAGAGTGCCGGTTCACAGTGTCACAGGACAGAGAGTGCCGGTTCACACTGTCACAGGACAGAGAGTGCCGGTTCACACTGTCACAGGACAGAGAGTGCCGGTTCACACGTGTCACAGGACAGAGAGTGCCGGTTCACACTGTCACAGGACAGAGAGTGCCGGTTCACAGCTGTCACAGGACAGAGAGTGCCGGTTCACACGTGTCACAGGACAGAGAGTGCCGGTTCACACTGTCACAGGACAGAGAGTGCCGGTTCACAGTGTCACAGGACAGAGAGTGCCGGTTCACACTGTCACAGGACAGAGAGTGCCGGTTCACACTGTCACAGGACAGAGAGTGCCGGTTCACAGTGTCACAGGACAGAGAGTGCCGGTTCACACTGTCACAGGACAGAGAGTGCCGGTTCACACTGTCACAGGACAGAGAGTGCCGGTTCACACTGTCACAGGACAGAGAGTGCCGGTTCACACTGTCACAGGACAGAGAGTGCCGGTTCACACTGTCACAGGACAGAGAGTGCCGGTTCACACTGTCACAGGACAGAGAGTGCCGGTTCACACTGTCACAGGACAGAGAGTGCCGGTTCACACTGTCACAGGACAGAGAGTGCCGGTTCACACTGTCACAGGACAGAGAGTGCCGGTTCACACTGTCACAGGACAGAGAGTGCCGGTTCACACTGTCACAGGACAGAGAGTGCCGGTTCACACTGTCACAGGACAGAGAGTGCCGGTTCACACTGTCACAGGACAGAGAGTGCCGGTTCACACTGTCACAGGACAGAGAGTGCCGGTTCACACTGTCACAGGACAGAGAGTGCCGGTTCACAGTGTCACAGGACAGAGAGTGCCGGTTCACAGTGTCACAGGACAGAGAGTGCCGGTTCACACTGTCACAGGACAGAGAGTGCCGGTTCACAGTGTCACAGGACAGAGAGTGCCGGTTCACAGTGTCACAGGACAGAGAGTGCCGGTTCACACTGTCACAGGACAGAGAGTGCCGGTTCACACTGTCACAGGACAGAGAGTGCCGGTTCACACTGTCACAGGACAGAGAGTGCCGGTTCACAGTGTCACAGGACAGAGAGTGCCGGTTCACACTGTCACAGGACAGAGAGTGCCGGTTCACACTGTCACAGGACAGAGAGTGCCGGTTCACACTGTCACAGGACAGAGAGTGCCGGTTCACACTGTCACAGGACAGAGAGTGCCGGTTCACACTGTCACAGGACAGAGAGTGCCGGTTCACACTGTCACAGGACAGAGAGTGCCGGTTCACAGTGTCACAGGACAGAGAGTGCCGGTTCACACTGTCACAGGACAGAGAGTGCCGGTTCACACTGTCACAGGACAGAGAGTGCCGGTTCACACTGTCACAGGACAGAGAGTGCCGGTTCACACTGTCACAGGACAGAGAGTGCCGGTTCACACTGTCACAGGACAGAGAGTGCCGGTTCACACTGTCACAGGACAGAGAGTGCCGGTTCACACTGTCACAGGACAGAGAGTGCCGGTTCACACTGTCACAGGACAGAGAGTGCCGGTTCACACTGTCACAGGACAGAGAGTGCCGGTTCACACTGTCACAGGACAGAGAGTGCCGGTTCACACTGTCACAGGACAGAGAGTGCCGGTTCACACTGTCACAGGACAGAGAGTGCGGTTCACACTGTCACAGGACAGAGAGTGCCGGTTCACACTGTCACAGGACAGAGAGTGCCGGTTCACACTGTCACAGGACAGAGAGTGCCGGTTCACACTGTCACAGGACAGAGAGTGCCGGTTCACACTGTCACAGGACAGAGAGTGCCGGTTCACACTGTCACAGGACAGAGAGTGCCGGTTCACACTGTCACAGGACAGAGAGTGCCGGTTCACACTGTCACAGGACAGAGAGTGCCGGTTCACACTGTCACAGGACAGAGAGTGCCGGTTCACACTGTCACAGGACAGAGAGTGCCGGTTCACACTGTCACAGGACAGAGAGTGCCGGTTCACAGTGTCACAGGACAGAGAGTGCCGGTTCACAGTGTCACAGGACAGAGAGTGCCGGTTCACACTGTCACAGGACAGAGAGTGCCGGTTCACACTGTCACAGGACAGAGAGTGCCGGTTCACAGTGTCACAGGACAGAGAGTGCCGGTTCACACTGTCACAGGACAGAGAGTGCCGGTTCACACTGTCACAGGACAGAGAGTGCCGGTTCACACTGTCACAGGACAGAGAGTGCCGGTTCACACTGTCACAGGACAGAGAGTGCCGGTTCACAGTGTCACAGGACAGAGAGTGCCGGTTCACACTGTCACAGGACAGAGAGTGCCGGTTCACAGTGTCACAGGACAGAGAGTGCCGGTTCACACTGTCACAGGACAGAGAGTGCCGGTTCACACTGTCACAGGACAGAGAGTGCCGGTTCACAGTGTCACAGGACAGAGAGTGCCGGTTCACACTGTCACAGGACAGAGAGTGCCGGTTCACACTGTCACAGGACAGAGAGTGCCGGTTCACACTGTCACAGGACAGAGAGTGCCGGTTCACACTGTCACAGGACAGAGAGTGCCGGTTCACAGTGTCACAGGACAGAGAGTGCCGGTTCACACTGTCACAGGACAGAGAGTGCCGGTTCACACTGTCACAGGACAGAGAGTGCCGGTTCACACTGTCACAGGACAGAGAGTGCCGGTTCACACTGTCACAGGACAGAGAGTGCCGGTTCACAGTGTCACAGGACAGAGAGTGCCGGTTCACACTGTCACAGGACAGAGAGTGCCGGTTCACACTGTCACAGGACAGAGAGTGCCGGTTCACACTGTCACAGGACAGAGAGTGCCGGTTCACACTGTCACAGGACAGAGAGTGCCGGTTCACACTGTCACAGGACAGAGAGTGCCGGTTCACACTGTCACAGGACAGAGAGTGCCGGTTCACAGCTGTCACAGGACAGAGAGTGCCGGTTCACACTGTCACAGGACAGAGAGTGCCGGTTCACACTGTCACAGGACAGAGAGTGCCGGTTCACACTGTCACAGGACAGAGAGTGCCGGTTCACACTGTCACAGGACAGAGAGTGCCGGTTCACACTGTCACAGGACAGAGAGTGCCGGTTCACACTGTCACAGGACAGAGAGTGCCGGTTCACACTGTCACAGGACAGAGAGTGCCGGTTCACACTGTCACAGGACAGAGAGTGCCGGTTCACACTGTCACAGGACAGAGAGTGCCGGTTCACACTGTCACAGGACAGAGAGTGCCGGTTCACACTGTCACAGGACAGAGAGTGCCGGTTCACACTGTCACAGGACAGAGAGTGCCGGTTCACACTGTCACAGGACAGAGAGTGCCGGTTCACACTGTCACAGGACAGAGAGTGCCGGTTCACACTGTCACAGGACAGAGAGTGCCGGTTCACACTGTCACAGGACAGAGAGTGCCGGTTCACACTGTCACAGGACAGAGAGTGCCGGTTCACACTGTCACAGGACAGAGAGTGCCGGTTCACACTGTCACAGGACAGAGAGTGCCGGTTCACACTGTCACAGGACAGAGAGTGCGGTTCACACTGTCACAGGACAGAGAGTGCCGGTTCACAGTGTCACAGGACAGAGAGTGCCGGTTCACACTGTCACAGGACAGAGAGTGCGGTTCACACTGTCACAGGACAGAGAGTGCCGGTTCACACTGTCACAGGACAGAGAGTGCCGGTTCACAGTGTCACAGGACAGAGAGTGCCGGTTCACACTGTCACAGGACAGAGAGTGCCGGTTCACACTGTCACAGGACAGAGAGTGCCGGTTCACACTGTCACAGGACAGAGAGTGCCGGTTCACACTGTCACAGGACAGAGAGTGCCGGTTCACAGTGTCACAGGACAGAGAGTGCCGGTTCACACTGTCACAGGACAGAGAGTGCCGGTTCACACTGTCACAGGACAGAGAGTGCCGGTTCACACTGTCACAGGACAGAGAGTGCCGGTTCACACTGTCACAGGACAGAGAGTGCCGGTTCACAGCTGTCACAGGACAGAGAGTGCCGGTTCACACTGTCACAGGACAGAGAGTGCCGGTTCACACTGTCACAGGACAGAGAGTGCCGGTTCACACTGTCACAGGACAGAGAGTGCCGGTTCACACTGTCACAGGACAGAGAGTGCCGGTTCACAGTGTCACAGGACAGAGAGTGCCGGTTCACACTGTCACAGGACAGAGAGTGCCGGTTCACACTGTCACAGGACAGAGAGTGCCGGTTCACACTGTCACAGGACAGAGAGTGCCGGTTCACACTGTCACAGGACAGAGAGTGCCGGTTCACACTGTCACAGGACAGAGAGTGCCGGTTCACACTGTCACAGGACAGAGAGTGCCGGTTCACAGTGTCACAGGACAGAGAGTGCCGGTTCACAGTGTCACAGGACAGAGAGTGCCGGTTCACACTGTCACAGGACAGAGAGTGCCGGTTCACAGTGTCACAGGACAGAGAGTGCCGGTTCACACTGTCACAGGACAGAGAGTGCCGGTTCACAGCTGTCACAGGACAGAGAGTGCCGGTTCACACTGTCACAGGACAGAGAGTGCCGGTTCACACTGTCACAGGACAGAGAGTGCCGGTTCACAGTGTCACAGGACAGAGAGTGCCGGTTCACACTGTCACAGGACAGAGAGTGCCGGTTCACACTGTCACAGGACAGAGAGTGCCGGTTCACACTGTCACAGGACAGAGAGTGCCGGTTCACACTGTCACAGGACAGAGAGTGCCGGTTCACACTGTCACAGGACAGAGAGTGCCGGTTCACAGTGTCACAGGACAGAGAGTGCCGGTTCACACTGTCACAGGACAGAGAGTGCCGGTTCACACTGTCACAGGACAGAGAGTGCCGGTTCACACTGTCACAGGACAGAGAGTGCCGGTTCACACTGTCACAGGACAGAGAGTGCCGGTTCACACTGTCACAGGACAGAGAGTGCCGGTTCACACTGTCACAGGACAGAGAGTGCCGGTTCACACTGTCACAGGACAGAGAGTGCCGGTTCACAGTGTCACAGGACAGAGAGTGCCGGTTCACACTGTCAAGGACAGAGAGTGCCGGTTCACACTGTCACAGGACAGAGAGTGCCGGTTCACACTGTCACAGGACAGAGAGTGCCGGTTCACACTGTCACAGGACAGAGAGTGCCGGTTCACACTGTCACAGGACAGAGAGTGCCGGTTCACACTGTCACAGGACAGAGAGTGCCGGTTCACACTGTCACAGGACAGAGAGTGCCGGTTCACACTGTCACAGGACAGAGAGTGCCGGTTCACACTGTCACAGGACAGAGAGTGCCGGTTCACAGTGTCACAGGACAGAGAGTGCCGGTTCACAGTGTCACAGGACAGAGAGTGCCGGTTCACACTGTCACAGGACAGAGAGTGCCGGTTCACACTGTCACAGGACAGAGAGTGCCGGTTCACACTGTCACAGGACAGAGAGTGCCGGTTCACACTGTCACAGGACAGAGAGTGCCGGTTCACACTGTCACAGGACAGAGAGTGCCGGTTCACAGTGTCACAGGACAGAGAGTGCCGGTTCACACTGTCACAGGACAGAGAGTGCCGGTTCACAGCTGTCACAGGACAGAGAGTGCCGGTTCACAGTGTCACAGGACAGAGAGTGCCGGTTCACAGTGTCACAGGACAGAGAGTGCCGGTTCACAGCTGTCACAGGACAGAGAGTGCCGGTTCACAGTGTCACAGGACAGAGAGTGCCGGTTCACACTGTCACAGGACAGAGAGTGCCGGTTCACACTGTCACAGGACAGAGAGTGCCGGTTCACAGTGTCACAGGACAGAGAGTGCCGGTTCACACTGTCACAGGACAGAGAGTGCCGGTTCACACTGTCACAGGACAGAGAGTGCCGGTTCACACTGTCACAGGACAGAGAGTGCCGGTTCACAGTGTCACAGGACAGAGAGTGCCGGTTCACAGTGTCACAGGACAGAGAGTGCCGGTTCACACTGTCACAGGACAGAGAGTGCGGTTCACACTGTCACAGGACAGAGAGTGCCGGTTCACAGTGTCACAGGACAGAGAGTGCCGGTTCACAGTGTCACAGGACAGAGAGTGCCGGTTCACACTGTCACAGGACAGAGAGTGCCGGTTCACACTGTCACAGGACAGAGAGTGCGGTTCACACTGTCACAGGACAGAGAGTGCGGTTCACACTGTCACAGGACAGAGAGTGCCGGTTCACACTGTCACAGGACAGAGAGTGCCGGTTCACACTGTCACAGGACAGAGAGTGCCGGTTCACACTGTCACAGGACAGAGAGTGCCGGTTCACACTGTCACAGGACAGAGAGTGCCGGTTCACACTGTCACAGGACAGAGAGTGCCGGTTCACACTGTCACAGGACAGAGAGTGCCGGTTCACACTGTCACAGGACAGAGAGTGCCGGTTCACACTGTCACAGGACAGAGAGTGCCGGTTCACACTGTCACAGGACAGAGAGTGCCGGTTCACACTGTCACAGGACAGAGAGTGCCGGTTCACACTGTCACAGGACAGAGAGTGCCGGTTCACACTGTCACAGGACAGAGAGTGCCGGTTCACACTGTCACAGGACAGAGAGTGCCGGTTCACAGTGTCACAGGACAGAGAGTGCCGGTTCACACTGTCACAGGACAGAGAGTGCCGGTTCACAGTGTCACAGGACAGAGAGTGCCGGTTCACACTGTCACAGGACAGAGAGTGCCGGTTCACACTGTCACAGGACAGAGAGTGCCGGTTCACACTGTCACAGGACAGAGAGTGCCGGTTCACAGTGTCACAGGACAGAGAGTGCCGGTTCACACTGTCACAGGACAGAGAGTGCCGGTTCACAGTGTCACAGGACAGAGAGTGCCGGTTCACACTGTCACAGGACAGAGAGTGCCGGTTCACACTGTCACAGGACAGAGAGTGCCGGTTCACACTGTCACAGGACAGAGAGTGCCGGTTCACACTGTCACAGGACAGAGAGTGCCGGTTCACACTGTCACAGGACAGAGAGTGCCGGTTCACACTGTCACAGGACAGAGAGTGCCGGTTCACAGTGTCACAGGACAGAGAGTGCCGGTTCACACTGTCACAGGACAGAGAGTGCCGGTTCACACTGTCACAGGACAGAGAGTGCCGGTTCACAGTGTCACAGGACAGAGAGTGCCGGTTCACACTGTCACAGGACAGAGAGTGCCGGTTCACAGTGTCACAGGACAGAGAGTGCCGGTTCACAGTGTCACAGGACAGAGAGTGCCGGTTCACACTGTCACAGGACAGAGAGTGCCGGTTCACACTGTCACAGGACAGAGAGTGCCGGTTCACACTGTCACAGGACAGAGAGTGCCGGTTCACACTGTCACAGGACAGAGAGTGCCGGTTCACACTGTCACAGGACAGAGAGTGCCGGTTCACACTGTCACAGGACAGAGAGTGCCGGTTCACACTGTCACAGGACAGAGAGTGCCGGTTCACACTGTCACAGGACAGAGAGTGCCGGTTCACACTGTCACAGGACAGAGAGTGCCGGTTCACACTGTCACAGGACAGAGAGTGCCGGTTCACACTGTCACAGGACAGAGAGTGCCGGTTCACACTGTCACAGGACAGAGAGTGCCGGTTCACACTGTCACAGGACAGAGAGTGCCGGTTCACACTGTCACAGGACAGAGAGTGCCGGTTCACACTGTCACAGGACAGAGAGTGCCGGTTCACACTGTCACAGGACAGAGAGTGCCGGTTCACAGTGTCACAGGACAGAGAGTGCCGGTTCACACTGTCACAGGACAGAGAGTGCCGGTTCACAGTGTCACAGGACAGAGAGTGCCGGTTCACAGTGTCACAGGACAGAGAGTGCCGGTTCACACTGTCACAGGACAGAGAGTGCCGGTTCACAGTGTCACAGGACAGAGAGTGCCGGTTCACACTGTCACAGGACAGAGAGTGCCGGTTCACACTGTCACAGGACAGAGAGTGCCGGTTCACAGTGTCACAGGACAGAGAGTGCCGGTTCACACTGTCACAGGACAGAGAGTGCCGGTTCACAGTGTCACAGGACAGAGAGTGCCGGTTCACAGTGTCACAGGACAGAGAGTGCCGGTTCACACTGTCACAGGACAGAGAGTGCCGGTTCACACTGTCACAGGACAGAGAGTGCCGGTTCACAGTGTCACAGGACAGAGAGTGCCGGTTCACACTGTCACAGGACAGAGAGTGCGGTTCACAGTGTCACAGGACAGAGAGTGCCGGTTCACACTGTCACAGGACAGAGAGTGCCGGTTCACACTGTCACAGGACAGAGAGTGCCGGTTCACACTGTCAAGGACAGAGAGTGCCGGTTCACAGTGTCACAGGACAGAGAGTGCCGGTTCACACTGTCACAGGACAGAGAGTGCGGTTCACACTGTCACAGGACAGAGAGTGCCGGTTCACACTGTCACAGGACAGAGAGTGCCGGTTCACACTGTCACAGGACAGAGAGTGCCGGTTCACACTGTCACAGGACAGAGAGTGCCGGTTCACACTGTCACAGGACAGAGAGTGCCGGTTCACACTGTCACAGGACAGAGAGTGCCGGTTCACACTGTCACAGGACAGAGAGTGCCGGTTCACACTGTCACAGGACAGAGAGTGCCGGTTCACACTGTCACAGGACAGAGAGTGCCGGTTCACAGCTGTCACAGGACAGAGAGTGCCGGTTCACACTGTCACAGGACAGAGAGTGCCGGTTCACACTGTCACAGGACAGAGAGTGCCGGTTCACAGTGTCACAGGACAGAGAGTGCCGGTTCACACTGTCACAGGACAGAGAGTGCCGGTTCACACTGTCACAGGACAGAGAGTGCCGGTTCACAGCTGTCACAGGACAGAGAGTGCCGGTTCACACTGTCACAGGACAGAGAGTGCCGGTTCACAGTGTCACAGGACAGAGAGTGCCGGTTCACAGCTGTCACAGGACAGAGAGTGCCGGTTCACAGTGTCACAGGACAGAGAGTGCCGGTTCACAGTGTCACAGGACAGAGAGTGCCGGTTCACAGTGTCACAGGACAGAGAGTGCCGGTTCACACTGTCACAGGACAGAGAGTGCCGGTTCACACTGTCACAGGACAGAGAGTGCCGGTTCACAGTGTCACAGGACAGAGAGTGCCGGTTCACACTGTCACAGGACAGAGAGTGCCGGTTCACAGTGTCACAGGACAGAGAGTGCCGGTTCACAGTGTCACAGGACAGAGAGTGCCGGTTCACACTGTCACAGGACAGAGAGTGCCGGTTCACAGTGTCACAGGACAGAGAGTGCCGGTTCACACTGTCACAGGACAGAGAGTGCCGGTTCACAGTGTCACAGGACAGAGAGTGCCGGTTCACACTGTCACAGGACAGAGAGTGCCGGTTCACACTGTCACAGGACAGAGAGTGCCGGTTCACACTGTCACAGGACAGAGAGTGCCGGTTCACACTGTCACAGGACAGAGAGTGCCGGTTCACACTGTCACAGGACAGAGAGTGCCGGTTCACACTGTCACAGGACAGAGAGTGCCGGTTCACACTGTCACAGGACAGAGAGTGCCGGTTCACACTGTCACAGGACAGAGAGTGCCGGTTCACACTGTCACAGGACAGAGAGTGCCGGTTCACACTGTCACAGGACAGAGAGTGCCGGTTCACACTGTCACAGGACAGAGAGTGCCGGTTCACACTGTCACAGGACAGAGAGTGCCGGTTCACACTGTCACAGGACAGAGAGTGCCGGTTCACACTGTCACAGGACAGAGAGTGCCGGTTCACACTGTCACAGGACAGAGAGTGCCGGTTCACACTGTCACAGGACAGAGAGTGCCGGTTCACACTGTCACAGGACAGAGAGTGCCGGTTCACACTGTCACAGGACAGAGAGTGCCGGTTCACACTGTCACAGGACAGAGAGTGCCGGTTCACACTGTCACAGGACAGAGAGTGCCGGTTCACACTGTCACAGGACAGAGAGTGCCGGTTCACACTGTCACAGGACAGAGAGTGCCGGTTCACACTGTCACAGGACAGAGAGTGCCGGTTCACACTGTCACAGGACAGAGAGTGCCGGTTCACACTGTCACAGGACAGAGAGTGCCGGTTCACACTGTCACAGGACAGAGAGTGCCGGTTCACACTGTCACAGGACAGAGAGTGCCGGTTCACAGTGTCACAGGACAGAGAGTGCCGGTTCACACTGTCACAGGACAGAGAGTGCCGGTTCACACTGTCACAGGACAGAGAGTGCCGGTTCACACTGTCACAGGACAGAGAGTGCCGGTTCACACTGTCACAGGACAGAGAGTGCCGGTTCACACTGTCACAGGACAGAGAGTGCCGGTTCACACTGTCACAGGACAGAGAGTGCCGGTTCACACTGTCACAGGACAGAGAGTGCCGGTTCACACTGTCACAGGACAGAGAGTGCCGGTTCACACTGTCACAGGACAGAGAGTGCCGGTTCACAGTGTCACAGGACAGAGAGTGCCGGTTCACACTGTCACAGGACAGAGAGTGCCGGTTCACACTGTCACAGGACAGAGAGTGCCGGTTCACACTGTCACAGGACAGAGAGTGCCGGTTCACACTGTCACAGGACAGAGAGTGCCGGTTCACACTGTCACAGGACAGAGAGTGCCGGTTCACACTGTCACAGGACAGAGAGTGCCGGTTCACAGTGTCACAGGACAGAGAGTGCCGGTTCACACTGTCACAGGACAGAGAGTGCCGGTTCACAGTGTCACAGGACAGAGAGTGCCGGTTCACAGTGTCACAGGACAGAGAGTGCCGGTTCACACTGTCACAGGACAGAGAGTGCCGGTTCACAGTGTCACAGGACAGAGAGTGCCGGTTCACACTGTCACAGGACAGAGAGTGCCGGTTCACACTGTCACAGGACAGAGAGTGCCGGTTCACACTGTCACAGGACAGAGAGTGCCGGTTCACAGTGTCACAGGACAGAGAGTGCCGGTTCACAGTGTCACAGGACAGAGAGTGCCGGTTCACACTGTCACAGGACAGAGAGTGCCGGTTCACACTGTCACAGGACAGAGAGTGCCGGTTCACACTGTCACAGGACAGAGAGTGCCGGTTCACACTGTCACAGGACAGAGAGTGCCGGTTCACAGTGTCACAGGACAGAGAGTGCCGGTTCACACTGTCACAGGACAGAGAGTGCCGGTTCACACTGTCACAGGACAGAGAGTGCCGGTTCACAGTGTCACAGGACAGAGAGTGCCGGTTCACACTGTCACAGGACAGAGAGTGCCGGTTCACACTGTCACAGGACAGAGAGTGCCGGTTCACACTGTCACAGGACAGAGAGTGCCGGTTCACACTGTCACAGGACAGAGAGTGCCGGTTCACACTGTCACAGGACAGAGAGTGCCGGTTCACACTGTCACAGGACAGAGAGTGCCGGTTCACACTGTCACAGGACAGAGAGTGCCGGTTCACACTGTCACAGGACAGAGAGTGCCGGTTCACACTGTCACAGGACAGAGAGTGCCGGTTCACACTGTCACAGGACAGAGAGTGCCGGTTCACACTGTCACAGGACAGAGAGTGCCGGTTCACACTGTCACAGGACAGAGAGTGCCGGTTCACACTGTCACAGGACAGAGAGTGCCGGTTCACACTGTCACAGGACAGAGAGTGCCGGTTCACACTGTCACAGGACAGAGAGTGCCGGTTCACACTGTCACAGGACAGAGAGTGCCGGTTCACAGTGTCACAGGACAGAGAGTGCCGGTTCACACTGTCACAGGACAGAGAGTGCCGGTTCACACTGTCACAGGACAGAGAGTGCCGGTTCACACTGTCACAGGACAGAGAGTGCCGGTTCACACTGTCACAGGACAGAGAGTGCCGGTTCACACTGTCACAGGACAGAGAGTGCCGGTTCACACTGTCACAGGACAGAGAGTGCCGGTTCACACTGTCACAGGACAGAGAGTGCCGGTTCACACTGTCACAGGACAGAGAGTGCCGGTTCACACTGTCACAGGACAGAGAGTGCCGGTTCACAGTGTCACAGGACAGAGAGTGCCGGTTCACACTGTCACAGGACAGAGAGTGCCGGTTCACACTGTCACAGGACAGAGAGTGCCGGTTCACAGTGTCACAGGACAGAGAGTGCCGGTTCACACTGTCACAGGACAGAGAGTGCCGGTTCACAGTGTCACAGGACAGAGAGTGCCGGTTCACACTGTCACAGGACAGAGAGTGCCGGTTCACACTGTCACAGGACAGAGAGTGCCGGTTCACACTGTCACAGGACAGAGAGTGCCGGTTCACACTGTCACAGGACAGAGAGTGCCGGTTCACAGTGTCACAGGACAGAGAGTGCCGGTTCACACTGTCACAGGACAGAGAGTGCCGGTTCACACTGTCACAGGACAGAGAGTGCCGGTTCACAGTGTCACAGGACAGAGAGTGCCGGTTCACACTGTCACAGGACAGAGAGTGCCGGTTCACACTGTCACAGGACAGAGAGTGCCGGTTCACACTGTCACAGGACAGAGAGTGCCGGTTCACACTGTCACAGGACAGAGAGTGCCGGTTCACACTGTCACAGGACAGAGAGTGCCGGTTCACACTGTCACAGGACAGAGAGTGCCGGTTCACAGTGTCACAGGACAGAGAGTGCCGGTTCACACTGTCACAGGACAGAGAGTGCCGGTTCACAGTGTCACAGGACAGAGAGTGCCGGTTCACACTGTCACAGGACAGAGAGTGCCGGTTCACACTGTCACAGGACAGAGAGTGCCGGTTCACACTGTCACAGGACAGAGAGTGCCGGTTCACACTGTCACAGGACAGAGAGTGCCGGTTCACACTGTCACAGGACAGAGAGTGCCGGTTCACACTGTCACAGGACAGAGAGTGCCGGTTCACACTGTCACAGGACAGAGAGTGCCGGTTCACACTGTCACAGGACAGAGAGTGCCGGTTCACACTGTCACAGGACAGAGAGTGCCGGTTCACACTGTCACAGGACAGAGAGTGCCGGTTCACAGTGTCACAGGACAGAGAGTGCCGGTTCACACTGTCACAGGACAGAGAGTGCCGGTTCACACTGTCACAGGACAGAGAGTGCCGGTTCACACTGTCACAGGACAGAGAGTGCCGGTTCACACTGTCACAGGACAGAGAGTGCCGGTTCACACTGTCACAGGACAGAGAGTGCCGGTTCACACTGTCACAGGACAGAGAGTGCCGGTTCACAGTGTCACAGGACAGAGAGTGCCGGTTCACACTGTCACAGGACAGAGAGTGCCGGTTCACAGTGTCACAGGACAGAGAGTGCCGGTTCACACTGTCACAGGACAGAGAGTGCCGGTTCACACTGTCACAGGACAGAGAGTGCCGGTTCACAGTGTCACAGGACAGAGAGTGCCGGTTCACACTGTCACAGGACAGAGAGTGCCGGTTCACACTGTCACAGGACAGAGAGTGCCGGTTCACACTGTCACAGGACAGAGAGTGCCGGTTCACACTGTCACAGGACAGAGAGTGCCGGTTCACACTGTCACAGGACAGAGAGTGCCGGTTCACACTGTCACAGGACAGAGAGTGCCGGTTCACACTGTCACAGGACAGAGAGTGCCGGTTCACACTGTCACAGGACAGAGAGTGCCGGTTCACAGTGTCACAGGACAGAGAGTGCCGGTTCACACTGTCACAGGACAGAGAGTGCCGGTTCACACTGTCACAGGACAGAGAGTGCCGGTTCACACTGTCACAGGACAGAGAGTGCCGGTTCACACTGTCACAGGACAGAGAGTGCCGGTTCACACTGTCACAGGACAGAGAGTGCCGGTTCACACTGTCACAGGACAGAGAGTGCCGGTTCACACTGTCACAGGACAGAGAGTGCCGGTTCACACTGTCACAGGACAGAGAGTGCCGGTTCACACTGTCACAGGACAGAGAGTGCCGGTTCACACTGTCACAGGACAGAGAGTGCCGGTTCACACTGTCACAGGACAGAGAGTGCCGGTTCACACTGTCACAGGACAGAGAGTGCCGGTTCACACTGTCACAGGACAGAGAGTGCCGGTTCACACTGTCACAGGACAGAGAGTGCCGGTTCACACTGTCACAGGACAGAGAGTGCCGGTTCACACTGTCACAGGACAGAGAGTGCCGGTTCACACTGTCACAGGACAGAGAGTGCCGGTTCACACTGTCACAGGACAGAGAGTGCCGGTTCACACTGTCACAGGACAGAGAGTGCCGGTTCACACTGTCACAGGACAGAGAGTGCCGGTTCACACTGTCACAGGACAGAGAGTGCCGGTTCACACTGTCACAGGACAGAGAGTGCCGGTTCACACTGTCACAGGACAGAGAGTGCCGGTTCACACTGTCACAGGACAGAGAGTGCCGGTTCACACTGTCACAGGACAGAGAGTGCCGGTTCACACTGTCACAGGACAGAGAGTGCCGGTTCACACTGTCACAGGACAGAGAGTGCCGGTTCACACTGTCACAGGACAGAGAGTGCCGGTTCACACTGTCACAGGACAGAGAGTGCCGGTTCACACTGTCACAGGACAGAGAGTGCCGGTTCACACTGTCACAGGACAGAGAGTGCCGGTTCACAGTGTCACAGGACAGAGAGTGCCGGTTCACACTGTCACAGGACAGAGAGTGCCGGTTCACACTGTCACAGGACAGAGAGTGCCGGTTCACACTGTCACAGGACAGAGAGTGCCGGTTCACACTGTCACAGGACAGAGAGTGCCGGTTCACAGTGTCACAGGACAGAGAGTGCCGGTTCACACTGTCACAGGACAGAGAGTGCCGGTTCACAGCTGTCACAGGACAGAGAGTGCCGGTTCACAGTGTCACAGGACAGAGAGTGCCGGTTCACAGTGTCACAGGACAGAGAGTGCCGGTTCACACTGTCACAGGACAGAGAGTGCCGGTTCACAGTGTCACAGGACAGAGAGTGCCGGTTCACACTGTCACAGGACAGAGAGTGCCGGTTCACACTGTCACAGGACAGAGAGTGCCGGTTCACACTGTCACAGGACAGAGAGTGCCGGTTCACACTGTCACAGGACAGAGAGTGCCGGTTCACAGTGTCACAGGACAGAGAGTGCCGGTTCACACTGTCACAGGACAGAGAGTGCCGGTTCACACTGTCACAGGACAGAGAGTGCCGGTTCACACTGTCACAGGACAGAGAGTGCCGGTTCACACTGTCACAGGACAGAGAGTGCCGGTTCACACTGTCACAGGACAGAGAGTGCCGGTTCACACTGTCACAGGACAGAGAGTGCCGGTTCACACTGTCACAGGACAGAGAGTGCCGGTTCACACTGTCACAGGACAGAGAGTGCCGGTTCACACTGTCACAGGACAGAGAGTGCCGGTTCACACTGTCACAGGACAGAGAGTGCCGGTTCACAGTGTCACAGGACAGAGAGTGCCGGTTCACACTGTCACAGGACAGAGAGTGCCGGTTCACACTGTCACAGGACAGAGAGTGCCGGTTCACACTGTCACAGGACAGAGAGTGCCGGTTCACACTGTCACAGGACAGAGAGTGCCGGTTCACACTGTCACAGGACAGAGAGTGCCGGTTCACACTGTCACAGGACAGAGAGTGCCGGTTCACACTGTCACAGGACAGAGAGTGCCGGTTCACACTGTCACAGGACAGAGAGTGCCGGTTCACAGCTGTCACAGGACAGAGAGTGCCGGTTCACAGTGTCACAGGACAGAGAGTGCCGGTTCACAGTGTCACAGGACAGAGAGTGCCGGTTCACAGTGTCACAGGACAGAGAGTGCCGGTTCACAGTGTCACAGGACAGAGAGTGCCGGTTCACAGTGTCACAGGACAGAGAGTGCCGGTTCACAGTGTCACAGGACAGAGAGTGCCGGTTCACACTGTCACAGGACAGAGAGTGCCGGTTCACACTGTCACAGGACAGAGAGTGCCGGTTCACACTGTCACAGGACAGAGAGTGCCGGTTCACACTGTCACAGGACAGAGAGTGCCGGTTCACACTGTCACAGGACAGAGAGTGCCGGTTCACACTGTCACAGGACAGAGAGTGCCGGTTCACACTGTCACAGGACAGAGAGTGCGGTTCACACTGTCACAGGACAGAGAGTGCCGGTTCACAGTGTCACAGGACAGAGAGTGCCGGTTCACACTGTCACAGGACAGAGAGTGCCGGTTCACAGTGTCACAGGACAGAGAGTGCCGGTTCACACTGTCACAGGACAGAGAGTGCCGGTTCACACTGTCACAGGACAGAGAGTGCCGGTTCACACTGTCACAGGACAGAGAGTGCCGGTTCACACTGTCACAGGACAGAGAGTGCCGGTTCACAGTGTCACAGGACAGAGAGTGCCGGTTCACACTGTCACAGGACAGAGAGTGCCGGTTCACACTGTCACAGGACAGAGAGTGCCGGTTCACACTGTCACAGGACAGAGAGTGCCGGTTCACACTGTCACAGGACAGAGAGTGCCGGTTCACACTGTCACAGGACAGAGAGTGCCGGTTCACACTGTCACAGGACAGAGAGTGCCGGTTCACACTGTCACAGGACAGAGAGTGCCGGTTCACACTGTCACAGGACAGAGAGTGCCGGTTCACACTGTCACAGGACAGAGAGTGCCGGTTCACACTGTCACAGGACAGAGAGTGCCGGTTCACACTGTCACAGGACAGAGAGTGCCGGTTCACACTGTCACAGGACAGAGAGTGCCGGTTCACACTGTCACAGGACAGAGAGTGCCGGTTCACACTGTCACAGGACAGAGAGTGCCGGTTCACACTGTCACAGGACAGAGAGTGCCGGTTCACACTGTCACAGGACAGAGAGTGCCGGTTCACACTGTCACAGGACAGAGAGTGCCGGTTCACACTGTCACAGGACAGAGAGTGCCGGTTCACACTGTCACAGGACAGAGAGTGCCGGTTCACACTGTCACAGGACAGAGAGTGCCGGTTCACACTGTCACAGGACAGAGAGTGCCGGTTCACACTGTCACAGGACAGAGAGTGCCGGTTCACACTGTCACAGGACAGAGAGTGCCGGTTCACACTGTCACAGGACAGAGAGTGCCGGTTCACACTGTCACAGGACAGAGAGTGCCGGTTCACACTGTCACAGGACAGAGAGTGCCGGTTCACACTGTCACAGGACAGAGAGTGCCGGTTCACACTGTCACAGGACAGAGAGTGCCGGTTCACACGTGTCACAGGACAGAGAGTGCCGGTTCACAGTGTCACAGGACAGAGAGTGCCGGTTCACACGTGTCACAGGACAGAGAGTGCCGGTTCACAGTGTCACAGGACAGAGAGTGCCGGTTCACACTGTCACAGGACAGAGAGTGCCGGTTCACAGTGTCACAGGACAGAGAGTGCCGGTTCACAGCTGTCACAGGACAGAGAGTGCCGGTTCACACTGTCACAGGACAGAGAGTGCCGGTTCACACTGTCACAGGACAGAGAGTGCCGGTTCACACTGTCACAGGACAGAGAGTGCCGGTTCACACTGTCACAGGACAGAGAGTGCCGGTTCACACTGTCACAGGACAGAGAGTGCCGGTTCACACTGTCACAGGACAGAGAGTGCCGGTTCACAGTGTCACAGGACAGAGAGTGCCGGTTCACACTGTCACAGGACAGAGAGTGCCGGTTCACACTGTCACAGGACAGAGAGTGCGGTTCACACTGTCACAGGACAGAGAGTGCCGGTTCACACTGTCACAGGACAGAGAGTGCCGGTTCACAGCTGTCACAGGACAGAGAGTGCCGGTTCACAGCTGTCACAGGACAGAGAGTGCCGGTTCACAGTGTCACAGGACAGAGAGTGCCGGTTCACACTGTCACAGGACAGAGAGTGCCGGTTCACAGCTGTCACAGGACAGAGAGTGCCGGTTCACAGTGTCACAGGACAGAGAGTGCCGGTTCACAGTGTCACAGGACAGAGAGTGCCGGTTCACACTGTCACAGGACAGAGAGTGCCGGTTCACAGCTGTCACAGGACAGAGAGTGCCGGTTCACACTGTCACAGGACAGAGAGTGCCGGTTCACACTGTCACAGGACAGAGAGTGCCGGTTCACACTGTCACAGGACAGAGAGTGCCGGTTCACACTGTCACAGGACAGAGAGTGCCGGTTCACACTGTCACAGGACAGAGAGTGCCGGTTCACAGTGTCACAGGACAGAGAGTGCCGGTTCACACTGTCACAGGACAGAGAGTGCCGGTTCACACTGTCACAGGACAGAGAGTGCCGGTTCACAGTGTCACAGGACAGAGAGTGCCGGTTCACACTGTCACAGGACAGAGAGTGCCGGTTCACACTGTCACAGGACAGAGAGTGCCGGTTCACACTGTCACAGGACAGAGAGTGCCGGTTCACACTGTCACAGGACAGAGAGTGCCGGTTCACAGTGTCACAGGACAGAGAGTGCCGGTTCACACTGTCACAGGACAGAGAGTGCCGGTTCACACTGTCACAGGACAGAGAGTGCCGGTTCACACTGTCACAGGACAGAGAGTGCCGGTTCACACTGTCACAGGACAGAGAGTGCCGGTTCACACTGTCACAGGACAGAGAGTGCCGGTTCACACTGTCACAGGACAGAGAGTGCCGGTTCACAGTGTCACAGGACAGAGAGTGCCGGTTCACACTGTCACAGGACAGAGAGTGCCGGTTCACACTGTCACAGGACAGAGAGTGCCGGTTCACAGTGTCACAGGACAGAGAGTGCCGGTTCACACTGTCACAGGACAGAGAGTGCCGGTTCACAGCTGTCACAGGACAGAGAGTGCCGGTTCACACTGTCACAGGACAGAGAGTGCCGGTTCACAGCTGTCACAGGACAGAGAGTGCCGGTTCACACTGTCACAGGACAGAGAGTGCCGGTTCACAGTGTCACAGGACAGAGAGTGCCGGTTCACACTGTCACAGGACAGAGAGTGCCGGTTCACAGTGTCACAGGACAGAGAGTGCCGGTTCACACTGTCACAGGACAGAGAGTGCCGGTTCACACTGTCACAGGACAGAGAGTGCCGGTTCACACTGTCACAGGACAGAGAGTGCCGGTTCACACTGTCACAGGACAGAGAGTGCCGGTTCACAGTGTCACAGGACAGAGAGTGCCGGTTCACACTGTCACAGGACAGAGAGTGCCGGTTCACACTGTCACAGGACAGAGAGTGCCGGTTCACACTGTCACAGGACAGAGAGTGCCGGTTCACACTGTCACAGGACAGAGAGTGCCGGTTCACACTGTCACAGGACAGAGAGTGCTGGTTCACAGTGTCACAGGACAGAGAGTGCCGGTTCACACTGTCACAGGACAGAGAGTGCCGTTCACTCTGTCACAGGACAGAGAGTGCCGCTTCACAGTGTCACAGGACAGAGAGTGCCTGGTTCACAGTGTCACAAGACAGAGAGTGCCGGTTCACAGTGTCACAGGACAGAGAGTGCCGGTTCACACTGTCACAGGACAGAGAGTGCCGGTTCACAGTGTCACAGGACAGAGAGTGCCGGTTCACACTGTCACAGGACAGAGAGTGCCGGTTCACACCTGTCACAGGACAGAGAGTGCCGGTTCACAGTGTCACAGGACAGAGAGTGCCGGTTCACAGTGTCACAGGACAGAGAGTGCCGGTTCACACTGTCACAGGACAGAGAGTGCCGGTTCACACTGTCACAGGACAGAGTGTGCCGTTCACATGCTGTCACAGGACAGAGAGTGCCGGTTCACACTGTCACAGGACAGAGAGTGCCGGTTCACAGCTGTCACAGGACAGAGAGTGCCGGTTCACACTGTCACAGGACAGAGAGTGCCGGTTCACAGTGTCACAGGACAGAGAGTGCCGGTTCACACTGTCACAGGACAGAGAGTGCCGGTTCACACTGTCACAGGACAGAGAGTGCCGGTTCACACTGTCACAGGACAGAGAGTGCGGTTCACACTGTCACAGGACAGAGAGTGCCGGTTCACACTGTCACAGGACAGAGAGTGCCGGTTCACACTGTCACAGGACAGAGAGTGCCGGTTCACACTGTCACAGGACAGAGAGTGCCGGTTCACACTGTCACAGGACAGAGAGTGCCGGTTCACACTGTCACAGGACAGAGAGTGCCGGTTCACAGTGTCACAGGACAGAGAGTGCCGGTTCACACTGTCACAGGACAGAGAGTGCCGGTTCACAGTGTCACAGGACAGAGAGTGCCGGTTCACACTGTCACAGGACAGAGAGTGCCGGTTCACACTGTCACAGGACAGAGAGTGCCGGTTCACACTGTCACAGGACAGAGAGTGCCGGTTCACAGTGTCACAGGACAGAGAGTGCCGGTTCACACTGTCACAGGACAGAGAGTGCCGGTTCACACTGTCACAGGACAGAGAGTGCCGGTTCACACTGTCACAGGACAGAGAGTGCCGGTTCACACTGTCACAGGACAGAGAGTGCCGGTTCACACTGTCACAGGACAGAGAGTGCCGGTTCACAGTGTCACAGGACAGAGAGTGCCGGTTCACACTGTCACAGGACAGAGAGTGCGGTTCACAGTGTCACAGGACAGAGAGTGCCGGTTCACACTGTCACAGGACAGAGAGTGCCGGTTCACACTGTCACAGGACAGAGAGTGCCGGTTCACACTGTCACAGGACAGAGAGTGCCGGTTCACACTGTCACAGGACAGAGAGTGCCGGTTCACACTGTCACAGGACAGAGAGTGCCGGTTCACACTGTCACAGGACAGAGAGTGCCGGTTCACACTGTCACAGGACAGAGAGTGCCGGTTCACAGTGTCACAGGACAGAGAGTGCCGGTTCACACTGTCACAGGACAGAGAGTGCCGGTTCACACTGTCACAGGACAGAGAGTGCCGGTTCACACTGTCACAGGACAGAGAGTGCCGGTTCACAGTGTCACAGGACAGAGAGTGCCGGTTCACAGTGTCACAGGACAGAGAGTGCCGGTTCACACTGTCACAGGACAGAGAGTGCCGGTTCACAGTGTCACAGGACAGAGAGTGCCGGTTCACAGTGTCACAGGACAGAGAGTGCCGGTTCACACTGTCACAGGACAGAGAGTGCCGGTTCACAGTGTCACAGGACAGAGAGTGCCGGTTCACACTGTCACAGGACAGAGAGTGCCGGTTCACACTGTCACAGGACAGAGAGTGCCGGTTCACACTGTCACAGGACAGAGAGTGCCGGTTCACACGTGTCACTGGACAGAGAGTGCCGGTTCACACTGTCACAGGACAGAGAGTGCCGGTTCACACTGTCACAGGACAGAGAGTGCCGGTTCACAGTGTCACAGGACAGAGAGTGCCGGTTCACACTGTCACAGGACAGAGAGTGCCGGTTCACACTGTCACAGGACAGAGAGTGCCGGTTCACACTGTCACAGGACAGAGAGTGCCGGTTCACACTGTCACAGGACAGAGAGTGCCGGTTCACAGTGTCACAGGACAGAGAGTGCCGGTTCACACTGTCACAGGACAGAGAGTGTCGGTTCACAGTGTCACAGGACAGAGAGTGCCGGTTCACACTGTCACAGGACAGAGAGTGCCGGTTCACACTGTCACAGGACAGAGAGTGCCGGTTCACACTGTCACAGGACAGAGAGTGCCGGTTCACACTGTCACAGGACAGAGAGTGCCGGTTCACACTGTCACAGGACAGAGAGTGCCGGTTCACACTGTCACAGGACAGAGAGTGCCGGTTCACACTGTCACAGGACAGAGAGTGCCGGTTCACACGTGTCACAGGACAGAGAGTGCCGGTTCACACGTGTCACAGGACAGAGAGTGCCGGTTCACACTGTCACAGGACAGAGAGTGCCGGTTCACAGTGTCACAGGACAGAGAGTGCCGGTTCACACTGTCACAGGACAGAGAGTGTCGGTTCACACTGTCACAGGACAGAGAGTGCCGGTTCACACTGTCACAGGACAGAGAGTGCCGGTTCACACTGTCACAGGACAGAGAGTGCTGGTTCACACTGTCACAGGACAGAGAGTGCCGGTTCACACTGTCACAGGACAGAGAGTGCCGGTTCACACTGTCACAGGACAGAGAGTGCCGGTTCACACTGTCACAGGACAGAGAGTGCCGGTTCACACTGTCACAGGACAGAGAGTGCCGGTTCACACTGTCACAGGACAGAGAGTGCCGGTTCACACTGTCACAGGACAGAGAGTGCCGGTTCACACTGTCACAGGACAGAGAGTGCCGGTTCACACTGTCACAGGACAGAGAGTGCCGGTTCACACTGTCACAGGACAGAGAGTGCGGTTCACACTGTCACAGGACAGAGAGTGCCGGTTCACACTGTCACAGGACAGAGAGTGCCGGTTCACACTGTCACAGGACAGAGAGTGCCGGTTCACACTGTCACAGGACAGAGAGTGCCGGTTCACAGTGTCACAGGACAGAGAGTGCCGGTTCACACTGTCACAGGACAGAGAGTGCCGGTTCACAGTGTCACAGGACAGAGAGTGCCGGTTCACACTGTCACAGGACAGAGAGTGCCGGTTCACAGTGTCACAGGACAGAGAGTGCCGGTTCACACTGTCACAGGACAGAGAGTGCCGGTTCACACTGTCACAGGACAGAGAGTGCGGTTCACACTGTCACAGGACAGAGAGTGCCGGTTCACACTGTCACAGGACAGAGAGTGCCGGTTCACAGTGTCACAGGACAGAGAGTGCCGGTTCACAGTGTCACAGGACAGAGAGTGCCGGTTCACACTGTCACAGGACAGAGAGTGCCGGTTCACACTGTCACAGGACAGAGAGTGCCGGTTCACAGTGTCACAGGACAGAGAGTGCCGGTTCACACTGTCACAGGACAGAGAGTGCCGGTTCACACTGTCACAGGACAGAGAGTGCCGGTTCACAGTGTCACAGGACAGAGAGTGCCGGTTCACAGTGTCACAGGACAGAGAGTGCCGGTTCACACTGTCACAGGACAGAGAGTGCCGGTTCACACTGTCACAGGACAGAGAGTGCCGGTTCACACTGTCACAGGACAGAGAGTGCCGGTTCACAGTGTCACAGGACAGAGAGTGCCGGTTCACACTGTCACAGGACAGAGAGTGCCGGTTCACACTGTCACAGGACAGAGAGTGCCGGTTCACACTGTCACAGGACAGAGAGTGCCGGTTCACACTGTCACAGGACAGAGAGTGCGAGTGCCGGTTCACACTGTCACAGGACAGAGAGTCGGTTCACGTGTCCAGGACAGCGGACAGTGCGGTTCACAGTGTCACAGAGAGAGTGCCGGTTCACACTGTCAGGACAGAGAGTGCGGTTCACATGTCACAGGACAGAGAGTGCGGTTCACACTGTCACAGGACAGAGAGTGCCGTCACAGTGTCACAGGACAGAGAGTGCCGGTTCACCTGTCACAGGACAGAGAGTGCCGGTTCACAGTGTCACAGGACAGAGAGTGCCGGTTCAGCAGTGTTCCACAGGACAGAGAGTGGCCGGTTCAGACAGTGTCCACAGGCAAGAGAGTGCCTGGTTCACACTGTCACAGGACAGAGAGTGCCGTTCACAGTGTCACAGGACAGAGAGTGCCGGTTCACACTGTCACAGGACAGAGAGTGCCGGTTCACACTGTCACAGGACAGAGAGTGCCGGTTCACAGCTGTCACAGGACAGAGAGTGCCGGTTCACAGTGTCACAGGACAGAGAGTGCCGGTTCACACTGTCACAGGACAGAGAGTGCCGGTTCACACTGTCACAGGACAGAGAGTGCCGGTTCACAGTGTCACAGGACAGAGAGTGCCGGTTCACAGTGTCACAGGACAGAGAGTGCCGGTTCACACTGTCACAGGACAGAGAGTGCCGGTTCACACTGTCACAGGACAGAGAGTGCCGGTTCACAGTGTCACAGGACAGAGAGTGCCGGTTCACACTGTCACAGGACAGAGAGTGCCGGTTCACACTGTCACAGGACAGAGAGTGCCGGTTCACACTGTCACAGGACAGAGAGTGCCGGTTCACACTGTCACAGGACAGAGAGTGCCGGTTCACAGTGTCACAGGACAGAGAGTGCCGGTTCACAGTGTCACAGGACAGAGAGTGCCGGTTCACAGTGTCACAGGACAGAGAGTGCCGGTTCACACTGTCACAGGACAGAGAGTGCCGGTTCACACTGTCACAGGACAGAGAGTGCCGGTTCACAGTGTCACAGGACAGAGAGTGCCGGTTCACACTGTCACAGGACAGAGAGTGCCGGTTCACACTGTCACAGGACAGAGAGTGCCGGTTCACAGTGTCACAGGACAGAGAGTGCCGGTTCACACTGTCACAGGACAGAGAGTGCCGGTTCACAGCTGTCACAGGACAGAGAGTGCCGGTTCACAGTGTCACAGGACAGAGAGTGCCGGTTCACACTGTCACAGGACAGAGAGTGCCGGTTCACACTGTCACAGGACAGAGAGTGCCGGTTCACAGTGTCACAGGACAGAGAGTGCCGGTTCACACTGTCACAGGACAGAGAGTGCCGGTTCACACTGTCACAGGACAGAGAGTGCCGGTTCACACTGTCACAGGACAGAGAGTGCCGGTTCACACTGTCACAGGACAGAGAGTGCCGGTTCACAGTGTCACAGGACAGAGAGTGCCGGTTCACACTGTCACAGGACAGAGAGTGCCGGTTCACACTGTCACAGGACAGAGAGTGCGGTTCACACTGTCACAGGACAGAGAGTGCCGGTTCACACTGTCACAGGACAGAGAGTGCCGGTTCACACTGTCACAGGACAGAGAGTGCCGGTTCACACTGTCACAGGACAGAGAGTGCCGGTTCACACTGTCACAGGACAGAGAGTGCCGGTTCACACTGTCACAGGACAGAGAGTGCCGGTTCACAGTGTCACAGGACAGAGAGTGCCGGTTCACACTGTCACAGGACAGAGAGTGCCGGTTCACACTGTCACAGGACAGAGAGTGCCGGTTCACAGTGTCACAGGACAGAGAGTGCCGGTTCACACTGTCACAGGACAGAGAGTGCCGGTTCACACTGTCACAGGACAGAGAGTGCCGGTTCACACGTGTCACTGGACAGAGAGTGCCGGTTCACACTGTCACAGGACAGAGAGTGCCGGTTCACACTGTCACAGGACAGAGAGTGCCGGTTCACAGTGTCACAGGACAGAGAGTGCCGGTTCACACTGTCACAGGACAGAGAGTGCCGGTTCACAGCTGTCACAGGACAGAGAGTGCCGGTTCACAGCTGTCACAGGACAGAGAGTGCCGGTTCACACTGTCACAGGACAGAGAGTGCCGGTTCACACTGTCACAGGACAGAGAGTGCCGGTTCACAGTGTCACAGGACAGAGAGTGCCGGTTCACACTGTCACAGGACAGAGAGTGCCGGTTCACACTGTCACAGGACAGAGAGTGCCGGTTCACACTGTCACAGGACAGAGAGTGCCGGTTCACACTGTCACAGGACAGAGAGTGCCGGTTCACAGCTGTCACAGGACAGAGAGTGCCGGTTCACACTGTCACAGGACAGAGAGTGCCGGTTCACACTGTCACAGGACAGAGAGTGCCGGTTCACACTGTCACAGGACAGAGAGTGCCGGTTCACACTGTCACAGGACAGAGAGTGCCGGTTCACAGTGTCACAGGACAGAGAGTGCCGGTTCACAGTGTCACAGGACAGAGAGTGCCGGTTCACACTGTCACAGGACAGAGAGTGCCGGTTCACAGTGTCACAGGACAGAGAGTGCCGGTTCACACTGTCACAGGACAGAGAGTGCCGGTTCACAGTGTCACAGGACAGAGAGTGCCGGTTCACACTGTCACAGGACAGAGAGTGCCGGTTCACACTGTCACAGGACAGAGAGTGCCGGTTCACACTGTCACAGGACAGAGAGTGCCGGTTCACACTGTCACAGGACAGAGAGTGCCGGTTCACAGTGTCACAGGACAGAGAGTGCCGGTTCACACTGTCACAGGACAGAGAGTGCCGG
Organism: Squalus acanthias; assembly: GCA_030390025.1. Lineage (NCBI taxonomy): Eukaryota > Metazoa > Chordata > Chondrichthyes > Squaliformes > Squalidae > Squalus > Squalus acanthias. The sequence continues at coordinate 404,011 of JASTWF010000146.1, forward strand.
TTCACACTGTCACAGGACAGAGAGTGCCGGTTCACAGTGTCACAGGACAGAGAGTGCCGGTTCACAGTGTCACAGGACAGAGAGTGCCGGTTCACACTGTCACAGGACAGAGAGTGCCGGTTCACAGCTGTCACAGGACAGAGAGTGCCGGTTCACACTGTCACAGGACAGAGAGTGCCGGTTCACACTGTCACAGGACAGAGAGTGCCGGTTCACACTGTCACAGGACAGAGAGTGCCGGTTCACACTGTCACAGGACAGAGAGTGCCGGTTCACACTGTCACAGGACAGAGAGTGCCGGTTCACAGCTGTCACAGGACAGAGAGTGCCGGTTCACACTGTCACAGGACAGAGAGTGCCGGTTCACACTGTCACAGGACAGAGAGTGCCGGTTCACACTGTCACAGGACAGAGAGTGCCGGTTCACAGTGTCACAGGACAGAGAGTGCCGGTTCACACTGTCACAGGACAGAGAGTGCCGGTTCACACTGTCACAGGACAGAGAGTGCCGGTTCACACTGTCACAGGACAGAGAGTGCCGGTTCACACTGTCACAGGACAGAGAGTGCCGGTTCACACTGTCACAGGACAGAGAGTGCCGGTTCACACTGTCACAGGACAGAGAGTGCCGGTTCACACTGTCACAGGACAGAGAGTGCCGGTTCACAGTGTCACAGGACAGAGAGTGCCGGTTCACAGTGTCACAGGACAGAGAGTGCCGGTTCACAGTGTCACAGGACAGAGAGTGCCGGTTCACAGTGTCACAGGACAGAGAGTGCCGGTTCACACTGTCACAGGACAGAGAGTGCCGGTTCACACTGTCACAGGACAGAGAGTGCCCGGTTCACAGCTGTCACAGGACAGAGAGTGCCGGTTCACACTGTCACAGGACAGAGAGTGCCGGTTCACACTGTCACAGGACAGAGAGTGCCGGTTCACAGTGTCACAGGACAGAGAGTGCGGTTCACAGTGTCACAGGACAGAGAGTGCCGGTTCACACTGTCACAGGACAGAGAGTGCCGGTTCACACTTGTCACAGGACAGAGAGTGCCGGTTCACACTGTCACAGGACAGAGAGTGCCGGTTCACACTGTCACAGGACAGAGAGTGCCGGTTCACACTGTCACAGGACAGAGAGTGCCGGTTCACACTGTCACAGGACAGAGAGTGCCGGTTCACAGTGTCACAGGACAGAGAGTGCCGGTTCACACTGTCACAGGACAGAGAGTGCCGGTTCACAGTGTCACAGGACAGAGAGTGCCGGTTCACAGTGTCACAGGACAGAGAGTGCCGGTTCACAGTGTCACAGGACAGAGAGTGCGGTTCACACTGTCACAGGACAGAGAGTGCCGGTTCACAGCTGTCACAGGACAGAGAGTGCGGTTCACACTGTCACAGGACAGAGAGTGCCGGTTCACACTGTCACAGGACAGAGAGTGCCGGTTCACACTGTCACAGGACAGAGAGTGCCGGTTCACACTGTCACAGGACAGAGAGTGCCGGTTCACAGTGTCACAGGACAGAGAGTGCCGGTTCACACTGTCACAGGACAGAGAGTGCCGGTTCACACTGTCACAGGACAGAGAGTGCCGGTTCACAGTGTCACAGGACAGAGAGTGCCGGTTCACACTGTCACAGGACAGAGAGTGCCGGTTCACACTGTCACAGGACAGAGAGTGCCGGTTCACACTGTCACAGGACAGAGAGTGCCGGTTCACACTGTCACAGGACAGAGAGTGCCGGTTCACAGTGTCACAGGACAGAGAGTGCCGGTTCACAGTGTCACAGGACAGAGAGTGCCGGTTCACACTGTCACAGGACAGAGAGTGCCGGTTCACACTGTCACAGGACAGAGAGTGCCGGTTCACACTGTCACAGGACAGAGAGTGCCGGTTCACAGTGTCACAGGACAGAGAGTGCCGGTTCACAGTGTCACAGGACAGAGAGTGCCGGTTCACACTGTCACAGGACAGAGAGTGCCGGTTCACACTGTCACAGGACAGAGAGTGCCGGTTCACAGTGTCACAGGACAGAGAGTGCCGGTTCACACTGTCACAGGACAGAGAGTGCCGGTTCACAGTGTCACAGGACAGAGAGTGCCGGTTCACAGTGTCACAGGACAGAGAGTGCCGGTTCACAGTGTCACAGGACAGAGAGTGCCGGTTCACACTGTCACAGGACAGAGAGTGCCGGTTCACACTGTCACAGGACAGAGAGTGCCGGTTCACACTGTCACAGGACAGAGAGTGCCGGTTCACACTGTCACAGGACAGAGAGTGCCGGTTCACAGTGTCACAGGACAGAGAGTGCCGGTTCACACTGTCACAGGACAGAGAGTGCCGGTTCACACTGTCACAGGACAGAGAGTGCCGGTTCACAGTGTCACAGGACAGAGAGTGCCGGTTCACACTGTCACAGGACAGAGAGTGCCGGTTCACAGTGTCACAGGACAGAGAGTGCCGGTTCACACTGTCACAGGACAGAGAGTGCCGGTTCACACTGTCACAGGACAGAGAGTGCCGGTTCACACTGTCACAGGACAGAGAGTGCCGGTTCACAGTGTCACAGGACAGAGAGTGCCGGTTCACAGTGTCACAGGACAGAGAGTGCCGGTTCACACTGTCACAGGACAGAGAGTGCCGGTTCACACTGTCACAGGACAGAGAGTGCCGGTTCACACTGTCACAGGACAGAGAGTGCCGGTTCACAGTGTCACAGGACAGAGAGTGCCGGTTCACACTGTCACAGGACAGAGAGTGCCGGTTCACACTGTCACAGGACAGAGAGTGCCGGTTCACACTGTCACAGGACAGAGAGTGCCGGTTCACACTGTCACAGGACAGAGAGTGCCGGTTCACACTGTCACAGGACAGAGAGTGCCGGTTCACAGTGTCACAGGACAGAGAGTGCCGGTTCACAGTGTCACAGGACAGAGAGTGCCGGTTCACAGTGTCACAGGACAGAGAGTGCCGGTTCACACTGTCACAGGACAGAGAGTGCCGGTTCACACTGTCACAGGACAGAGAGTGCCGGTTCACACTGTCACAGGACAGAGAGTGCCGGTTCACAGTGTCACAGGACAGAGAGTGCCGGTTCACACTGTCACAGGACAGAGAGTGCCGGTTCACACTGTCACAGGACAGAGAGTGCCGGTTCACAGTGTCACAGGACAGAGAGTGCCGGTTCACACTGTCACAGGACAGAGAGTGCCGGTTCACACTGTCACAGGACAGAGAGTGCCGGTTCACACTGTCACAGGACAGAGAGTGCCGGTTCACACTGTCACAGGACAGAGAGTGCCGGTTCACAGTGTCACAGGACAGAGAGTGCCGGTTCACACTGTCACAGGACAGAGAGTGCCGGTTCACAGCTGTCACAGGACAGAGAGTGCCGGTTCACAGTGTCACAGGACAGAGAGTGCCGGTTCACACTGTCACAGGACAGAGAGTGCCGGTTCACAGTGTCACAGGACAGAGAGTGCGGTTCACAGTGTCACAGGACAGAGAGTGCCGGTTCACAGTGTCACAGGACAGAGAGTGCCGGTTCACAGTGTCACAGGACAGAGAGTGCCGGTTCACAGTGTCACAGGACAGAGAGTGCCGGTTCACACTGTCACAGGACAGAGAGTGCCGGTTCACACTGTCACAGGACAGAGAGTGCCGGTTCACACTGTCACAGGACAGAGAGTGCCGGTTCACACTGTCACAGGACAGAGAGTGCCGGTTCACACTGTCACAGGACAGAGAGTGCCGGTTCACACTGTCACAGGACAGAGAGTGCCGGTTCACACTGTCACAGGACAGAGAGTGCCGGTTCACACTGTCACAGGACAGAGAGTGCCGGTTCACAGTGTCACAGGACAGAGAGTGCCGGTTCACACTGTCACAGGACAGAGAGTGCCGGTTCACACTGTCACAGGACAGAGAGTGCCGGTTCACACTGTCACAGGACAGAGAGTGCCGGTTCACACAGTCACAGGACAGAGAGTGCCGGTTCACACTGTCACAGGACAGAGAGTGCCGGTCACACTGTCACAGGACAGAGAGTGCCGGTTCACAGTGTCACAGGACAGAGAGTGCCGGTTCACACTGTCACAGGACAGAGAGTGCCGGTTCACAGTGTCACAGGACAGAGAGTGCCGGTTCACACTGTCACAGGACAGAGAGTGCCGGTTCACACTGTCACAGGACAGAGAGTGCCGGTTCACACTGTCACAGGACAGAGAGTGCCGGTTCACACTGTCACAGGACAGAGAGTGCCGGTTCACAGTGTCACAGGACAGAGAGTGCCGGTTCACACTGTCACAGGACAGAGAGTGCCGGTTCACACTGTCACAGGACAGAGAGTGCCGGTTCACACTGTCACAGGACAGAGAGTGCCGGTTCACACTGTCACAGGACAGAGAGTGCCGGTTCACACTGTCACAGGACAGAGAGTGCCGGTTCACACTGTCACAGGACAGAGAGTGCCGGTTCACACTGTCACAGGACAGAGAGTGCCGGTTCACACTGTCACAGGACAGAGAGTGCCGGTTCACACTGTCACAGGACAGAGAGTGCCGGTTCACACTGTCACAGGACAGAGAGTGCCGGTTCACACTGTCACAGGACAGAGAGTGCCGGTTCACAGTGTCACAGGACAGAGAGTGCCGGTTCACACTGTCACAGGACAGAGAGTGCCGGTTCACACTGTCACAGGACAGAGAGTGCCGGTTCACAGTGTCACAGGACAGAGAGTGCCGGTTCACACTGTCACAGGACAGAGAGTGCCGGTTCACAGTGTCACAGGACAGAGAGTGCCGGTTCACACTGTCACAGGACAGAGAGTGCCGGTTCACACTGTCACAGGACAGAGAGTGCCGGTTCACAGTGTCACAGGACAGAGAGTGCCGGTTCACAGTGTCACAGGACAGAGAGTGCCGGTTCACACTGTCACAGGACAGAGAGTGCCGGTTCACACTGTCACAGGACAGAGAGTGCCGGTTCACACTGTCACAGGACAGAGAGTGCCGGTTCACACTGTCACAGGACAGAGAGTGCCGGTTCACACTGTCACAGGACAGAGAGTGCCGGTTCACACTGTCACAGGACAGAGAGTGCCGGTTCACAGTGTCACAGGACAGAGAGTGCCGGTTCACAGTGTCACAGGACAGAGAGTGCCGGTTCACACTGTCACAGGACAGAGAGTGCCGGTTCACAGTGTCACAGGACAGAGAGTGCCGGTTCACACTGTCACAGGACAGAGAGTGCCGGTTCACACGTGTCACAGGACAGAGAGTGCCGGTTCACACTGTCACAGGACAGAGAGTGCCGGTTCACACTGTCACAGGACAGAGAGTGCCGGTTCACAGCTGTCACAGGACAGAGAGTGCCGGTTCACACTGTCACAGGACAGAGAGTGCCGGTTCACACTGTCACAGGACAGAGAGTGCCGGTTCACACTGTCACAGGACAGAGAGTGCCGGTTCACAGTGTCACAGGACAGAGAGTGCCGGTTCACAGTGTCACAGGACAGAGAGTGCCGGTTCACACTGTCACAGGACAGAGAGTGCCGGTTCACACTGTCACAGGACAGAGAGTGCCGGTTCACACTGTCACAGGACAGAGAGTGCCGGTTCACACTGTCACAGGACAGAGAGTGCCGGTTCACAGTGTCACAGGACAGAGAGTGCCGGTTCACACTGTCACAGGACAGAGAGTGCCGGTTCACACTGTCACAGGACAGAGAGTGCCGGTTCACACTGTCACAGGACAGAGAGTGCCGGTTCACAGTGTCACAGGACAGAGAGTGCCGGTTCACAGTGTCACAGGACAGAGAGTGCCGGTTCACACTGTCACAGGACAGAGAGTGCCGGTTCACACTGTCACAGGACAGAGAGTGCCGGTTCACACTGTCACAGGACAGAGAGTGCCGGTTCACAGTGTCACAGGACAGAGAGTGCCGGTTCACACTGTCACAGGACAGAGAGTGCCGGTTCACACTGTCACAGGACAGAGAGTGCCGGTTCACACTGTCACAGGACAGAGAGTGCCGGTTCACACTGTCACAGGACAGAGAGTGCCGGTTCACACTGTCACAGGACAGAGAGTGCGGTTCACAGTGTCACAGGACAGAGAGTGCCGGTTCACACTGTCACAGGACAGAGAGTGCGGTTCACACTGTCACAGGACAGAGAGTGCCGGTTCACACTGTCACAGGACAGAGAGTGCCGGTTCACACTGTCACAGGACAGAGAGTGCCGGTTCACACTGTCACAGGACAGAGAGTGCCGGTTCACACTGTCACAGGACAGAGAGTGCCGGTTCACACTGTCACAGGACAGAGAGTGCAGGTTCACACTGTCACAGGACAGAGAGTGCCGGTTCACACTGTCACAGGACAGAGAGTGCCGGTTCACACTGTCACAGGACAGAGAGTGCCGGTTCACACTGTCACAGGACAGAGAGTGCCGGTTCACACTGTCACAGGACAGAGAGTGCCGGTTCACACTGTCACAGGACAGAGAGTGCCGGTTCACAGCTGTCACAGGACAGAGAGTGCCGGTTCACAGTGTCACAGGACAGAGAGTGCCGGTTCACAGTGTCACAGGACAGAGAGTGCCGGTTCACACTGTCACAGGACAGAGAGTGCCGGTTCACAGTGTCACAGGACAGAGAGTGCCGGTTCACACTGTCACAGGACAGAGAGTGCCGGTTCACACTGTCACAGGACAGAGAGTGCCGGTTCACACTGTCACAGGACAGAGAGTGCCGGTTCACACTGTCACAGGACAGAGAGTGCCGGTTCACACTGTCACAGGACAGAGAGTGCCGGTTCACACTGTCACAGGACAGAGAGTGCCGGTTCACACTGTCACAGGACAGAGAGTGCCGGTTCACACTGTCACAGGACAGAGAGTGCCGGTTCACACTGTCACAGGACAGAGAGTGCCGGTTCACACTGTCACAGGACAGAGAGTGCCGGTTCACAGCTGTCACAGGACAGAGAGTGCCGGTTCACACTGTCACAGGACAGAGAGTGCCGGTTCACACTGTCACAGGACAGAGAGTGCCGGTTCACACTGTCACAGGACAGAGAGTGCCGGTTCACAGTGTCACAGGACAGAGAGTGCCGGTTCACACTGTCACAGGACAGAGAGTGCCGGTTCACACTGTCACAGGACAGAGAGTGCCGGTTCACACTGTCACAGGACAGAGAGTGCCGGTTCACACTGTCACAGGACAGAGAGTGCCGGTTCACACTGTCACAGGACAGAGAGTGCCGGTTCACACTGTCACAGGACAGAGAGTGCCGGTTCACAGTGTCACAGGACAGAGAGTGCCGGTTCACACTGTCACAGGACAGAGAGTGCCGGTTCACAGTGTCACAGGACAGAGAGTGCCGGTTCACACTGTCACAGGACAGAGAGTGCCGGTTCACACTGTCACAGGACAGAGAGTGCCGGTTCACACTGTCACAGGACAGAGAGTGCCGGTTCACACTGTCACAGGACAGAGAGTGCCGGTTCACACTGTCACAGGACAGAGAGTGCCGGTTCACACTGTCACAGGACAGAGAGTGCCGGTTCACAGTGTCACAGGACAGAGAGTGCCGGTTCACAGTGTCACAGGACAGAGAGTGCCGGTTCACACTGTCACAGGACAGAGAGTGCCGGTTCACACTGTCACAGGACAGAGAGTGCCGGTTCACACTGTCACAGGACAGAGAGTGCCGGTTCACACTGTCACAGGACAGAGAGTGCCGGTTCACACTGTCACAGGACAGAGAGTGCCGGTTCACACTGTCACAGGACAGAGAGTGCCGGTTCACAGTGTCACAGGACAGAGAGTGCCGGTTCACAGTGTCACAGGACAGAGAGTGCCGGTTCACACTGTCACAGGACAGAGAGTGCCGGTTCACACTGTCACAGGACAGAGAGTGCCGGTTCACACTGTCACAGGACAGAGAGTGCCGGTTCACACTGTCACAGGACAGAGAGTGCCGGTTCACACTGTCACAGGACAGAGAGTGCCGGTTCACAGTGTCACAGGACAGAGAGTGCCGGTTCACAGTGTCACAGGACAGAGAGTGCCGGTTCACAGTGTCACAGGACAGAGAGTGCCGGTTCACACTGTCACAGGACAGAGAGTGCCGGTTCACACTGTCACAGGACAGAGAGTGCCGGTTCACAGCTGTCACAGGACAGAGAGTGCCGGTTCACAGTGTCACAGGACAGAGAGTGCCGGTTCACAGTGTCACAGGACAGAGAGTGCCGGTTCACACTGTCACAGGACAGAGAGTGCCGGTTCACAGTGTCACAGGACAGAGAGTGCCGGTTCACACTGTCACAGGACAGAGAGTGCCGGTTCACAGTGTCACAGGACAGAGAGTGCCGGTTCACACTGTCACAGGACAGAGAGTGCCGGTTCACAGTGTCACAGGACAGAGAGTGCCGGTTCACAGTGTCACAGGACAGAGAGTGCCGGTTCACACTGTCACAGGACAGAGAGTGCCGGTTCACACTGTCACAGGACAGAGAGTGCCGGTTCACACTGTCACAGGACAGAGAGTGCCGGTTCACACTGTCACAGGACAGAGAGTGCCGGTTCACACTGTCACAGGACAGAGAGTGCCGGTTCACACTGTCACAGGACAGAGAGTGCCGGTTCACACTGTCACAGGACAGAGAGTGCCGGTTCACACTGTCACAGGACAGAGAGTGCCGGTTCACACTGTCACAGGACAGAGAGTGCCGGTTCACACTGTCACAGGACAGAGAGTGCCGGTTCACACTGTCACAGGACAGAGAGTGCCGGTTCACACTGTCACAGGACAGAGAGTGCCGGTTCACAGTGTCACAGGACAGAGAGTGCCGGTTCACAGTGTCACAGGACAGAGAGTGCCGGTTCACACTGTCACAGGACAGAGAGTGCCGGTTCACACTGTCACAGGACAGAGAGTGCCGGTTCACACTGTCACAGGACAGAGAGTGCCGGTTCACACTGTCACAGGACAGAGAGTGCCGGTTCACACTGTCACAGGACAGAGAGTGCCGGTTCACAGTGTCACAGGACAGAGAGTGCCGGTTCACAGTGTCACAGGACAGAGAGTGCCGGTTCACAGTGTCACAGGACAGAGAGTGCCGGTTCACAGTGTCACAGGACAGAGAGTGCCGGTTCACACTGTCACAGGACAGAGAGTGCCGGTTCACACTGTCACAGGACAGAGAGTGCCGGTTCACACTGTCACAGGACAGAGAGTGCCGGTTCACAGTGTCACAGGACAGAGAGTGCCGGTTCACACTGTCACAGGACAGAGAGTGCCGGTTCACACTGTCACAGGACAGAGAGTGCCGGTTCACAGTGTCACAGGACAGAGAGTGCCGGTTCACACTGTCACAGGACAGAGAGTGCCGGTTCACACTGTCACAGGACAGAGAGTGCCGGTTCACACTGTCACAGGACAGAGAGTGCCGGTTCACAGTGTCACAGGACAGAGAGTGCCGGTTCACAGTGTCACAGGACAGAGAGTGCCGGTTCACACTGTCACAGGACAGAGAGTGCCGGTTCACACTGTCACAGGACAGAGAGTGCCGGTTCACACTGTCACAGGACAGAGAGTGCCGGTTCACACTGTCACAGGACAGAGAGTGCCGGTTCACAGTGTCACAGGACAGAGAGTGCCGGTTCACAGTGTCACAGGACAGAGAGTGCCGGTTCACACTGTCACAGGACAGAGAGTGCCGGTTCACAGTGTCACAGGACAGAGAGTGCCGGTTCACACTGTCACAGGACAGAGAGTGCCGGTTCACACTGTCACAGGACAGAGAGTGCCGGTTCACACTGTCACAGGACAGAGAGTGCCGGTTCACACTGTCACAGGACAGAGAGTGCCGGTTCACACTGTCACAGGACAGAGAGTGCCGGTTCACACTGTCACAGGACAGAGAGTGCCGGTTCACACTGTCACAGGACAGAGAGTGCCGGTTCACACTGTCACAGGACAGAGAGTGCCGGTTCACAGTGTCACAGGACAGAGAGTGCCGGTTCACACTGTCACAGGACAGAGAGTGCCGGTTCACACTGTCACAGGACAGAGAGTGCCGGTTCACACTGTCACAGGACAGAGAGTGCCGGTTCACACTGTCACAGGACAGAGAGTGCCGGTTCACACTGTCACAGGACAGAGAGTGCCGGTTCACACTGTCACAGGACAGAGAGTGCCGGTTCACAGTGTCACAGGACAGAGAGTGCCGGTTCACAGTGTCACAGGACAGAGAGTGCCGGTTCACACTGTCACAGGACAGAGAGTGCCGGTTCACAGTGTCACAGGACAGAGAGTGCCGGTTCACAGTGTCACAGGACAGAGAGTGCCGGTTCACACTGTCACAGGACAGAGAGTGCCGGTTCACAGTGTCACAGGACAGAGAGTGCCGGTTCACACTGTCACAGGACAGAGAGTGCCGGTTCACACTGTCACAGGACAGAGAGTGCCGGTTCACACTGTCACAGGACAGAGAGTGCCGGTTCACAGTGTCACAGGACAGAGAGTGCCGGTTCACACTGTCACAGGACAGAGAGTGCCGGTTCACACTGTCACAGGACAGAGAGTGCCGGTTCACAGTGTCACAGGACAGAGAGTGCCGGTTCACACTGTCACAGGACAGAGAGTGCCGGTTCACACTGTCACAGGACAGAGAGTGCCGGTTCACACTGTCACAGGACAGAGAGTGCCGGTTCACACTGTCACAGGACAGAGAGTGCCGGTTCACACTGTCACAGGACAGAGAGTGCCGGTTCACACTGTCACAGGACAGAGAGTGCCGGTTCACACTGTCACAGGACAGAGAGTGCCGGTTCACACTGTCACAGGACAGAGAGTGCCGGTTCACACTGTCAGAGGACAGAGAGTGCTGGTTCACACTGTCACAGGACAGAGAGAGCCGGTTCACGGTGTCACCGGACAGAGAGTGCCGGTTCACACTGTCACAGGACAGAGAGTGCCGGTTCACACTGTCACAGGACAGAGAGTGCCGGTTCACACTGTCACAGGACAGAGAGTGCCGGTTCACACTGTCACAGCACAGAGAGTGCCGGTTCACACTGTCACAGTACAGAGAGTGCCGGTTCACACTGTCACAGGACAGAGAGTGTCGGTTCACAGTGTCACAGGACGGAGAGTGCCGGTTCACACAGTATCAGGACAGAGAGTGCCGGTTCATACTGTCACAGCACAGAGAGTGCCGGTTCACAGTGTCACAGGACAGAGAGTGCCGGTTCACACTGTCACAGGACAGAGAGTGCCGGTTCACACTGTCACAGGACAGAGAGTGCCGGTTCACAGTGTCACAGGACAGAGAGTGCCGGTTCACAGTGTGAGAGGACGGAGAGTGCCGGTTCACAGTTTCACGGGACAGAGAGTGCCGCTTCACAGTGTCACAGGACAGAGAGTGCCGGTTCACACTCTCACAGGACAGAGAGTGCCGGTTCACCGTGTCACAGGACAGAGAGTGCCAGTTCACACTCTCACAGGACAGAGAGTGCCGGTTCACAGTGTCACAGGACAGAGAGTGCCGGTTCACAGTGTCACAGGACAGAGAGTGCCGGTTCACCCTATCACAGGACAGAGAGTGCCGGTTCACAGTGTCACAGGACAGAGTGTGTCGGTTCACAGTGTCACTGGACAGAGAGTGCCGGTTCACCCTGTCACAGGACAGAGAGTGCCGGTTGACACTGTCACAGGACAGAGAGTGCCGGTTGACACTTTCACAGGACAGAGAGTGCCGGTTCACAGTGTCACAGGACAGAGAGTGCCGGTTCACACTGTCACAGGACAGAGTGTGCTGGTTCACACTGTCACAGGACAGAGAGTGCCGGTTCACAGCTGTCACAGGACAGAGAGTGCCGGTTCACAGTGTCACAGGACAGAGAGTGTCGGTTCACAGTGTCAAAGGACAGAGAGTGCCGGTTCACAATGTCACAGGACAGAGAGTGCCGTTTCACAGTGTCACAGGACAGAGAGTGCTGGTTCACACTGTCACAGGACAGAGAGTGCCGGTTCACAGTGTCACAGGACAGAGAGTGCCGGTTCACACTGTCACAGGACAGAGAGTGCCGGTTCACAGTGTCACAGGACAGAGAGTGCCGGTTCACACAGTATCAGGACAGAGAGTGCCGGTTCACACTGTCACAGGACAGAGAGTGCCGGTTCACAGTGTCACAGGACAGAGAGTGCCGGTTCACACTGTCACAGGACAGAGAGTGCCGGTTCACACTGTCACAGGACAGAGAGTGCCGGTTCACAGTGTCACAGGACAGAGAGTGCCGGTTCACAGTGTCAGAGGACAGAGAGTGCCGGTTCACATTTCACAGGACAGAGAGTGCCGCTTCACAGTGTCACAGGACAGAGAGTGCCGGTTCACACTCTCACAGGACAGAGAGTGCCGGTTCACAGTGTCACAGGACAGAGAGTGCCGGTTCACACTGTCACAGGACAGAGAGTGCCGGTTCACACTGTCACAGGACAGAGAGTGCCGGTTCACAGTGTCACAGGACAGAGAGTGCCGGTTCACACTGTCACAGGACAGAGAGTGCCGGTTCACACTGTCACAGGACAGAGAGTGCGGTTCACAGTGTCACAGGACAGAGAGTGCCGGTTCACAGTGTCACAGGACAGAGAGTGCCGGTTCACACTGTCACAGGACAGAGAGTGCCGGTTCACACTGTCACAGGACAGAGAGTGCCGGTTCACAGTGTCACAGGACAGAGAGTGCCGGTTCACACTGTCACAGGACAGAGAGTGCCGGTTCACAGTGTCACAGGACAGAGAGTGCCGGTTCACACTGTCACAGGACAGAGAGTGCCGGTTCACACTGTCACAGGACAGAGAGTGCCGGTTCACAGTGTCACAGGACAGAGAGTGCCGGTTCACAGTGTCACAGGACAGAGAGTGCCGGTTCACAGTGTCACAGGACAGAGAGTGCCGGTTCACACTGTCACAGGACAGAGAGTGCGGTTCACACTGTCACAGGACAGAGAGTGCCGGTTCACAGTGTCACAGGACAGAGAGTGCCGGTTCACAGTGTCACAGGACAGAGAGTGCCGGTTCACACTGTCACAGGACAGAGAGTGCGGTTCACACTGTCACAGGACAGAGAGTGCCGGTTCACAGTGTCACAGGACAGAGAGTGCCGGTTCACACTGTCACAGGACAGAGAGTGCCGGTTCACACTGTCACAGGACAGAGAGTGCCGGTTCACAGTGTCACAGGACAGAGAGTGCCGGTTCACACTGTCACAGGACAGAGAGTGCCGGTTCACACTGTCACAGGACAGAGAGTGCCGGTTCACAGTGTCACAGGACAGAGAGTGCCGGTTCACAGTGTCACAGGACAGAGAGTGCCGGTTCACACTGTCACAGGACAGAGAGTGCCGGTTCACACTGTCACAGGACAGAGAGTGCCGGTTCACAGTGTCACAGGACAGAGAGTGCCGGTTCACAGTGTCACAGGACAGAGAGTGCCGGTTCACACTGTCACAGGACAGAGAGTGCCGGTTCACACTGTCACAGGACAGAGAGTGCCGGTTCACAGTGTCACAGGACAGAGAGTGCCGGTTCACACTGTCACAGGACAGAGAGTGCCGGTTCACAGTGTCACAGGACAGAGAGTGCCGGTTCACACTGTCACAGGACAGAGAGTGCCGGTTCACACTGTCACAGGACAGAGAGTGCCGGTTCACAGTGTCACAGGACAGAGAGTGCCGGTTCACACTGTCACAGGACAGAGAGTGCCGGTTCACACTGTCACAGGACAGAGAGTGCCGGTTCACACTGTCACAGGACAGAGAGTGCCGGTTCACACTGTCACAGGACAGAGAGTGCCGGTTCACACTGTCACAGGACAGAGAGTGCGGTTCACAGTGTCACAGGACAGAGAGTGCCGGTTCACACTGTCACAGGACAGAGAGTGCCGGTTCACAGCTGTCACAGGACAGAGAGTGCCGGTTCACACTGTCACAGGACAGAGAGTGCTGGTTCACACTGTCACAGGACAGAGAGTGCCGGTTCACACTGTCACAGGACAGAGAGTGCCGGTTCACACTGTCACAGGACAGAGAGTGCCGGTTCACACTGTCACAGGACAGAGAGTGCCGGTTCACACTGTCACAGGACAGAGAGTGCCGGTTCACAGTGTCACAGGACAGAGAGTGCCGGTTCACACTGTCACAGGACAGAGAGTGCCGGTTCACACTGTCACAGGACAGAGAGTGCCGGTTCACAGTGTCACAGGACAGAGAGTGCCGGTTCACAGCTGTCACAGGACAGAGAGTGCCGGTTCACACTGTCACAGGACAGAGAGTGCCGGTTCACAGTGTCACAGGACAGAGAGTGCCGGTTCACACTGTCACAGGACAGAGAGTGCCGGTTCACACTGTCACAGGACAGAGAGTGCCGGTTCACAGCTGTCACAGGACAGAGAGTGCCGGTTCACACTGTCACAGGACAGAGAGTGCCGGTTCACACTGTCACAGGACAGAGAGTGCCGGTTCACAGCTGTCACAGGACAGAGAGTGCCGGTTCACACTGTCACAGGACAGAGAGTGCCGGTTCACAGTGTCACAGGACAGAGAGTGCCGGTTCACACTGTCACAGGACAGAGAGTGCCGGTTCACAGTGTCACAGGACAGAGAGTGCCGGTTCACACTGTCACAGGACAGAGAGTGCCGGTTCACACTGTCACAGGACAGAGAGTGCCGGTTCACACTGTCACAGGACAGAGAGTGCCGGTTCACACTGTCACAGGACAGAGAGTGCCGGTTCACACTGTCACAGGACAGAGAGTGCCGGTTCACAGTGTCACAGGACAGAGAGTGCCGGTTCACACTGTCACAGGACAGAGAGTGCCGGTTCACACTGTCACAGGACAGAGAGTGCCGGTTCACAGTGTCACAGGACAGAGAGTGCCGGTTCACACTGTCACAGGACAGAGAGTGCCGGTTCACACTGTCACAGGACAGAGAGTGCCGGTTCACACTGTCACAGGACAGAGAGTGCCGGTTCACACTGTCACAGGACAGAGAGTGCCGGTTCACAGTGTCACAGGACAGAGAGTGCCGGTTCACAGTGTCACAGGACAGAGAGTGCCGGTTCACAGTGTCACAGGACAGAGAGTGCCGGTTCACAGTGTCACAGGACAGAGAGTGCCGGTTCACAGTGTCACAGGACAGAGAGTGCCGGTTCACAGTGTCACAGGACAGAGAGTGCCGGTTCACAGTGTCACAGGACAGAGAGTGCCGGTTCACAGTGTCACAGGACAGAGAGTGCCGGTTCACACTGTCACAGGACAGAGAGTGCCGGTTCACACTGTCACAGGACAGAGAGTGCCGGTTCACACTGTCACAGGACAGAGAGTGCCGGTTCACACTGTCACAGGACAGAGAGTGCCGGTTCACAGTGTCACAGGACAGAGAGTGCCGGTTCACACTGTCACAGGACAGAGAGTGCCGGTTCACACTGTCACAGGACAGAGAGTGCCGGTTCACACTGTCACAGGACAGAGAGTGCCGGTTCACACTGTCACAGGACAGAGAGTGCCGGTTCACACTGTCACAGGACAGAGAGTGCCGGTTCACACTGTCACAGGACAGAGAGTGCCGGTTCACACTGTCACAGGACAGAGAGTGCCGGTTCACACTGTCACAGGACAGAGAGTGCCGGTTCACACTGTCACAGGACAGAGAGTGCGGTTCACAGTGTCACAGGACAGAGAGTGCCGGTTCACACTGTCACAGGACAGAGAGTGCCGGTTCACACTGTCACAGGACAGAGAGTGCCGGTTCACACTGTCACAGGACAGAGAGTGCCGGTTCACACTGTCACAGGACAGAGAGTGCCGGTTCACACTGTCACAGGACAGAGAGTGCCGGTTCACAGTGTCACAGGACAGAGAGTGCCGGTTCACAGTGTCACAGGACAGAGAGTGCCGGTTCACAGTGTCACAGGACAGAGAGTGCCGGTTCACACTGTCACAGGACAGAGAGTGCCGGTTCACACTGTCACAGGACAGAGAGTGCCGGTTCACAGTGTCACAGGACAGAGAGTGCCGGTTCACACTGTCACAGGACAGAGAGTGCCGGTTCACACTGTCACAGGACAGAGAGTGCCGGTTCACACTGTCACAGGACAGAGAGTGCCGGTTCACACTGTCACAGGACAGAGAGTGCCGGTTCACACTGTCACAGGACAGAGAGTGCCGGTTCACACTGTCACAGGACAGAGAGTGCCGGTTCACACTGTCACAGGACAGAGAGTGCCGGTTCACAGTGTCACAGGACAGAGAGTGCCGGTTCACACTGTCACAGGACAGAGAGTGCCGGTTCACACTGTCACAGGACAGAGAGTGCCGGTTCACACTGTCACAGGACAGAGAGTGCCGTTTCACACTGTCACAGGACAGAGAGTGCCGGTTCACAGTGTCACAGGACAGAGAGTGCCGGTTCACACTGTCACAGGACAGAGAGTGCCGGTTCACACTGTCACAGGACAGAGAGTGCCGGTTCACACTGTCACAGGACAGAGAGTGCCGGTTCACACTGTCACAGGACAGAGAGTGCCGGTTCACAGTGTCACAGGACAGAGAGTGCCGGTTCACAGTGTCACAGGACAGAGAGTGCCGGTTCACACTGTCACAGGACAGAGAGTGCCGGTTCACACTGTCACAGGACAGAGAGTGCCGGTTCACACTGTCACAGGACAGAGAGTGCCGGTTCACACTGTCACAGGACAGAGAGTGCCGGTTCACACTGTCACAGGACAGAGAGTGCCGGTTCACACTGTCACAGGACAGAGAGTGCCGGTTCACACTGTCACAGGACAGAGAGTGCCGGTTCACACTGTCACAGGACAGAGAGTGCCGGTTCACAGTGTCACAGGACAGAGAGTGCCGGTTCACAGTGTCACAGGACAGAGAGTGCTGGTTCACACTGTCACAGGACAGAGAGTGCCGGTTCACACTGTCACAGGACAGAGAGTGCCGGTTCACACTGTCACAGGACAGAGAGTGCCGGTTCACACTGTCACAGGACAGAGAGTGCCGGTTCACACTGTCACAGGACAGAGAGTGCCGGTTCACAGTGTCACAGGACAGAGAGTGCGGTTCACACTGTCACAGGACAGAGAGTGCCGGTTCACAGTGTCACAGGACAGAGAGTGCCGGTTCACACTGTCACAGGACAGAGAGTGCCGGTTCACACTGTCACAGGACAGAGAGTGCCGGTTCACAGTGTCACAGGACAGAGAGTGCCGGTTCACACTGTCACAGGACAGAGAGTGCCGGTTCACACTGTCACAGGACAGAGAGTGCCGGTTCACAGTGTCACAGGACAGAGAGTGCCGGTTCACACTGTCACAGGACAGAGAGTGCCGGTTCACACTGTCACAGGACAGAGAGTGCCGGTTCACACTGTCACAGGACAGAGAGTGCCGGTTCACACTGTCACAGGACAGAGAGTGCCGGTTCACAGTGTCACAGGACAGAGAGTGCCGGTTCACAGTGTCACAGGACAGAGAGTGCCGGTTCACACTGTCACAGGACAGAGAGTGCCGGTTCACACTGTCACAGGACAGAGAGTGCCGGTTCACAGTGTCACAGGACAGAGAGTGCCGGTTCACAGTGTCACAGGACAGAGAGTGTCGGTTCACAGTGTCACAGGACAGAGAGTGCCGGTTCACACTGTCACAGGACAGAGAGTGCTGGTTCACACTGTCACAGGACAGAGAGTGCCGGTTCACACTGTCACAGGACAGAGAGTGCCGGTTCACACTGTCACAGGACAGAGAGTGCCGGTTCACAGTGTCACAGGACAGAGAGTGCTGGTTCACACTGTCACAGGACAGAGAGTGCCGGTTCACAGTGTCACAGGACAGAGAGTGCCGGTTCACAGTGTCACAGGACAGAGAGTGCCGGTTCACAGTGTCACAGGACAGAGAGTGCCGGTTCACAGTGTCACAGGACAGAGAGTGCCGGTTCACAGTGTCACAGGACAGAGAGTGCCGGTTCACAGTGTCACAGGACAGAGAGTGCGGTTCACAGCTGTCACAGGACAGAGAGTGCCGGTTCACAGTGTCACAGGACAGAGAGTGCCGGTTCACACTGTCACAGGACAGAGAGTGCCGGTTCACACTGTCACAGGACAGAGAGTGCCGGTTCACAGTGTCACAGGACAGAGAGTGCCGGTTCACACTGTCACAGGACAGAGAGTGCCGGTTCACACTGTCACAGGACAGAGAGTGCCGGTTCACAGTGTCACAGGACAGAGAGTGCCGGTTCACACTGTCACAGGACAGAGAGTGCCGGTTCACAGTGTCACAGGACAGAGAGTGCCGGTTCACAGTGTCACAGGACAGAGAGTGCCGGTTCACACTGTCACAGGACAGAGAGTGCCGGTTCACACTGTCACAGGACAGAGAGTGCCGGTTCACACTGTCACAGGACAGAGAGTGCCGGTTCACAGTGTCACAGGACAGAGAGTGCCGGTTCACACTGTCACAGGACAGAGAGTGCTGGTTCACACTGTCACAGGACAGAGAGTGCCGGTTCACACTGTCACAGGACAGAGAGTGCCGGTTCACACTGTCAAAGGACAGAGAGTGCCGCTTCACACTGTCACAGGTCAGAGAGTGCCGGTTCACACTGTCAGAGGACAGAGAGTGCCGGTTCACACTGTCACAGGACAGAGAGTGCCGGTTCACGGTGTCACAGGACAGAGAGTGCCGGTTCACACTGTCACAGGACAGAGAGTGCCGGTTCACACTGTCACAGGACAGAGAGTGCCGGTTCACAGTGTCACAGGACAGAGAGTGCCGGTTCACACTGTCACAGGACAGAGAGTGCCGGTTCACACTGTCACAGGACAGAGAGTGCCGGTTCACACTGTCACAGGACAGAGAGTGCCGGTTCACACTGTATCAGGACAGAGAGTGCCGGTTCATACTGTCACAGCACAGAGAGTGCCGGTTCACAGTGTCACAGGACAGAGAGTGCCGGTTCACACTGTCACAGGACAGAGAGTGCCGGTTCACACTGTCACAGGACAGAGAGTGCCGGTTCACAGTGTCACAGGACAGAGAGTGCCGGTTCACAGTGTGAGAGGACGGAGAGTGCCGGTTCACAGTTTCACGGGACAGAGAGTGCCGCTTCACAGTGTCACAGGACAGAGAGTGCCGGTTCACACTCTCACAGGACAGAGAGTGCCGGTTCACAGTGTCACAGGACAGAGAGTGCCGGTTCACACTCTCACAGGACAGAGAGTGCCGGTTCACAGTGTCACAGGACAGAGAGTGCCGGTTCACAGTGTCACAGGACAGAGAGTGCCGGTTCACCCTATCACAGGACAGAGAGTGCCGGTTCACAGTGTCACAGGACAGAGAGTGCCGGTTCACAGTGTCACTGGACAGAGAGTGCCGGTTCACACTGTCACAGGACAGAGAGTGCCGGTTCACACTGTCACAGGACAGAGAGTGCCGGTTCACACTGTCACAGGACAGAGAGTGCCGGTTCACACTGTCACAGGACAGAGAGTGCCGGTTCACACTGTCACAGGACAGAGAGTGCCGGTTCACACTGTCACAGGACAGAGAGTGCCGGTTCACACTGTCACAGGACAGAGAGTGCCGGTTCACAGTGTCACAGGACAGAGAGTGCCGGTTCACACTGTCACAGGACAGAGAGTGCCGGTTCACAGTGTCACAGGACAGAGAGTGCCGGTTCACACTGTCACAGGACAGAGAGTGCCGGTTCACACTGTCACAGGACAGAGAGTGCCGGTTCACAGTGTCACAGGACAGAGAGTGCCGGTTCACACTGTCAGCAGGACAGAGAGTGCCGGTTCACACTGTCACAGGACAGAGAGTGCCGGTTCACACTGTCACAGGACAGAGAGTGCCGGTTCACACTGTCACAGGACAGAGAGTGCCGGTTCACACTGTCACAGGACAGAGAGTGCCGGTTCACAGTGTCACAGGACAGAGAGTGCCGGTTCACAGTGTCACAGGACAGAGAGTGCCGGTTCACAGTGTCACAGGACAGAGAGTGCCGGTTCACAGTGTCACAGGACAGAGAGTGCCGGTTCACAGTGTCACAGGACAGAGAGTGCCGGTTCACGCTGTCACAGGACAGAGAGTGCCGGTTCACAGTGTCACAGGACAGAGAGTGCCGGTTCACAGTGTCACAGGACAGAGAGTGCCGGTTCACACTGTCACAGGACAGAGAGTGCCGGTTCACACTGTCACAGGACAGAGAGTGCCGGTTCACACTGTCACAGGACAGAGAGTGCCGGTTCACACTGTCACAGGACAGAGAGTGCCGGTTCACACTGTCACAGGACAGAGAGTGCCGGTTCACAGTGTCACAGGACAGAGAGTGCCGGTTCACACTGTCACAGGACAGAGAGTGCCGGTTCACACTGTCACAGGACAGAGAGTGCCGGTTCACAGTGTCACAGGACAGAGAGTGCCGGTTCACACTGTCACAGGACAGAGAGTGCCGGTTCACAGTGTCACAGGACAGAGAGTGCCGGTTCACAGTGTCACAGGACAGAGAGTGCCGGTTCACACTGTCACAGGACAGAGAGTGCCGGTTCACAGTGTCACAGGACAGAGAGTGCCGGTTCACACTGTCACAGGACAGAGAGTGCCGGTTCACACTGTCACAGGACAGAGAGTGCCGGTTCACACTGTCACAGGACAGAGAGTGCCGGTTCACACTGTCACAGGACAGAGAGTGCCGGTTCACACTGTCACAGGACAGAGAGTGCCGGTTCACACTGTCACAGGACAGAGAGTGCCGGTTCACACGTGTCACAGGACAGAGAGTGCCGGTTCACACTGTCACAGGACAGAGAGTGCCGGTTCACAGTGTCACAGGACAGAGAGTGCCGGTTCACAGTGTCACAGGACAGAGAGTGCCGGTTCACACTGTCACAGGACAGAGAGTGCCGGTTCACAGTGTCACAGGACAGAGAGTGCCGGTTCACAGTGTCACAGGACAGAGAGTGCCGGTTCACACTGTCACAGGACAGAGAGTGCCGGTTCACAGTGTCACAGGACAGAGAGTGCCGGTTCACAGCTGTCACAGGACAGAGAGTGCCGGTTCACACTGTCACAGGACAGAGAGTGCCGGTTCACAGTGTCACAGGACAGAGAGTGCCGGTTCACACTGTCACAGGACAGAGAGTGCCGGTTCACAGCTGTCACAGGACAGAGAGTGCCGGTTCACAGTGTCACAGGACAGAGAGTGCCGGTTCACACTGTCACAGGACAGAGAGTGCCGGTTCACACTGTCACAGGACAGAGAGTGCCGGTTCACACTGTCACAGGACAGAGAGTGCCGGTTCACACTGTCACAGGACAGAGAGTGCCGGTTCACAGTGTCACAGGACAGAGAGTGCCGGTTCACAGTGTCACAGGACAGAGAGTGCCGGTTCACAGTGTCACAGGACAGAGAGTGCCGGTTCACACTGTCACAGGACAGAGAGTGCCGGTTCACACTGTCACAGGACAGAGAGTGCCGGTTCACAGTGTCACAGGACAGAGAGTGCCGGTTCACACTGTCACAGGACAGAGAGTGCCGGTTCACACTGTCACAGGACAGAGAGTGCCGGTTCACACTGTCACAGGACAGAGAGTGCCGGTTCACACTGTCACAGGACAGAGAGTGCCGGTTCACAGTGTCACAGGACAGAGAGTGCCGGTTCACAGTGTCACAGGACAGAGAGTGCCGGTTCACAGTGTCACAGGACAGAGAGTGCCGGTTCACAGTGTCAGAGGACAGAGAGTGCCGGTTCACACTGTCACAGGACAGAGAGTGCCGGTTCACAGTGTCACAGGACAGAGAGTGCCGGTTCACACTGTCACAGGACAGAGAGTGCCGGTTCACAGTGTCACAGGACAGAGAGTGCCGGTTCACACTGTCACAGGACAGAGAGTGCCGGTTCACAGTGTCACAGGACAGAGAGTGCCGGTTCACAGTGTCACAGGACAGAGAGTGCCGGTTCACACTGTCACAGGACAGAGAGTGCCGGTTCACAGTGTCACAGGACAGAGAGTGCCGGTTCACAGTGTCACAGGACAGAGAGTGCCGGTTCACCCTGTCACAGGACAGAGAGTGCCGGTTCACACTGTCACAGGACAGAGAGTGCCGGTTCACACTGTCACAGGACAGAGAGTGCCGGTTCACACTGTCACAGGACAGAGAGTGCCGGTTCACAGTGTCAGAGGACAGAGAGTGCCGGTTCACACTGTCACAGGACAGAGAGTGCCGGTTCACAATGTCACAGGACAGAGAGTGCCGGTTCACAGTGTCACAGGACAGAGAGTGCCGGTTCACACTGTCACAGGACAGAGAGTGCCGGTTCACAGTGTCACAGGACAGAGAGTGCCGGTTCACACTGTCACAGGACAGAGAGTGCCGGTTCACACTGTCACAGGACAGAGAGTGCGGTTCACAGTGTCATAGGACAGAGAGTGCAGGTTCACACTGTCACAGGACAGAGAGTGCGGTTCACACTGTCACAGGACAGAGTGTGCTGGTTCACACTGTCACAGGACAGAGAGTGCCGGTTCACACTGTCACAGGACAGAGAGTGCCGTTTCACACTGTCACAGGACAGAGAGTGCTGGTTCACAGTGTCACAGGACAGAGAGTGCCGGTTCACAGTGTCACAGGACAAAGAGTGCCGGTTCACAGTGTCACAGGACAGAGAGTGCCGGTTCACAGTGTCACAGGACAGAGAGTGCCTGTTCACAGTGTCACAGGACAGAGAGTGCCGGTTCACGCTGTCACAGGACAGAGAGTGCCGGTTCACACTGTCACAGGACAGAGAGTGCCGGTTCACAGTGTCACAGGACAGAGAGTGCCGGTTCACACTGTCACAGGACAGAGAGTGCCGGTTCACACTGTCACAGGACAGAGAGTGCCGGTTCACACTGTCACAGGACAGAGAGTGCCGGTTCACACTGTCACAGGACAGAGAGTGCCGGTTCACAGTGTCACAGGACAGAGAGTGCCGGTTCACAGTGTCACAGGACAGAGAGTGCCGGTTCACACTGTCACAGGACAGAGAGTGCCGGTTCACATTGTCACAGGACAGAGAGTGCCGGTTCACAGTGTCACAGGACAGAGAGTGCCGGTTCACACTGTCACAGGACAGAGAGTGCCGGTTCACAGTGTCACAGGACAGAGAGTGCCTGGTTCACACTGTCACAGGACAGAGAGTGCCGGTTCACACTGTCACAGGACAGAGAGTGCCGGTTCACAGTGTCACAGGACAGAGAGTGCTGGTTCACACTGTCACAGGACAGAGAGTGCTGGTTCACACTGTCACAGGACAGAGAGTGCCGGTTCACACTGTCAAAGGACAGAGAGTGCCGGTTCACACTGTCACAGGACAGAGAGTGCCGGTTCACACTGTCAGAGGACAGAGAGTGCCGGTTCACACTGTCACAGGACAGAGAGTGCCGGTTCACAGTGTCACAGGACAGAGAGTGCCGGTTCACACTGTCACAGGACAGAGAGTGCCGGTTCACAGTGTCACAGGACAGAGAGTGCCGGTTCACACTGTCACAGGACAGAGAGTGCCGGTTCACCCTATCAGAGGACAGAGAGTGCCGGTTCACAGTGTCACAGGACAGAGTGTGTCGGTTCACAGTGTCACTGGACAGAGAGTGCCGGTTCACCCTGTCACAGGACAGAGAGTGCCAGTTCACAGTGTCACAGGACAGAGAGTGCCGGTTCACTGCTGTCACAGGACAGAGAGTGCCGGTTCACAGTGTCACAGGACAGAGAGTGCCGGTTCACAGTGTCACAGGACAGAGAGTGCCGGCTCACACTGTCACAGGACAGAGAGTCCCGGTTCACGCTGTCACAGGACAGAGAGTGCCGGTTCACAGTGTCACAGGACAGAGAGTGCCGGTTCACACTGTCACAGGACAGAGAGTGCCGGTTCACACTGTCACAGGACAGAGAGTGCCGGTTCACGCTGTCACAGGACAGAGAGTGCCGGTTCACAGTGTCACAGGACAGAGAGTGTCGGTTCACAGTGTCAAAGGACAGAGAGTGCCGGTTCACACTGTCACAGGACAGAGAGTGCCGGTTCACAGTGTCACAGGACAGAGAGTGCCGGTTCACACTGTCACAGGACAGAGAGTGCCGGTTCACAGTGTCACAGGACAGAGAGTGCCGGTTCACACTGTCACAGGACAGAGAGTGCCGGTTCACACTGTCACAGGACAGAGAGTGCCGGTTCACAGTGTCACAGGACAGAGAGTGCCGGTTCACACTGTCACAGGACAGAGAGTGCCGGTTCACAGTGTCACAGGACAGAGAGTGTCGGTTCACAGTGTCACAGGACAGAGAGTGCCGGTTCACAGTGTCACAGGACAGAGAGTGCGGTTCACACTGTCACAGGACAGAGAGTGCCGGTTCACACTGTCACAGGACAGAGAGTGCCGGTTCACAGTGTCACAGGACAGAGAGTGCCGGTTCACACTGTCACAGGACAGAGAGTGCCGGTTCACACTGTCACAGGACAGAGAGTGCCGGTTCACAGTGTCACAGGACAGAGAGTGCCGGTTCACACTGTCACAGGACAGAGAGTGCCGGTTCACAGTGTCACAGACAGAGAGTGCCGGTTCACACTGTCACAGGACAGAGAGTGCCGGTTCACACTGTCACAGGACAGAGAGTGCCGGTTCACAGTGTCACAGGACAGAGAGTGCCGGTTCACAGTGTCACAGGACAGAGAGTGCCGGTTCACACTGTCACAGGACAGAGAGTGCCGGTTCACACTGTCACAGGACAGAGAGTGCCGGTTCACAGTGTCACAGGACAGAGAGTGCCGGTTCACAGTGTCACAGGACAGAGAGTGCCGGTTCACAGCTGTCACAGGACAGAGAGTGCCGGTTCACACTGTCACAGGACAGAGAGTGCCGGTTCACACTGTCACAGGACAGAGAGTGCTGGTTCACACTGTCACAGGACAGAGAGTGCCGGTTCACACTGTCACAGGACAGAGAGTGCCGGTTCACACTGTCACAGGACAGAGAGTGCCGGTTCACAGTGTCACAGGACAGAGAGTGCCGGTTCACAGTGTCACAGGACAGAGAGTGCCGGTTCACACTGTCACAGGACAGAGAGTGCCGGTTCACAGTGTCACAGGACAGAGAGTGCCGGTTCACAGTGTCACAGGACAGAGAGTGCCGGTTCACAGTGTCACAGGACAGAGAGTGCCGGTTCACAGTGTCACAGGACAGAGAGTGCCGGTTCACAGCTGTCACAGGACAGAGAGTGCCGGTTCACAGTGTCACAGGACAGAGAGTGCCGGTTCACACTGTCACAGGACAGAGAGTGCCGGTTCACACTGTCACAGGACAGAGAGTGCCGGTTCACACTGTCACAGGACAGAGAGTGCCGGTTCACATTGTCACAGGACAGAGTGTGCCGGTTCACAGTGTCACAGGACAGAGAGTGCCGGTTCACACTGTCACAGGACAGAGAGTGCCGGTTCACACTGTCACAGGACAGAGAGTGCTGGGTCACAGTGTCACAGGACAAAGAGTGCCGGTTCACAGTGTCACAGGACAGAGAGTGTCGGTTCACAGTGTCATAGGACAGAGAGTGCTGGTTCACACTGTCACAGGACAGAGAGTGCTGGTTCACACTGTCACAGGACAGAGAGTGTCGGTTCACAGTGTCATAGGACAGAGAGTGCTGGTTCACACTGTCACAGGACAGAGAGTGCTGGTTCACACTGTCACAGGACAGAGAGTGCCGGTTCACACTGTCAAAGGACAGAGAGTGCCGCTTCACACAGTCACAGGTCAGAGAGTGCCGGTTCACACTGTCAGAGGACAGAGTGTGCCGTTTCACACTGTCACAGGACAGAGAGAGCCGGTTCACAGTGTCACCGGACAGAGAGTGCCGGTTCACACTGTCACAGGACAGAGAGTGCCGGTTCACACTGTCACAGGACAGAGAGTGCCGGTTCACAGTGTCACAGGACAGAGAGTGCCGGTTCACACTGTATCAGGACAGAGAGTGCCGGTTCACACTGTCACAGCACAGAGAGTGCCGGTTCACACTGTCACAGGAAACAAAGTGCCGGTTCACACAGTATCAGGACAGAGAGTGCCGGTTCATACTGTCACAGCACAGAGAGTGCCGGTTCACAGTGTCACAGGACAGAGAGTGCCGGTTCACACTGTCACAGGACAGAGAGTCCCGGTTCACACTGTCACAGGACAGAGAGTGCCGGTTCACAGTGTCACAGGACAGAGAGTGCCGGTTCACAGTGTGAGAGGACGGAGAGTGCCGGTTCACAGTTTCACGGGACAGAGAGTGCCGCTTCAGAGTGTCACTGGACAGAGAGTGCCGGTTCACACTCTCACAGGACAGAGAGTGCCGGTTCACAGTGTCACAGGACAGAGAGTGCCGGTTCACACTCTCACAGGACAGAGAGTGCCGGTTCACAGTGTCACAGGACAGAGAGTGCCGGTTCACAGTGTCACAGGACATAGAGTGCCGGTTCACCCTATCACAGGACAGAGAGTGCCGGTTCACAGTGTCACAGGACAGAGTGTGTCGGTTCACAGTGTCACTGGACAGAGAGTGCCGGTTCACACTGTCACAGGACAGAGAGTGCCGGTTCACACTGTCACAGGACAGAGAGTGCCGGTTCACACTGTCACAGGACAGAGTGTGCTGGTTCACACTGTCAAAGGACAGAGAGTGCCGGTTCACAGTGTGAGAGGACAGAGAGTGCCGGTTCACACTGTCACGGGACAGAGAGTGCCGGTTCACATTGTCACAGGACAGAGTGTGTCGGTTCACAGTGTCAAAGGACAGAGAGTGCCGGTTCACACTGTCACAGGACAGAGAGTGCCGGTTCACAGTGTCACCGGAGAGAGAGTGCCGGTTCACACTGTCACAGGACAGAGAGTGCCGGTTCACACTTTCACAGGACAGAGAGTGCTGGGTCACAGTGTCACAGGACAAAGAGTGCCGGTTCACAGTGTCACAGGACAGAGAGTGTCGGTTCACAGTGTCATAGGACAGAGAGTGCTGGTTCACACTGTCACAGGACAGAGAGTGCTGGTTCACAGTGTCACAGGACAGAGAGTGCCGGTTCACAGTGTCACAGGACAGAGAGTGCCGGTTCACACTGTCACAGGACAGAGAGTGCTGGTTCACACTGTCACAGGACAGAGAGTGCCGGTTCACACTGTCACAGGACAGAGAGTGCCGGTTCACACTGTCACAGGACAGAGAGTGCCGGTTCACAGTGTCACAGGACAGAGAGTGCCGGTTCACAGTGTCACAGGACAGAGAGTGCCGGTTCACAGTGTCACAGGACAGAGAGTGCCGGTTCACAGTGTCACAGGACAGAGAGTGCCGGTTCACACTGTCACAGGACAGAGAGTGCCGGTTCACAGTGTCACAGGACAGAGAGTGCCGGTTCACAGTGTCACAGGACAGAGAGTGCCGGTTCACACTGTCACAGGACAGAGAGTGCCGGTTCACACTGTCACAGGACAGAGAGTGCCGGTTCACACTGTCACAGGACAGAGAGTGCCGGTTCACACTGTCACAGGACAGAGAGTGCCGGTTCACAGTGTCACAGGACAGAGAGTGCCGGTTCACACTGTCACAGGACAGAGAGTGCCGGTTCACACTGTCACAGGACAGAGAGTGCCGGTTCACACGTGTCACAGGACAGAGAGTGCCGGTTCACACTGTCACAGGACAGAGAGTGCCGGTTCACACTGTCACAGGACAGAGAGTGCCGGTTCACACTGTCACAGGACAGAGAGTGCCGGTTCACACTGTCACAGGACAGAGAGTGCCGGTTCACACTGTCACAGGACAGAGAGTGCCGGTTCACAGTGTCACAGGACAGAGAGTGCCGGTTCACACTGTCACAGGACAGAGAGTGCCGGTTCACACTGTCACAGGACAGAGAGTGCCGGTTCACAGTGTCACAGGACAGAGAGTGCCGGTTCACAGTGTCACAGGACAGAGAGTGCCGGTTCACAGTGTCACAGGACAGAGAGTGCCGGTTCACAGTGTCACAGGACAGAGAGTGCCGGTTCACACTGTCACAGGACAGAGAGTGCCGGTTCACACTGTCACAGGACAGAGAGTGCCGGTTCACACTGTCACAGGACAGAGAGTGCCGGTTCACACTGTCACAGGACAGAGAGTGCCGGTTCACACTGTCACAGGACAGAGAGTGCCGGTTCACAGTGTCACAGGACAGAGAGTGCCGGTTCACAGTGTCACAGGACAGAGAGTGCCGGTTCACAGTGTCACAGGACAGAGAGTGCCGGTTCACAGTGTCACAGGACAGAGAGTGCCGGTTCACACTGTCACAGGACAGAGAGTGCCGGTTCACACTGTCACAGGACAGAGAGTGCCGGTTCACACTGTCACAGGACAGAGAGTGCCGGTTCACACTGTCACAGGACAGAGAGTGCCGGTTCACAGTGTCACAGGACAGAGAGTGCCGGTTCACACTGTCACAGGACAGAGAGTGCCGGTTCACACTGTCACAGGACAGAGAGTGCCGGTTCACACTGTCACAGGACAGAGAGTGCCGGTTCACAGTGTCACAGGACAGAGAGTGCCGGTTCACACTGTCACAGGACAGAGAGTGCCGGTTCACACTGTCACAGGACAGAGAGTGCCGGTTCACACTGTCACAGGACAGAGAGTGCCGGTTCACAGTGTCACAGGACAGAGAGTGCCGGTTCACACTGTCACAGGACAGAGAGTGCCGGTTCACACTGTCACAGGACAGAGAGTGCCGGTTCACACTGTCACAGGACAGAGAGTGCCGGTTCACACTGTCACAGGACAGAGAGTGCCGGTTCACAGTGTCACAGGACAGAGAGTGCCGGTTCACACTGTCACAGGACAGAGAGTGCCGGTTCACACTGTCACAGGACAGAGAGTGCCGGTTCACAGTGTCACAGGACAGAGAGTGCCGGTTCACACTGTCACAGGACAGAGAGTGCCGGTTCACAGTGTCACAGGACAGAGAGTGCCGGTTCACACTGTCACAGGACAGAGAGTGCCGGTTCACACTGTCACAGGACAGAGAGTGCCGGTTCACACTGTCACAGGACAGAGAGTGCCGGTTCACACTGTCACAGGACAGAGAGTGCCGGTTCACACTGTCACAGGACAGAGAGTGCCGGTTCACAGTGTCACAGGACAGAGAGTGCCGGTTCACACTGTCACAGGACAGAGAGTGCCGGTTCACACTGTCACAGGACAGAGAGTGCCGGTTCACAGTGTCACAGGACAGAGAGTGCCGGTTCACAGTGTCACAGGACAGAGAGTGCCGGTTCACACTGTCACAGGACAGAGAGTGCCGGTTCACACTGTCACAGGACAGAGAGTGCCGGTTCACACTGTCACAGGACAGAGAGTGCCGGTTCACACTGTCACAGGACAGAGAGTGCCGGTTCACACTGTCACAGGACAGAGAGTGCCGGTTCACAGTGTCACAGGACAGAGAGTGCCGGTTCACACTGTCACAGGACAGAGAGTGCCGGTTCACACTGTCACAGGACAGAGAGTGCCGGTTCACAGTTTCACGGGACAGAGAGTGCCGCTTCAGAGTGTCACTGGACAGAGAGTGCCGGTTCACACTCTCACAGGACAGAGAGTGCCGGTTCACAGTGTCACAGGACAGAGAGTGCCGGTTCACACTCTCACAGGACAGAGAGTGCCGGTTCACAGTGTCACAGGACAGAGAGTGCCGGATCACAGTGTCACAGGACATAGAGTGCCGGTTCACCCTATCACAGGACAGAGAGTGCCGGTTCACAGTGTCACAGGACAGAGTGTGTCGGTTCACAGTGTCACTGGACAGAGAGTGCCGCTTCACCCTGTCACAGGACAGAGAGTGCCGGTTGACACTGTCACAGGACAGAGAGTGCCGGTTCAGAGTGTCACAGGACGGAGAGTGCCGGTTCACAGTTTCACGGGACAGAGATTGCCGCTTCACAGTGTCACAGGACAGAGAGTGCCGGTTCACACTCTCACAGGACAGAGAGTGCCGGTTCACAGTGTCACAGGACAGAGAGTGCCGGTTCACAGTGTCACAGGACAGAGAGTGCCGGTTCACCCTGTCACAGGACAGAGAGTGCCGGTTGACACTGTCACAGGACAGAGAGTGCCGGTTCACAGTGTCACAGGACAGAGAGTGCCGGTTCACACTGTCACAGGACAGAGAGTGCCGGTTCACACTGTCACAGGACAGAGAGTGCCGGTTCACACTGTCACAGGACAGAGAGTGCCGGTTCACACTGTCACAGGACAGAGAGTGCCGGTTCACAGTGTCACAGGACAGAGAGTGCCGGTTCACAGTGTCACAGGACAGAGAGTGCCGGTTCACAGTGTCACAGGACAGAGAGTGCCGGTTCACAGTGTCACAGGACAGAGAGTGCCGGTTCACAGTGTCACAGGACAGAGAGTGCCGGTTCACAGTGTCACAGGACAGAGAGTGCCGGTTCACACTGTCACAGGACAGAGAGTCCCGGTTCACACTGTCACAGGACAGAGAGTGCCGGTTCACAGTGTCACAGGACAGAGAGTGCCGGTTCACACTGTCACAGGACAGAGAGTGCCGGTTCACACTGTCACAGGACAGAGAGTGCCGGTTCACAGTGTCACAGGACAGAGAGTGCCGGTTCACACTGTCACAGGACAGAGAGTGCCGGTTCACACTGTCACAGGACAGAGAGTGCCGGTTCACAGCTGTCACAGGACAGAGAGTGCCGGTTCACAGTGTCACAGGACAGAGAGTGCCGGTTCACACTGTCACAGGACAGAGAGTCCCGGTTCACGCTGTCACAGGACAGAGAGTCCCGGTTCACGCTGTCACAGGACAGAGAGTGCCGGTTCACGCTGTCACAGGACAGAGAGTGCCGGTTCACAGTGTCACAGGACAGAGAGTGCCGGTTCACACTGTCACAGGACAGAGAGTGCCGGTTCACAATGTCACAGGACAGAGAGTGCCGGTTCACAGTGTCACAGGACAGAGAGTGCTGGTTCACACTGTCACAGGACAGAGAGTGCCGGTTCACAGTGTCACAGGACAGAGAGTGCCGGTTCACACTGTCACAGGACAGAGAGTGCCGGTTCACACTGTCACAG
The DNA here is from genome assembly GCA_030390025.1 of Squalus acanthias. Lineage (NCBI taxonomy): Eukaryota > Metazoa > Chordata > Chondrichthyes > Squaliformes > Squalidae > Squalus > Squalus acanthias. The sequence goes on from JASTWF010000146.1 coordinate 435,205, forward strand.
GACAGAGAGTGCCGGTTCACACTGTCACAGGACAGAGAGTGCTGGTTCACACTGTCACAGGACAGAGAGTGCCGGTTCACACTGTCAAAGGACAGAGAGTGCCGCTTCACACTGTCACAGGTCAGAGAGTGCCGGTTCACACTGTCAGAGGACAGAGAGTGCCGGTTCACACTGTCACAGGACAGAGAGAGCCGGTTCACGGTGTCAACGGACAGAGAGTGCCGGTTCACACTGTCACAGGACAGAGAGTGCCGGTTCACACTGTCACAGGACAGAGAGTGCCGGTTCACAGTGTCACAGGACAGAGAGTGTCGGTTCACACTGTCACAGGACAGAGAGTGCCGGTTCAACTGTCACAGCACAGAGAGTGCCGGTTCACACTGTCACAGGACAGAGAGTGCCGGTTCACACAGTATCAGGACAGAGAGTGCCGGTTCATACTGTCACAGCACAGAGAGTGCCGGTTCACAGTGTCACAGGACAGAGAGTGCCGGTTCACACTGTCACAGGACAGAGAGTCCCGGTTCACACTGTCACAGGACAGAGAGTGCCGGTTCACAGTGTCACAGGACAGAGAGTGCCGGTTCACAGTGTGAGAGGACGGAGAGTGCCGGTTCACAGTTTCACGGGACAGAGAGTGCCGCTTCACAGTGTCACAGGACAGAGAGTGCCGCTTCACAGTGTCACAGGACAGAGAGTGCCGGTTCACACTGTCACAGGACAGAGTGTGCTGGTTCACACTGTCACAGGACAGAGAGTGCCGGTTCACACTGTCACAGGACAGAGAGTGCCGGTTCACCCTGTCACAGGACAAAGAGTGCCGGTGCACAGTGTCACAGGACAGAGAGTGCCGGTTCACAGTGTCACAGGACAAAGAGTGCCGGTTCACAGTGTCACAGGACAGAGAGTGCCGGTTCACAGTGTCACAGGACAGAGAGTGCCGGTTCACAGTGTCACAGGACAGAGAGTGCCGGTTCACAGTGTCACAGGACAGAGAGTGCCGGTTCACACTGTCACAGGACAGAGAGTGCCGGTTCACACTGTCACAGGACAGAGAGTGCCGGTTCACAGTGTCACAGGACAGAGAGTGCCGGTTCACACTGTCACAGGACAGAGAGTGCCGGTTCACGCTGTCACAGGACAGAGAGTGCCGGTTCACAGTGTCACAGGACAGAGAGTGCCGGTTCACACTGTCACAGGACAGAGAGTGCCGGTTCACACTGTCACAGGACAGAGAGTGCCGGTTCACGCTGTCACAGGACAGAGAGTGCCGGTTCACAGTGTCACAGGACAGAGAGTGCCGGTTCAGACTGTCACAGGACAGAGAGTCCCGGTTCACACTGTCACAGGACAGAGAGTGCCGGTTCACACTGTCACAGGACAGAGAGTCCCGGTTCACACTGTCACAGGACAGAGAGTGCCGGTTCACAGTGTCACAGGACAGAGAGTGTCGGTTCACACTGTCACAGGACAGAGAGTGCCGGTTCACAATGTCACAGGACAGAGAGTGCCGTTTAACAGTGTCACAGGACAGAGAGTGCCGGTTCACACTGTCACAGGACAGAGAGTGCCGGTTCACAGTGTCACAGGACAGAGAGTGCCGGTTCACACTGTCACAGGACAGAGAGTGCCGGTTCACACTGTCACAGGACAGAGAGTGCCGGTTCACACTGTCACAGGACAGAGAGTGCCGGTTCACACTGTCACAGGACAGAGAGTGCCGGTTCACACTGTCAAAGGACAGAGAGTGCCGCTTCACACTGTCACAGGTCAGAGAGTGCCGGTTCACACTGTCAGAGGACAGAGAGTGCCGGTTCACACTGTCACAGGACAGAGAGAGCCGGTTCACGGTGTCACCGGACAGAGAGTGCCGGTTCACACTGTCACAGGACAGAGAGTGCCGGTTCACACTGTCACAGGACAGAGAGTGCCGGTTCACAGTGTCACAGGACAGAGAGTGCCGGTTCACACTGTATCAGGACAGAGAGTGCCGGTTCAACTGTCACAGCACAGAGAGTGCCGGTTCACACTGTCACTGGACAGAGAGTGCCGGTTCACACAGTATCAGGACAGAGAGTGCGGGTTCATACTGTCACAGCACAGAGAGTGCCGGTTCACAGTGTCACAGGACAGAGAGTGCCGGTTCACACTGTCACAGGACAGAGAGTCCCGGTTCACACTGTCACAGGACAGAGAGTGCCGGTTCACAGTGTCACAGGACAGAGAGTGCCGGTTCACAGTGTGAGAGGACGGAGAGTGCCGGTTCACAGTTTCACGGGACAGAGAGTGCCGCTTCACAGTGTCACAGGACAGAGAGTGCCGCTTCACAGTGTCACAGGACAGAGAGTGCCGGTTCACACTCTCACAGGACAGAGAGTGCCGGTTCACAGTGTCACAGGACAGAGAGTGCCGGTTCACAGTGTCACAGGACAGAGAGTGCCGGTTCACCCTATCACAGGACAGAGAGTGCCGGTTCACAGTGTCACAGGACAGAGTGTGTCGGTTCACAGTGTCACAGGACAGAGAGTGTCGGTTCACCCTGTCACAGGACAGAGAGTGCCGGTTGACACTGTCACAGGACAGAGAGTGCCGGTTCACACTGTCAGAGGACAGAGAGTGCCGGTTCACACTGTCACAGGACAGAGAGTGCCGGTTCACACTGTCACAGGACAGAGAGTGCCGGTTCACACTGTCACAGGACAGAGAGTGCCGGTTCACACTGTCACAGGACAGAGAGTGCCGGTTCACACTGTCACAGGACAGAGAGTGCCGATTTACACCTTCACAGGACAGAGAGTGCCGGTTCACACTGTCACAGGACAGAGAGTGCTGGTTCACACTGTCACAGGACAGAGAGTGTCGGTTCACACTGTCACAGGACAGAGAGTGCCGGTTCACACTGTCACAGGACAGAGAGTGCCGGTTCTGACTGTCACAGGACAGAGAGTGCCGGTTCACACTGTCACAGGACAGAGAGTGCCGGTTCACACTGTCACAGGACAGAGAGTGCCGGTTCAGACTGTCACAGGACAGAGAGTGCCGGTTCACACTGTCACAGGACAGAGAGTGCCGGTTCACACTGTCACAGGACAGAGAGTGCCGGTTCACAGTGTCACAGGACAGAGAGTGCCGTTTCACACTGTCACAGGACAGAGAGTGCCGGTTCACACTGTCACAGGACAGAGAGTGCCGGTTCACACTGTCACAGGACAGAGAGTGCTGGTTCACAGTGTCACAGGACAGAGAGTGCCGGTTCACTCTGTCACAGGACAGAGAGTGCCGGTTCACAGTGTCACAGGACAGAGAGTGCCGGTTCACACTGTCACAGGACAGAGAGTGCCGGTTCACAGTGTCACAGGACAGAGAGTGCCGGTTCACACTGTCACAGGACAGAGAGTGCCGGTTCACACTGTCACAGGACAGAGAGTGCCGGTTCACAGTGTGAGAGGACAGAGTGCCGATTCACACTGTCACAGGACAGAGAGTGCCGGTTCACACTGTCACAGGACAGAGAGTGCCGGTTCACAGTGTCACAGGACAGAGTGCCGGTTCACACTGTCACAGGACAGAGTGCCGATTCACACTGTCACAGGACAGAGAGTGCCGGTTCACACTGTCACAGGACAGAGAGTGCCGGTTCACAGTGTGAGAGGACAGAGTGCCGATTCACACTGTCACAGGACAGAGAGTGTCGGTTCACAGTGTTACTGGACAGAGAGTGCCGCTTCACACTGTCACAGGACAGAGAGTGCCGGTTCAGACTGTCACAGGACAGAGAGTGCCGGTTCACACTGTCACAGGACAGAGAGTGCCGGTTCACACTGTCACAGGACAGAGAGTGCCGGTTCACGCTGTCACAGGACAGAGAGTGCCGGTTCACACTGTCACAGGACAGAGAGTGCCGGTTCAGACTGTCAGAGGACAGAGAGTGCCGGTTCACACTGTCACAGGACAGAGAGTGCCGGTTCACACTGTCACAGGACAGAGAGTGCCGGTTCACAGTGTCACAGGACAGAGAGTGCCGGTTCACACTTTCACAGGACAGAGAGTGCGTGTTCACACTGTCACAGGACAGAGAGTGCGTGTTCACACTGTCACAGGACAGAGAGTGCGTGTTCACACTGTCACAGGACAGAGAGTGCTGCTTCACACTCTCACAGGACAGAGAGTGTCGGTTCACACTTTCACTGGACAGAGAGTGCCGGTTCACACTGTCACAGGACAGAGAGTGCCGGTTCACACTGTCACAGGACAGAGAGTGCCGGTTCACACTGTCACAGGACAGAGAGTGCCGGTTCACAGTGTGAGAGGACAGAGAGTGTCGGTTCACACTGTCACAGGACAGAGAGTGCCGGTTCACACTGTTACACGACAGAGAGTGCCGGTTCACACTGTCACAGGACAGAGAGTGTTTTTAATCATGTCTTTGTATCTTAATTCCCCGTGTCCATACACCTGCACATAATGGCTGCCGCCCCATACCCGAGTTCCATCACTTGTATCTCTGTCTTTTTCCTCTTGCTTCATTACCCTCTCCCAGCCTTCATGCCTCCTTTTCTTTCTCTCCGTCATGGACTCTCCCCTCACTAACACCTATTGTCCTCTGCTCATCATATCTTTACTCTCCTGCTGCTGCTCAAGGCTTGACTTATTCCTAAATAATTCTACAGCTTCCCTCTTTGCCTCTCTTGACATCCTTCGAAAGGCCCACTGAGGTACTCGTTGCTGCCTCCTAGTGAGCAGCTTCCCAAATTGACCAATCTTACTCTCTCCCCTCCCTGAGCACCTGCTGCGAGCTAATCTCGCCAACCTCCTCCCGGCCCCTCCCTGCTCTGCCCCTCTGCACTCCGTCAGTACATTAAATATCTTCATCCCCTCCGCATTTCCCATCAACATGTACCTTCAATTGTAAATAAGGGCCTTGTCATCCATGATCTTATTGTGGACGATCAAATTGTCATCCTGACATTGACGGAGACATGGTTGAGGGGTGATGCCACCTTTCCCCTTAATGAAGCTCTCCCACTGGCTGTACTTTCCACCATGTTCCACGCCCAAACCGCCGTGGTGGTGTAGCCCGTCTATCGAAATCACTCCTCAGTCTGTCTCCCTGCTCCTACGGCAACTTCTCCTCCTTCGAGCATCTCACCTTGTTCCACCCCTCACGTCTCTCTTTTAAAATCCTTGTTCTGTATCGCCCACCCAAATATCGCACCAATTTTCTCAATGAGATATCTTCTCTGCTTTCCTCCCTCTGCCTCTGCACCGAGTGACTTCTCATCCTCGGTGATTTCAACCTCCATCTCAACTCATCTTGCTCCCTCTCCTCTGAGTTCACTGCCCTCCTTTCCTCCCTTAATCTCTTCCTTCATGTCAACTCCCCCTCCCATATACACGGCCACCCCCTCGATCTTATCTCACGTGGCCTCGCTATCCCCTCCATAACCATCACTGATCAGGCAATCTCCGACCATTTCCTTCTATCACTCTCTACCCATATTCCCCCACCCCATCCTGAACCCACTTCTTTTCGTATCCGCCCCGGAACAAACTCTCGCTCATGTCCCGAACCACTGCACTTTCTAATTCCCAGCTACCTAGCCGTTCGCCTGTTATTCTACATGACATCTCTGCAGCTACTGACTTCCTAAATCTCACCCTCTCCACCACCTTTGATGCCCTCGTCCCCACTATAATCATTACTCTCTCTCACCTGAGTCGTTGCTCCTGGTGTACCCCTCATCGCCTCGCCCTTAAGTCCAGGTGATGCAGATTTGAACGTCTTTGGCAGATATCTGGTCTAATCATCATCACCAGATTTGGCTCGATCATATAAAGCACTCCTGGGTCCTGCTGTCCATCGCTAAAACCGCCCACTATTCCAAGATCATCCAGGAAGTCAAGACACCAGGTTTCTCTTCACCACCACTAACCGCCTTCTCAAACCAGCCTCCCCTGCCTCCTCCTCCCGTCACCTCCAACAATAAATATCAGGAGCTCATGGACTTCTTTGTTAAAAGGATCAACAACATCCGTTCAACTGCTTCTACTTTCAATTCCTTCCCTTCCCCTAGCCCACCGGAACTTACTTCCTCTCCGTTTTCCCCCTGCCCTAATGCTAAATTTGCATATTTTTCTAATTTCTCTCCGGTCTTCCCTCTTGCCCTTTCAAAGCTCATCTTGTCAATGAGACCGACCTCCTGCTCTCGACCCTATTCCTACTAAATTGCTGACCACCCAACTTCCCTTCCTGGCTCCCATGTTAGCGGATATTGTTAACGGTTCTCTCCCCTCAGGTATTGTCCCCTTCTCCTTCAAATCTGCCGTCATCAACTCTCCTCAAAAAAACAAACTCTTGACCGCTCCGTCCTTGCAAACTATTGCCCCATCTCCAACCTCCCTTTCCTCTCCAAAGTCCTTGAGCGTGTTGTCGCCTCCCAAATCCGTGCCCATCTTTCCCAGAACTCCTTATTTGAATCCCTCCAATCAGGCTTCTGCCCCGCCACAGTAGCGAAGCTGCTCTTACTAAGGTCACAAATGACATCCTAATTGACTGCGACAGAAGTAATCTATCCATTCTCATCCTTCTGGACCTGTCTGCAGCCTTTGACACGGTTGACCACACCATCCTCCTCCAACAGCTCTCCACTGCCATCCAGCTGGGTGGGACTGCACTTGCCTGGTTCCATTCCTATCTTTCCCGCCATAGCCAGAGCATCACCTGCAATCGCTTCTGACATAAATCTTGTCATTCATGTGGAAATGACTTATGAAATAATACTGGGCGGCCTGCTGGTGGCGCTGTCCAGGGAGAGTATAAATACTCGGGCATGGCCCCAGCTTGCTCAGGACATTCTTTAACAGGAACTAGTGAAGGACACAACTAGACCTCCATGTTGAAAAACAGTTGATTAAAGCTTTGTTTAACGCTTAGACCAAGTGCCGAGTAGTTTTCTTACATCAGCTTCTCTTCCCGATACCGCACCGTTACCTCTGGTGTCCCCCAAGGATCTATCCTTGGCCCCCTCCTATTTCTCATCCACATGCTCCCCCTCGGTGACATCATCCAGCAACACAATGTGAGTTTTCACATGTAGGCTGATGATACCCAGCTCTACCTCTCCTCCACCTCTCTCGAACCCTCCACCATCTCTATACTGTCAGACCGCTTGTCTGATATCCAGCACTGGATGAGCAGAAATTTCCTCCAATTAAATATTGGGAAGACCGAAGCCATAGTCTTCAGTTCACACCACAGATTCCATTCCCTTTTCACTGATTCGATCTCTCTCCCCGGCAACTGTCTAAGGCTGACCAAGTCTGTTTGCAACCTTGGTGTCACCTTTGTAATATCACCTGTCTCCACCCTTACCTCAACTTATCTGCTGCTGAAACCCTCATCCATGCCTTTATCACCTCTAGACTTGACTATTCCAACGCACTCCTGGCTGGCCTCCCATGTTCTCCCCTCCATGAACTTGAGGTGACCTGTGTGCTAACTCGCACCAAGTCCCATTCACCCACCTCCCCTGTGCTCGCTGACCTACATTGGCTCCCAGTTAAGCAATGCCTCGATTTTAAAATTCTCATCCTTGTTTTCAAATCCCTCCATGGCTTCGCCCCTCCCTATCTCTGTAATCTCCTCCAGCCCTATAATCCCCCTAGACCTCTGCACTCCACTTATTCTGGCCTTTTGAACATCCTTGATTTTAAATGCTCCACTATTGGCGGTCATGCCTTCAGCTGCCTAGGTCCTAAGCTCTGGAATTCCCTCCCTAAATCTCTCCGCCTCTCTCCTTCTCTTTCCTCCTTTAAGACGCTTCTTAAAACTTACCTCTTCGACCAAGCTTTTACTCATCTGCCCTAACATCTCCTTATATGGCTTGGCATCAATTTGTTTTTTGATAACACTCCTGAGAAGTGCCTTAGGATCTTTTATTACGTTAAAGGCGCTATATAAATATAAGTTGTTGTTGTTGTTCTCATCTCACTTCTTCCTCATCCCTCAATCTGTTATGACTCACAAGCTGTCGATGGTGTAAGCACGCACTTTTTACTTTCTCAGTGCCCCTCACCACAACCCAACCTTTGTCCCTTTTTCATTTCAGATACCCAAGAACTGGAACCTTCCCATTTAGAGGAGGGAAAGGAAGAAGATAGTGAAGATGAAGAGACACCGTCACTCGATCTTACACTCGCAGCCAGCAGCTCAGAGACTGACACTGCGCATATTTTAGAGGCTAGGATAGAGGAGGGATCTGCACGTGGTGAGACACTGGGCACCAGTGCGCAGGAGCCTGGGCGGGGGGAAAGGATAGCGCAGGTGCCAGCTCGCCAGAGGGCGAGGTCGCACACTATTTCTGCGTCAGAGGAGTCAGATGAGAACTTCGATGAGCCAGCTGACAGAACAAGGCTGATGGGTGAACATAACCAAATGCTTGGAGCACCCCAAAGCCTACCAGAAAGCTTGCGCTCAATGTCAAGGAGCATGGAGGAGTCCAGCACTAACTTGGAACAGGGCTTTGCGCAGACCTTGGAGCCCAGTATTTCCAACATGGAACGAGAGATCACCTCCATCAACACACCTGTGGAACCCAATGTGGTGCAACGTCTGATGGCCAATGTCACTGCTTCCACTGTGGCACAAACAGATTCCATTCAAGGTCTGAGTGCTGAAGTGTAAGTTCAGACTGATGCCATCGTGGCTGTGGAGACCAATGTACGAAGTGTTCAGGAAGACATGATGGCTGGGTTTACCAGTGTTGAAAGGGGCTTGCAGGATGTCACAGCAGTCCAGCAGTCTGTACTCCAGCAGAATACTCGGATTGCTGAGTGATAATGGATCGGCGCAGCACGAACCTGCTGTCCTCTCTCAGTATGACAGCATTCGTACTCCCACCACTGCCACACCACCAGTGCCCTTGCTGTTGCCTGTCAGCCAGACCAGACCAGACTGCTGCCACCGAGGCCGAGATGGTGCAGTCTGAAGCTGGGCCTTCTCGGCCCAAAGCTGCTCGAGGTCGCCCTCCAAGGCCATCTACAGTCGCCTCATAGAATAGAATCATAGAATCATAGAATGGTTACAGCAGAGATGGAGGCCATTCGGCCCGTCGAGCCCATGCCGGCTCTCTGCAAGAGCACTTCAGCTAGTCCCACTCCCCTGCCCTTTCCCCGTAGCCCTGCAATTTTTTTTCCTTCAAGTACTTATCCAATCCCTTTTGAAAGCGACACTTTCAGGCAGTGCATTCCAGATCCTAACCACTCCCTGCGTAAAAAAGTTTTTCCTCATGTCGCCTTTGGATCTTCTGCCAATCACCTTAAATCTGTGTCCTCTGAATCTCGAACCTTCCGCCAATGGGAACAGTTTCTCTCTATCTACTCTGTCTAGACCCCTCATGATTTTGAACACCTCTATCAAATCTCCTCTGAACCTTCTCTGCTCCAAGGAGAACAGCCCCAGCTTCTCCAATCTATCCACATAACTGAAGTCCCTCATCCCTGGAATCATTGTAAATCTTTTCTGCACCCTCTCCAAGGCCTTCACATCCTTCCTAAAGTGCTGTGCCCAGAATTGGACACAATACTCCAGTTGAGGCCGAACCAGTGTTTTATCAAGATTCATCATAACTTCCTTGCTTTTGTACTCTATGCCTCTATTAAGCCCAGGATCCCGTATTCTTTTTTAACCGCATTCTCAACCTGCCCTGCCAACTTCAACGATTTGTGCACATATACCCCCAGGTCTCTCTGTTCCTGTACCCCCCTTTAGGATTGTACCCTTTAGTTTCTATTGCCTCTCCTTGTTCTTCATAACAAAATGTATCGCTTCGCACTTTACTGCGTTAAATTTCATCTGCCACGTGTCCGCCCATTCCACCAGCCTGTCTATGTCCTCTTGAAGTCTATCACTATCCTCCTCACTGTTCACTATACTTCCAAGTTTTGTGTCATCTGCAAATTTTGGAATTGAGCCCTGTACACCCAAGTCCAAGTCATTAATATATATCAAGAAAAGCAGTGGTCCTAGTACTGACCCCTCCAATCCAAAAAGCAACCGTTCACCACTACACTCTGTTTCCTGTCACTTAGCCAATTTCGTATCCATGCTGCCACTGTCCCTTTTATTCCATGGGCTTCAACTTTGCTGGCAAGCCTTTTATGTGGCACTTTATCAAACGCCTTTTGGAAGTCCATGTTCAGCGCGTCAACGGCATTGCCCTCATCAACCCTCTCTGTAACCTCATCAAAAAGCTCAATCAAGTTAGTTAAACACGATTTGCCTTTAACAAATCCATGCTGGCTTTCCTTAATTAATCCATACTTGTCCAAGTGACTGTTAATTTTTTCCCGGATTAATGTTTCTAAAAGCTTCCCCACCACTGAGGTTAAGCTGACTGGCCTGTAGTTGCTGGGTTTATCCTTACACCCTTTTTTGAACAAGGGTGTAATATTTTCAATTCTCCAGTCCTCTGGCACCACCCCCGTATCTAAGGAGGATTGGAAGATTATGGCCAGTATCTCTGCAATTTCTGCCTTTACTTCCCTCAGCATACTAGGATGCATCCCATCCGGTCCTAGTGACTTATCTACTTTAATTACAGCCCATGATGTGGAGATTTGACACGTTGGACCCCCTGGGACACATCTCATTGTCTTGGCTATGCTCTTTGTTGTAGGGAATAATGTGAATAGATTTTGTCTGGGTTTAAATTGTGAATTCTGGGAGATTCTCTCATTGCTAACTTACCTGACGAAGGAGCGAACTGCTTCGAAAGCTTGTAAAATTAAATAAATCTGTTGGACTATAACCTGGTGTTGTGTGACTTCTCATTTTAATTACAGCCAGCCTTTCTAGTACCTCCTCTTTATCAAATTTTAGCCCATCCAGTTTCTCAACTACCTCCTCTTTCACTATGACTGGCAGCATCTTCTTCCATGGTAAAGACAGATGCAAAGTACTCATTTAGTACCTCAGCCATGCCCTCTGTCTCCATGTGTAGGTCTCCATTTTGGTCCCTAATCGGCCCCACCCTGCCTCTTACTACCCGTTTACTATTTATATGCCTATAGAAGACTTCTGGATTCCCTTTTATGTTAGCTGCCAATCTATTCTCATACTCTCTCTTTGCCCCTCTTATTTCCTTTTTCACTTCCCCTCTGAACTTTCTGTATTCAGCCTGGTTCTCACTTGTATTCTCAACCTGACATCTGTCACATACCCCCTTTTTCTGCTTCATCTTACTCTCTGTCCCTTTCGTCATCCACAAAGCTCTGGCTTTGGTTGCCCTACCTTTCCTCCTCGTGGGAATGTACATTAACTGTACCTGAACCATCTCCTCTTTAAAGGCAGCCCATTGTTCGATTACAGTTTGCCTGCCAATCTTTGATTCCAATTTACCCGGGTCAGATCCATTCTCAACCCACCGAAATTGGCCCTCTTCCAATTAAGTATTTTTACTCTAGACTGCTCCTTGTCCTTTTCCATAACTAGTCTAAACCTTATGATACTATGATCACTGTTCCCTAAATGTTCCCCTTCTAACACTTGCTCCACTTGACCCATCTCATTCCCCAGAACCAGATCCAGCAATGTCTCCTTCTTCGTTGGGCCAGAAACGTACTGATCAAGAAAGTTCTCCTGAACACACATCAGAAATTGTTCTCCCTCTCTGCCCTTTACTCTATTACTATCCCAATCTATATTGGGATAATTGAAGTCCCCCATTATCACTACTCTATAGTTCTTGCACCTCTCTGTAATTTCCCTGCAAATTTGCTCCTCTATATCCTTCCCACTAGTTGAAGGCCTATAGAATACACCTAGCAGTGTAATGGCACCTCTATTGTTTCTTAACTCTAACCAAATAGATTCTGTCCTTGACCCTCCAGGACATCCTCTCTCTCCAGCACTGTAACATTCTCTTTACTCAATACAGCCACCCCACCTCCTTTCTTTCCTTCCCTATCTTTCCTGAACACCTTATATCCAGGAATATGTAGTACCCAATCCTGCCCTTTTTGAGCCAGGTCTCCATTATCGCCACAACATCATATTCCCATGTGGCTTTTTACGCCTGCAGCTCACCAACTTTATTCACCAACCTAGTTTCCTCAATTGGAGGTCAGCAGCCTTCCACCATCCATGCTGCAGCCACTGGGAAAGCACCTCTTAGGAGCACTAGGGGAGGCAAAGGCTCACGGAAGAGGCCATAAGGGAATGCACAGGTGTGATTAGTTTTGTTTTGTATGGATTATTTAATGAGCGAATTGATAAATTTGGTTTGGAATTTGCATTTGGTGGTGGTTAATTTCCACGGCGAACTGAGGGAGGAACCAATAAATGCGGTTCATGAAAATGGTCAAGTTGACATGCGGTGCATACAAGTCAATGGCACCCTGAGCCATGGGGAAGCCTGCAATCTGTGCAAATACTTGTGCTCGCTCCACCTGCTTCTGGCAAGAGGGAATAAGATGAAGCTGCCTCTCTTTGTATACAGAGTCGCAGTGACTTCCCTTATCCAGCAGTGCACTGCAAACTGAGATGTTGCTTATATCTCCAGCAGCAGCCTGGAAGGAGCCAAACGCATAAAAGTTAAGAGCCACGGTCACCTTGACAGCCACAAGCAATGCTGTCCTTGCCCTGCTTTGAGGTTGCAGTTGTGGCTGCAGCAGTTGGCAGATTTCAGTCACAACCTCCTTAGTGAAGAAAAGACATCTCAAGCATTGGTCCTCGCTGAACTTCAGGTAAGAGAATTGCTCCCTAAAGACCTTCGGCGGATATGATCTCCTGCTAAGAGCCCTTCTTCCCCCTCCTCCTCCTCCCACTTCTAGCAGCTTGTCCTGCTCTGCGTGGCCTCTCTTCATTCTCCCAGTCATGTTCAATTACCAGAGGAAGCTCTACCAGGCCACCCATGTCTGGAAGCAACTTATTTCAGCACAAGCTTTTAAATGAACAAAAAAGTACTTCAGCACCAGCCAGACCACTCCATGTAGACTATTCAAACTTCAGCCAAGTATCGGAAAGCTCCAAAAACATGTACAATTGCACCAGCAGCCAGAAGAAATAATCCAGCAACTAACCTATAAGTAGTTCATGATCTCTTTAAATAGCGTAGGTGGGGGGGGGGATCCTTCATTCCATTTAATGTCGTGTTCAGCTGTGCAAGGTTAAGACAGAGCATTGGCTGGAGTGTGGAGTTTGGAAATGGCAGCACTGGCATCAAATCAGCGTTTCACAATGATTCGCGTCATAATCTGTCTGCTCTGTGGGCTGCCAGCAGTCGTTAGGTACATGCACAAACCCCTTTGATGGCGTCCTGCGCATTTCCCATTGGAAGTGTGCACGTGCATCTCGGATCACATTTTCCATTCTTTTGTGGCTGCATAGTGCCTAAATAACAGATTCTACACCTTCCAATTTAGCCCCCGTAGAGTACAAGAGCAAGGAAGTTATGCGAAACATTCAGAAAATACTGGCTAGGTCCCAGCTGGAGTATTGATCAATTCTGGGCGGCACACTTTAGGAAGGATGTCAAGGCCTTAGAGAGGGTGCAGAAGAGATTTACTAGAATGGTTCCAGGGATGAGCGATTACAGTTAGGTGGAGAGACTGGAGAAGCTGGGGTTGTTCTCCTTAGAGCAGAGAAGGTTAAGGGGAGATTTAATTGAGGTGTTCAAAATCATGAAGGGTTTTGATAGAGTAAATAAGGAGAAACTGTTTCCAGTGGCAGAAGGGTCGGTAACCAGAGGACACAGATTTAAGGGGATTGGCAAAAGAACCAGAGGCGACACGAAGAAAAGCTATTTTACACAACGAGTGATTAGGATTTGAAATGCGCTGCCTGGTAGGGTGGTGGAAACAGATTCAATAGTAGTCTTCAAAAGGGAATTGGATAAATACTTGAAGGAGAAAAAGTTGCAGGGATATGAGGGAAGAGCGGGGGAGTGGGACTAATTGGATTGCATTTCAAAAAGAGCCAGCGCAGTCTCGATGGGCCGAATGGCCTCCTTCTGTGCCGTACTGTTCAATGATTCTATGATCCTGGTAGTCACATGATACAATGATAATGGAGTTGTTGACCAATCACAGCCATCAATCTCTATCAATGAGTCTACACCAGACCCAGACATGAGGTGAGGAAAACCCCAGGTCCAAAGACACCACAAGTCATGTCTCAAATTACTCATATGTTGCATCCCAAAATATTATTTTGTGAAAGAAATCTATCTAATTTGCATTTCTGAGTGTCAAAACAGCTTTGTATCCTGAAAATTATTGCCTTCTGACACAAACAGGAGTTTGGAGGGCAAACTTGGTAAAAAAAAATTGGATTGATAAAAAGTTATAAAAAAAACCTCTATGAACAATGTACTACCTGCTGGAGTGAGACGCCACAGCTTCATTCATTTCCCAGACTGTCACTGACCTCATCTCCTCTGGAGATCTTGCCCCCACAGCCTCTAACCTCATAGACCCCCAACCCCCTGCACAGCCCGCTTCTACCTCCTTCCCAAGATCCACAAACAGGGCTGCCCTGGTAAATCCATCATTTCAGCCTGTTCTTGCCCCACGGAACTGATTTCTTCCTATCTCAACTCTATTTTTTCTCCCCTTGTCCAGTCTCTTCTGACCTACATCCACAACTCTTCCGGCTCCCTCCGCCACTTTAACAATTTCCAGTTTCCTAGCCCTAACCGTCTCCTTTTCACCATGGATATCCTGTCGCTCAACACCTCCATCCCCCACCAGGACAGCCTGAGGGCGCTCCACTTCTTCCTTGAACAGAGGCCCAACCAGTCCCCATCCACCACCACCCTCCTCCGCCTGACTGAACTTGTTCTTACATTGAACAACTTCTCCTTTGACTCCACTCACTTCCTCCAAATAAAAGGTGTCACTATGGGGACTCATATGGGTCCTGGCTATTCCTGCCTTTCTGTGAGATACGTGGCACATCCTTTGTTCCAGTTCTACTCAGGTCCCCTCTCTCACCTCTTTTTTATGATACATTGATAACTGTATTGGTGCTGCTTCCTACTCTCGCCCTGAATTGGAAAATTGGTTTAATTGGCCTGCAGTCTCTTTCAATCCGCTGGTTAGGCTGCTCTACGCAATGTACCATTGGGCGGGTCAGTGTGAGCAGCTCTGACACATACCGCGATCTTAGCAATCTATGGTGAGGATGGTGATTTGAAGATCAGGAGGGAGGGCCTCAGTCGGGGAGCTGGCAAAGCAGCTGCTGTCCTGAAGACTGGTCTTGTAGGACAGCCTTGTTGTGGAGACCTCCACTTCTCCACTCTACTCCTTTATCTGAAGCTTCACTGAGGATATTTCAGTAGTCAGGGTACAGGAACTGAGCTGTGCGAAGCTGGAGACAACAGCCCCCTGTCAGTTCTGCCAACACGGTGGGTGAGTTGTGAGTGAGCAGTTGGAACTGAATTCACCAATTTTCCCCCAACCAGCCCACTGGTTTCTCAACAACAGTTCTTGTGGAAAATCACCGAAGGAGCCCTGCTGGATAAGTCAACCTTGGCTCAGTGGGTAGCACTCTCGAATCGAAGTCAGAGGGTCATGGGTTCAAGGCCCACTCCAGAGACTTCAGCATATAATCCAGGCTGACACTCCAGTGCAGTACTGAGGGAGTGCTGCACTGTCGGAGGTGCCGTCTTTAGGATGAGAGGTTAAAATGAGAGCCCGTCTGCCCGCTTAGGTGGACGTAAAACATCCCATGTGTCCTGGCCAACATTTATCGCTCAACCAACATCACTAAAACAGATTATCTGGTCAGTATCACATTGCTGTTTGTGGGAGCTTGCTGTGTGAAAATTGGGTGCCGCGTTTCCTACATTACAACAGTGACCACATTGTAAAGAAATGAGTGTTTATCAGCTGTGAAGTGCCTTGGAACGTCCTGAGGTTGTGAACTTTTGTTTAATTGTCCTCCGCAGTAACAAGACGATTGATATCAGAATCCAAGAGGTGTCACTGAGATTATCACAATTGATCAGACACAGGAGCCCAGGAAGCAATGAGGTTGTGATCAGATATTGTGAAATGGAAGCACTGCGCTTCGAGGATGTTAAACAAATTGTACATTTCGCAAACCTTGTTATAGTGACACGGCCAATTACACTTGTTTGCATGATGGAGAAATAATACAATATCTCAACTTGCCTGAGACTTAATAAACATAAAAGCTACTGGAATGAGGGTTGCGAGCACATCTCACATCAATATAGTCACTGTACTGTAAACTGCTCCTTATAAAGTTAACACACTAAATCTCTGTAACAATATTAATGTGTAGCCTGGTAATTACCATTGGTGCGTTAATCGGGGGGGGGGAGTCGTGTCATTTTACGCTCAACGCCTGAATCCTTGTTTCAGTCAGTCACTAAAGTGCGTCGATAGGCACTTGCTAAGTGAACGGAGCATTGGTTCAAACTTCTGATACAGCCCAGGGAGGACCTGAGGGGGAGTGGGGGAGGCAGTACAGTTGTCCAGATAGAGTGAAGCAAGGTTCAGCCATCAAGCTATGCAAACCCTGCTGCAAGGATTCAGCGGCAGGAGGGGTGAACTGTGCGGGACTGAACGGCCCCCACCCCCGTCGAACCCTCTTCCCCCTGACCCATGACCAGCGCCCACCCAGCACCTGGCACTGACCCCCCCCCGCATCCAACCCACCACCACTCGCCCCACAACCGCACCATCCGTCTCCACCCAACCCCCACCCACTGACCCGCCTCAGTGTAATATCCTCACTGTAATAGCCTCCATGTAGTACCCGCAGTGTAATACACACAAGCGGGCTGCTTTGTCCTGGATGGTGTCGAGCTTCTTGAGTGTTGTTGGAGCTGCACTCATCCAGGCAAGTGGAGAGTATTCCATCACACTCCTGACTTGTACAAGGCACAAGTAAGGAGTGTGATGGAATACTCTCCACTTGCCTGGATGAGTGCAGCTCCAACAACACTCAAGAAGCTCGAGACCACCCAGGACAAAGCAGACCGCTTGATTGGCACCCCATCCACCACCTTAAACATTCACTCCCTCCACCACCGGCGTACCGTGGCTGCAGTGTGTACCATCTACAAGATGCACTGCAGCAACTCGCCAAGGCTTCTTCGACAGCACCTCCCAAACCTGCGACCTCTTCCACCTAGAAGGACAAGGGCAGCAAGCGCATGGGAACACCATCACCTCCAAGTTCCCCTCCAAGTCACACACCATCCTGACTTATAAGTATATCGCCGATCCTTCATCGTCGCTGGGTCAAAATCCTGGAACTTCCTCCCTAACAGCACTGTGGGAATACCTTCACCACACGGACTGCAGCGGTTCAAGAAGGCGGCTCACCATCACCTTCTCAAGGGCAACTAGGGATGGGCAATAAATGCTGGCCTTAACAGCGACACCCACATCCCATAAACGAATAACAAAAAAAAACAGTGTAATACTGGGACAGAACGGCCTCGGAGACCCGGGACAGACTGGCTTTAGATGAAGCTGGACACACATTAGTTCTGAGTGGAGTCGTGAGCTGGTATTTCAGGCTCTTGGATTTACTCAGATCAGTAGCAGAATCCGTGGCTGATTTTCTGCCCAGCGATCGGTTCTACACACCTCCTGCCTACTCATGGAAATACCTCCAGCAGTGCCTCCTCTGGTGCTCATCGATTAGCCTTCAGACTCATTCACCCTCCACACCTGTCTCTCAATCCCTATTCCCCGTTTATTACCAGGACATATTTATCCTTACCTTCCAGACCTCTGTAACTTGAGTTTCCCCGTGTCCATTCGCGTGCGCGTTTTGGCTGCCGCTCTGGACCCGAGCCCATCACTTCTATTTCCCCCTTTCTCTTCCCTTTATTTCTTCTTTCTCTTTACCCCTCCTCGGCCGCTCTCTCCTGTCATCATGCCTCCTTTCACTTCTTCCCTCTCGGGTGCTCTGCCTCCCAAATCTCTACCATAACTCTTCAGCACTCCTCGACCGTCCTACTCTCCTGCCACTGTCACAGGCTTCACGCCTTCTGAGATAATCCTACAGCTTCCCTCTGAGCCTCTCCAGGCACCTTCTGAAGGGCCCATCGAGGCTCTCGTCGCTGCCTCCTTACGAGCAGCAACCCCAACTGCCCCATCCTGCTCTCTCGCCGAACTTCTCGCCCAGCACGCCCGCTGGAGTCTAATCTCTCCTACCTCCTTATTGTCCCACTCACCCCTCCCACTGCTAACCCTGTGGACGCTGCCAGTGGATCAGCTATCACCGCCCCTCTCTAAATCTCCCTCCAGAATGTCCATTCACTTGTGACCAAGGCCCTTGCCATCCATGAGCTTATTGTGGATAACTGCATCGACTTCATAGGCTTGACAGACACCTAGCTGAGGGTAATGACACCTCTGCTCTTAATGAAGCCTCCCCGCCTGGCTATACCTTCTACTACTTGCTGCACCCAAACCGCTGCGGTGGTGGTGTGGTCCTTATCACCAAATCATACCTTGGTCTGTCCCCCTACTCCTCTGGCACTTTCTCCTCCTTTGCACATCTCACCTTGTTCCACCTCTCTCTCCTTTAATATCCTTGTTCTCTACCACCCACCCAAGTACCATAAAAATTTTCTCACCAATATCTTCATGGCTTTCCTCCCTCAGCTTCTGTACCGAGCGACTTCTCATCCTCGGTGAGTTCAACCTCTATCTCAACTCATCATGCTGTCTCTCCTCTGAGATCACTGCCCTCCTATCCTCCCTTAATCTCTCCCTCCCTATAAACTCGTTTTCCCATATTCTCGGCCGCCCCCTTAGCCTTACCAGCTCACGTGGCCTTGCTATTTCCATCATGCCAATCACTGATAAGGCCATCTCTGATCACTTCCTTGTACCCTCTCCACCTACATGCCCCTTCCCCCTCCCAAAACCTCCTTCCTTCTGTGTCGGCCCCGGAAAAAACTCTCCCTCAAGTCACTTACAACCGCACTTTCAAATTCCCAACTGTCCAGCCTTTGGTCCTCCATTCACCACGACATTTCTGCAGCTACCGATCTGCTCAATCACACCATCACCACCATCATTGATGCCCTTGTCCCCAATTAAAGCCATTACTCTCTCTCACCCTGGTCGTTCTCCCTGGTACGGCCCTCATCTTTGCTCCCTTAAGTCCAATGGACGCAGACTTGAGCGTTTATGGCGGACAACTGGTTTAACCCTTCACCGCCAGATCTGGCTGGACCACATAAAGCACTATCGGGTCCTGCTCTCCTCGGCCCAAACTGTTCACTATTCCAGGATCATCCTGGAATTCAAAGATAACTCTCGGCTTCTCTTCTCCACTACAAACCATCTTCATAAACTACTCTCCCCTGCCTCCTCCACCCTCACCTCCAACAACAAGTGCGAGGAGCTCAGGGACTTCTTTGTCACAAAGATTGAAACAATCCGATCAGCTGCCTGCCACTTCCCTCCATTCTCTTAGCCCACCAAGCCAAACTTCTGCTCAGATTCCTCCCTGTACTAGCCCTGAACTCCCATCTTTCACCAGTTTCTCTCCTATCTCCCATCCAGCCCTCTCCGACCTCACCTTGTCAATGAGACCCACCTCCTGTTCCCTCGACCCTATTCCCGTCAAACTTCCGTTCCTGGCCCCCATGTTAGCTGATATTGTGAATGGTTCCTTCTCCTCAGGTACTGTGCCACTTCCCTTCAAATCTGCCGTCATTAACCCTCTCCTCAAAAAATACATCCTTGACCCCTCTGTCCTGCAAACTACCGCCCCATCTCCAACCTCCCTTTCCCCTCCAAAGTCCTTGAGCATGTCATCGCTTCCCAAATCCGTGCCCATCTGTCCCGCAATTCTATGTTTGAATCCCTCCAATAAAGTTCCCGCCCCGTCACAGTACCGAAACAGCCCTTATCAAAGTATCAAATGACATCCTATGTGACTGTGACCATGGTGCACTATCCCTCCTTGTCCTTCGTGATCTGTCTGTACCTTTGACACGGTTGACCACACCATTCTCCTCCATCGGCTTTCCTCTGTCATCCAACTGGGTGGGACTGCACTCGCCTGGTTCCATTCTTATCTATCCAGTCATAGCCAGAGTATCACCTGCTGCTCCATTACAAACCGTCTTTTTAAACCCCTCTCCCCTGCCTCCTCCACCCTCACCTCCAACAAGAAATAGCTTCTCTTCCTGCTCCCACACCCTTACCCCTGGAGTCCCCCAAGCATCTATCCTTGGCCCCCTCCTATTTCTCATCTACATACTGCCCCTCGGCAATAGCATCCTAAAACATAAAGTCAGGTTCCCCAGGTTCCCAGACGACACCTAGCTCTACCTCACCACCACCTCTCTTGACCCCTTCACTGTCTTTGATTTGTCACACGGCTTATCTGACATCCATTTCTGGATAAGCAGAAATTGCCTCCAACTAAATATTGGGAAGACCAAAGCCATTGTTTTTGGTCCCCGCCACAAACTCTGTTCCCTAGCTACCGACTCCATCCCTCTCCCTGGCAACTGTCTGGGGCTGAACCACACCGTTCGCAACCTTGGTGTCGTATTCAACCCTGATAGGAGCTTCCGACCACATATCCGCGCCATCACCAAGATCCAAGATCGCCTATTTCCACCCCCGAAACATCACCCATCTCTGCACCTGCCTCAGCACATCTGCTGCTGAAACCCTCATCCATGCCTTTGTTACCTCTAGACTTGATTATTCCAATGCTCTCCTGGCCGGCCTCCCATCTTCATAAACTTGAGCTCATCCAAAACTCTGCTGCCTGTATCCTAACTCGCACCAAGTCTCGCTCACACATCACCCCTGTGCTCGCTGACCTACATTGGCTCCCAATCCGGCAATGCCTTGATTTTAAAATTCTCATTCTTGTTGTCAAATTTCTCCAGGGACTCACCCCTCTCTATCTCTCTAACCTCCTCCAGCCCTACAAACCTCCGAGATCTCTGCATTCCTCCATTTTTGCCTCTTGTGCATCTCCGTTTCCTTCACTCCACCATTGGCGGCTGTGCCTTCAGCTGCCTGGGCCCAAAACTCTGGAATTCCCTTCCTAAAGCTCTCCGCCTCTCTACCTCTCTCAATTCCTTTAAGACACTCCTTAAAATCTATTGCTTTCTCACCGGTCCTAATATCTCCTTTATGTGGCTCGGTGTCAAATTTTGTTTGATAACGCTCCTGTGAAACACCGTGGGACATTTTACTACGTTAAAAGTGCTATATAGAATCACAGAATAGTTACAGCACAGAAGGAGGCCATTCGGCCCGTCGAGCCCGTGCCGGCTCTCTGCAAGAGCACTTCAGCTAGTCCCACTCCCCCTCCCTTTCCCCATAGCCCTGCAAATTTTTTTCCTTCAGGTACTTATCCAATTCCCTTTTGAAAGTCACGATTGAGTCTGCCTCCACCATCCTTTCAGGCAGTGCGTTCCAGATCATAACCAC
Organism: Squalus acanthias; assembly: GCA_030390025.1. Classification (NCBI taxonomy): domain Eukaryota; kingdom Metazoa; phylum Chordata; class Chondrichthyes; order Squaliformes; family Squalidae; genus Squalus; species Squalus acanthias. The sequence goes on from JASTWF010000146.1 coordinate 456,658, forward strand.
TCACTGCGTAAAAATGTGTTTCCTCATGTCGCCTTTGGTTCTTTTGCCAATCACCTTGAATCTGTGTCCTCTGGTTCTCGAACCTTCCGCCAATGGGAACAGTTTCTCTCTGTCTACTCTGTCTAGACCCCTCATGATTTTGAACACCTCTATCAAATCTCCTCTCAACCTTCTCTGCTCTAAGGAGAACAACCCCAGCTTCTCCAGTCTATCCACGTAACTGAAGTCCCTCATCCCTGGAATAATTCTTGTAAATCTTTTCTGCACCCTCTCTAAGGCCTTCACATTCTTCCTAAAGTGCAGTGCCCAGAATTGGACACAATACTCCAGTTGAGGCTGAACCAGTGTTTTATAAAGGTTCATCATAACTTCCTTGCTTTTGTACTCTCTGCCTCTATTTAGAACACAAATTGACAGGATATGCAGCCAGCAGGTGGTTTGACACGCTGGACCCCCTGGGACACATCTCATTGTCTTGGCTGTGCTCTTTGTTGTAGCGAATAATGTGAATAGATTTTGTCTGGGTTTAAATTGTGAATTCTGGGAGATTCTCTCATTGCTAACTTACCTGACGAAGGAGCGATAGCTCCGAAAGCTTGTAAAATTAAATAAATCTGTTGGACTATAACCTGGTGTTGTGCGACTTCTGATTTCTATTTATGAAGCCCAGGATCCGTATTCCTTTTTAACCACTTTCTTAACCTGCCCTGCCACCTTCAACGATTTGTGCACATATACCCCCAGGTCTCTCTGTTCATGCACCTGGTTTAGGATTGTACCCTTTAGTTTATATTGCCTCTCCTTGTTCTTCCTACCAAAATGTATCACTTTGCATTTTTCTGCTTTAAATTTCATCTGCCACGTGTCCGCCCATTCCACCAGCCTGTCTATGTCCTCCTGAAGTCTATCACTATCCTCCTCACTGTTCACAAAACGTCCAAGTTTTGTGTCATCGGCAAATTTTTAATAGTGCCCTGTACACCCAAGTCCAAGTCATTAATATATATCAAGAAAAGCAGTGGTTCTAGAACCGACCCCTGGGGAACACCACTGTATACCTTCCTTCAGTCTGAAAAACAACAGTTCACCACTACTCTCTGTTTCCTATCATTTAGCCAATTTCGTATCCATGCTGCCACTGTCCCTTTTATTCCAAGGGCTTCAACTTTGCTGGCAAGCCTATTATGTGGCACTTTATCAAATGCCTTTTGGAAATCCATGTACACCACATCAACCTCATTGCCCTCATCAAACCTTTTGTTACCTCATCAAAAAACTCGATCAAGTTGGTTAAACATGATTTGCCTTTAACAAATCCATGCTGGCTTTCCTTAATTAAGCCATACTTGTCCAAGTGGCTGCTAATTTTGTCCCTGATTATCATTTCTAAAAGCTTCCCCAAAACCGCGGTTAAACTGACTGGCCTGTAGTTGCTGGGTTTATCCTTACACAACCTTTTTGAACAAGGGTGTAACATTTGCAATCCTCCAGTCCTCTGGCACCAACCCCAAACTTGTATAAATACAAGTTGTTCTTGTTATAACACCCTCAGTGTAACACCCTCAGTTTAGTCCCCTCAGTGTAGTTCCCTTAGTGTAATACCCTCAGTGAAATATCTTCAATGTTTTTCCCTCTGTGTAGGAACATCTGTGAAATGCCCTCAGTTTATTACCCTCAGTGCAGTACACTCAGTGTAGTTCTCTCTGCGTATTACCCTCATAGTTGTTCCCCTCAGTGTCGTACCCTCATTGTAGTAACCACAATGTAGTAGCCTCAGTGTAGTACGCTTTGGGCAATAAGCTTTGTTTAGCATCTTAAGTGTAGTATCTGTAGTGTAGTAAAGTTAATGTAGTACTCTGAGTATCGTATCCTTTGTGTAATAACCTTACTCTAGTTTACTCTAGCTCCCTCAGTGTATTACTCTGAGTCTAATACGCTCAGTTTTATAAACCCCAGTGTAGTACACTCTGTGTAGCACCCTTAGTGTAATACCCTCATGGTAATACCCTCAGTGTAGGCGCTCAAGCCTACTCCAACTGAGTGGCTCCCAATGCTGTCCCACATTGCCAAGCCTGCCATTCCTCGCGACGACACCATGCTCCGCGAGATGCAAAAATCATGAGGAACTTTTATCTTCCCATTCACGAAGACTTGAAAAACCCACCCACGAAAGCACTTAAAATTGCGCTGGCCATTCTGGTAAACAGCAGCCAATATTCATGCAGCAGGTATCGACCCACTCTCCAGATGGACGGACTCGTGGGACACATGCAACAAAAAGAGGCAACACCTCATCACTGACCCAACAGCCAAGATCTCCGGCTTCGACCTCCCACGAAGACAGTGGACAGTGCTCAACCCAATCCACACAGGGCAGGGTGTAACACCCTCAGTGTAATACCCTCAGTGTAATACCCTCAGTGTAATACCCTCAGTGTAATATCCTCAGTGTAATACCCTCAGTGTAATACCCTCAGTGTAATATCCTCAATGTAATACCATCCGTGTAATATCTTCAGTGTAATATCCTCAGTGTAATATCCTCAGTGTAATATCCTCAATGTAATACCCTCAGTGCAATATCCTCCGTGTAATATCCTCAGTGTAATATCCTCAGTGTAATATTATTAGTGTAGTATCCTCAGTGTAATTTCCTCAATGTAATACCTTCAGTGTAATATCCTCAGTGTAATATCCTCAGTGTAATATCCTCCGTGTAATATCCTCAGTGTAATATCCTCAGTGTAATATTATTAGTGTAGTATCCTCAGTGTAATTTCCTCAATGTAATACCTTCAGTGTAATATCCTCAGTGTAATATCCTCAGTGTAATATCTTCAGTGTAATACCCTCAGTGTAATACCCTCCATGTAATATCCTCAGTGTAATATCCTCAGTGTAATATCCTCAGTGTAATTTCCTCAATGTAATACTCTCAGTGTAATATCCTCAGTGTAATATCCTCAGTGTAATTTCCTCAATGTAATATCCTCAGTGTAATATCCTCAGTGTAATACCCTCCATGTAATATCCTCAGTGTAATTTCCTCAATGTAATACTCTCAGTGTAATATCCTCAGTGTAATACCCTCAGTGTAATACCCTCCATGTAATATCCTCAGTGTAATATCCTCAATGTAATACCCAATGACATGAATCTTGTCATTCATGTTAAATGACTTATGAAATAATACTCGGCGGCCTGCTCGTGGCGCTGTTCAGGGAGAGTATAAATACTCGGGCACCGGCCCAACTTGCGTGGGACATTCTTAACAGGAACTTGTGAAGGACACAACTGGATCTCCATGTTGTAAAGCAGTTGATTAAAGCTTTGTTTAACGCTTAGACCAAGTGCCTAGTAGTTTTCTTACGTCAATTTAATCAACTGGACCTGCTCCATGCTCTGAGTGGTTTTGGGAACAGACGGCTACGACTCAAACGGTAGAAGGGAACCAGATATAGTAATCAATCCATCATGGAGAAACTACTCCAACCCGCCCATCTTGACCTGGACCCGAATTCACCTACAACTGCTAAGGTATGGAAACACTGGTATCGTACCTTCAGCAACTTCCTCAGGGTGTGTGGTGAGAATGTTCCTGATAAGTTAGAGATACTTGCCAATTATGCATCCCCTTATGTGTTTGACTATATCGAAGACTGTGTAGACTATGACTCCGCTATCCAAATACTACAGCAACTATATGTTAAGGCCCCAAACGAAATATTTGCTCGGCATCTACTGGCCACAACTCGACAACAACCTGGGGTATCACTTGACGAATTCCTTCAAAAGCTTCGCAGGCTCAGCAAAGATTGTAATCTCAAGGCTGTCTCAGCTGAGCAGTGCCAGGAGGAGTTAATTCGTGATTCTTTTATTAATGGAATTGCGTCTCCCTTCATACGCCAGCGTCTGTTGGAGAATAAAACCCTTGAGTTACAAGCTGCCTATGACCAGGCATATTCTCTGGACTTGGCAAAAAAAAAATGCAGATGACCTATCCTTTATCGAGGCAGAGATCTCTCGCCTTCTAGCTGACGGTATCATTGAGCCATGTTCATCTTCCTGGTGGGCTCAAGTCGTCGTTGTTAAAAATCCTCTGAAGCAACACAAGAAATGTCTTTGCATCGATTACTCGCAAACTATTAACCAGTATACCGACCTGGATGCCTACCCACTACCACGCATCGATGACATGGTCAATAACCTTGCTAACTACAAGGTATTTTCAACTTTTGACTTAAAGAGCGCATACCATCAAGTACCGTTAAAGGATTGACAAAAAGTATACGGCCTTTGAGGCCAATGGTCGGCTTTACCAGTTTTGTCGCCTTCCATTTGGGGTCACCAATGGGGTGGCCGTCTTTCAACGGGCAATGGATAGCCTAGTCAAACAGGAGAACTTAACAGACACTTTTCCATATCTGGATAATATCACCATTGCTGGTCATGACCAGAAGGATCATGATGCCAACCTCCAGAAATTTCTTGACGTTCTCCGTCATCGCAACTTAACCTTAAATGAGTCCAAATCTGTGAAATCAGTACCATCAGTCAACATCCTTGGCTACTGGGTAGGCAATGGTGTCATCAAACCGGATCCGGAGCGACTTCATCCGCTTCAGGAGCTCCCTCCTCCTATGAATCTCAGCTCTCTTCATCAGGCCCTGGGCATGTTCGCCTATTATGCGAAGTGGATACCTCACTTTTCCGACAAGTCATTTCCGTTGGAGGCAAGGGCTATTTCAGCTTTCGACCTCCTCAAGCAACAACTGGAAAAAGCCACGCTTCATTCCATCGATGAAAATCTCCCTTTCGTGGTCGAGTGCGATGCATCGGAGATGGCGATCTCGGCTACCTTGAACCAAGGCGGTCCACCCGTTGCATTTCTGTCCAGAACTTTGCAGGGTACTGAGCTCCATTATCCTCCTGTCGAGAAGGAGGCTACGGCTATCATCGAAGCAGTATGTAAATGGAGTCATTTTCTCGCTCGTCGCCATTTCACGCTCATAACCGATCAGCGCTCAGTGGCCTTTATGCTGAATAACCGGAAACGCACTAAAATCAAGAATAACAAAATACAGCTCTGGAGGAAGGAATTGGTCGCCTTTGGCTACACCATACAGTATCGACCCGGCAAGGAGAATGTGGCCCCCGATACCCTCACGCGTGCATTCTGCTCTGCCATGTCAACTTCGACTCTTGCGGATCTTCATCCTGACTTGTGCCATCCTGGCGTTACCCGTATGTTGCACTTTGTGCGATCTAAAAATCTCCCATTTTCTACGGAAGACGTGAAAAGAACATGCTCCACTTGTAGAATTTGCGCGGAATTAAACCTGCAATTCTTCCGTCCGTCGGATGGCTCGCTCAGACATGCTACACAGCCTATGCAGCGACTCAGCATTGACTTTAAAGGGCCATTGCCTTCCTCAACGCGAAACACCTACTTGCTTACTATGGTGGACGAATATTCACGCTTTCCCTTTGCTTTCCCCTGTCCCAATATGCTTACTTCCACAGTGATCAAATGCCTCGATCAGGTCTTTTCCCTTTGCGGTACGGCCAATTTCATCCACTCTGATCGGGGTCCCTCCTTTATGTCAAGCGAACTCAAAAGTTATCTTTCCCAACGGGGAATCGCCCCAAGTAAAACGACACCGTATCATCCTATTGGAAACGGACAAGTTGAGAGATACAATGCTATCATTTGGAACGCTGTTCGTCTTGCACTAAGGTCACGCAATCTACCAGACCAGCAGTGGGAAACTCTGCTCCCTGACGCGTTTCATTCCATCAGGTCTCTTCTTTCTGCATCCACCAATGTTACTCCTCATGAATGATTCTTCAGGTTCCGGCGTCGCTCCACTCATGGGACGTCCCGAACATCATGGTTGGCAGCTCCTGGCTCCGTGCTGCTCCGAAGATTCGTCCGATCCTCCAAGAGTGATCCCCTCGTCGTCGAGGTGGAACTAACGGATGTCAATCCTACATACGTGTACGTGCGGTACCCTGATGGCCGGGAGTCCACAGTTTCACTTCGGGATCTGGCTCCCTGCCCAACCGGTCCCACAGACCCAATCGATAGAGAGATCCGTATTAACGACGCCGATACTCCACGCTCCTCCGAGGATGACGCCCTACCCGGGACATCAAGGGATCTGCCAGCTACTCCACTGGATCAACCCGGGGAACAGAGCGCTCCCTGCGGGATGGCCACCCGAAGACAGGACGCCGGTCAATCACCGGCTACTGAGCAGGATAAAGCCAGCTCTGTGCCGGTGGGGACCCGCACCCGGAGCCACAATCTCCCCAGTCCCCCTCAGGTCGATCAAGGCGACACGGACTCTGCCAGCCCGCCGGTACGAACCAAGCGACCCAGGGACCAAAACACGGTCCGAGGAGACGTGTCTTCCAGCCACAAACGGAGATCCAAACGACTGCGTCTATTCTTAGTCAGGCTAATTCGGTAGAAGGAAGCCGCCGGACTTCCAATCTTTCAGGCGGGAAGAATGACATGAATCTTGTCATTCATGTCGAAATGACTTATGAAATAATACTGGGCGGCCTGCGGGTGGCGCTGTCCAGGGAGTGTATAAATACTCGGGCATGGGCCCAGCTTGTGCGGGACACACTTAACAGAAACTAGTGAAGGACACAACTAGATCTCCATGTTGTAAAACAGTTGATTAAAGCTTTGTTTAATGCTTAGACCAAGTGCCGAGTAGTTCTCTTACGTCACCCTCAGTGTGATACCCTCAGTATAATTTCCTTCATGTAATACCCTCCATGTAATGTCCTCAGTGTAATATCCTCAGTGTAATATCCTCAGTGTAATACCCACATTGTAATATCCACAATGTAATATCCTCCGTGCAATATCCTCAGTGTAATATCCTCAGTGTAATATCCTCAGTGTAATATCGACAATGTAATAACCTCAGTGTAATAGCCTCAGTGTAATATCCTCAGTGTAATATCGACAATCTAATAACCTCAGTGTAATATCCTCAGTGTAATATCCTCAGTGTAATATCCACAATGTAATATCCACAATGTAATATCCTCAGCGTAATATCCTCAGTGTAATATCCTCAGTGTAATATAAAAACATAAGAACAGAAGAAATAGGAGCAGGAGTAGGCCAATTGGCCCCTTGAGCCTGCTCCGCCATTCAATAAGATCATGGCTGATCTGATCCTAACCGCCAATCTACTATCACAGAACCATCTCCTGAATCTAACAGAATTGGACACACGAAATAGGAGCAGGATCAGGCTACACGGCCCCTGGGCCCGCTCCGCTACCCACAGGGCCATGACTGATCTGAACCTAGACTCATGTCCAAATTCCTGCCCGCTCCCCGTAACCCTTAATTCCCTTTACTTCTAGGAAACTGTCTATTTCTGTTTTAAATTTATGTAATGATGTAGCTTCTACAGCTTTTTGGGGCAGCATATTCCATGGACCTACCACCCTCTGAGTGAAGTAGTTCCTCCTCATCTCAGTTTTGAAAGAGCAGCCCCTTATTCTAAGACTATGCCCCCAGTTCTAGTTTCACCCATCATCGGGAACATCCTCCCCGCATCCACCCGATCCAACCCCTTCACAATCTGATATGTTTCAATAAGATCGCCTCTCATTCTTCTGAACTCCAATGAGTAGAGTCCCAATCTACCCAACCTCTCCTCATATGTCCATCCCCTCATCCCCGGGATTAACCGAGTGAACCTTCTTTGTACTGACTCGAGAGCAAGTATGTCTTTTCTTAAGTATGGACACCAAAACTGTACGCAGTATTCCAGGTGCGGTCTCACCAATACCTTGTACAACTGAAGCAATACCTCCCTATTTTTATATTCTATCCCCCTAGCAATAAAAGCCAACATTCCATTGGCCTTCTTAATCACTTGCTGCACCTTCATACTAACCTTTTGAGTTTCGTGCACCAGGACCCCCAGATCCCTTTGTACTTCAGTACTTTCCAGTTTCTTGCCATTTAGATAATAACTTGCTCTACTATTTTTCCTGCCAAAGTGCATAACCTCACACTTTCCAGTATTGTATTCCATCTGCCAAATCTCTGCCCACTTACTTAGCCTGTCTATGTCCCCTTGCAGATTTTTTATGTCCTCCTCACTCACTACTTTCCCTCCCATCTTAGTATCATCTGCAAACTTTGATATGTTACACTCGGTCCCCTCCTCCAAATCGTTAATATAGATTGTAAAGAGTTGGGGACCCAGCACTGACCCCTGCGGAACACCACTAGTTACTGATTGCCAGTCTGAGAATGAACCATTTATCCCAACTCTCTGCCTTCTGTTAGATAGCCAATCCTCTATCCATGCCAGAATATTACCCCCAATCCCGTGATTTTTTATCTTAAGCAATAATCTTTTGTGTGGCACCTTGTCAAATGCCTTTTGGAAGTCTAAATACACCACATCCACTGGTTCCCCTTTATCCACCCTGTATGTTACTTCCTCAAAGAACTCCAGCAAATTTGTCAAACATGACTTCCCCTTCATAAAACCATGCTGACTTTGTCCTATTAAATTATGATTATCCAAATGTCCCGTTACTGTCTCCTTAATAATGGACTCCAAAATTTTACCTACCACAGATGTTAGGCTAACCGGTCTATAGTTTCCAGCCTTCTGTCTACTGCCCTTTTTAAATAAGAGTGTTACATTAGCAGTTTTCCAGTCTGCCGGGATCTTTGCTGAGTCCAGGGAGTTTTGGAAAATTATTACCAATGCATCCACAATCCCTACCGCCACTTCCCTCAAGACCCTAGGATGTAAGCCATCAGGTCCAGGTGATTTATCCGCCTTGAGTCCCATTATTTTACCGAGTACCACTTCCTTAGTGATTTTGATCGTGTTTAGCTCCTGCCCCCCCCCCCCCCCCATAGCCCCCTGTTTCTCCAGTGTTGGGATATTCTTAGTGTCCTCTACTGTAAAGACTGATACAAAATATTCATTCAGTGTTTTTGCCATCTCCATATTTCCCACCATTAATTTCCCGGTCTCATCCTCTAAGGGACCAACATTTACTTTAACCACCCTTTTTCTTTTTATATCACTATAAAAACTCTTACTATCTGTTTTTATATTTTTTGCTAATTTACTTTCATAATCTATCTTCCCTTTCTTAATCAATCTTTTTGTTATTTTTTGCTTTCTTTTAAAGTTTTCCCAATCCTCTATCCTCCCACTAGATTTGGCTACCTTAAAAGCTCTTGTTTTTAGTCGAATACTATCCTTAATTTCTTTACTTAGCCACGGATGACTGTCTTTTCTTTTACACCCTTTTCTTCTCAGTGGAATATATATTTTTTGGAAGTTGTAAAATAACTCCTTAAATGTACACCACTGATTATGTATCGTCTTACCCTTTAATCTATTTTCCCAATCCACTCTACTCAATTCCGCTCGCATACCTTCATAGTCTCCTTTATTCAAGCTTAGCACGCTTGTTTGAGATCCAACCTTCTCACCCTCTAATTGAATATGGAATTCAACTATGTTATGGTCACTCATTCCAAGGGGATCCTTTACTAGGACATTTTTAATTAATCCTGTCTCGTTACACAGGACCAGATCTAAGGTTGCTTGCCCCTGGTCGGTTCAGTTACATACTGCTCATGAAACCCATCCCTAATACACTCAATGAACTCATTCTCAAGGCAGCCCTGCCCAATTTGATTTGTCCAATTAATATGATAGTTAAAATCCCCCATAATTATCGATGTTCCCTTATTACAAGCCTCAACTATTTCCTGATTGATACTCCGTCCAACAGAGTTGCAACTGTTTGGAGGCCTATAGACTACACCCACTAGTGTTTTTTTCCCCTTATTATTCCTTATCTCCACCTAAACTGTTTCATTATCCTGATCCTTTGACCCAATATCATTTCTCTGTATTACAGTGATTCCTTCCTTTATTAACATAGCCACCCCACCTCCCCTTCCTTCCTGCCTGTCCTTCCTAATCGTTAAATAACCTGGTATGTTTAATTCCCAGGCATTGTCACCCTGCAGTCATGTTTCTGTAATGGCCACAAGATCATACCCATATGTAGTTATTTGTGCCATTAACTCGTCTATTTTGTTACGAATGCTACGTGCATTCAGATAGAGAACTTTCAAATATGTTTTGTGACACTTAGTTCCTGCTTTTACCCTTTTTATTACTTTACCTTTTACTCCATACCTTCTGCCCCTTCCTGACACACTCTGGTTTTTAATTTCCCCACTGCTACCTACGTCTATGTCCTCCATGCAATATCATCAGTGTAATATCCACAATGTAATATCCACAATGTAATATCCTCAGTGTAATATCCTACGTGCAATATCCTCAGTGTAATATCCTCAGTGTAATATCCTCAGTGTAATATCATCAGTGTAATATCCAGAATGTAATATCCTCAGTGTAATATCCACAATGTAATATCCTCAGTGTAATATCCTCCATGAAATATATTCAGTGTAATATCCTCAGTGTAATTTCCTCAGTTAAATACCCTCAGTCTGATATCCTCAGTCTAATTTCCTCAGTGTAATATCCTCAGTGTAATATCCTCAGTGTAACATCCTCAGTGTAATATCGTCAGTGTAATATCCAGAATGTAATATCCTCAGTGTAATATCCACAATGTAATATCCTCAGTGTAATATCTTCAATGTAATATCCTCAGTGTAATATCTTCAATGTAATATCCTCAGTGTAATATCCTCATGTAATATCCTTCGTGCAATATTCAAAATGTAATATCATCAGTGTAATATCCTCAATGTAATAGTCACAGTGTAATGTCTTCCGTGCAATATCCACAATGTAATATGCTCAGTGTAATATCCTCAGTGAAATATCCACAATATAATATCCTCAGTGTAATAGCCTCAGTGTAATATCCACAATGCAATATCCTCAGTGTAATATCCTCAGTGAAATATCCACAATATAATATCCTCAGTGTAATATCGTCAGTGTAATATCCACAATGTAATATCCTCAGTGTAATATCCTCAGCGTAATATCCACAATGTAATATCCTCAGTGTAATATCCTCAGTGTAATATCCTCAGTGTAATTTTTTCAGTGTAATATCCTCAGTGTAATATTGTCAGTGCAATAACCTCAGTGTAATATCCTCAGTGTAATATCCTCAGTGTAATTTCTTCAATGTAATATCCTCAGTGTAATATCCACAGTGTAATATCCTCAGTGTAATATCCTCAGTGTAATATCCACAACGTAATATCCTCAGTGTAATATCCTCAGTGTAATATTCTCAGTGTAATATCCTCATTGTAATATCCTCAGTGTAATATCCTCAGTGTAATATCCAGAATGTAATATCCTCAGTGTAATATCCTCAGTGTAATATCATCAGTGTAATATCTTCAATGTAATATCCTCAGTGTAATAACAACAATGTAATATCTTCAATGTAATATCCTCAGTGTAATATCCTCAGTGAAATATCCACAACATAATATCCTCAGTGTAATATCCTCAGTGTAATATCCACAATGTAATATCCTCAGTGTAATATCCTCAGCGTAATATCCACAATGTAATATCCTCAGTGTAATATCCTCAGTGTAATATCCTCAGTGTAATTTTTTCAGTGTAATATCCTCAGTGTAATATCGTCAGTGCAATAACCTCAGTGTAATATCCTCAGTGTAATATCCTCAGTGTAATATCCTCAGTGTAATTTCTTCAATGTAATATCCTCAGTGTAATATCCACAGTGTAATATCCTCAGTGTAATATCCTCAGTGTAATATCCACAACGTAATATCCTCAGTGTAATATCCTCAGTGTAATATTCTCAGTGTAATATCCTCATTGTAATATCCTCAGTGTCATATCCTCACTGTAATATCATCAGTGTAATATCTTCAATGTAATATCCTCAGTGTAATATCAACAATGTAATATCTTCAATGTAATATCCTCAGTGTAATATCCTATGTGTAATATCTTCAATGTAATATCTTCAATGTAATATCCTCAGTGTAATATCCTCAGTGTAATATCCACAATGTAATAACCTCAGTGTAATATGCCCAGTGTAATATCCACAGTGTAATATCCTCAGTGTAATATCCTCAGTGTAATATCCTCAGTGTAAAATCATCAGTGTAATATCCAGAATGTAATATCCTCAGTGTAATATCCACAATGTAATATCCTCAGTGTAATATCCTCAATGTAATATCTTCAGTGTAATATTCTCAGTGTAATATCCTCAGTGTATTTCCAACAGTGTAATATCCTCAGTGTAATTTCCTCAGTTAAATACCCTCAGTCAAATATCCTCAGTCTAATGTCCTCAGTGTAATATCCTCAGTGTAATATCCACAAAGTAATATCCTCAGTGAAATATCCTCAGTGTAATATAATCAGTTATATAATCTCAGTGTAACACACTCAGTGTAATATCCTCAGTGTAATATCTTCAGTCTAATATCCTCAGTATGATATCCTCAGTCTAATATCCTCAGTGTAATATCCTCAGTGTAATATCGTCAGTGTAATATCCAGAATGTAATATCCTCAGTGTAATATCCACAATGTAATATCCTCAGTGTAATATCTTCAATGTAATATCCTCAGTGTAATATCTTCAATGTAATATCCTAAGTGTAATATCCTCATGTAATATCCTTCGTGCAATATCCAAAATGTAATATCATCAGTGTAATATCCTAAATGTAATAGTCACAGTGTAAAATCCACAATGTAATATCCTCAGTGTAATATTCTCAGTGTAATGTCTTCCGTGCAATATCCACAATGTAATATGCTCAGTGTAATATCCTCAGTGAAATATCCACAATATAATATCCTCAGTGTAATAGCCTCAGTGTAATATCCACAATGCAATATCCTCAGTGTAATATCCTCAGTGAAATATCCACAATATAATATCCTCAGTGTAATATCCTCAGTGTAATATCCACAATGTAATATCCTCAGTGTAATATCCTCAGCGTAATATCCACAATGTAATATCCTCAGTGTAATATCCTCAGTGTAATATCCTCAGTGTAATATCCTCAGTGTATTATCCTCAGTGTATTATCCTCAGTGTATTATCCTCAGTGTATTATCCTCAGTGTATTATCCTCAGTGTATTATCCTCAGTGTATTATCCTCAGTGTATTATCCTCAGTGTATTATCCTCAGTGTATTATCCTCAGTGTATTATCCTCAGTGTATTATCCTCAGTGTATTATCCTCAGTGTATTATCCTCAGTGTATTATCCTCAGTGTATTATCCTCAGTGTATTATCCTCAGTGTATTATCCTCAGTGTATTATCCTCAGTGTATTATCCTCAGTGTATTATCCTCAGTGTATTATCCTCAGTGTATTATCCTCAGTGTATTATCCTCAGTGTATTATCCTCAGTGTATTATCCTCAGTGTATTATCCTCAGTGTATTATCCTCAGTGTATTATCCTCAGTGTATTATCCTCAGTGTATTATCCTCAGTGTATTATCCTCAGTGTATTATCCTCAGTGTATTATCCTCAGTGTATTATCCTCAGTGTATTATCCTCAGTGTATTATCCTCAGTGTATTATCCTCAGTGTATTATCCTCAGTGTATTATCCTCAGTGTATTATCCTCAGTGTATTATCCTCAGTGTATTATCCTCAGTGTATTATCCTCAGTGTATTATCCTCAGTGTATTATCCTCAGTGTATTATCCTCAGTGTATTATCCTCAGTGTATTATCCTCAGTGTATTATCCTCAGTGTATTATCCTCAGTGTATTATCCTCAGTGTATTATCCTCAGTGTATTATCCTCAGTGTATTATCCTCAGTGTAGTATCCTCAGTGTATTATCCTCAGTGTATTATCCTCAGTGTAGTATCCTCAGTGTATTATCCTCAGTGTAGTATCCTCAGTGTATTATCCTCAGTGTATTATCCTCAGTGTATTATCCTCAGTGTATTATCCTCAGTGTATTATCCTCAGTGTATTATCCTCAGTGTATTATCCTCAGTGTATTATCCTCAGTGTATTATCCTCAGTGTATTATCCTCAGTGTAATTTACAGAATGTAATATCCTCAGTGTAATATCCTCATTGTAATATCAACAATGTAATATCCTCAGTGTAATATCCTCAGTATAATATACTCAGTGTAATATCCTCAGTGTAATATCCTCTGTGAAATATCCTCAGTGAAATATAATCAGTTATATAATCTCAGTGTAACACACTCAGTGTAATATCCTCAGTGTAATATCTTCAGTCTAATATCCTCAGTATAATATCCTCAGTCTAATATCCTCAGTGTAATATCCTCAGTGTAATATCATCAGTGTAATTTACAGAATGTAATATCCTCAGTGTAATATCCTCATTGTAATATCAACAATGTAATATCCTCAGTGTAATATCCTCAGTATAATATACTCAGTGTAATATCCTCAGTCTAATATCCTCTGTGAAATATCCTCAGTGTAATATAATCAGTTTTATAATCTTGGTGTAACACACTCAGTCTAATATCCTCAGTATAATATCCTCAGTCTAATATCCTCAGTTTAATACCCTCAGTTTAATATCCTCAGTGTAATGTCCTCAGTGTAATATCCTCAGTTTAATATCCTCAGTTTAATATCCACAGTGTGATATACTCAGTGTAATATCCTCAGTGTAATTACCTCAGTCTAACATCATCAGTGTAATATCCTCAGTGTAATATCCACCGTGTAATATCCTGAGTCTAATCTCCTCAGTCTAATGTCCTCAGTGTAATATCCTCAGTGTAATATCCTCAGTGAAATATCATCAGCATAATATCCTCAGTCTAATATCCTCAGTCTAATATCCTCTGTGTAATTTCCTCTGTGTACTATCCTCAGTGTAATAACCACAGTGTAATATCCACAATGTAATATCCTCAGTGTAATATCCTTAGTGTAATATCTTCAATGTAATATCCTCAGTGTAATATCAACAATGTAATATCCTCAGTGTAATATTCTCAGTGTAATATCCTCAGTGTAATATCCTCAGTGTAATATCCTCAGTGTAATATCCAGAATGTCATATCCTCAGTGTAATATCCTCATTGTAATATCCTAAGTGTAATATCTTCAATGTAATATCCTCAGTGTAATATCCGCAGTGTAATATCTTCATTGTAATATCCTCAGTGTAATATCAACAATGTAATATCCTCAGTGTAATATTCTCAGTGTAATATTCTCAGTGTAATATCTTCAGTGTAATATCCTCAGTGTAATATCGTCAATGTAATATCCTCAGTGTAATATCCGCAGTGTAATATCTTCATTGTAATATCCTCAGTGTAATATCAACAATGTAATATCCTCAGTGTAATATCCTCAGTGTAATATTCTCAGTGTAATATTCTCAGTGTAATATCCTCAGTGTAATATCCTCAGTGTAATATCTTCAATGTAATATCCTCAGTGTAATATCCTCAGTGTAATATCCACAATGTAATATCATCAGTGTAATATCCTCAGTGTAATATATTCAATGTAATATCGTCAGTGTAATATCAACAATGCAATATCCTCAGTGTAATATCCTCAGTGTAATATCATTAGTGTAATACCTTCCGTGCAATATCCACAATGTAATATCCTCTGTGTAATATCCTCAGTGCAATATCCACAATGTAATATCCTCAGTGTAATATCCTCAGTGTAATATCCACAATGTAATTTCCTCAGTATAATACCCTCAGTGTAATATCCACATTCTAATATCCTCAGTGTAATACACTCTGTGCAATATCCACAATGTAAGATCCTCAGTGTAATATCCTCAGTGTAATATCCACAAAGTAATATCCTCAGTGAAATATCCTCAGTGTAATATAATCAGTTTTATAATCTCAGTGTAACACACTCAGTGTAATATCCTCAGTCTAATATCCTAAGTGTAATTACCTCAGTCTAACATCATCAGTGTAATATCCTCAGTGTAATATCCACCGTGTAATATCCTTAGTCTAATATCCTCAGTCTAATGTCCTCAGTGTAATATCCTCAGTGTAATATCCTCAGTGTAATATCCTCAGTCTAATATCCTCAGTCTAATATCCTCAGTCTAATATCCTCTGTGCAATATCCTCAGTGTAATATCCTCTGTGTAATATCCTCTGTGTAATATCCTCAGTGTAATATACTCAGTCAAATATCCTCAGTCTTATGTCCTCAGTGTAATATCCTCAGTCTAATATCCTCAGTGTAATATCCTCTGTGTAATATCCTGTGTGTAATATCCTCCGGTTAATATCCTCAGTCAAATATCCTCAGCTAATGTGCTCAGTGTAATATCCTCAGTGTAAAATCCTCTGTGTAATATGCTCTGTGTAATATCCTCAGTGTAATATCCTCAGTGCAATATCCTCAGTCTAATATCCTCAGTGTAATATTCTCAGTGTCATATCCTCAGTGTAATATCTTCAATGTAACATCCTCAGTATCATATTCTCAGTGTAATATCCTTAGTGTATTTCCAACAGTGTAATATCCTCAGTGTAATTTCCTCAGTGTAAATATCCTCAGTCTAATATCCTCAGTGTAATATAATCAGTTTTACAATCTTAGTGTAACACACTCAGTGTTATATCCACAGTGCGATATCTTAAATGTAATATCCTCAGTGTAATATCCTCAGTGTAATGTAATCAGTTTTATAATCTCAGTGTAACACACTCAGTGTAATATCCTCAGTTTAATATGCTCAGTTTAATATCCACAGTGTGATATACTCAGTGTAATATCCTAAGTGTAATTACCTCAGTCTAACATCATCAGTGTAATATCCTCAGTGTAATATCCATCGTGTAATATCCTTAGTCTAATATCCTCAGTCTAATGTCCTCAGTGTAATATCCTCAGTGTAATATCCTTAGTGTAATGTCCTCAGTGTAATATCCTCAGTCTAATATCCTCAGTGTAATATCCTCTGTGTAATATCCTCTGTGTAATATCCTCAGTGTAATATACTCAGTCAAATATCCTCAGTCTTATGTCCTCAGTGTAATATCCTCAGTCTAATATCCTCAGTGTAATATCCTTTGTGTAATATCCTGTGTGTAATATCCTCTGTGTAATATCCTCAGTCAAATATCCTCAGCTAATGTGCTCAGTGTAATATCCTCAGTGTAAAATCCTCTGTGTAATATGCTCTGTGTAATATCCTCAGTGTAATATCCTCAGTCTAATATCCTCAGTCTAATATCCTCAGTGTAATATCCTCAGTGTCATATCCTCAGTATAATATCTTCAATGTAATATCCTCAGTATCATATTCTCAGTGTAATATCCTTAGTGTATTTCCAACAGTGTAATATCCTCAGTGTAATTTCCTCAGTGTAAATATCCTCAGTCTAATATCCTCAGTGTAATATAATCAGTGTTACAATCTCAGTGTAACACACTCAGTGTTATATCCACAGTGCGATATCTTAAATGTAATATCCTCAGTGTAATATCCTCAGACTAATATCCTCAGTCTAATATGCTTAGTGTAATATCCTCAGTATCATATTCTCAGTGTATTATCCTCAGTGTATATCCTCAGTGTATTATCCTCAGTGTATTATCCTCAGTGTATTATCCTCAGTGTATTATCCTCAGTGTATTATCCTCAGTGTATTATCCTCAGTGTAGTATCCTCAGTGTATTATCCTCAGTGTATTATCCTCAGTGTATTATCCTCAGTGTATTATCCTCAGTGTATTATCCTCAGTGTATTATCCTCAGTGTATTATCCTCAGTGTATTATCCTCAGTGTAGTATCCTCAGTGTATTATCCTCAGTGTATTATCCTCAGTGTAGTATCCTCAGTGTAGTATCCTCAGTGTATTATCCTCAGTGTATTATCCTCAGTGTATTATCCTCAGTGTATTATCCTCAGTGTATTATCCTCAGTGTATTATCCTCAGTGTATTATCCTCAGTGTATTTCCTCAGTGTATTATCCTCAGTGTATTATCCTCAGTGTATTATCCTCAGTGTATTATCCTCAGTGTAATATCCTCAGTGTAATATTCTCAGTGTAATATCCTCAGTGTAATATCCAGAATGTAATATCCTCAGTGTAATATCCTCAGTGTAATATCATCAGTGTAATATCTTCAATGTAATATCCTCAGTGTAATATCAAGAATGTAATATCTTCAATGTAATATCCTCAGTGTAATATCTTCAATGGAATATCTTCAATGTAATATCCTCAGTGTGATATCCTCAGTGTAATAACCTCAGTGTAATATACTCAGTGTAATATCCACAGTGTAATATAGAAACATAGAAACATAGAATCTAGGAGCTGGAGTAGGCCATTCGGCCCGTCGAGCCTGCTCCGCCATTCAATACGATCATGGCTGATCATCCAAATCCAGTACCCTGTCCCTGCTTTAATCCCCACAGTACACATATCCCACCCTACCCCCGTAACCCCACGTATTTAATTCCCCCTAACATATCCCATCCTATCCCCATAACCCCACATATTTAATCCCCCCTAACACTAAGGGTCAATTTATCATAGCCAAATCAACCTAACCCACACATTTTTGGACTGTGGGAGGAAACCGGAGCACCCAGAGGAAACCCACGCAGACACGGGGAGAATGTGCAAACTCCACACAGACAGTCACCCGAGGTCAGATTCGAACCCGGGTCTCTGGCGCTGTGAGGCACCAGTGCTAACCACTATGCCACCGTGTTGCCCTATCCTCAGTGTAATATCATCAGTGTAATATCCAGAATGTAATATCCTCAGTGTAATATCCACAATGTAATATCCTCAGTGTAATATCCTCCATGAAATATACTCAGTGTAATATCCTCAATGTAATATCTTCAGTGTAATATTCTCAGTGTAATATCCTCAGTGTATTTCCAACAGTGTAATATCCTCAGTGTAATTTCCTCAGTTAAATACCCTCAGTCTAATATCCTCAGTCTAATGTCCTCAGTGTAATATCCTCAGTGTAATATCCACAAAGTAATATCCTCAGTGAAATATTCTCAGTGTAATATAATCAGTTATATAATCTCAGTGTAACACACTCAGTGTAATATCCTCAGTGTAATATCTTCAGTCTAATATCCTCAGTATGATATCCTCAGTCTAATATCCTCAGTGTAATATCCTCAGTGTGATATCATCAGTGTAATTTACAGAATGTAATATCCTCAGTGTAATATCCTCATTGTAATATCAACAATGTAATATCCTCAGTGTAATATCCTCAGTATAATATACTCAGTGTAATATCCTCAGTGTAATATCCTCTGTGAAATATCCTCAGTGTAATATAATCAGTTATATAATCTCAGTGTAACACACTCAGTCTAATATCCTCAGTATATTATCTTCAGTCTAATATCCTCAGTATAATATCCTCAGTCTATTATCCTCAGTTTAATATCCTCAGTTTAATATCCTCAGTGTAATGTCCTCAGGGTAATATCCTCAGTTTAATATCCTCAGTTTAATATCCACAGTGTGATATACTCAGTGTAATATCCTCAGTGAAATTACCTCAGTCTAACATCATCAGTGTAATATCCTCAGTGTAATATCCACCGTGTAATATCCTGAGTCTAATCTCCTCAGTCTAATGTCCTCAGTGTAATATCCTCAGTGTAATATCCTCAGTGAAATATCATCAGCATAATATCCTCAGTCAAATATCCTCTGTGTAATTTCCTCTGTGTAATATCCTCAGTGTAATAACCACAGTGTAATATCCACAATGTAATATCCTCAGTGTAATATTCTCAGTGTAATATCCTCAGTGTAATATCCTCAGTGTAATATCGTCAATGTAATATCCTCAGTGTAATATCCGCAGTGTAATATCTTCATTGTAATATCCTCAGTGTAATATCAACAATGTAATATCCTCAGTGTAATAACCGCAGTGTAATATTCTCAGTCTAATATTCTCAGTGTAATATCCTCAGTGTAATATCCTCAGTGTAATATCTTCAATGTAATATCCTCAGTGTAATATCCTCAGTGTAATATCCACAATGTAATATCCTCCTTGTAATATCCTCAGTGTAATATCTTCAATGTAATATCGTCAGTGTAATATCAACAATGTAATATCCTCAGTGTAATATCCTCAGTGTAATATCCTCAGTGTAATATCATCAGTGTAATACCTTCCATGCAATATCCACAATGTAATATCCTCTGTGTAATATCCTCAGTGCAATATCCACAATGTAATTTCCTCAGTATAATACCCTCAGTGTAATATCCACAATCTAATATCCTCAGTGTAATACACTCTGTGCAATATCCACAATGTAAGATCCTCAGTGTAATATCCTCAGTGTAATATCCACAAAGTAATATCCTCAGTGAAATATCCTCAGTGTAATATAATCAGTTTTATAATCTCAGTGTAACACACTCAGTGAAATATCCTCAGTGTAATATAATCAGTTTTATAATCTCAGTGTAACACACTCAGTGTAATATCCTCAGTGTAATATCTTCAGTCTAATATCCTCAGTATAATATCCTCAGTCTAATATCCTCAGTCTAATATCCTCAGTATAATATCCTCAGTTTAATATCCTCAGTTTAATATCCTCAGTCTAATGTCCTCAGTGTAATATCCTCAGTTTAATATGCTCAGTTTAATATCCACAGTGTGATATACTCAGTGTAATATCCTAAGTGTAATTACCTCAGTCTAACATCATCAGTGTAATATCCTCAGTGTAATATCCACCGTGTAATATCCTTAGTCTAATATCCTCAGTCTAATGTCCTCAGTGTAATATCCTCAGTGTAATATCCTCAGTCTAATATCCTCAGTCTAATATCCTCAGTCTAATATCCTCAGTCTAATATCCTCTGTGTAATATCCTCTGTGTAATATCCTCAGTGTAATATACTCAGTCAAATATCCTCAGTCTTATGTCCTCAATGTAATATCCTCAGTCTAATATCCTCAGTGTAATATCCACTGTGTAATATCCTGTGTGTAATATCCTCTGTGTAATATCCTCAGTCAAATATCCTCAGCTAATGTGCTCAGTGTAATATCCTCAGTGTAAAATCCTCTGTGTAATATCTTCTGTGTAATATCCTCAGTGTAATATCCTCAGTGCAATATCCTCAATCTACTATCCTCAGTGTAATATCCTCAGTGTCATATCCTCAGTGTAATATCTTCAATGTAATATCCTCAGTATCATATTCTCAGTGTAATATCCTTAGTGTATTTCCAACAGTGTAATATCCTCAGTGTAATTTCCTCAGTGTAAATATCCTCAGTCTAATATCCTCCGTGTAATATAATCAGTTTTACAATCTCAGTGTAACACACTCAGTGTTATATCCACAGTGCGATATCTTCAATGTAATATCCTCAGTGTAATATCCTCAGTGTAATGTAATCAGTTTTATAATCTCAGTATAACACACTCAGTGTAATATCCTCAGTGTAATATCCTCAGTGAAATATCCTCAGTGTAATATAATCAGTTTTATAATCTCAGTGTAACACACTCAGTGTAATATCCTCAGTGTAATATCTTCAGTTTAATATCCTCAGTCTAATGTCCTCAGTGTAATATCCTCAGTTTAATATGCTCAGTTTAATATCCACAGTGTGATATACTCAGTGTAATATCCTCATTGTAATTACCTCAGTCTAATATCATCAGTCTAATATCCTCTGTGTAATATCCTCTGTGTAATATCCTCAGTGTAATATCCTCAGTCTAATATCATCAGTCTAATATCCTCTGTGTAATATCCTCTGTGTAATATCCTCAGTGTAATATACTCAGTCAAATATCCTCAGTCTTATGTCCTCAGTGTAATATCCTCAGTCTAATATCCTCAGTGTAATATTCTCTGTGTAATATCCTGTGTGTAATATCCTCTGTGTAATATCCTCAGTCAAACATCCTCAGCTAATGTGCTCAGTGTAATATCCTCAGTGTAAAATCCTCTGTGTAATATGCTCTGTGTAATATCCTCAGTGTAATATCCTCAGTCTAATATCCTCAATCTAATATCCTCAGTGTAATATCCTCAGTGTCATATCCTCAGTATAATATCTTCAATGTAACATCCTCAGTATCATATTCTCAGTGTAATATCCTTAGTGTATTTCCAACAGTGTAATATCCTCAGTGTAATTTCCTCAGTGTAAATATCCTCAGTCTAATATCCTCAGTGTAATATAATCAGTTTTACAATCTCAGTGTAACACACTCAGTGTTATATCCACAGTGCGATATCTTAAATGTAATATCCTCAGTGTAATATCCTCAGACTAATATCCTCAGTCTAATATGCTTAGTGTAATATCCTCAGTATCTTATTCTCATGTAATATCCTTAGTGTATTTCCAGCAGTGTAATATCCTCAGTGTAATATCCTCAGTGTAATATCTTCAGTGTAATATCCTCAGTGTAATATCAACAATGTAATATCCTCAGTGTAATATCCTCAGTGTAATATTCTCAGTGTAATATACTCAGTGTAATATCCTCATTATAATATCAACAATGTAATATCCTCAGTGTAATATCCTCAGTGTAATATACTCAGTGTAATATCCTCAGTGTAATATCCTCAGTGTAATATCGTCAGTGTAATATCCAGAATGTAATATCCTCAGTGTAATATCCTCAGAGTAATATCCTCAGTGTAATATCTTCAATGTAATATCCTCAGTGTAATATCCTCAGTGTAATATCCACAATGTAATATCCTCAGTGTGATATCCTCAGTGTAATATCTTCAGTGTAATATCCTCAGTGTAATATCAACAATGTAATATCCTCAGTGTAATATCCTCAATGTAATATTCTCAGTGTAATATCCTCAGTGTAATGTCCTCAGTGTAATATCTTCAATGTAATATCCTCAGTGTAATATCATCAGTTTAATATCCAAAATGTAATATCCTCAGTGTAATATCCTCAGTGTAATATCTTCAATGTAATATCCTCAGTGTAATATCAACAATGTAATATCCTCCGTGTAATATCCTCAGTGTAATATCCTCAGTGTAATATCATCAGTGTATTATCCTCAGTGTAGTATCCTCAGTGTAGTATCCTCAGTGTATTATCCTCAGTGTATTATCCTCAGTGTATTATCCTCAGTGTATTATCCTCAGTGTATTATCCTCAGTGTATTATCCTCAGTGTATTATCCTCAGTGTATTATCCTCAGTGTAGTATCCTCAGTGTATTATCCTCAGTGTATTATCCTCAGTGTATTATCCTCAGTGTATTATCCTCAGTGTATTATCCTCAGTGTATTATCCTCAGTGTATTATCCTCAGTGTATTATCCTCAGTGTATTATCCTCAGTGTATTATCCTCAGTGTATTATCCTCAGTGTATTATCCTCAGTGTATTATCCTCAGTGTATTATCCTCAGTGTATTATCCTCAGTGTATTATCCTCAGTGTATTATCCTCAGTGTATTATCCTCAGTGTATTATCCTCAGTGTATTATCCTCAGTGTAATATCCTCAGTTTAATATGCTCAGTGTATTATCCTCAGTGTGATATACTCAGTGTAATATCCTGAGTGTAATTACCTCAGTCTAATGTCCTCAGTGTAATATCCTCAGTGTAATATCCTCAGTGTAATATCCTCAGTCTAATATCCTCAGTCTAATATCCTCTGTGTAATATCCTCTGTGTAATATCCTCTGTGTAATATCCTCAGTCAAATATCCTCAGTCTAATGTGCTCAGTGTAATATCCTCAGTGTAAAATCCTCTGTGTAATATGCTCTGTGTAATATCCTCAGTGTAATATCCTCAGTCTAATATCCTCAGTCTAATATCCTCAGTGTAATATCCTCAGTGTCATATCCTCAGTGTAATATCTTCAATGTAATATCCTCAGTATCATATTCTCAGTGTAATATCATTAGTGTATTTCCAACAGTGTAATATCCTCAGTGTAATTTCCTCAGTGTAAATATCCTCAGTCTAATATCCTCAGTGTAATATATTCAGTGTTACAATCTCAGTGTAACACACTCAGTGTTATATCCACAGTGCGATATCTTCAATGTAATATCCGGAGTGCAATATTCTCAGTGTAATATCTTAAATGTTATATCCTCAGTGTAATATCCTCAGTGTAATGTCTTCAATGTAATATCCTCAGTGTAATATCCTCAGTGTAATATCTTCCAAGTAATATCCTCAGTGTAATATCTTCAAAGTAATATCCTCAGTGTAATATCTTAAATGTAATATCCTCAGTTTAATATTCTCAGTGTACTGTCCTTAGTGTAATATCCTCAGTTTAATATTCTCAGTTTAATATCCACAGTGTGATGTACTCAGTGTAATATCCTAAGTGTAATTACCTAAGTCTAACATCATCAGTGTAATATCCTCGGTCTAATATCCACCATGTAATATCCTTCGTCTAATATCCTCAGTCTAATGTCCTCAGTGTAATGTCCTCAGTGTAATATCCTCAGTGTAATATCCTCAGTGTAATATCCTCAGTCTAATATCCTCAGTCTGATTTTCTCTGTGTAATATCCTCTCTGTAATATCCTCAGTTTAATATCCTCAGTCAAATATCCTCAGTCTAATGTCCTCAGTGTAATATCCTCAGTCTAATATCCTCAGTCTAATATCCTCAGTGTAATATCCTCAGTGTCATATCCTCAGTGTAATATCTTCAATGTAATATCCTCAGTATCATATTCTCAGTGTAATATCCTTAGTGTACTTTCAACAGTGTAATATCCTCAGTTTAATTTCCTCAGTGTAAATATCCTCAGTCTAATATCCTCAGTGTAATATAATCAGTGTTACAATCTCAGTGTAACACACTCAGTGTTATATCCACAGTGCGATATCTTCAATGTAATATCCTGAGTGCAATATTCTCAGTGTAATATCTTAAATGTAATCTCCTCAGTGTAATATCCTCAGTGTAATGTCTTCAATGTAATATTCTCAGTGCAATATCCTCAGTGTAATATCTTAAATGTAATATCCTCAGTGTATTATCCTCAGTGTATTATCTTCAGTGTAATACACTCAGTGTAATATCCTCAGTGTAATATCTTCAATGTAATATCCTCAGTGTAATATCCTCAGTGTAATATTATCAGTGTAATATCCTCAGTGTAATATCCTCTGTGTAATATCTTCAGTGTAATATCCTCAGTGTAATATCCTCAGTGTAATATCTTTAATGTAATACACTCAGTGTAATATCCTCAGTGTAATATCCTCAGTGTAATATTCTCAGTGTAATATCCGCAGTGTAATATATTCAGTGTACTACACTCAGTGTAGTATCCTCAGTGTAATATCTTCAATGTAATATCCTCAGTGTAATACCCACAGTGTAATATCCACAGTGTAATATCCTCACTGTAATATCCTCAGTGTAATATCCTCAGTGTAATATTCTCAGTGTAATATCTGTAGGATACTATCCTCAGTGTAATATCCTCAGTGTAATATCCTCAGTATAATATCCTCAGTGTAATATCCACAGTGTAATATCCTCACTGTAATATCCTCAGTGTAATATCCTCAGTGTAATATTCTCTGTCTAATATCCTCAGTGTAATATCATCAGTGTAATATCCTCAGTGTCATATTCTCAGTGTAAAATCCTCAGTGTAATAGCTTCAGTGTAATATCCTCTGTGTACTATCCCCAGTGTAATATTCTGAGTGTAATATCCTCAGTGCAACATTCCCTGTGTAATATCCTCAGTCTAATATCCTCGGTCTAATATCATCAGTGTAATATCCACAGTGTAATAGCCTCAGTGTAATATTCTAAGTGTAATATCCTCAGTATAATATCCTCTGTGTAATTTATCTGTGTTATATTCTTGGTCTAGTATCCTCAGTGTAATATCCTCAGTGTTTAACCCTCACTGTAATATCCACAGTATAATAGCTTCAGTGTAATCTTCCCAGTGTAATATTCCCAGTGTAATATTCCCAGTGTAATATCCTCAGTATAATATCCTCAGTGTGATATTCTCAGTGTAATATCCTCAGTTTCATATTCCCAGTCTACTATCCTCAGTCTAATATCCTCAGTCTAATATCCACAGTCTAATATCCTCAGTGTATTATCATAAGTGTAATTTCCACAGTGTTATATTCTCAGTGTAATATCCTCAGTGTAATATTCTCAGTGTAATATCCTCAATGTTATACCCGCAATATAATATCCTCACTGTATTACCCTCAGTGTAATATCCTCAGGGTAATATCCACAGTGTAATATTCCCAGTGTAATATCCTCAGTGTAATATCCACAGTGTAATATCCTCAGTGTAATAGCTTCAGTATAATATCCTCAGTGTTATATCCTCAGTGAAATAGCCTCAGTATAATATCCTCAGTGTAATATCCTCAGTGTAATACCCTAAGTGTAATATCCTCAGTGTAATATCCTCAGTGTAATATCCTCAGTGTAATATCCTCCGTGTAATATCATCCATGTAATATCCTGAGTGTAATATCCTGAGTGTAATATCATCAGTGTAATATACGCAGTACAATATCCTCAGTGTAATATTCTCAGTCTAATATCCTCCATGTCATAGCTTCAGTTTAATATCCTCAGGGTAATATCCTCAGTGCAATACCCTAAGTGTAATATCCTCAGTGTAATATTCTCAGTGTAATATCCTCAATGTTATACCCGCAATGTAATATCCTCAGTGTATTACCCTCAATGATATATCAGCAGTGTAATATCCTCAGTGTAATACACTCAGTGTAATATCCTCAGTGTAATACACTCAGTGTAATATCCTCAGGATAATATCCACAGTGTAATATTCCCAGTGTAATATCCTCAGTGTAATATCCACAGTGTAATATCCTCAGTGTAATAGCTTCAGTGTAATATCCTCAGTGTTATATCCTCAGTGAAATATCCTCAGTGTGATATCCTCAGTGTAATATCCTCAGTGTAATACCCTAAGTGTAATATCCTCAGTGTAATATCCTCAGTGTAATATCCTCAGTGTAATATCATCAGTGTAATATCCTCTGTGTAATAGCCTCAGTGTAATATTCTAAGTGTAATATCCTCAGTGTAATATCCTCTGTGTAATTTATCTGTGTTATATTCTTGGTCTAGTATCCTCAGTGTAATATCCTCAGAGTTTAACCCTCACTGTAATATCCACAGTATAATAGCTTCAGTGTAATCTTCCCAGTGTAATATTCCCAGTGTAATATTCCCAGTGTAATATCCTCAGTGTAATATCCTCAGTGTGATATTCTCAGTGTAATATCCTCAGTTTCATATTCCCAGTCTACTATCCTCAGTCTAATATCCTCAGTCTAATATCCACAGTCTAATATCCTCAGTGTATTATCATAAGTGTAATTTCCACAGTGTTATAGCCTCAGTGTAATATCCTCAGTGTAATATTCTCAGTGTAATATCCTCAATGTTATACCCGCAATATAATATCCTCAGTGTATTACCCTCAGTGTAATATCCTCAGGGTAATATCCACAGTGTAATATTCCCAGTGTAATACTTTCAGTGTAATATCCACAGTGTAATATCCTCAGTGTAATAGCTTCAGTATAATATCCTCAGTGTTATATCCTCAGTGAAATATCCTCAGTATAATATCCTCAGTGTAATATCCTCAGTGTAATACACTCAGTGTAATATCCTCAGGATAATATCCACAGTGTAATATCCTCAGTGTAATATCCTCCGTGTAATATCATCCATGTAATATCCTGAGTGTAATATCCTGAGTGTAATATCATCAGTGTAATATACGCAGTACAATATCCTCAGTGTAATATTCTCAGTCTAATATCCTCCATGTCATAGCTTCAGTTTAATATCCTCAGGGTAATATCCTCAGTGCAATACCCTAAGTGTAATATCCTCAGTGTAATATTCTCAGTGTAATATCCTCAATGTTATACCCGCAATGTAATATCCTCAGTGTATTACCCTCAATGATATATCAGCAGTGTAATATCCTCAGTGTAATACACTCAGTGTAATATCCTCAGTGTAATACACTCAGTGTAATATCCTCAGGATAATATCCACAGTGTAATATTCCCAGTGTAATATCCTCAGTGTAATATCCACAGTGTAATATCCTCAGTGTAATAGCTTCAGTGTAATATCCTCAGTGTTATATCCTCAGTGAAATATCCTGTGTGATATCCTCAGTGTAATATCCTCAGTGTAATACCCTAAGTGTAATATCCTCAGTGTAATATCCTCAGTGTAATATCCTCAGTGTAATATCATCAGTGTAATATCCTCTGTGTAATAGCCTCAGTGTAATATTCTAAGTGTAATATCCTCAGTGTAATATCCTCTGTGTAATTTATCTGTGTTATATTCTTGGTCTAGTATCCTCAGTGTAATATCCTCAGAGTTTAACCCTCACTGTAATATCCACAGTATAATAGCTTCAGTGTAATCTTCCCAGTGTAATATTCCCAGTGTAATATTCCCAGTGTAATATCCTCAGTGTAATATCCTCAGTGTGATATTCTCAGTGTATTATCCTCAGTGTATTATCCTCAGTGTATTATCCTCAGTGTATTATCCTCAGTGTATTATCCTCAGTGTATTATCCTCAGTGTATTATCCTCAGTGTATTATCCTCAGTGTATTATCCTCAGTGTATTATCCTCAGTGTATTATCCTCAGTGTATTATCCTCAGTGTATTATCCTCAGTGTATTATCCTCAGTGTATTATCCTCAGTGTATTATCCTCAGTGTATTATCCTCAGTGTATTATCCTCAGTGTATTATCCTCAGTGTATTATCCTCAGTGTATTATCCTCAGTGTATTATCCTCAGTGTATTATCCTCAGTGTATTATCCTCAGTGTATTATCCTCAGTGTATTATCCTCAGTGTATTATCCTCAGTGTATTATCCTCAGTGTATTATCCTCAGTGTATTATCCTCAGTGTATTATCCTCAGTGTATTATCCTCAGTGTATTATCCTCAGTGTATTATCCTCAGTGTATTATCCTCAGTGTATTATCCTCAGTGTATTATCCTCAGTGTATTATCCTCAGTGTATTATCCTCAGTGTATTATCCTCAGTGTATTATCCTCAGTGTATTATCCTCAGTGTATTATCCTCAGTGTATTATCCTCAGTGTATTATCCTCAGTGTATTATCCTCAGTGTATTATCCTCAGTGTATTATCCTCAGTGTATTATCCTCAGTGTATTATCCTCAGTGTATTATCCTCAGTGTATTATCCTCAGTGTATTATCCTCAGTGTATTATCCTCAGTGTATTATCCTCAGTGTATTATCCTCAGTGTATTATCCTCAGTGTATTATCCTCAGTGTATTATCCTCAGTGTATTATCCTCAGTGTATTATCCTCAGTGTATTATCCTCAGTGTATTATCCTCAGTGTATTATCCTCAGTGTATTATCCTCAGTGTATTATCCTCAGTGTATTATCCTCAGTGTATTATCCTCAGTGTATTATCCTCAGTGTATTATCCTCAGTGTATTATCCTCAGTGTATTATCCTCAGTGTATTATCCTCAGTGTATTATCCTCAGTGTATTATCCTCAGTGTATTATCCTCAGTGTATTATCCTCAGTGTATTATCCTCAGTGTATTATCCTCAGTGTATTATCCTCAGTGTATTATCCTCAGTGTATTATCCTCAGTGTATTATCCTCAGTGTATTATCCTCAGTGTATTATCCTCAGTGTATTATCCTCAGTGTATTATCCTCAGTGTATTATCCTCAGTGTATTATCCTCAGTGTATTATCCTCAGTGTATTATCCTCAGTGTATTATCCTCAGTGTATTATCCTCAGTGTATTATCCTCAGTGTATTATCCTCAGTGTATTATCCTCAGTGTATTATCCTCAGTGTATTATCCTCAGTGTATTATCCTCAGTGTATTATCCTCAGTGTATTATCCTCAGTGTATTATCCTCAGTGTATTATCCTCAGTGTATTATCCTCAGTGTATTATCCTCAGTGTATTATCCTCAGTGTATTATCCTCAGTGTATTATCCTCACTGTAATATCCACAGTGTATTATCTTCAGTGTAATATTCCTCAGTGTATTATCCTCAGTGTATTATCCTCAGTGTATTATCCTCAGTGTATTATCCTCAGTGTATTATCCTCAGTGTAATATCCTCAGTGTATTATTCCCAGTGTACTATCCTCAGTGTAATATCCTCAGTCTATTATCCTCAGTCTAATATCCTCAGTGTATTATCATAAGTGTAATTTCCTCAGTGTTATAGCCTCAGTGTAATATCCTCAGTGTAATATCTCAGTGTAATATCCTCAATGTTATACCGCAGTGTATATCCTCAGTGTATTACCCTCAGTGTATTATCCTCAGGGTATTATCCACAGTGTAATATTCCCAGTGTAATACTTCAGTGTAATATCCTCAGTGTAATATCCTCAGTGTAATAGCCTTCAGTATAATATCCTCAGTGTATATCCTCAGTGAATTATCCTCAGTATAATATCCTCAGTGTATTATCCTCAGTGTATTATCCTCAGTGTAGTATCCTCAGTGTATTATCCTCAGTGTATTATCCTCAGTGTATTATCCTCAGTGTATTATCCTCAGTGTATTATCCTCAGTGTATTATCCTCAGTGTATTATCCTCAGTGTATTATCCTCAGTGTATTATCCTCAGTGTATTATCCTCAGTGTATTATCCTCAGTGTATTATCCTCAGTGTATTATCCTCAGTGTAGTATCCTCAGTGTATTATCCTCAGTGTATTATCCTCAGTGTATTATCCTCAGTGTATTATCCTCAGTGTATTATCCTCAGTGTATTATCCTCAGTGTATTATCCTCAGTGTATTATCCTCAGTGTATTATCCTCAGTGTATTATCCTCAGTGTATTATCCTCAGTGTATTATCCTCAGTGTATTATCCTCAGTGTATTATCCTCAGTGTATTATCCTCAGTGTATTATCCTCAGTGTATTATCCTCAGTGTATTATCCTCAGTGTATTATCCTCAGTGTATTATCCTCAGTGTAATATCCTCAGTGTATTAGCCTCAGTGTATTATTCTCAGTGTAATATCCTCAGTGTAATATCCTCTGTGTATTTATCTGTGTTATATTCTTGTCTAGTATCCTCAGTGTAATATCCTCAGAGTTTATCCTCAGTGTATTATCCTCAGTGTAATAGCTCAGTGTATTCTCCTCAGTGTAATATTCCCAGTGTAATATCCCAGTGTAATATCCTCAGTGTATTATCCTCAGTGTATTATCTCAGTGTAATATCCTCAGTGTATTATCCTCAGTGTACTATCCTCAGTGTAATATCCTCAGTCTAATATCCACAGTCTAATATCCTCAGTGTATTATCATCAGTGTATTATCCTCAGTGTAGTAGCCTCAGTGTAATATCCTCAGTGTAATATCCTCAGTGTATTATCCTCAATGTTATATCCGCAGTTATTATCCTCAGTGTATTACCCTCAGTGTATTATCCTCAGTGTATTATCCTCAGTGTAATATCCTCAGTGTATTATCCTCAGTGTATTATCCTCAGTGTATTATCCTCAGTGTATTATCCTCAGTGTATTATCCTCAGTGTATTATCCTCAGTGTATTATCCTCAGTGTATTATCCTCAGTGTATTATCCTCAGTGTATTATCCTCAGTGTATTATCCTCAGTGTATTATCCTCAGTGTATTATCCTCAGTGTATTATCCTCAGTGTATTATCCTCAGTGTATTATCCTCAGTGTATTATCCTCAGTGTATTATCCTCAGTGTATTATCCTCAGTGTATTATCCTCAGTGTATTATCCTCAGTGTATTATCCTCAGTGTATTATCCTCAGTGTATTATCCTCAGTGTATTATCCTCAGTGTATTATCCTCAGTGTATTATCCTCAGTGTATTATCCTCAGTGTATTATCCTCAGTGTATTATCCTCAGTGTATTATCCTCAGTGTATTATCCTCAGTGTATTATCCTCAGTGTATTATCCTCAGTGTATTATCCTCAGTGTATTACCCTAAGTGTAATATCCTCAGTGTAATATCCTCAGTGTAATATCCTCAGTGAAATATCCTCCGTGTAATATCATCCATGTAATATCCTGAGTGTAATATCCTCAGTGTAATATCATCAGAGTAATATACTCAGTACAATATCCTCAGTGTAATATTCTCAGTCTAATATCCTCCATGTCATAGCTTCAGTTTAATATCCTCAGGGTAATATCCTCAGTGCAATACCCTAAGTGTAATATCCTCAGTGTAATATTCTCAGTGTAATATCCTCAATGTTATACCCGCAATGTAATATCCTCAGTGTATTACCCTCAATGATATATCAGCAGTGTAATATCCTCAGTGTAATACACTCAGTGTAATATCCTCAGTGTAATACACTCAGTGTAATATCCTCAGGATAATATCCACAGTGTAATATTCCCAGTGTAATATCCTCAGTGTAATATCCACAGTGTAATATCCTCAGTGTAATAGCTTCAGTGTAATATCCTCAGTGTTATATCCTCAGTGAAATATCCTCAGTGTGATATCCTCAGTGTAATATCCTCAGTGTAATACCCTAAGTGTAATATCCTCAGTGTAATATCCTCAGTGTAATATCCTCAGTGTAATATCATCAGTGTAATATCCTCTGTGTAATAGCCTCAGTGTAATATTCTAAGTGTAATATCCTCAGTGTAATATCCTCTGTGTAATTTATCTGTGTTATATTCTTGGTCTAGTATCCTCAGTGTAATATCCTCAGAGTTTAACCCTCACTGTAATATCCACAGTATAATAGCTTCAGTGTAATCTTCCCAGTGTAATATTCCCAGTGTAATATTCCCAGTGTAATATCCTCAGTGTAATATCCTCAGTGTGATATTCTCAGTGTAATATCCTCAGTTTCATATTCCCAGTCTACTATCCTCAGTCTAATATCCTCAGTCTAATATCCACAGTCTAATATCCTCAGTGTATTATCATAAGTGTAATTTCCACAGTGTTATAGCCTCAGTGTATTATCCTCAGTGTATTATCCTCAGTGTATTATCCTCAGTGTATTATCCTCAGTGTATTATCCTCAGTGTATTATCCTCAGTGTATTATCCTCAGTGTATTATCCTCAGTGTATTATCCTCAGTGTATTATCCTCAGTGTATTATCCTCAGTGTATTATCCTCAGTGTATTATCCTCAGTGTATTATCCTCAGTGTATTATCCTCAGTGTATTATCCTCAGTGTATTATCCTCAGTGTATTATCCTCAGTGTATTATCCTCAGTGTATTATCCTCAGTGTATTATCCTCAGTGTATTATCCTCAGTGTATTATCCTCAGTGTATTATCCTCAGTGTATTATCCTCAGTGTATTATCCTCAGTGTATTATCCTCAGTGTATTATCCTCAGTGTATTATCCTCAGTGTATTATCCTCAGTGTATTATCCTCAGTGTATTATCCTCAGTGTATTATCCTCAGTGTATTATCCTCAGTGTAATATCCTCAGTGTAATATCCTCAGTGTAATATCCACAGTGTAATATCCTCAGTGTAATAGCTTCAGTATAATATCCTCAGTGTTATATCCTCAGTGAAATAGCCTCAGTATAATATCCTCAGTGTAATATCCTCAGTGTAATACCCTAAGTGTAATATCCTCAGTGTAATATCCTCAGTGTAATATCCTCAGTGAAATATCCTCCGTGTAATATCATCCATGTAATATCCTGAGTGTAATATCCTCAGTGTAATATCATCAGAGTAATATACTCAGTACAATATCCTCAGTGTAATATTCTCAGTCTAATATCCTCCATGTCATAGCTTCAGTTTAATATCCTCAGGGTAATATCCTCAGTGCAATACCCTAAGTGTAATATCCTCAGTGTAATATTCTCAGTGTAATATCCTCAATGTTATACCCGCAATGTAATATCCTCAGTGTATTACCCTCAATGATATATCAGCAGTGTAATATCCTCAGTGTAATACACTCAGTGTAATATCCTCAGTGTAATATCCTCAGTGTATTATCCTCAGTGTATTATCCTCAGTGTATTATCCTCAGTGTATTATCCTCAGTGTATTATCCTCAGTGTATTATCCTCAGTGTATTATCCTCAGTGTATTATCCTCAGTGTATTATCCTCAGTGTATTATCCTCAGTGTATTATCCTCAGTGTATTATCCTCAGTGTATTATCCTCAGTGTATTATCCTCAGTGTATTATCCTCAGTGTATTATCCTCAGTGTATTATCCTCAGTGTATTATCCTCAGTGTATTATCCTCAGTGTATTATCCTCAGTGTATTATCCTCAGTGTATTATCCTCAGTGTATTATCCTCAGTGTATTATCTCAGTGTATTATCCTCAGTGTATTATCCTCAGTGTATTATCCTCAGTGTATTATCCTCAGTGTATTATCCTCAGTGTATTATCCTCA
The DNA here is from genome assembly GCA_030390025.1 of Squalus acanthias. Taxonomy (NCBI): domain Eukaryota; kingdom Metazoa; phylum Chordata; class Chondrichthyes; order Squaliformes; family Squalidae; genus Squalus; species Squalus acanthias. The sequence goes on from JASTWF010000146.1 coordinate 491,159, forward strand.
GTGTAATATCCTCAGTGTATTATCCTCAGTGTATTATCCTCAGTGTATTATCCTCAGTGTATTATCCTCAGTGTAATATCCTCAGTTTCATATTCCCAGTCTACTATCCTCAGTCTAATATCCTCAGTCTAATATCCACAGTCTAATATCCTCAGTGTATTATCATAAGTGTAATTTCCACAGTGTTATAGCCTCAGTGTAATATCCTCAGTGTAATATTCTCAGTGTAATATCCTCAATGTTATACCCGCAATATAATATCCTCAGTGTATTACCCTCAGTGTAATATCCTCAGGGTAATATCCACAGTGTAATATTCCCAGTGTAATACTTTCAGTGTAATATCCACAGTGTAATATCCTCAGTGTAATAGCTTCAGTATAATATCCTCAGTGTTATATCCTCAGTGAAATATCCTCAGTATAATATCCTCAGTGTAATATCCTCAGTGTAATACCCTAAGTGTAATATCCTCAGTGTAATATCCTCAGTGTAATATCCTCAGTGTAATATCCTCCGTGTAATATCATTCATGTAATATCCTGAGTGTAATATCCTCAGTGTAATATCATCAGTGTAATATACTCAGTACAATATCCTCAGTGTAATATTCTCAGTCTAATATCCTCCATGTCATTGCTTCAGTTTAATATCCTCAGGGTAATATCCTCAGTGCAATACCCTAAGTGTAATATCCTCAGTGTAATATTCTCAGTGCAATATCCTCAATGTTATACCCGCAATGTAATATCCTCAGTGTATTACCCTCAATGATATATCAGCAGTGTAATATCCTCAGTGTAATACACTCAGTGTAATATCCTCAGTGTAATACACTCAGTGTAATATCCTCAGGATAATATCCAGAGTGTAATATTCCCAGTGTAATATCCTCAGTGTAATATCAACAGTGTAATATCCTCAGTGTAATAGCTTCAGTGTAATATCCTCAGTGTTATATCCTCAGTGAAATATCCTCAGTGTGATATCCTCAGTGTAATATCCTCAGTGTAATACCCTAAGTGTAATATCCTCAGTGTAATATCCTCAGTGTAATATCCTCAGTGTAATATCATCAGTGTAATATACTCAGTACAATATCCTCAGTGTAATATTCTCAGTCTAATATCCTCCGTGTCATATCTTCAGTTTAATATCCTCAGGGTAATATCCTCAGTGTAATATTCACTGTGGAATATTCTCAGTGTAATAGCTTCAGTATAATATCCTCAGTGTTATATCCTCAGTGAAATATCCTCAGTATAATATCCTCAGTGTAATATCCTCAGTGTAATACCCTAAGTGTAATATCTTCAGTGTAATATCCTCAGTGTAATATACTCAGTGTAATAGCTTCAGTGTAATATTCACAGTGTAATATCCTCAGTGTAATATACTCAGTGTAATAGGTTCAGTGTAATATTCTCAGTGTAATATCCTCAGTGTAATAACCTCAGTCTAATATGCTCAATGTAATATTCTCAGTGTAATATCCTCAGTGTAATATCCTCAGTTTATTATCCTCAGTGTAATATCCTCAGTGTAATATCCTCAGTTTATTATCCTCAGTGTAATATCCTCAGTGTAATATCCTCAGTGTAATATTCTCAGTGTAATATCCTCAATGTTATACCCGCAATGTAATATCCTCAGTGTATTACCCTCAATGATATATCAGCAGTGTAATATCCTCAGTGTAATACACTCAGTGTAATATCCTCAGTGTAATACACTCAGTGTAATATCCTCAGGATAATATCCGCAGTGTAATATTCCCAGTGTAATATCCTCAGTGTAATATCCACAGTGTAATATCCTCAGTGTAATATCCTCAGTGTAATATCCTCAGTGTAATATCATCAGTGTAATATCCTCTGTGTAATATCCTCAGTCTAATATCCTCGGTCCAATATCATCAGTGTAATATCATCAGTGTAATATCCTCAGTGTCATATTCTCAGTGTAAAATCCTCAGTGTAATAGCTTCAGTGTAATATCCTCTGTGTACTATCCCCAGTGTAATATTCTGAGTGTAATATCCTCAGTGCAACATTCCCTGTGTAATATCCTCAGTCTAATATCCTCGGTCTAATATCATCAGTGTAATATCCACAGTGTAATAGCCTCAGTGTAATATTCTAAGTGTAATATCCTCAGTATAATATCCTCTGTGTAATTTATCTGTGTTATATTCTTGGTCTAGTATCCTCAGTGTAATATCCTCAGTGTTTAACCCTCACTGTAATATCCACAGTATAATAGCTTCAGTGTAATATTCCCAGTGTAATATTCCCAGTGTAATATTCCCAGTGTAATATCCTCAGTGTAATATCCTCAGTGTGATATTCTCAGTGTAATATCCTCAGTTTCATATTCCCAGTCTACTATCCTCAGTCTAATATCCTCAGTCTAATATCCACAGTCTAATATCCTCAGTGTATTATCATAAGTGTAATTTCCACAGTGTTATAGCCTCAGTGTAATATCCTCAGTGTAATATTCTCAGTGTAATATTCTCAGTGTAATATCCTCAATGTTATACCCGCAATATAATATCCTCACTGTATTACCCTCAGTGTATTATCCTCAGTGTATTATCCTCAGTGTATTATCCTCAGTGTATTATCCTCAGTGTATTATCCTCAGTGTATTATCCTCAGTGTATTATCCTCAGTGTATTATCCTCAGTGTATTATCCTCAGTGTATTATCCTCAGTGTATTATCCTCAGTGTATTATCCTCAGTGTATTATCCTCAGTGTATTATCCTCAGTGTATTATCCTCAGTGTATTATCCTCAGTGTATTATCCTCAGTGTATTATCCTCAGTGTATTATCCTCAGTGTATTATCCTCAGTGTATTATCCTCAGTGTATTATCCTCAGTGTATTATCCTCAGTGTATTATCCTCAGTGTATTATCCTCAGTGTATTATCCTCAGTGTATTATCCTCAGTGTATTATCCTCAGTGTATTATCCTCAGTGTATTATCCTCAGTGTATTATCCTCAGTGTATTATCCTCAGTGTATTATCCTCAGTGTATTATCCTCAGTGTATTATCCTCAGTGTATTATCAGCAGTGTAATATCCTCAGTGTAATACAGTCAGTGTAATATCCTCAGTGTAATACACTCAGTGTAATATCCTCAGGATAATATCCGCAGTGTAATATTCCCAGTGTACTATCCTCAGTGTAATATCCACAGTGTAATATCCTCAGTGTAATAGCTTCAGTGTAATATCCTCAGTGTTATATCCTCAGTGAAATATCCTCAGTGTGATATCCTCAGTGTAATATCCTCAGTGTAATACCCTAAGTGTAATATCCTCAGTGTAATATCCTCAGTGTAATATCCTCGGTCTAATATCATCAGTGTAATATCCACAGTGTAATAGCCTCAGTGTAATATTCTAAGTGTAATATCCTCAGTGTAATATCCTCTGTGTAATTTATCTGTGTTATATTCTTGGTCTAGTATCCTCAGTGTAATATCCTCAGAGTTTAACCCTCACTGTAATATCCACAGTATAATAGCTTCAGTGTAATCTTCCCAGTGTAATATTCCCAGTGTAATATTCCCAGTGTAATATCCTCAGTGTAATATCCTCAGTGTGATATTCTCAGTGTAATATCCTCAGTTTCATATTCCCAGTCTACTATCCTCAGTCTAATATCCTCAGTCTAATATCCACAGTCTAATATCCTCAGTGTATTATCATAAGTGTAATTTCCACAGTGTTATAGCCTCAGTGTAATATCCTCAGTGTAATATTCTCAGTGTAATATCCTCAATGTTATACCCGCAATATAATATCCTCAGTGTATTACCCTCAGTGTAATATCCTCAGGGTAATATCCACAGTGTAATATTCCCAGTGTAATACTTTCAGTGTAATATCCACAGTGTAATATCCTCAGTGTAATAGCTTCAGTATAATATCCTCAGTGTTATATCCTCAGTGAAATATCCTCAGTATAATATCCTCAGTGTAATATCCTCAGTGTAATACCCTAAGTGTAATATCCTCAGTGTAATATCCTCAGTGTAATATCCTCAGTGTAATATCCTCCGTGTAATATCATCCATGTAATATCCTGAGTGTAATATCCTCAGTGTAATATTCTCAGTGTAATATTCTCAGTGTAATATCCTCAATGTTATACCCGCAATATAATATCCTCACTGTATTACCCTCAGTGTAATATCCTCAGGGTAATATCCACAGTGTAATATTCTCAGTGTAATATCCTCAGTGTAATATCCACAGTGTAATATCCTCAGTGTAATAGCTTCAGTATAATATCCTCAGTGTTATATCCTCAGTGAAATATCCTCAGTATAATATCCTCAGTGTAATATCCTCAGTGTAATACCCTAAGTGTAATATCCTCAGTGTAATATCCTCAGTGTAATATCCTCAGTGTAATATCCTCCGTGTAATATCATCCATGTAATATCCTGAGTGTAATATCCTCAGTGTAATATCATCAGTGTAATATACTCAGTACAATATCCTCAGTGTAATATTCTCAGTCTAATATCCTCCATGTCATAGCTTCAGTTTAATATCCTCAGGGTAATATCCTCAGTGTATTATCCTCAGTGTATTATCCTCAGTGTATTATCCTCAGTGTATTATCCTCAGTGTATTATCCTCAGTGTAATATCCTCAGTGTATTATCCTCAGTGTATTATCCTCAGTGTATTATCCTCAGTGTATTATCCTCAGTGTATTATCCTCAGTGTATTATCCTCAGTGTATTATCCTCAGGTAATATCCTCAGTGTATTATCCTCAGTGTAATATCCTCAGTGTATTATCCACAGTGTATTATCCTCAGTGTAATAGCCTCAGTGTATTATCCTCAGTGTATTATCCTCAGTGTATTATCCTCAGTGTGATATCCTCAGTGTATTATCCTCAGTGTATTATCCTCAGTGTAATATCCTCAGTGTATTATCCTCAGTGTATTATCCTCAGTGTATTATCCTCAGTGTATTATCCTCAGTGTATTATCCTCAGTGTATATCCTCAGTGTATTATCCTCAGTGTATTATCCTCAGTGTAATATCCTCAGTGTATTATCACTCATGTATTATCCTAGTGTATTATCCTCAGTGTATTATCCTCAGTGTATTTCTCAGTGTAATATCCTCAGTGTATTATTCCTCAGTGTATTATCCTCATGTAATATCCTCAGTGTAATATCCTCAGTGTATTATCCCTCAGTGTATTATCCTCAGTGTATTATCCTCAGTGTATTATCCTCAGTGTATTATCCTCAGTGTATTATCCCTGTGTATTATCCTCAGTGTAGTATCCTCAGTGTATTATCCTCAGTGTATTATCCTCAGTGTAATTATCCTCAGTGTATTATCCTCAGTGTATTATCCTCAGTGTAATTATCCTCAGTGTAATATCCTCAGTGTAATTATCCTCATGTAGTATCCTCAGTGTAGTATCCTCAGTGTATTATCTCAGTGTATATCCTCAGTGTAGTATCCTCAGTGATTATCCTCAGTGTATTATCCTCAGTGTAGTATCTCTCAGTGTATTATCCTCAGGTAATACCCTAAGTGTAATATCCTCAGTGTAATATCCTCAGTGTAATATCCTCGGTCTAATATCATCAGTGTAATATCCACAGTGTAATAGCCTCAGTGTAATATTCTAAGTGTAATATCCTCAGTGTAATATCCTCTGTGTAATTTATCTGTGTTATATTCTTGGTCTAGTATCCTCAGTGTAATATCCTCAGAGTTTAACCCTCACTGTAATATCCACAGTATAATAGCTTCAGTGTAATCTTCCCAGTGTAATATTCCCAGTGTAATATTCCCAGTGTAATATCCTCAGTGTAATATCCTCAGTGTGATATTCTCAGTGTAATATCCTCAGTTTCATATTCCCAGTCTACTATCCTCAGTCTAATATCCTCAGTCTAATATCCACAGTCTAATATCCTCAGTGTATTATCATAAGTGTAATTTCCACAGTGTTATAGCCTCAGTGTAATATCCTCAGTGTAATATTCTCAGTGTAATATCCTCAATGTTATACCCGCAATGTATTATCCTCAGTGTATTATCCTCAGTGTATTATCCTCAGGGTAATATCCTCAGTGTATTATCCCAGTGTAATATCTTCAGTGTATTATCCACAGTGTAATATCCTCAGTGTAATAGCCTCAGTGTAATATCCTCAGTGTTATATCCTCAGTGTAATATCCTCAGTGTAATATCCTCAGTGTATTATCCTCAGTGTATTATCCTCAGTGTAGTATCCTCAGTGTAATATCCTCAGTGTATTATCCTCAGTGTAATATCCTCAGTGTATTATCATCCATGTATTATCCTCAGTGTAATATCCTCAGTGTATTATCCTCAGTGTATTATCCTCAGTGTATATCCTCAGTGTAATATCTCAGTCTATTATCCTCATGTCATAGCTCAGTTTAATATCCTCAGTGTAATATCCTCAGTGTATATCCTCAGTGTAATATCCTCAGTGTATATCCTCAGTGTATTATCCTCAGTGTATATCCGCAATGTATTATCCTCAGTGTATTACCCTCAATGATATATCAGCAGTGTAATATCCTCAGTGTAATACACTCAGTGTAATATCCTCAGTGTAATACACTCAGTGTAATATCCTCAGGATAATATCCGCAGTGTAATATTCCCAGTGTAATATCCTCAGTGTAATATCCACAGTGTAATATCCTCAGTGTAATAGCTTCAGTGTAATATCCTCAGTGTTATATCCTCAGTGAAATATCCTCAGTGTGATATCCTCAGTGTAATATCCTCAGTGTAATACCCTAAGTGTAATATCCTCAGTGTAATATCCTCAGTGTAATATCCTCAGTGTAATATCATCAGTATAATATACTCAGTACAATATCCTCAGTGTAATATTCTCAGTCTAATATCCTCCGTGTCATATCTTCAGTTTAATATCCTCAGGGTAATATCCTCAGTGTAATATTCACTGTGGAATATTCTCAGTGTAATAGCTTCAGTATAATATCCTCAGTGTTATATCCTCAGTGAAATATCCTCAGTATAATATCCTCAGTGTAATATCCTCAGTGTAATACCCTAAGTGTAATATCTTCAGTGTAATATCCTCAGTGTAATATACTCAGTGTAATAGCTTCAGTGTAATATTCACAGTGTAATATCCTCAGTGTAATATACTCAGTGTAATAGGTTCAGTGTAATATTCTCAGTGTAATACCCTCAGTGTAATAACCTCAGTCTAATATGCTCAATGTAATATTCTCAGTGTAATATCCTCAGTGTAATATCCTCAGTTTATTATCCTCAGTGTAATATCCTCAGTGTAATATCCTCAGTTTATTATCCTCAGTGTAATATCCTCAGTGTAATATCCTCAGTGTAATATTCTCAGTGTAATATCCTCAATGTTATACCCGCAATGTAATATCCTCAGTGTATTACCCTCAATGATATATCAGCAGTGTAATATCCTCAGTGTAATACACTCAGTGTAATATCCTCAGTGTAATACACTCAGTGTAATATCCTCAGGATAATATCCGCAGTGTAATATTCCCAGTGTAATATCCTCAGTGTAATATCCACAGTGTAATATCCTCAGTGTAATAGCTTCAGTGTAATATCCTCAGTGTTACATCCTCAGTGAAATATCCTCAGTGTGATATCCTCAGTGTAATATCCTCAGTGTAATACCCTAAGTGTAATATCCTCAGTGTAATATCCTCAGTGTAATATCCTCAGTGTAATATCATCAGTGTAATATACTCAGTACAATATCCTCAGTGTAATATTCTCAGTCTAATATCCTCCGTGTCATATCTTCAGTTTAATATCCTCAGGGTAATATCCTCAGTGTATTATTCACTGTGGAATATTCTCAGTCTAACATACTCAGTGTAATATCCTCAGTGGAATATTCTCTGTGTACTATCCTCAGTGTAATATCTTCAGTGTAATATCCTCAGTGTAATATACTCAGTGTAATAGCTTCAGTGTAATATTCACAGTGTAATATCCTCAGTGTAATATACTCAGTGTAATAGGTTTAGTGTAATATTCTCAGTGTAATATCCTCAGTGTAATAACCTCAGTCTAATATGCTCAATGTAATATTCTCAGTGTAATATCCTCAGTGTAATATCCTCAGTTTATTATCCTCAGTGTAATATCCTCAGTGTAATATCCTCAGTTTATTATCCTCAGTGTAATATCCTCAGTGTAATATCCTCAGTCTAATATCCTCAGTATAACATCCTCAGTGTAATACCCTCAGTGTAATATCCTCAGTGTAATATCCTCAGTGTAATATTCTCAGTTTATTATCCTCAGTGTAATATCCTCAGTTTATTATCCTCAGTGTAATAACCTCAGGGTAATATCTTCAGTGTAATATCCTCAATTTAATATCCTCAGTGTATTATCCTCAGTCTAATATCCTCAGTGTATTAACCTCAGTGTAATATCCTCTGTGTCATATCCTCAACATAATATCCTCAGTGTAATAACCTCAGTGTAATAATTTCAATATCATGCCCTCAGTTTCATATCCTCAATGTTATATCCTCAATTTGATATCCTCACTCTAATAACCAGAGAATAATATTCTCAGGTGGAAAAATTCGGTCGCGCCCCATTTGGGGCGCAAATATCGTCTGGACGCAAAAATTAGCGCCTGGCGCTAATTATCGCCACTGACTGGAAACCTCACTTTTACCGCCCCGGGAGGTGAGTGGAGCGCTAAATCAGGCGCTGCACACCTGTCTTAAGGCGCAAAGGCCGAGCAGTGAGGCGCTAACTCAGCGCGCGAGTGCAGCGCAGGTGCTGCCAGTTAGCGAGGGAACACAGACACACTGGCGCCGGCCAGTTCTTAAAGGGGGGGGGCCAACTTGCTCCCCAGCCACACCCTGCTCATTGCAGCCTTGAATCTCGGCCTGGAGAGACCTGTGAATCCATTTTGCTGCCAAGGATGGAGAGGGTGAGAGAACGAGCTCAGCGCTTCACCGAGCGGGCCTTGGATGCTCTGGTTGGTGCGGTGGAGCGCAGAAGATCTATACTCTTCCCTGAGAGTGGCAGGAGGCCTTTGCCATGCGAGTACAGAAGAGTGTGGAGGGAGGTGGCTCTGAGCATCTCCTCCAGGAGCATGGTGCCCAGGACCCATGTTCAATGCCACAAAAAGTTCAACGACCTCACTCGGGTCGTCAGGGTGAGTGGCTTTTTCTCAATACCTCTCCATCCCTCCATCTCAACCTCACTCTATGGCCAGAGGGTCTTAAAACCCCAATGCACAACACTCATCCAACACCTATGGCCCTTTCATCAAACACACACACACATTCCACACTTTGCATACAGTAAGGGCTATTCACCTGTGGGAGGCACATCAGGCAAGACCATGGCTGCATACAGTAAGGGCTATTCACCTATGGGAGGCACATCAGGCAAGACCATGGCTGTATATTTACTCAGATGCTGTCCTTTTTCTTGCAGGCCAAGCTGGCGCATAATAGGAGACAGCAGCAACGGACAGGTGGAGGGCGGCCTCAGCTGCAACCCCTCAGCGATCTTGAGGAGCGCGTCCACAGGATTGTGGCAAGCCGGGTGATCGGTCCCGTCGCCACTGGAGACGCCGACCCCGTTCTGGACAGCAATGGTAAGGTCATCACCTTTTTGTCCTCTGTCCTTCCACTTGTCCCTCACAACACCAGCCTTTGACACTTTCAATCCAACTTGCTAACTCGCTGCACTTATTCCTCCCTTACTGCCACCCTGTCCTCACGCTAAAGCCACTCTTGTACCTCCCTGCTTTCAGATGGTGATTCACCAGCTGAGGAGACGGGCCCTGAAGCTGCCAGTGGGAGTGAAGCTGCAGCCGAGGAGGAAGAGGAAGCCGGAGCATCAGTGCCACCCTCTCCCGAGGAAGCCCATGCCCACACTGGGAACACGCCTTCCCTGGAGGGGAGCAGGGGGTAAGGGTCTGATGAGGGTGAAGCTCCAGGACCCAGCGGGCTGCAGCAACGCCATGGGGTAGGGAAGAACGGGGGCCTTCTCCCCAGAGGGTGAATATGCCAGCGACTCCTACTGCAATGAACGCAGAGGAGGAGCGGCTGATCGCAGAAATGAACACCCAGGCGGTGGGCATGCACACTGAGCTCATGGGTGCAGTGGGAAGGGTGCCCGAATGCATTGAGTCACTGGCAAGGAGTGTGGAGCACTTCGCTGTAGCACAGGCAGATGCCACACTAAAGCTTAGTGCTGCAATTCAGTCACTGACTGCCATGATCCCATCTCTGACTGCTCTCATGCAGACTCAGATTGAGGCCACGCGAGCACTGACTGCTGCCAACCTCGATGGTTCGTTCACATGTCCCCGGGGCTCTCACCGCGCCGCAGCAGGCCAGCAATCTGTGCTCCAGCAGATTGCTCCGGATGCTGAAGTGCTGCCCCGTGGGAGTGCCAGTGTGTCGGTCGAGCAGGGAGTTGCTGTCCTCTCTCACGATGACAGCATTCCTGCTGCCAACACTGTCACTTCTCCACTGCACTTGCCACCGCCTGTAGGACAGACTGCTGCCGCCCATGCAGAGTTGGTGCAGTCTGCAGCCGGGCCCTCCAGGCCCAGAACTGGTCGAGGCCGTCCTTCAGGGGCATCTGCAGTGTCAGGGTCTGACAATCAGCAGCCTTCCACCAGCCTTGCTGCAGCCACTGAGGTCCCATTACGGAGGAGCAGTAGGGTTAGAAGGGGGGAAGTGCGCAAGGGAAGGAGATCACCCTTGAAGGGCAAAAAGTAGGAGGTGTGACAAAATGCTGGTCATTTTTTTATTAAAGGCCGAGGTTCGTGGTTCAACTTTTGTTTTGTGTTTTGGACATTATCTCCAGGTTGTGAGAACCAGTTATGTTAATGACTGTTTTTTTGTGTTTATTTCTATGAGTTTGTCATGAGGAAATGACACACACAGAGTTTGTAAAATAAATAAGTTTTTGTATTCAAAATATACATGTTTGGTGTTTGGAATCATTGGTGCCTTGGCCGGCTTAGGGGTTGCGTGCTGGGTTCATTGATGTTGTTAGCAATGGCAGAAGCCATTTCCACAGCAGGGGCCCTAGAAGCGGCTTGCTATCAGCCGTTGACGGACAGCCCTTGCAGTTTCACCATTGTGGGCCGCCCTCCCGCCTTGGTGCTGCTGATGATCATCCTCCTCGTCCTCTTCCTCCTCTTCCTCCTCCTCCTCTGGTGGTGCTCCAAGGCCTGGTGGCATTGGCTGGGTCCTGACGATTGCCATGTTATGCAACATGCAGCACACAACTACGAAGTTGGATACTCGCTCAGGCGAGTACTGCAGGGCTCCTCCAGAATGGTCGAGACAGCGGAACCGTTGCTTCAGCACGCCGATTGTGCGCTCAATGATGTTCCTGGTAGCTTGATGGCTCTCGTTGTACCGCAGCTCAGCAGGGGTGTTGGGCGTACGGAGCGGTGTCATCAGCCAGGTGCTCAATGGATACCCCTTGTCCCCGAGAAGCCAACCAACTGGCTGATGCGGTGCCTCGAAAAGTTCTGCCACAGTAGTCTGGTGCAGGATGAAAGCATCGTGGCAGCTGCCAGGATAGTGGGCATTGACAGCGAGTATCAGCTGTCTGTGGTCACAGACCAACTGAACATTCAAGGAATGGAACCCCTTTCTGTTCCGGAAATCCTCGGCATTCTCATGTGGAGCACGCAAAGCCACATGCGTGCAGTCAATGGCGCCCTGCACCATGGGGAAGCCCGCTATCCTCGCAAAGCCCAGAGCGCGGTCACGCTGCTTGTCTAGGGTCATGGGGAAAGAGATGAACTCTCGTCTCCTTTTAAAGAGGGCATTTGTGACCTGCCGGATGCAGCAATGCACCGCGAACTGGGAGATATTGGCGAGGTCCCCAGCAGCAGCTTGAAATGAGCCAGTAGCATAGAAGTTGAGAGCCACTGTGACCTTCACTGCCACCGACAGAGACGTCCTGGACCTCAGTTGAGGCTGCAGATCTGGCTGCAGCAGGTGGCAGAGCTCAGTGACCACCTCCTTGCTGAATCGCAGCCTTCGCAAACACAGCTCCTCAGACATATGAATGTAGGAGAGCTGTTCACGATATACCCTGGGAGGGTAAGCTCTCCTGTACAGACGCCTGTTGGCCCTCCTCCGTCTGGCCACCATTGCCACTCTTTCTCTGCGTCTCTGTGTCCTCCGATTCAGCTGGAGCAGGACGACGCCCCCATTCAGTGCAGCCCCCATAGTCTCTTTGCAAGCAAAGTTATGAAGGACAGCAACCAAAGTACCAGCGAAGTTAGGATCAGTAGGCAAAACTACCTCACAAAGCGTTGACTCAATGCAGAAGTCTCTCTTTCTCTCTCTCCGAATCTCTCTCTCTCTCTCAGAACGAGTGGTGCAAAAATGTCAACCACAGAAAAAGACAGGAAGAGGCCCCCTTTAAATAGCGCCCCCCCCCAGCCCCACAGCGATTGATAGCGTTCCAGTCTTCCGGTCATTGGATGTGGCAGGCGGTAAGGCAGGGGGCGCCACTCAATTTCCGCTCCGGGGCGCCACAAGGGCGTTGCACCATGGAATGACGTCACAATCTGCGCGCGCAGGTGGTCGCGGCGGTAAAGTTTAGCGCCGCCGCACAATGTCTAGTTAAGTTCCTGAGCGGCGCAAACATCGCTGCGCCCGGGCGCTAGCGGCTTTGCGCCCCATTAGCGCCCTCTTAAGGCGCTAACGGGAGGTGCAACCAACTGAATTTTTCCCCCATAGTGTCATATCATCAGTGTAATATCTTCATCGTAATATCTTCAGTTTAATATCATGAGTGGAATATCCTGAGTGTATTTTCCTCAGTGTAATATCCTCAGTGTATTATCCTCAGTGTAATATCCTCAGTGTAATATCCTCAGTGTAATATCCTCAGTGTATTATCCTCAGTGTAATATCCTCAGTGTAATAGCTTCAGTGCCCAAGTCAAAGTCAGTGAATGCATCTTCAAAAGCCGTCTCCTACCAACTGCACCACTAGCCTCATGCACTGCTCAATGCACAACCCCCAATCACTCACCTACCAACAATCTGCACCAATGATGTGGCACATCTCCCATTCCTAGCCTCACCTCTCAGCACCTTGGAGGAGACGGTGCAGGCCATTCTTGGCAGGGGTCATAGTTGAGCCCTTGGCCTTCAGCGGGGCTGAAAGAATACAAGATACGTGTATCCTCATACGTGATCCTCCTTCTAGCATGCACCTCTTGCTTTCCTGCCCTCCCGTCACCACAACTCCATCCTTGTGCATTCCTCATTTCACACACCCAAGAAATGCAGCCTGCCCAGCCAATGGGTCAACAAGAAGAGGCAGCATGCCCAGCAAGTGGGACCGCAGGCAGATGATTCCATCCCGGATATCCCAGCCACAAAGGGGCTGTCTGGGATGTATCCTTCTGTCTGATTCGTCCTCTTTGGCTTCCTCCTCTTCTGCGTCTTCCTCTTCCCTCTGCAAGCGGATGCTGTAAATGTGAAATGACAGCATAAAATGCTGGAAATACACAGTTGGTCAGGCAGTATGTCGACCTGAGACGTGAACTCTGTTTCTCTCTCCAGGGATGTTGCGTGACCTGCTGAGCATTCGCAGCATGTTCTGTCTTCTCAACGTCCCACATTTACCATCCGAGCCCTTGCAAGCATCCAGCAGCACTCCCAAAACACTTAAAAAACTTTTCACATCTATTGCAGCAAGCCACCACTTCAATAAAATCAAACAAAAACAGTCCAAACCCTTAAATTCAAACTTACCTGAATGATGTGTGTGTCCCTTTAAGAGCTGCAGACTGTCAGCCTGCTTGCATGTGAGGTTAACCTGGTGTGCTTAGGATCCAGTGCTGAATTCAGCGCTAGGGTCAGAGTTTGCGTTGGTGAGCTTAAGTTGCCGTTGATGTCACCATGCCGCCATTTTTTTTTGCAGAGCATTGCCAGTTACCGACAGCACAAAGGGGAAGAGGAATATGGCAGCCCTCACAGGAACCACCTCCAGCTGGCAAAAGAGCGGCGGCCGAGTGGCGGTGAGCACATGAATTTCTAGCCCAAAGACTTGCATTTATATAGCGCCATTCACGACCACCGAATGTCCCAAAGCGCTTTACAGCCAATGAAGTACTTTTGAAGTGTAGTCACTGTTGTAATGTAGGAAACGCGGCAGCCAAAATATGTGCACAGCAAGATCCCACAAACAGCAATGTGATAATGACCAGATCATCTGTTTTAATGAAGTTCATTGAAGGATAAATATTGGCCAGGACACCGGGGATAACTCCCCTGCTCTTCTTCGAAATAGTGCCACGGAATCTTTTATGTCCACCTGAGAGAGCAGACGGGGCCTCAGTTTAACGTTTCATCCAAAAGACAGCACCTCTGGCAATGCAGCACTCCCTCAGCACTGCACTGGAGCATCAGCCTAGATTTTTGTGCTCAAGTCTCTGGAGTGGGACTTCAACCCACAACCTTCTGACGCAGAGGCGAGGGTACTGCCCACTGAGCCACAGCTGGCACTACTGAGCCACAGCTAACACTATGTAAACAAATATGTGAAATGATAAAAGACGTAGAATAATAACCCCTAAATAAACTGGCAAGCAGAGGTACAGGGAATGCAGTTTTTACAATGTGTGGAGGACTCCTTTCTTACCATCAGTGTGTAAAAAGCCGAACAAGAGAGGGTGCATTGCTGGCTCTAGTAATGAGAAATGAACCAGCGTGGGGGGAAATCTAGGCAATAGCGATCATAACATAATAAGGTTTAAGATAAAGATTGAGAAGGACATCAGTAAGACAAAGAACAAAGTAATAAATGGAAAAAAGCTGATTTTAGGAGCTGTGAATGGAACTAGGGAAAGTAAACTCAAAAAATTTACTGACAAACAAAGTAACATTTGAAGGCAAATTATTGACTTCGTTAGTAAATTGGCTGAGTGGCAGAAGACAGAGTGTAGGGATAATTGGCAGGATGTGACTAGTGGTGTCCCGCAAGGATCTGTGTTGGGGCCTCAACTATTCACCGTATTTATTAACGGCTTAGATGAGGGAATAGAAAGCTACAAATCCAAGTTTGCCGATGACACAAAGACAGGCAGCATTGTAAGCAGAGTAAATGGAAGCATAAAATTACAAAGAAATATTAATAGATTAAGCGAATGGGCAAAACTGTGGCAAATGGATTTCAATGTAGGCAAGTGTGAGGTCATCCACTTTGGACCTAAAAAGGATAGAACAGAGTACTTTCTAAATGGTGAAAAGCTAGAAACAGTGA
This sequence comes from Squalus acanthias, assembly GCA_030390025.1. NCBI lineage: Eukaryota > Metazoa > Chordata > Chondrichthyes > Squaliformes > Squalidae > Squalus > Squalus acanthias. Next base: position 506,495 of record JASTWF010000146.1, read on the forward strand.
AGGTCCAAAGAGACTTGGGGGGTCCAGGTACATAGATCATTAAAATGTCATGAACAGGTACAGAAAATAATCAAAAAGGCTAATGGAATGCTGGCCTTTCTATCTAGAGGACTAGAATACAAGGGGGTAGAAGTTATGCTGCTGCTGTACAAAACCCTGGTTAGACCACACCTGGAGTACTGTGAGCAGTTCTGGGCACCACACCTTAGGAAGGATATATTGGCCTTGAAGGGAGTGCAGCGTAGGTTTACCAGAATGATACCTGGACTCCAGGGGTTAAATTACGAGGAGTGATTACACAAACTAGGGTCGTATTCCCTGGAATTTAGAAGTTTAAGGGGTGATTTGATCGAAGTTTTCAAGATATTAAGAGGAACAGATAGGGTAGAGAGAGAGAAACTATTTCCGCTGGTTGGGGAGTCTAGGACTAGGGGGCATAGTCTAAAAATTAGAGCCAGACCTTTCAGGAGTGAAGTTAGGAAACACTTCTACACACAAAGGGTGGTAGAAGATTGGAACTCTCTTCCGCAAACAGCAATTGATGCTAGGGGTTAATTGTTCATTTTAAATTTGAAACTGATAGATTCTTGTTAACCAAAGGTATTAAGGGATATGGGGCAAAGGCGGGTAAATGGAGTTAGGTCGCAGATCAGCCATGATCTCATTGAATGGTGGAACAGGCTCAAGGGGCTAAACGGCCACCTCCTGTTCCTAACAGCAGTGAGAAATATTTAAAAATGTGATCAATAGAGTCCAGGAGAAATATATCCCGCTAAAAACCAAGAACAAACTAGCCAGTAATGACACACCATGAATGAATAAAGCAATGAGGGGAAAATTGAAACTAAAGAAAAAGGCATACACTAAATACATAGACAACAAAAGAGAGGGTGACAAAAGGGAATACAAAGAGGTCAGGAAAGACGTCAAAAAACAATTAGGAAGACAAAGAGAAACTAAGAAATTAAATTATCAAGGACTGTGAAAAGAAATGGTAAGGTATTCTACAGACACATCAATAACAAAAGTGGTAGGAATGATAATGGAATCCTTACTCAAAGATGTTACGGACAAACATCTAGAAACTGAAAACATAATAAAGAAAAGTCAGCACGGATTCCAAAAGGGAAGGTCATTCTTGAAGAAGTAAGAGAAAGGTTAGATAAGGGTAATGTGGTAGCAATGTTACCTTGAATTTTTTTGGGGGTGCGCGGCACCTTTAACGGGCTGTGCAGCCCGTTCAGATTCCCGCGCATATGCGGTTTTTCCTATTGGAAAGCCGGCAAGTGACCTGCACGGGAGCTCCAGACAGCTGTGCAGCCACGAACATTGTGTAGTAGATGTAATATTTTTTGATTTCCAAAAAGCCTTCGATAAGGTACCGCATAGGCGATTCATGACTAAGTTCAGAGCATGTGGAGTCAGGGGACAAGTAGCAGAATGGACAGCAAGCTGGCTACAGAACTGAAAACAGAGAGTAGGGCTTAAAGGTAATGATTCAGATTGGCAAATGATGGGAAGTGGTGCTCCACAGGGCTCGGTGCTGGGACTTCTGTTGTTCACCATTTACAGAAATGATTTGGAATCGGGAATCGGAAGTGCAATTTCAAAATTTGCTGATGACACCAACTTGGGGAGCGTAGTGAATACAGAGGAGGACTGCGACAAAATACAGGAAGACATTAATAAACTTGCAGAATGGACGTGTAATTGGCAAATTAACTGCGATATAGATAAGTGTGATGTAGTACATTTTGGTAGGAAGAATAAGGAGGCCACATACTCCTTAGAAAATGTGTCTAAATGGGGTAGAGGAACAGAGGGATCTGGGAGTACAGATAAATAAATCACTAAAAGTAGTGATGCAGGCTAATTAGGCCATAAAAAAGCAAACAAAGCACTGGGGTTGTTTCTGGAGGGATGGAATTGAAAAGCAGAGAAGTTATGTTACACTTGTATAGAACCTTGGTTAGACCACACTTGGAGCACTGTGCACAGTTCTGGTCTCCATATTATAAAAAGGACATAGAGGCACTGGTGAAGGTGAAAAAAAGATTTACTTGAATAATACCAGAACTGAGAGGTTATACCTATCGGGAACGACTGAACAGGCTGGGGCTCTTTTCTTTAGGACAGAGAGAAGACTGAGGGGTGACCTGATAGAGTTCTTTAAAATTATGAAAGGGTTTGATAGGGTAGACATAGACAAGATGTTTCCACTTGCAGGGGAGACCAGAACTAGGGGCCATTAATATAAGATAGTCACTAATAAATCCAATAGGGAATTCAGGAGAAACCTCTTTACCCAGAGAGTGGTGAGAATGTGGAACTCATTACCACAGGGAGTGGTTGAGGCGAATAACACAGATACGTTTAAGGAAAGCTAGATAAACACATGAGGGTGAAAGGAATAGAAGGTTATGTTGATGGGGTGAGATGAAGAGGGGTGGGCGGAGGCTCATGTGGAGCATAAACACTGGCATAGACCAGTTGGGCCGAATGGCCTGTTTCTGTGCTGTGAATACTTTGTAACTTTGTAATAGCCTTAGTGTAAGTGCATTACCCTCAGTGCAGTACGTATAGTAGACTCAGTGGAACTGCCTCAGTTCAATACACTCAATGTAATAACTTTGCTTGGTTCCCTTTCAGTGTTTGCTATAGTGTTTTGTGTACTGAGAAGTGTTTCCTTCCCTCTGCAGTGAGAGCCCCCTCCTCTTTAAGAGGTGCTGGCTGCCTTTAAGGAGCTTGAGATATGCCTGGTGTCCAACTTCCAAAGAGTTGTATAGCCAATGAATACCACCCTGACTCATGATAATGAGCAGGCAGCAGGAATATAATGAGCAGCTTGGGATAATGCTAACAGGCACATCGAGTCTGCGTTCCGCTCCTGTGCACCCCTCACCCCGTGCACCCCTCACCCTCTCCATCCCTCGACCTGTGCACCCCTCGCCCTGTCCACCACTCGACCTGTGCACCCCTTACCCCGTGCACACTCGCCCTGTCCACCACTCGACCTGTGCACCCCTCGCCCTGTCAACCACTTTACCTGTGCACCCCTCACCCCGTGCACCCCTCGTCCTGTGCACCCCTCGCCCCGTGCACCCCTCACCCCGTGCACCCCTCGTCCCGTGCACCACTCGACCTGTGCACCCCTCGCCCTGTCCACCACTCGACCTGTGCACCTCTCGCCCCGTGCACTCCTCACCCCGTGCACCCTCACCCCGTGCACCCCTTCGCCCTGTGCACCCCTTACCCGTGCACCCCTCGTCCCGTGCACCACTCAACCTGTGCACCCCTCGCCCTGTCCACCACTCGACCTGTGCACCCCTCGCCCCGTGCACCCCTCGCCCTGTCCACCACTCGCCCCGTGCACGCCTCGCCTCTGCTCCTCACCCCTCTGCACCCCTCGCCCTTTGCACACCTCGCCCTGTACAACAATTTCTCTGTGCACCCCACACACTGTGCATCCCGCCTCTGTATACCGCTCACTCTGTCCAGTGCAGCCATCGCCCTGGGTACCCCTATCCCCTATGTTCCCCTGTCCTCTATGCTCCCCTGCCCCTTGTGTTCCCCGTCCCCCTGCACGCATTGCCCCCGTATGCACCCTCTTTAAAAAGCCAGCACAAACAGGATGGGCCGAATGGGCACTGTCTATTCTGCATGATTCTATGATTCTATAATTTTATGATACTCAGAACACTCCCCTCCCCCACTCCCTTTCACTCTCCTACAATCACTGCACCACATGTCACTCCACCTCCTTCTCACACTCACACTCCCCCACACCTCACATCTGACATACTGCATGCCAGCTAATCTACCATGACTGGCACATTCTCTAACCACCCCACAGACTGGGACTGAAACATTCCCTTCCCTCTTGCAGGAGAAGTTCGGCCACAACCTGGGCCAGGAGTCTGTGCCAGGAGGAGGCTGAGCCGCCTGCTCCCTCTCTCCCCCTCGATGATAACGTGCTGGGCATCACGGGCAGGGGGAGAGTCACGGCCGCGGCCAGTGGTGACCCTGGAGCTGACGTCACACAAGGTCTCTTCACACCTTATCCTCTTCCCTCCTTACTTCTCTCTCACCCCACACACTGCGTGACAAACTGCAGCTGCTTTCCCCAGACACTTCTCTGTCTGCTCTCCCTTCACACTAAAGCCTAACCCTTGCCTCTCTTTCATTTCAGGTGCTGAAGATTTGAAGATAGCTCAGCTAGTGGAGGAAGAGGAGGCCAGCCTTCCTGATACTGCAGCATCACTCATTCACACTCCTGCAAGCACCAGCTCAGAGATTGGTGCCATGCGTACTGTACAGGCTAGGCTAGAGGAGGGGTCCTCATGTGGTGAATCACTGGGCACAAGTGTGCAGAAGCTGGGGCAGAGGGATAGGATGCCACAGGTGCCAGCTCATCGGAGGGCGAGATCACAAACTAGCTCTGGTACAGAGGACTCGGATACTGACTTCGAGGGCCCAGGATACTGAAGAAGGCTGATGGGTATCTACCAGGAAATGCTGGGGTCACTGGAAAGCCTGCCAGAGAGCTTGTGCACAATGGCTCAGAGCATGGAGGGGTCATGCTCCAACTTGTGTCGGGGCTTCGAGCAGAGCACGGAGACCATTCTGTCCAACATGGAGCGAGCGGTCAGCTCCATCAACACCACAATGACACCTCTCACCATGGGGCCTCTCCTGACATCGCTCACAGCTGAAATGGAAGCTCAGGCAGCTGCCATCTTGGCTTTGGGGGCCAGTGTTGACAGGGGCTTCCATAGTGTCACCTCAGTCCTCCACTCACTTCGAGCCTGAGGAGAGCTGAGGCCCAGTCCCAGGAGAGTGGCCTGGCTCCATTGAGAGGCACCCGGTGTCCTCTCTCAGGATGACAGCATGCCTGTTCCCCCGCGACCCACTCTGCCAATAGCCCTGTTAGTGCCACACAGCCAGCTGGGCTAGACTGCCCCGGCCCAGACCGAGAGGCTGCAGTCTGTAGCTGGGCCCTCAAGGCCCAGAGCTGCTCGAGGTTGCCTACCACAATCATCTGAAGAGTCCGCGATGGAAGCTCAGCAGCCTCCCAGCTCCCAAGCAGTAAACACTGGGCAACACCTCATATGAGCAGAAGGATAGGAACAGGAGCGCACAAGACTAAGGGTGATTCATAATTATTTCTGAAAATTGTTAGATAGAGATGGAATTGAATTGTTTGCTCAATGTATTTTTTGTTCTGGATTTGGTGTTTTTTGTTTATTTCTGTCGTGAAGTAAGGCAAGACTCATGAGGCTGGAGTGAATGGCGATAGTACGGATTGTGGTGCGGACTGCAGGACTGTTGGTGTATTCATAGAATCATAGAATCATACAGCACAGAAGGCGGCTGTTCGCCCCATCGTCCCTGTGCTGGCTCTTTGAAAGAGCTCTCCAATTAGTCCCACTCCCCTGCTCTTTTCCCATAGTCCTGAAAATGTTTCCTTTTTAAGTATTTATCCAATTCCCTTTTGAAAGTTATTATTGAATCTGCTTCCCCCGCCCTTTCAGGCAGCGCATTCCAGATCACAACAACTCGCTGCGTAAAAGAATTTCTCCTCACCTCCCCTCCTTATTTACTCGATCAAAACTCTTCATAATTTTGAACACCTCTGTTAAATCTCCCTTTAGCCTTCTCTGCTCTAAGCAGGACAATAACAGCTTCTCTCGACTCTCCACATAAATGAAGTCCCTAATCTCTGGTTTAATTCTAGTCAATCTCCTCTGTACCCTCTCCAAGGCCTTGACATCCTTCCTAAAGTCTGGTATTAAACACAATACTCCAGATGAGGCCTAACCAGTGATTTATAAAGGTTTAGCATAACTTCCTTGCTAGTGTACTCTATGCCTCCATTTATAAAGTCAGACATCCCAAATGCTTTTTTAACAGCTTTATCAACTTGTCCTGCCACCTTCAAAGATTTCTGTACAGACACCCACAATTCTCTCTATTCCTGCACCCCCTTTAGAATTGTACCATTGAGTTTATATTGCCTCTCCTCATTCTTCCTACCAAAATGCATCACTTCACACTTCTGAGTTAAATTCCATCTGCCACGTGTCCGCCCATTTCACCAGTCTGTCTGTGTCCTCCTGAAGTCTGTTACTATCCTCCTCACTGTTTACTATGGGCCAGAAATTCGGGTCTCCACGGGTGAGTACGCGCTGTGTACTCACCCGTAGACCCAACGAAAGTGCCGGTTTTGCGCATGCGCTGGAAACCGGAACTTCCGTTCCCTTGAAGGATGGGGTTCGGAGGTCAAACGCGTGCGCCGGAGAGGCAGCGCGCACGCAGCGAACTTCCGGTTTTTTTACAGGTCTTGAAGTGAGGGTAAGTCCCTGGCAGCTGCGCAGGGAAAAAGCAGGCGCAAGGCCTGCTTTTAACAAGGTAAGTGGTGAATTAAGTGAAATTTAAACATTTTTTCCACAGGTTTATCTTTTTTAAATACTTTAAAGAAAGGTACGTTTATTTTTAGCCCCGTTAAAAACTGTAATTATTTTTTTCAAAAATTTAAATTTTTGTTTAAAATAGTTAAATTATGTAATTTATAGTTATTTTTAAAATGTGATTTTAAAAAAAAATATATTTGAAGTTTTAGTTAGGTTTTGGGGGGTGATCTCTATTCATAGATTTGACAGGTCTTCCTGTCAAATCTATGAATGGAGATTCCCTGCTCTCCATGGCCCACGTGATCCCAGGGGACGCTTCGAACTAACTGCGCCCCTGGGATACGCGATCACTGCACACCGGCAGCTGGAGGAGGCCCAGGACCAGAATCCCACACGGGCCCAGAGCACAACGGCAGGCGCGCTAGGTAAGTGAAGGTCAGGGGCTTGCACCCGCGGGAAGCCTCCGACCTGAATTTCTGCCCCATTATATTTCCAAATTTTGTTTCATCCGCAAACTTTGAAATTATGCCCTGTATATACAAGTCCAAGTCATTAATATATATCAAAAAGAGCAGTGGTTCTAATACCAATCACTGGGGAGCACCACTGTATACCTCCCTGCCGTCTGAAAAACATCCGCTCACCACTGTTCTCTCCTTTCTGTCCCTGAGCTAATTTTGAATCCATGCTGCCACTGTCCCTTTTATCCCATGGGCATTAATTTTGCTAACAAGTCTATTATGTGGCACTTTATCAAACGCCTTCTTGAAAGTCCATATACACAATATCGCACTACCCTTATCAACCCTTTCCGTTACTTCATCAAAGAATTCAATCAAATTTGTCAGACATGATTTGCCTTTATAACCAATTTGTGTTGGCTTTCATCTATTAACTCACGTTTTTCCAAAAGACAATTTTGTCCTGGATTAGTGTCTCGGGAAGTTTCCCCACTCCCTCTGGAACAGTCCAGGCAGTGGGAGCTTGAGGACGCTAATTGTTTGCTTGAAGATGTTCCTTGAGGCAGTACGGCTCACATTGTAGGCCTGCTCTGCTACTGTGCCTGGATTCCTGACAGGAGTCATAAGCCATGTCCGGAGGTAGCCCTTGTCGCCCAGTAGCCAGCCTCTAACCTGCCGGCCTGGTTGGAATAAAGGCAGCGCAGAGGACTGGCGCAGGGTGAAAGAGTCATGACTGCTGCCGGGATATGGGGCACAGACCTGCATGATGCGCTGCCTGTGGTCACAAAGCAGCTGGGCATTGAGGCAGTGGAATCCCTTTCAATGATAAAGATGCCAGGCTGGTGCTGGAGAGTGCACAAGGCAATGGGGGTGCAGGCCATGGCACCTTGCACCCTGGGGAAGTCTGCCATGTGGGCAAAGCCTAGTGCTCTCTCGTTCTGCTTCGCTCTTTCCATGGGGAAGGAGATGTTGGTGTCCCTCCTGGTGTAGAGAGCCTCAGTGATCTCCCTGATGTGACGGTGGACTGCGAACTGTGAGATGTTGCTAATGTCACCTGCTGCAGCCTGAAAGGAGCCCGTTGCACAAAGGTTAAGGGTCACGGTTATTACCTGCGAGCAAATGGTGACCCGAATATTGGGCCTTGGACCTCATTACTATCATATTAATGCCAGCACAGTGGTCCACAGCTAAGTGGTCGGAGGCCTCGGACTTGGTATTGCAGGAGTCGGGGAGGGATTGGGGGTCTCACGGTCAGAGGTCAGGGGAAGGACATCCAGGGCCGGGGTCAGGGTCTGGAGGTCGGAGGTCGGGATCGGGAGTGGCAGCAATCGGGATGGTGATTGTGGTAAATACTTAACTTATTTTACTTAGGCGATGTTCAGGGTTGGTTTTCCAAACCAGTGTTGGAGCAGAGACCCGAAGCAGGCGTTAGGCCCCTTATTTGCTTAAGCAAAGGGTTAAACGCCTGCTTGAGGTGTGGGTAAAGGATCCCTCTTGCTTGTCCTTACCCAATATGATGCGCTTCCTGTCCGCCATTTTGTAGGCCAGGTAGCACCTGAAAAACGGGCGTTACATGACCCAACTTATAGAACATAAGACATAACCCGCAGTAGGTCAGTTACTTGGCAGCTGCACCTTAATGGAGAAGACCCTTTTTTGTTCATGTAGCCCACCGCACTGTGCCTTGGGGCATGCTGGCCACAGGGGTGCCCGTTATTGGGCAGTCTACACTTGCTGTTGCTGTTTGATGGGAAAACTGGTGGCCCTGCTGAACAGTGCTTCAGTCACCTGTTTAGTACATCTGTGGACAGTAGATTGACTGGCACTGCAGATGTTCCCTGTGCGAGTTTGGAAGGAGCTGGAGGCTTGACCGTTGTGGTGCTGTGGTGACGGTGACTGCCACTGGCGGCGATGCCCGAATGGTGGAGCTTGGCAGCAGGTCTCCTTGAAACAGACGGAACAGCCTGTACCTGCCTCCATGGTGAACCCGGGCATTGCCAGGGTTACAGTGCTGGGCCTGTAGATATGACCGGGCTCGTTGTGGGAAGGGCCCTGGCATCCTCCTTTTCTCATCCTCCGTTAAATCCAGGGTCCTCAGGACAATCCCCACAGTTTTACAGGAGAGTGGCAGCAAAAAGAAACGGGCAGTGTCGCTGGAGAGCAAATGGAGCGGGCTGTGCGTTGAAGGTCCATCTGAAATGGGCACGGTGAGGGCACTGTCTGACAGCAGGAATATCACAGGTTGTCCCATTGAGTGTGAACCTTGAACTGGTAATAAAACTCTAGACAATCGGGTAAACGGCTCAGGGATTCAAGGAGCGGCGCTGAGCTGTGGATTTCCAGCTTAGAACCAGAAACACTGCCAATGTTACCGGCAGAACAGCAGGTCCCTCGCATTACCTTGGTCATATCTAATATCATACAATGCAAACCACTTAGCAGCGAACGTGCTGACACAGAGGGGGAGGGGGGGGGCAATCTTACTCTACCCTGGGGGAGATTTTTGTGAGGACGGGAAGGGGAGATAATATTCAACCATCCCAAACGCTAGCGCTGGGAGGAAAGTTCCAGTCATCCATGGAGGTCACCTTAAGAGTCATGTTTTTGATGTTCAATCGTTACTTCAATAGTTACTTCTTTGAACTACTGAAAGAAATATGCTCCCAACAGATGTTTTATTCTCTGAATTAACCGTTAGAGTGCAGGGGCATTCAGAAGCATGATGTCGACATGCTAAGTAAGACAGTGGGAGAGCACGGGGGAGCTGCAGCTATCTGAAGCACACCCTGGATCGAATGAAGATTTTAATGGTGCATTTCTGATAAGGGCCAAGAATCCTGCAAGAATATTCAAAGCTTTAAGCGGCCATCCATCAGCCCAACAATGCGCTGACACTCTACTGATTTATGGTCAGTCTTCCCGCCGCTGATTCCTCACCCCCAGACACTGCTCTAAGTGTGAGGTGGGGGGGGTGGGGGGGGGGGGGGGGTGGAAACGGCATTTGAAATATTAGAAAATGGGACAGGAAAATCTGTTAAAGAAAACGTATGATACACAAAAAATAAGCGGCGTTGAGTAAGGCTGCGATCATTAATCCCTTTCTTTGTGGCCTGCTCCTGTCCTGTCCTGTTCGATGCTGCTTCCTGGAGTCTGAGCAAGGGGCTCATTTACACTGTCACTTAATCTCCCTTGGCGTTCGTCAAGGGCTGAAATATTAAACAGATTTTTTTTTAAATACTAATCGGAATATTTAAATAATCTTTTGTGTTAGTCCCTAATTATTTGTATTGTCTTTGCTCTCTGCCAGTTTATTTATGAATTATCTTCTCTAATATTTGGTTTGCAATTCTTTGCTCACGCTGGTATGTTCAAAGTGATTCTTCTTATCGTTTTAAACGCTGTTTACTGTGTAAAATCACAGACATCTTGTTATTCAGCAATCTCCCTGTGCGTTTTTAAATTGCGCCTTTACCCCTTCGACTAAATTGTGATTAAGTGTCTGAGTTATGTTCCCGACATTTATTTTACACATTAAACCAGACTGCCTGGTGATTTTTGTTACTGGACTAGTGACACAGAAGATCCCGAGTTCAAAACCTAAATTGAATTCGATACAAATTGTGGTCATGTGTGCACCCTCATGTGATAAGTCGACCGCGTTGTGGAAACCCAACTGGTTCACTTGTGCCCTTCAGACAGCAGCCTGGTACCCGGCCTACCTGTGATTGGAGTCCCCACATTGTATGGTTGACACAGTGCCCTCAGGGACACGAGGGGTGGCCAATTGACAGTCTGAATCCCCAGAACTAATAAAATGAATTAAAATGCTGCAAACTGATTTTTTTTTTCCGCACCATATATGCAGGGTGACATCTTCCCTCCCGTGCACCTCTCTCTCTCTCTCTCACACACACACAGAATGAGTCACCAGGAGCTAGAACTCCTGTTCTCCTCCACCCGTTGTCATGTGCCGTAGGTTACTGTGCTGCACTCGGAGATTCTAGTTGAACAGGGCCAGGGTTCACACTGCGACGCCACCGTCAACCTCTCTCCCACACATCAACTTGGCCACAGTTGAGAAATGCCAACTCCTCAAACCTCAATAACATTTCCAACCCGGGCTCCGGGTTCCAGGCAGCACACTAGGCCGATGTGGAGGAAACCTCATGTATATCTTGGCACTTTAAATATTAAATGAGCAATTTTACAGATAAGTGTCGTGATTAATTTTGCGTGTGTTTCTCATTCTGTGAACCTTGTTGTTAGATGCATGCACTTAACCTGACAGAATGAGGGAAATGATTTGATGATTTGGATAGCTCAGCAATATTAGCTTTGGAAACGAATTGAGGGCTTTGAGTCCTTTTATAATGATTGTTGTTCTCATTGGTGTTTTTGATATTTGTCATTTGTTCACATTCGGATAATCCCATATTTGTTTGGAAATTTAACAGGTGAAAACGGAACCTGATAGAGGACGTTAAGATTATGAAAGGATTTGATGGGGTAATGGTAGAGAAAAGATGTTTCGTCTTGTGGAGGAGACCAGAACTAGGGGCCATAAATATAAGATAGTCACTAATAAATCTAGAAAGGAATTCAGGAGAAACTTCTTTACCCAGAGAGTGGCGAGAATGTGGAACTCGCTACCACAGGGAGTGGTTGAAGCTAACAGTATAGATGCATTTAAGGGGAAGCTAGATAAACACATGAGGGAGAAAGGAATAGAAAGGAATAATAATGAAGCTCGAGGAACAGCACCTCATCTTTCGATTAGGCATTTTACAGCCTTCTGGACTCAACATCGAGTTCAACAATTTCAGACTATAACCCCTCCATTTTTTTAGGTGGTAGATGTTTATGATTCTGCCATCCCCATTTGCAGCATTTAACCACTCCTGCCTTGCATTCTAGCACAGACTATCCCTTAACTTCCTTCCTCCCCTCCCCCCCCCCCTTTCCTGGCCTCTGCACCTGCTTAAAATCTGTTACATTTCCAACTTTTACCAGTTCTGAAGAAAGGTCTCCGACCTGAAACGTTGCTGCCTGGCCTGCTGAGTGTTTCCAGCATTTGCTGCTGTTATTAAGGAAGAGAAGGATATGTTGATGGGGTGAGATGAAGAGGGGTTGGAGGAGCCTTGTTCGGAGCATGGACCTGTTGGGCCCAATGGTCTGTTTCTGCGCTGTATATTCTATGTCATTCGATGTAAATAGTTGAAGCAATGAAGTGCTGATTTGGCGATGTGACCCTGTGGTGGTGTGGCACCTTTGAAAGGTGTGAGTTCGTGCGCTGCAGCCACAAGTACAGTTCGGGACATCCCGTCGACAGGGAGTCGCCAACCGAACATAACTTTCACTAGCTACCAGATCAGGAGGTTGCCGTTAACTGAAGGTCAATGAACCGAGGGTTTAAATGCCCGATAAATGGAGTGAGGAAACGCAACTCTGGGAATCTGGGAATATTCCTCAGTTCATCATTATCGTTTAGTCTGTAAGATAAAATTAATTCATTGCAGAAGATGTCAGTGTCTCAGCGAAAGAATTGGACATCACTCAGGCACAGAGATCTGCCCGAGTCGACCGTATGCAGTTACTGCGTTTTAATTACTTATAACCAAAATCTATGAGGACATTTTTGGCTACATGTTTGATAACAGTTATCATCAGGATGATAGGTTATTGTGTCTATTTTCATTCATCAGCCAAGTCAGCAGTTCTGTCAAGACACACCGCAGGGGTTAGTAACAGAGCGGCTTCTGCAGTCCAGGCATCTAATGAAGAGAATAAGAAAAGGAGAGCTACTGATCTTTGGCCAGTTTTTTTATTGTAGCTTTGCCTTCATTTTTAGGCTTTGCATGTATTACATTCCTGAATATTGTGTGTGCGTTACCCCGAAAAATAAGTTGAGTTTGGAAGGAGTATGCGTGTGTACTTTATCAGAGCAAACCCGGGAGAGAAATGTCGGAACCCAATTCTGTTGGGGAACTTTATATCTCTCAAAACCTGGAGAGGAAGTAGGACTGAGACAGGGGCAAGGGTGTGAAGTGAAGAATGCTAACTCGTTAAAAAAAAAATACTGTGACATTTCCAAACTAGCTGAGGCACCTCCGGTTTTTTTTTGTTGTCTCGCATAATTTCAATGTTTTATTAATTTATTAATAATAGCGAATTATTTAAACCAGGCTATTGGATTTGCTTATCGGGGAGTGGGAGCCAGGGGCGGCGAGGGAACCGCAACAAATCAAAGCTCCAAAATGTTAGCTAAAGCAGGCGAGGGCTGGAAGTGCAGGAGTTCCTGTGGCAGTTGAAGTTTCCCCTCACCACAGCAGCTAAGCAGCCCGCTTCCAATCGGACATTTTTATGTTGATAGGACTTGTCACTTAGCAACCCTGTGAAAGCCCTTATATGCATTGATTGCAAACAATTGTCTTTACTTGGTGCAAGTGTTAAGTGAAACAGGCCCAAATGGTTGACCGCTAGTCTTTAGGCGGAATCTTTGTTTGCAAGCATTTTTTAAAGGCATCGGCCGGCGGAATTAAAAGCTGCAGTATATATGATAATAAATCTGTTGTTTGCTCCACTACTTTATCCAGTGGCAGCCAATTTGGCAGAACCCAACCCTCTCTTACAGTGATCTTGACATATTAATCTGGAACCCAGAAGCCTTCAGACTGGGTCCTCCTTTGCTATATGTTATCTGCTTAGACTAATATTGCAATTGCCACCCACTGACATAATTTGTTTCACAGTCACAGCCTTGCAGCATGAATCAAGTGTTGACATTCTAATTTCATGCACACATGGGTGTTTGGCTGAGCTCGGGATAATTTCTAAGTAATACAGTCAATACTGTATGACATAAAGTAATGCTTACCCTTTTGTACTTCGGGTTGAGTTTACTGACACACTGATGTGCTCTCCCATGTTAACTTTCAGCTGCCCGGGCTACAAGATGTATTTCCAGCATCATGCAAATTGTGAGATTTATTTCACTGAAGTTGTTACTTTTTAAATGTCGGTATTTGAGATGCAACATTTCCTTTTTAACCTGCAATTTGCGGTTAATAAAACCAACAATGGGTTTGCAACACTCTGTTAATCTTAGCATTTAATCTCAGTTCTTCGTGTTTCCTCAAATTCAATCTGTAAGTGAAAATGTTATGCTCCCCATGTTATAATGTAAACTTCTGGGGGAAATTCAAAACGCTTTAAATGTATGATTACAGCTAAACCTATCATGCTTTATTGGAAATACAGAAGTGTTATGTTATGAGGATTGGGTGTAGTGTTGAGTGTGTAGTGTTAGGTTGGGTGTAGTGTTGAGTGTGTAGTGTTAAGTTGGGTGTAGTGTTGAGTGTGTAGTGTTAAGTTGGGTGTAGTGTTGAGTGTGTAGTGTTGGATGTTGGGTTGAGTGTTGGGTTGAGTGTGTAGTGTTAAGTTGGGTGTAGTGTTGAGTGTGTAGTGTTAGGTTGGGTGTAGTGTTGAGTGTGTAGTGTTAGGTTGGGTGTAGTGTTGAGTGTGTAGTGTTGGGTGTTGAGTTAAGTGTGTAGTGTTGGGTTGAGTGTTGGGTTAAAGGACTAACTTATTTCCTGTGTTCAGGTATCTGAGCACAAACCCGCACACTTCCGCGATATGTGATATGCATATCGGGGAAGTGTGTGGGTTTTATGTGACATATTAGTAGGTAATACTTCGGCTATTTTGTGTTTTTGCCACTAGCTTTATTGTACTAAATATTGTTGTGAGCAATGGAGGCGAAATATCGAAAGGGAATTGCCTCCGCCACTACAAACGATTAGCCGAACAAACTTATCAATTGGAAATATTTTAATTTACCAGCTTTGGGGATTTTCAGCAAGAAAATGTGGTATCAGGTAAAGGGAAGTAAGACAGACCGTCTGCCCGAGTTACAGTCAAAATAATGCACGGCATTTGCAAGCTGGGTTAGAGTAAATGTTCCCACGCTGATTCAAAGCACGGGACATGATATGGTTCATATTTAATTATAACAAGAATGTTTACAATAGACACCTTATTCAGGTTACCTGCCATGAGCATTTAGCTCGCCCTCCTTCCTCGCTCAACAGGTCGGACTGGGCTCTGTGGGATCTGAGCAGCCCAAAGAACTCCAGAGAGTTGGCATCTCCTTGTCCTTAATCTTGATTTGTTCACGTAGGTCAGTGTTGTAGGGAACCAGGCTGAAAAATGACTGCATCAGCGCATTTGCTCATTAATGCTGCTGTCCTTGGCGCAGTAAATTGATTACCAGCTTTGTGCAACTGTTGATTTTGTTAAGAATTATAGTCCCTATTTATTTTTGAAGACCTGCTGTGTCTCAAAGTAAATATAAAATTTTAACAATAAACACTACAAGTAATTGGCTGATGTATGTATTTGACATTCTGCTTCGTAGTTCCTATTGATGTGTAGTCATATTTTCTCCTGATAAAATCGCTGGCATTATTTGTACTGAATTAAAAAGGAAACGGCTCTGATTTAGATCCTTTACACCCTTCAGATCTACAGTAAAGCCTTTAAGGACGAGCTGTGTGTCGCCGGGTACAATTAGAACTCGGTATTTCGAAAGGCTCGTGTCCAATATTCGGACTCATTATTTCCCCCCGCACCCACCCTCCACCGCCCCTCTCCCATTTCTGGGAGAGGAAATATTGAACAAGTGTGACAGACAAATAGGTGTTAAATCAGCTGAGGGTTGTTAGCAGGACAGTGTCTGCTTTTTCGACCCCGATTATTTGTCACAATTGCCGGAATCTTTGAAGGAATCGATTTACTTAAAACCATTTGTTGAAGATAGTTGCATCGTCCCTCAGTATTGCAAATATGTAATACAGGAGGACATAATTTCATCATACAGCTTTCACAGGCCCATTGTTGGAATTTCACCCGATCTAACCAACCCTTTTCAACAAATACAGACTGGATATAAACTACAGATCTGTTCGTTTCTTATCTGAACCCGTTCATAAAACAGGCTGAAATGTTTCTGAGCAGTGCGGACATTATAACTGGAGAATGGTCTCACCTACCACTATTAAGCTACATGTGTTTCGCAGGATCTTACCTGGTCAAAGTCTTTGATTTAGTCAATGCGGAGCTCCACGATTACTGTGCCCCAGACGGAAGAAGCTCCTATCAGTGACTCAATGTGAATGTTACCCTTTGACATTCGTCATGGCATGATCTTAAACTAAATAATAAACGTCTGTCCGTTCAATTTCTTTTCCTAAGGTTAAGTTGGTTTATTATTCAGGCTACTGCCCCTGTGTATTAGGGAAGACATAAATTATGCATACTAATTACCTTGGATGGGCTACCAGTTTAATGAATTCTTTTAATTAAACTGCAACACAGGGTTTTGCAAAGGCCGGCCAATATTTCATCGTTACTGGTCTCACCATCCTTCTTGCCCGCGCAGCTCCGTGCAGCAGACTTGACGAGTCCCACATCTGATGCCGCTCAAATTCGGCCTCACATTTACCGCAATCCGTTTGGTGACGAGTTAATAAAGTGATGCCCACAGTAAACACAGCTGATGGTCCCTCCATCTGGATTATGACACACGATGATGGCTGCAGGTTAAAGATTTGATGTATAGATGTGCATTTCATTGCCCCTGAATAGTATTAAAATTTCCGGATGAGTAGGCGAGCAATAAACAGATTGGACAGTCAGTGTGTATATCTTATTATTTTGCATAATAATGAGATATAGGTTTATAATGTACCAGGCTGTCCCCAGTTTGTCTAAATTACCATTATGATTGTAAAAAATGTATATGATAAAGCTACAACACACGTCCTGTCCTAGCAACATTACCGATCGCTGTCGCCGCAGTTTATTTTAATATGGCCATAAAATAGAAAGATCGCTGGTGGGGATTGTGCTGATCATTTCCTAAACTATTTCTGTGGCTGTTTTTTGAAATATCGTCTTTATATTAAAAAAAATCCTCCTGGCTTAACTTATATATTATAATATTCCATCCAGGTCCGCCCTTTTAGAAGTTGTCTGAACTTTGTTCGACTGCAGCCTTTCGACTCGCATCTAACACGCGTTCATCGGGAAAGAAGGGATTCGGGATATCGTCCGGATCCCATATTGCTTCTTAAAAGATGTGCTGCGGATATTCATACTGAAACCCGTCTGCAGTCTGTGCAAAAATAACTGCGGCGTCTCTGCCCGGTGGAGAGAGCGTGGCGAATCGCAGTATGATTTCAGAATGAATGCAAAAGCGAGTTGGTACATCGGGAGCAAGACCCGCCAAGGTGCTCGGGTTCATTCACTCCTCGACAACTTGTGCCTGTTATTCAATTGCAAAAATAAACATGTATTCACAGTCTGAAAGTTTCTCCAAGCCGCCCCGTGATGGGCTCTGCCCTATTAATATGCACAGTCTGTTGGTGCAGTTTAACGTCGCCTTGCTGAGCAAACCGCAACTATTTGACAAATGTTTTGTCAGCCACTTCAGGATGACGCAATGTTGAACAAATAGTTGCAGAGTTTTGGGTGTTTGTCTGACGGGCAAATCGTCTCAAACTCACCCCTTTGTGTGACCAGCGCTCAATGGGAGGAGGTCGAGGCGCCTTTCCTGTACGGGTTATGATCGCTGACAGAGATCACGAAAGCTGCGAGCCCCCCCCCCCCCCCGCCCCCCGAGTGTGTAAATTCACTCTGATGTGTAAATGCACCGCGAGTGTGCAAATTCACTTTGATGTGTAAATGTACCGCGAGTGTGCAAATTTACTTTGATGTGTCAATTCACCCGAGTGTGCAAAATCACGCTGAATATGTAAATGTGTTCTAAGTGTGTAAATTCACGCGGAGTGTTTCAATACATTCTGAGTGTGTAAATTCAGAGTGTGTAAATCCACGCGGAGTGTTTTAAATTCTCTCGAAGTACAATTTGAGCGGCTGAGTCAGATCCAGTATTCTTTATTCTGGAGTTCCGCGGCTGTGTGGATTTACTCGCCGAGTTATTGCCCCCAAACTCTCCTGTCTGAGCTCAGTGTTAAATTAAGTGTATTCAGCTGACAAACTGTTTTTTTTTTAAACTTCTGTTTTCTATTTAGCTCCCAGGATTGTCTAGGTTATTTTTTGCGCCCTGTGCTGTAGGTGTCCTCTCTGTGTCGGTTTAACAGCGCGGTACCGGGGCCAAGACAAAGGGTTAAGATGAATTGTAATTCCTCCCGAGTTCTGAGGCCGGTCTCCTAGTACCGCGGTCAGAAATGTGTTTGTGAGATTCCAGGGTTTTTGTCTCGTTAAAAAAAAGGGCTAAATCTACATCGGTGGCCCAGTGTACGCAGGCTATTCTTCAAAGTTTCTATTGAAGTGAATGAGGCTGAATGAAGTTCCCGGGAACCTGTATTTGATCTACTCGATTGCATAAACTGACAGAATTCTAATATATTTGTTTAATAGTATTCAATGGGCTCGCTTTTCTAAACTGCATATTCCCCTCGCAACAGTCAAGCTTTTTCTCCGTTCAATTACAAAACCGTCTAGGCTGGCCAGGGCTAGGAGCTGATCTGATTTTCAGAATTGTTTTAGCGACGCAAAGTGCTAAAGTAGGGAACAGATGTGATGGGGTTGTGGATTCCAACAGTGGGGTCTGGGTTATTACTCCGCTGCGGGCGATCGGCCGCCTCTCTCTCTCTCTCCCTCTCTCTGAAGCTGTAATTGAAACATATTAATTAGATAATTTGTTGTTGGGTTTAAAAAAGAAACAAATAACGGCGGCGAAATGTTTCCTAAAAAAAAACAAAAAAACTCCCCACACACACACATCTTTTCGCTTTGCAGCGACCGGGCTGAGGCGCGGTGCAAGCTTTGGACACACAATTGATTAGCAGAGCGGTGAGATAGTTCACTTGTCTCCATAGATTTTTCCCGTGAACGGATATAATGATGAGCTTTTAAGTAGGTGGTATTCTTTTGCAAAGCTTGTTGATATAATTGTGCTGAGTGTGTGATGAATGGTCTCGGATGTCCCTTGTGTGACGGGCCGCCGGCTTCATGCATTTTAATCAGCCGCTGCAGAGAGGACTCGCCGGGCTGTTTTCTCTGCCTTTCTTGTTTGTGTGTGGGATGCGCACAATTAGAGATATATATATATTTTTTTCGCTCGCACACAGATCCTGTCTGAAGGTTCATTATCCGCCATCAACAAAAAAAAAACAATCGGATCCTCCTCTTTCAGTCCAACTGGTGCAAAGCCCGAGGAGACGGTGCTAACCTGCGGATTAAGAGCTGCCTGGAAGGGGCAGCCTGTGATTACTGGACCGTTTGCAAACTAATACATTGACGGCTGTGCTGATGATTTGTGAGAGAGATAAAGCAGTCGACAGCCACGGCGCGGTTATTTGCAAAATAGGAAATGGGGAGCATCCTGAGATAATGATATTTAAATCGGGGGAGGCCGCAGTTAGAGTTTAAGAGAAACAGACGCAAGCAGTAAACAAGGTCCCAATTGTGAAGTTTAGTGAAGAGTGGTGGCGCTCACAGAGACTCGCGGTCCCCCCCCCCTCCCCCCTCCTCCCACCCCTGTTATAAACCAGGAACTCTAGGCAGATTTTTCCTGAACTAAAGCTTGCAATCAAGCCCTGCAGCAGAGCGTCCGCCTGTAAATTGGAAAGTCCCTGTTTCTAAACACATTTGCACAACAGAATTAAAAACTCGCCAAAAAAAACAGGTAGAGCACATTTACTCAGAACTGAACTCGGTGTTGACTCGGTAGAGAAGGAAGATTTAAAAAAAATATCAGAACCACCGGCGGATTCCCGTGAACTTCACATCGCGATTTTGAACCAAGACGGAGCCGAAGCGAATTCTAAACATTCGGATACTGTACCCCGCGCGCCTTAATTGTATATTTGTCTAGAATATAATGCAACCGCTTTCCGGTTTTGCTGTGCTCTCGGCTGGTGCTCTGCGTCCAAAACCTGTTGGAAAGTTATTCCAGAAACCGGTCTGATTGCTTCTCGCAAACTTCAGCTCGGCTCTCGGTCACGGGAAGATGCGCCGTTCTGTCTGGACAGTAACGCCGTCTCCCTGTCTCTCGCTCGCCGAATGATACACAATTGGCGTTTTATTTTTTGTTCACAGCAACACACGGGAATTTCTGGTATTGTAGGTATTTTAATGAGAAAATATTTTTGGATAACCTAGTCCATAATTTAAAGCAGACAGTTTTTTTCCCGTGTAGAGCATGCATGCAGCAACTAACAAATCTTACATCCATCATGCCGCTGTACATAAACCAAAAGTCAACTTTTTTTTTACAGGCTTGACAAATGCTTTGTGGGTTTCACGACACTGTTAGAAAACACGGGACAGAATGATCAGCGGTTTGCGGGTCACGGGGAGTCTACAGCTCAAGCGAATGGAATTTTGTTCAGAGGCTGGCCGCCTCTCCTTATCTTATTCAACACCGACCACTTACATTTTACAATTTTTTTTTAAAACGGAGGCAGGGAAACAGGTTGATCGCAGGTGGACAGTCCTCTCTGATGTTCGGAAACCTTTTGTTTTTCCCCCAGTCAAACTTTGGAGCCGCTTAACCCTGCTCCTCGGGGTGCTGCTCTGTGTGTGTGTTGTGTGTGTGTGTTCAAGGGGTCAGTGCACCGTCACCGACTGCAGAGCGGCGCCCGCGTTTGTTAAAGTCTCGCTGGGGCTGGGGCTCCTCTGGCCAGTCGCCATCTGCGGGGAGGTGGGGCTCAGGGCCGGGGGACTATTGGCCAGGATGGCCGAGATGGGGGCGGGTAAAGCCGGCAACGGCGGCACGGCGGACGGGGTGGGTTTGATGGGCACCGGGATGGCCGGTAGAGTCTGTCCGCCGTGACACAGCGGCTTAATCGGGACGCCGTAAGCACTGTAATCGCCGCTGGGCACCGACAGCGGGGGCGCCGTGTCCATAACGCTGGTGCTGTACATATGAGGCCAGGCGGTGCCAATACTGCTGCCCACAGAGGCCAGTTGGTTGTGCATGGGATAGCCGGCGTGCATGGGCTGCACGGCCGAGAAAGCCAGTCCACTAGTCATCACATTTTTGTATTCTCTGGCGATGATGTTCTCGATGGCGAAGGGATGCTTGAAACTGGTGCTCTGCGAGACCCCCATGTTGTAGGTGGGTAACTGCGGCAGGTGGGTCCCCGAGACGGCCAGGGCGCTCAGCCTGAGTTTAGCCTGCTGCTGGAGGTAGTGAGTGGCGTCCGACTGCTTGTTCACCGCCAAGTGGTCGGCTTTTAGCACTTTGAAACGCTTGCGGCGCCTGAGGAAGCTGCCGTTCTCGAACATGTCCCCGCAGTTGGGATGCAGCGCCCAGAAACTGCCCTTCCCCGGCTGGTCGGGTCGGCGGGGGATCTTGATGAAGCAATCGTTGAAGGAAAGATTGTGCCTCAACGAGTTCTGCCACCTTTGCGTGTTCTCTCTGTAGTAAGGGAAACGATCCATGATGAACTTGTAGATCTCGCTGAGAGGCAGCATCTTCTCCGGGGAGCTCTGGATGGCCATGGCGGTCAAGGAAATGTAAGAGTAGGGCGGCTTCTGGTCGCTGTATGTATTTCTGCCCGGACGAGGCATCTTCGATAATAAAGTCTGAACGCAACGACAGAACGATCTGACCACTCAAACCACAGCGACTCGAACCAACCCGCACCTCAAAGTTAGCCGAACTTCTCAAACAGTCCGTCTTCTGCGTGGAATCTCCCGGCGAGACGCGGCGTGTCGCCCAGTCCCCCCCACCCCCCTCACCACCACCCCCCCAAAAAAAACACACACACACCCGGCGACGCTGTTTAAAAAAGAGCGAAAGAAATTGAGCACGACCAGCGAAATAAGCCGCTTCCCCGCACAGCGAGAGGATCTGCTCCCCCTCCTCCTCCTCCCAACCTCCCCTCCCCTTCTTCACTCAGACTCGCCAAGTGCCTGCCTCCATGTCCTGCGCCGCTGCCTCTGACAGTTTCATGTAGTGACATGTGTAAGACGGTCGGTTAATGTAGCACTCTGGCCGTCACATGACTGGCGCATTCGTGGGGGGAAAAAAAAGTAGAATCTGCTTTCATTTACACCTATTTACATGGCCACCTCTGGCCAATAGAAATCATTTACATTCCCACACAGTCAGGGGGGTCAAATCCCGAATTGGGAAGAAAAAAAGAGGCGGAAGCCGGAATTGGAGGGGAAGAGTGGCCAGTTAACAGGCGAGGCATCCGCTGGTCGACCTCCCCGGTACTTTGCAAGGGCGCTCAATCCGCATTTCCCATTTTACAAATGAAAGTACCCAGAGCAGCGCCGGAGTCGGATTTTTGTTTTTAAATGGAAAGTGCCTGGTATAGATTGTCGGCTGTGGGTGATCTGTCGGTTTGTGGGTCAGCATTACCCGGAGACACGCAGTTGGAGATAAATAAACTCATACTCCGTGCACCGGGCACGGCGTGTCAAATAGCGACTGCTCAGGCTGTGGGACCCGGGCGCGTTGAATTCTTTCCAATTGTGTTGTGAGTTTTCAAAGTGTGACATAAAATCGCCACACTCGGGGTGATTTCACTGCGGCAGACACGCGCTTATTTGCTAACACAACACAAAAAAAATAACTCGATTCCTTTTTTCTTACCGAGGTCGAAACTGAGAGCACAGAAGAAGAAAGTGCGGGGTCAGTCCAAATCAGTAACTCGCCAAATCGTAACTTAAACACGGTTATTTCGAGAGATTAAATCATGTTATTAATATTAAAATGCCAACACAGTCCGCTCGCCGTGGTTTGGATGCGGGCGCACGTTTTCCTGTATTAATCAGACTACTTGAATCAATCAATGTCGAGTCCTCACCTCCCCGCAACAACAAAAAAATCGAAGCGAAAATAGCTTTGCAAAAACTTTTTAAATGCTTTTATGCAGGAAAATTAGACTCTAATATGCGTGCCGGCGCCAGACTAACGGGGGTGATCGACTGGTAAAATTATATGCAAATGGAGGGGAAATTCAATGCTGGATAAAAAAAACCTCATAAAACGCGCAGAAGTCAATTATATTAATATGCGAATAGAAATGGCAAGCTACTCGCTATAATAACCGTTTAGTCTTCAGCCCAACCGACTGCCCTGTTTCTGCATGGAAGGTTTTCAGGAGCTCTCTTCCCACAAGCAAGACCACACACGTTCCAAGTTAGTAATAATTTATGGTAATTTCTTCCATAAATCCACAGTCTGGTCTATCCGTATTCAGGCACTCCCAAACCAAGCAGACAAATGACAAACACAATATTGGTTTTGATCGGTTCTGTTTACACGTCTTAAACACGCCGGTTTAGTTCATTTCGAATTTCGCATGTAAAACACACACACACACACACAAGGAGGGGAAAAAAGGCGAATCCCGCAAAAAAAAGCTAGCAAAGCTCTTAATATTTACAAAACACAAGTGAGAAACGGCCCCATCCAGCTCCTTTGCCGTCTCCTAGGCTGCACAACAAAGCCAGGGTTGAAAACATAGTTTCCCATGTAGAAAGTCAGCTCCACGCTGAGCCCGCGCATGGACTGCACAAAACACCCATCTCGGGAGAGGGTTTTTTTTTCCGGGGAGGCGAAGTATTTAAAAAAAAACTATGCGTGTATTGACAAGCAAGGGTATTGGATTTCAATCGGCCAGATTTCAGGCCACTGTACGGGCCTGATAGCCGGCGCGGATGGGAACTAATGCGGCAAAAAAAAGCGGCTTTGTGTAAAATGCTCGCCTTTTTTGCACAAGATCTGCCACTTCGGTGGTGTGAAAGTACTTCTGCTTTCTTTTCAAACTAAATTCTCCATTGTTCCCAAGGCATCCTTAAAACAAACTTACAGCAACGTTTGGTCATTTGTGTCGCCCGCGAAATACCCTTAAGTTGGCAAACTTGGAACTCCAATCTTTATTTCGAAGAAATCTAATTTGGGAGAATCTGGGTTTTTTTTTTGCGCAGACCGGCCGTTGAAATTCCAGAGCAGTTGGTGCGATATTTTATAAAAATCGGTGTTGCGGGATCGGCCGGATAATGTGTATATTGGTTGGTCATTTGTACAGAGAAGAACAAAAGTTCCCTAAACTAAATTACATTGCACTTCTGAACCGAGATGCAATTTGAAGTATCTTTTACAGAGAGGGACTGCGAACAATTCTGTGTGTGTCTGAAATTGAATAACAAAGCGACTTTCTGAAGCCCTCTCTAAGTGGAGTACTCAGGCGTGACATTCCCAGGGTGACGGCGGACAAAGGCGAGGGTCAGCGGAATGAAAAACGAATCAAACAGCCACTTTCACACGTCGACCTCAATTGCTGCATCACTTTACAATAGGCAACAAATGTAAAAGAAAAAAGGGATTGTGGCATTCGATCTAACATACGATAGTGGGCCAGCATTGTCAGACCTGAGTCAATATCAAACAATATTATTTGCTGAGTTAAAGCCCGTTGACAATTTATCCCAATTGTTTTCGATGTCTTTCATTCTCTCCGCCTCCTTTGATTTTTCCTGCCTGTGATTTCGCTGCCCGTCGCTTCCTGCCACTGATACCCAATCGATATTCGATAATATCAGAGCCGCTGCCAACTTTTGGTGTGTTGGCTGCCTGGGATTTCTCTGGTACAGGGAGCAGTGCGGCGCTAAGCTGGCCCAGCCGCCACCCACACCGCCGGCAGTCAGAGTCAGAGGGCGGGCTGCGGCTGGGAAGTTACAATGAACCCGCGATGGGTTTCCCCAAACAAGCGATTCTTAAACCGAAAGTCAAACTCCAATCGGGTGTTTCACTGCTCCTTGGCGCAGTGGAGAATTCCGACGCTATAATGTCGCGTCTAACATTTCACTGCTCACTTACAGACAGTTGATGCTGTTGGTATTTTAGCAAAGCAGCGCGGGATTGTGTCCCTGGAACACTCAGTGACAAACACCACTTCGGAAACACGCCTTATCAACCCGTGCTGCTAAGTATTAAATTCCTTGATGGACCTCACAAGAAGGCGACCCATTAATATCATTACATTCGTAATGATTTAATATTCATTATATTATATTGTTTAGTAAGTCTTCTCCCAGCAATTTACTGATTAACAACTGCAGACCTGAAAAGTTAAAACAGAAACTCTTCTTGCAATGTTTCTGTAGTGATGGGTGAGGAACTAAAGACTGGCGGCCCCTGGTATGGGTGCGGACACTGGATCTGAAGGCACCTGTCCTGAGGTGGAGCGGGAGGGGATATTTTTTGTGGGGGGGGGGGGGGAGGGATGGACGGAGCAGGGGGCCTTCTACCCTGCAACCAGGGTGAAAGCGGGCTGTTAAACGGCTGTGCATTTCAGCGCAGATTATTGATGTATCTGCAGGCTATGTAGATTCTCGCAGCTAATGAATAAACAAGTATCCAACCGCTGGCGGTGCGAATCGCAGTTAATACAAACATTTGGATAAATACACCAACAGCGTAAATTAACTAACACGTACCGTGTGCGCCAGGCAAAATGGGAAAGGGCTGCGATTTAAATCACAACAGAGACACTGCAAACTAAACGTGGTAAATAATGTAAAGACAGTGCAATTCCAGAGGACAGGCGCTCTAGTTAGAGGTGCACGGTACCGGGTACATGGCGTCCGTCTAGCAAGTGTCACACGCTTAATGCTTGACGGTAAGTTGTCTCACCTTCAACGTGATATATTCGGAATACATTATTTTAATTAAGTCTATGGCGATTTACTTTCCTTTGAGATCCATTCTACAGCGCAATTAGGAACGTATTGGTGCTCATACATATGAATATTCAGGAGACTGTCAATTAATTAACAGACTGGGTATCTCATTATCGCGCTCAAAGCCCTTTAGTGCTGAACAGAATTAAGGGTTGTAGCAATGTGCAGGATTAGTGAATATTTTACAACATACTCATTTAACTTCATTATCATAGTGGTTACAATGCTGCCGTTTTATTAATTAAAATGTTCATTAATTTACCTCCTATTATACCATCAGGTCTGCGTGTGATCTGGGCGGGCCAGAGAGCAGTTACTGGCTTAATAACCGTAATTGAAAGCCCCCTCTCTTCCCGAGATTGCCTTTGCTTTGTGAGATTCTCTCTCTCCCCCCCCCCCCCCAAAAAAAAAGGCGAGAAAGATAAATATTAAATCTGGTACCACAAAGGGAGCTGCTAAATAGATACTAAATTAATATGCATGTAAAATTAATTAGGTGGTTTTCGTGACATCAAAACGCCCGGCAAATAAGTACCTGTACAGAACACCTTCTGGCCATTTTCAACATATGCTGGAATTATAGTTAATTGACTAATTACATAAATTACGCATTAACTTTACAACACATCAAGTATAAAAGATATCTCAATTAATTTTGCATAAATTAAGATGTGCGGGAAGGGAGGAATGAGAGAAATTGGACTGCCCACAAGCTCTTATCAGTTCTATTTTTAAACCGAAATGCGACGGTCGGATTTTTCGGAACAAGATGTTGACGGGAGTCGCCAAGAAAAGCAACTCAAAAACTGCGAGTGTGGCCAGATTCCCCGGCGCCGCACCCCTCCCGGCTCTCATTAGCAGAGAACCACTTCATTAGAATCAATTACTGCGCGCACGATGGATTAGTTTTTTTTTGTCAAGGAATGGACCCGCCCCCCTGCTTTAAGCGGCAATATCAGTGAAGGTAAAATTAAATACCTTTTAGATTCAGGATGTTAGAACAGGCGGGCCGCCCATTAACCATGGGTACGCCCGCAGGGGCCTTTAGCATTAAGAGATGGGATCGGAACTTTCCTATTTCCCGAAAGTGGCGCTTCTCATAGCGAGTAAAACACATACACACACACACACACATAACAGGGGCTCGGCGAAGGGTCAGTCCCACATTCACTCCAGGACACTGGAGAGATCTTCAGCCGTTTAGCGATCTCCCCTCAGCTCTCCCTCCCACTCTCTCTCTCTCTCAATCTCTGCCCAGGTTTGAAGTTCAATCTCGGCGAGTTGCCGGCACTCAGAGGGTTAAAGCTTCAAGTGCCCGCCTGCTGCCGAATCTTGCTGGCTGACTTTCCATTTATCTTTTCGCTGTCCTCCCGCAGCTGTTAACTGCACGGGAGATGTTGACAAGCGGAGAATTGTCAGTCCGAGTTGCAGCGACACTTTGTTTACAGTTTGCTGTGATTAATTAAGAGGAAATGCACTCTTCGGGTCCTGACGAAACTCCAGCATCTTTCCCCGGTCTCTGCGATCCAGGGCGTTCAATCCCACTTTAAATCCCACTTGTCACCCGGTGCAGGAGTCCACGGGTAGCGCTGTGACTTTACCTGTTCCCTGTGACATCTCACTGGTGGGGAGAGTGAGAAAGGGTTTGCGCCCCGCCCGGGAAGGAATTGACATTTCATTTGTTGGCTAAAGTATTTCAAACTGCTATTTCCGCATTGAACCTGTTACTCTATGAGCGAGCAATATCAGTCTTCATTTGTCGAAATGTGGTCGGCTATGATGCTCATTTTGGGACCCGATATCATTTCATATCGGAATATTATTGAGGCAGACCTTGGCAGTGAGCGCCACTAATAGACTCAGAAGTACAAACAATCCCAAGATTAATGAAGTACTTTATTTGTTCCGGGAATAATTCTCCAGTAATACGCCTCTTTCCCATTCAATATCACGGAGAGGCGAGTGACAGATAGAGAGCGACACAGCGAGAGAGAGAGAGAGAGAGAGATAGAGAGAGGCATAGAGAGACAGACACACAGAGACAGAAACACAAAGACACAGAGAGACAGAGAGAGACAGACACACATAAACACAGAGACAGACACAGAGAGACAGAGAGAGACAGACACACAGAGACACAGAGACAGACACAGAGAGACAGAGAGAGACAGACACACATAAACACAGAGACAGACACAGAGAGACAGAGAGAGACAGACACACAAAGATAGAGAGACAGAAACACGGAAACACAGAGAGAGAGACAGACACACAGAGAGACATAGAGAGACAGATACACAGAGACACGGAGACAGAGACACAGAGAGACAGAGAGAGAGACACACACAGAGAGATAGAGAGAGACAGAAACACAGAAACACAGAGTTAGAGAGAGACAGACAGAGACAGGGAGACGGAGACATAGAGAGACAGAGACACACAGAGATAGAGTCAGAAACAGAGACAGGGAGACGGAGACAAGGAGAAAGAGACTGAAATAGAGACAGACAGAGACAGAGACACAGAGGGAGCTAGAGACACGGGGACAGAGAGAGACTGTTAGAAAGAAGGAAAACGGAGACAGAGAGACGGAGAAAGAGAAAGAGACAGTCAGACATTGAGAGAGAATGAGACAGAGACAGAGTCGGAGACAGAGAGACAATGAGACAGAGACAGAGACTGAGACAGAGAGCGAGGGATATTGAGACTGACAGAGAGAGAGAGAGAGATTGCAACTGGGAGACAGAGAGAGACTGAGGCACAGAGACTGAGATGGAGACAGGGAGAGACAGAGACATAGAAAGAGAGTGAGAGATTGATACTGACAGAAAGAGAGACTGAGATTAGGAGAGAGAGAGAGACTGAGACTGTAATAGCGAAAGAGATGAGTGAGGAAATGCACTTATTGAGACTCTCCGCGCATTGCCTAATTGAACTGCTCCTGCAGACACGTGTATATTGGCTGGAAGGTTTTACAAGCCTGCGAACAGTGGTTGCTCCTGTCTCCTCGGTGCCCCCGCCAAGTGGGGCATCAATGGTTGGAATAATTTAACACGGTGCTGTCATGGTCCAAGGCGATGAAAGCCCTGAAATATTAGAGTTTGAACCTGCGCCAGGGAGGCTAATAAAAGGCATTTATCACACTTCCGGCTCGGAACTAATCGCGCGTGTTAAGGGCCACATCTGTAAACTATAAAAGTTACACATTCAACTGTTGGTGCCGGGAACAACGTCCCCGTTAATGAAACAAGACGGGAACACAAGCTCAGGTATAGACGGCCTGTAACTGGACGGTAACAAGGTGTAATTTTTTGCAGTTGTGTGGACTCATGTTAAAAGCCCTGGAATCAGAGCTCGGTGTGTGGAAACACGGAGTACATCCCAATACATCCGGAGGAACTCTTTTAAAGATCTGATCCCGTTCCCAATGCCTCTTTATTTTACAATCCTGTCTTTAGGAAGGATTGTAAAACGGAATATGAGCCGGGGGAAGGGCAATGTAACGGCAGCAGTTTCAGCTCAAGTAACAGCGCCCAGGGGCTCATTTTACAGGGTTTGTGTTAATTGTCCAGTGCAGCGATTCAATAAATAAGTCGAATTTCCAGCCTTGGAGCGCGTTGTCAAAGGCTGTCTCAATTTGGATGGTTGAAGTTAAAGGTAGGCGGAGCCGCAGGCCGCCCGGTGAAAGTCCCTTTGTCCTTTACAACTTCAGCCTCGCTTCACCGAGTTGGGAATTGATACATCAATATTCCCTGCTCATTTGAAATGATCGGCTTCATTCCTCAAGGGGTCTGGGCTTAGATTTCTCTGTGTAAACCGGCGGAGAGGAGTTTCACCCGGTGTTTGAACAGCTCCGACCCGGGGCACCGCACACCGACCTTGCTCAGCGCTTAACGGGATAGAATTAGAGATACTTGCTGGGCCCACATGGGAGTGTTGTCACAGAGTTGCTCACTTGTCTTCACCTCACCTTGACACAGGAGGAATGGAGCCAGCGCGCCAGGGCAAGAGCCGGGATTCCATTTGTTTTGAAAACGGAGCTGACTGTAACTTGCTGTCGGGTAGGTGCCGAGTCAGTGCCGAGGAATCCTTACTGGAACCGATCTACCTTAAAACCTGCTTCTGCAATCTCACTGGAAATTGGGGAACAAGGAGTATTGGACTGTATAACTCGCTCACGGTAACTGTACAACCGGACCACGGTTACTGTACAACCGGCTCACGGTAACTGTACAAGCGGCTCAGGCTAACTTTACAACCGACTCACGGTAACTTTACAATCGGCTCACGGTAACTGTACAACCGGCTCACGGTAACTGTACAACCAGCTCACGGTAACTTTACAACCGACTCACGGTAACTGTACAACCGACTCACGGTAACTGTACAACCGGCACACGGTAACTGTACAACCGGCTCACGGTAACTGTACAACCGGCTCACGGTAACTGGACAACCAGCTCAGGGTAACTGTACAACCGGCTCACGGAATCTGTACAACTGGCTCATGGTAACTGTACTATCCGACTCACGGTAACTTTACAATCGGCTCACGGTAATTGTACAATCGACTCACGGTAACTGTACAACCATCTCACGGTAACTTTACAACCGACTCACGGTAACTGTACAACCGACTCACGGTAACTGTACAACCGGCACACGGTAACTGTACAACCGGCTCACGGTAACTGTACAACCGGCTCACGGTAACTGGACAACCGGCTCAGGGTAACTGTACAACTGACTCACGGTAACTGTACAATCGGCTCACGGTAACGTAACAACCAACTCAGGGTAACTGTACAACCGGCTCACGGTAACTGTACAACCGGCTCACGGGAGCTTTACAATAGACTGACGGTAATTGTACAACCGGCTCAGGCTAACTTTACAACCGGCTCACAGTAACTGTACAACCGGCTCACGGTAACTTTACAACCGACTCAGGGTAACTGTTTAACTGGCTCACGTTAACTGTACAACCGGCTCACAGTAACTGTACAACCGGCTCAGGGTAACTGTACAACTGCTCATGGTAACTGTACAACCGACTCACGGTAACTGTACAGCCGGCTCACGGTAACTGTACAACCAGCTCACGGTAACTTTGCAACCGACTCACGGTAACTGTACAACCGACTCACGGTAACTGTACAACCGGCACACGGTAACTGTACAACCGGCTCACGGTATCTGTACAACTGGCTCACGGTAACTGTACTATCTGACTCACTGTAACTTTACAATCGGCTCACGGTAATTGTACAATCGACTCACGATAACTGAACAACCACCTCACGATAACTGAACAACCGGCTCATGGTAACTGTACAACCGGCTCACGGTAATTGTACAACCGGATCATGGTAACTGTACAACCGGATCAGGGTAACTGAACAACCGGCTCATGGTAACTGTACAACCGGCTCACGGTAACTGTACAACCGACTCACGATAACTGAACAACCGGCTCATGGTAATTGTACAACCAGCTCTCGGTAACTGTACAACCAGCTCACGGTAATTGTACAACCGGCTCACGGTAACTGTACAACCGGATCAGGGTAACTGAACAACCGGCTCATGGTAACTGTACAACCGGCTCACGGTAACTGTACAACTGGCTCAGGTTAACTGTACAACCGGCTCACGGTAACTGTACAACTGGCTCAGGGTAACTTTACAACCGGCTCACTGTAACTGCACAACCGGCTCATGGTAACTGTACAACCGGCTCACGGTAACTGTACAACCAGCTCACAGTAACTGTACAACCGGCTCATGGTAACTGTACAACCGGCCCATGGTAACTGTACAACTGGCTCAGGGTAACTGTACAACTGACTCACGGTAATTGTACAACCGGCTCACAGTAACGTTACAACCAACTCAGGGTAACTGTACAACCGGCTCACGGTAACTGTACAACCGGCTCACGGGAGCTTTACAATAGACTGACGGTAATTGTACAACCGGCTCAGGCTAACTTTACAACCGGCTCACAGTAACTGTACAACCGGCTCACGGTAACTTTACAACCGACTCAGGGTAACTGTTTAACCGGCTCACGTTAACTGTACAACCGGCTCACAGTAACTGTACAACCGGCTCAGGGTAACTGTACAACTGCTCATGGTAACTGTACAACCGACTCACGGTAACTGTACAGCCGGCTCACGGTAACTGTACAACCAGCTCACGGTAACTTTGCAACCGACTCACGGTAACTATACAACCGACTCACGGTAACTGTACAACCGGCACACGGTAACTGTACAACCGGCTCACGGTATCTGTACAACTGGCTCACGGTAACTGTACTATCTGACTCACGGTAACTTTACAATCGGCTCACGGTAATTGTACAATCGACTCATGATAACTGAACAATCACCTCACGATAACTGAACAACCGGCTTATGGTAACTGTACAACCGGCTCAGGGTAACTGTACAACTGGGTCACAGTAACTGTACAACCGGCTCACGGTAACTGTACAACCGGCTCACGGTAACTGTACAACTGGCTCAGGGTAACTGTACAACCGGCTCACGGTAACTGTACAACTGGCTCAGGGTAACTGTACAACCGGCTCACGGTAACTGTACAACCGGCTCATGGTAACTGTACAACCAGCTCACGGTAACTTTGCAACCGACTCACGGTAACTGTACAACCGACTCACGGTAACTTTGCAACCGACTCACGGTAACTATACAACCGACTCACGGTAACTGTACAACCGGCACACGGTAACTGTACAACCGGGTCACGGTATCTGTACAACTGGCTCACGGTAACTGTACTATCTGACTCACGGTAACTTTACAATCGGCTCACGGTAATTGTACAATCGACTCATGATAACTGAACAATCACCTCACGATAACTGAACAACTGGCTCATGGTAACTGTACAACCGGCTCAGGGTAACTGTACAACTGGGTCACAGTAACTGTACAACCGGCTCACGGTAACTGTACAACCGGCTCACGGTAACTGTACAACTGGCTCAGGGTAACTGTACAACTGGCTCACGGTAACTGTACAACTGGCTCAGGGTAACTGTACAACCGGCTCACGGTAACTGTACAACCGGCTCATGGTAACTGTACAACCGGCTCACGGTAACTGTACAACCGGCTCACAGTAACTGTACAACCGGCTCATGGTAACTGTACAACCGGTCCATGGTAACTGTACAACCGGCTCAGGGTAACTGTACAACTGACTCACGGTAACTGTACAACCGGCTCACGGTAACGTTACAACCAACTCAGGGTAACTGTACAACCGGCTCACGGTAACTGTACAACCGGCTCACGGGAGCTTTACAATAGACTGACGGTAATTGTACAACCGGCTCAGGCTAACTTTACAACCGGCTCACAGTAACTGTACAACCGGGTCACGGTAACTTTACAACCGACTCAGGGTAACTGTTTAACCGGCTCACGTTAACTGTACAACCGGCTCACAGTAACTGTACAACCGGCTCAGGGTAACTGTACAACCGCTCATGGTAACTGTACAACTGACTCACGGTAACTGTACAGCCGGCTCACGGTAACTGTACAACCAGCTCACGGTAACTTTGCAACCGACTCACGGTAACTGTACAACCGACTCACGGTAACTGTACAACCGGCACACGGTAACTGTACAACCGGCTCACGGTATCTGTACAACTGGCTCACGGTAACTGTACTATCTGACTCACGGTAACTTTACAATCGGCTCACGGTAATTGTACAATCGACTCATGATAACTGAACAATCACCTCACGATAACTGAACAACCGGCTCACGGTAACTGTACAACCGGCTCACGGTATCTGTACAACTGGCTCACGGTAACTGTACTATCTGACTCACGGTAACTTTACAATCGGCTCACGGTAATTGTACAATCGACTCACGATAACTGAACAACCACCTCATGATAACTGAACAACCGGCTCACGGTAACTGTACAACCGGCTCACGGTAATTGTACAACCGGATCATGGTAACTGTACAACCAGATCAGGGTAACTGAACAACCGGCTCACGGTAACTGTACAACCGGCTCACGGTAACTGTACAACCGACTCACGATAACTGAACAACCGGCTCACGGTAATTGTACAACCAGCTCTCGGTAACTGTAAAACCGGCTCACGGTAATTGTACAACCGGCTCACGGTAACTGTACAACCGGATAAGGGTAACTGAACAACCGGCTCATGGTAACTGTACAACCGGCTCAGGGTAACTGTACAACTGGGTCACAGTAACTGTACAACCGGCTCACGGTAACTGTACAACCGGCTCACGGTAACTGTACAACTGGCTCAGGGTAACTGTACAACCGGCTCACGGTAACTGTACAACTGGCTCAGGGTAACTGTACAACCGGCTCACGGTAACTGTACAACCGGCTCATGGTAACTGTACAACTGGCTCACGGTAACTGTACAACCGGCTCACAGTAACTGTACAACCGGCTCATGGTAACTGTACAACCGGTCCATGGTAACTGTACAACCGGCTCAGGGTAACTGTACAACTGACTCACGGTAACTGTACAACCGGCTCACGGTAACGTTACAACCAACTCAGGGTAACTGTACAACCGGCTCACGGTAACTGTACAACCGGCTACGGGAGCTTTACAATAGACTGACGGTAATTGTACAACCGGCTCAGGCTAACTTTACAATCGGCTCACAGTAGCTGTACAACCGGGTCACGGTAACTTTACAACCGACTCAGGGTAACTGTTTAACCGGCTCACGTTAACTGTACAACCGGCTCACAGTAACTGTACAACCGGCTCAGGGTAACTGTACAACCGCTCATGGTAACTGTACAACCGACTCACGGTAACTGTACAGCCGGCTCACGGTAACTGTACAACCAGCTCACGGTAACTTTGCAACCGACTCACGGTAACTGTACAACCGACTCACGGTAACTGTACAACCGGCACACGGTAACTGTACAACCGGCTCACGGTATCTGTACAACTGGCTCACGGTAACTGTACTATCTGACTCACTGTAACTTTACAATCGGCTCACGGTAATTGTACAATCGACTCACGATAACTGAACAACCACCTCACGATAACTGAACAACCGGCTCATGGTAACTGTACAACCGGCTCACGGTAATTGTACAACCGGATCATGGTAACTGTACAACCGGATCAGGGTAACTGAACAACCGGCTCACGGTAACTGTACAACCGGCTCACGGTAACTGTACAACCGACTCACGATAACTGAACAACCGGCTCATGGTAATTGTACAACCAGCTCTCGGTAACTGTACAACCAGCTCACGGTAATTGTACAACCGGCTCACGGTAACTGTACAACCGGATCAGGGTAACTGAACAACCGGCTCATGGTAACTGTACAACCGGCTCACGGTAACTGTACAACTGGCTCAGGTTAACTGTACAACCGGCTCACGGTAACTGTACAACTGGCTCAGGGTAACTTTACAACCGGCTCACTGTAACTGCACAACCGGCTCATGGTAACTGTACAACCGGCTCACGGTAACTGTACAACCAGCTCACAGTAACTGTACAACCGGCTCATGGTAACTGTACAACCGGCCCATGGTAACTGTACAACTGGCTCAGGGTAACTGTACAACTGACTCACGGTAATTGTACAACCGGCTCACAGTAACGTTACAACCAACTCAGGGTAACTGTACAACCGGCTCACGGTAACTGTACAACCGGCTCACGGGAGCTTTACAATAGACTGACGGTAATTGTACAACCGGCTCAGGCTAACTTTACAACCGGCTCACAGTAACTGTACAACCGGCTCACGGTAACTTTACAACCGACTCAGGGTAACTGTTTAACCGGCTCACGTTAACTGTACAACCGGCTCACGGTAACTGTACAACCGGCTCAGGGTAACTGTACAACCGCTCATGGTAACTGTACAACCGACTCACGGTAACTGTACAACCGGCACACGGTAACTGTACAACCGGCTCATGGTAACTGTACAACCGGTCCATGGTAACTGTACAACCGGCTCAGGGTAACTGTACAACTGACTCACGGTAACTGTACAACCGGCTCACGGTAACGTTACAACCAACTCAGGGTAACTGTACAACCGGCTCACGGTAACTGTACAACCGGCTACGGGAGCTTTACAATAGACTGACGGTAATTGTACAACCGGCTCAGGCTAACTTTACAATCGGCTCACAGTAGCTGTACAACCGGGTCACGGTAACTTTACAACCGACTCAGGGTAACTGTTTAACCGGCTCACGTTAACTGTACAACCGGCTCACAGTAACTGTACAACCGGCTCAGGGTAACTGTACAACCGCTCATGGTAACTGTACAACCGACTCACGGTAACTGTACAGCCGGCTCACGGTAACTGTACAACCAGCTCACGGTAACTTTGCAACCGACTCACGGTAACTGTACAACCGACTCACGGTAACTGTACAACCGGCACACGGTAACTGTACAACCGGCTCACGGTATCTGTACAACTGGCTCACGGTAACTGTACTATCTGACTCACTGTAACTTTACAATCGGCTCACGGTAATTGTACAATCGACTCACGATAACTGAACAACCACCTCACGATAACTGAACAACCGGCTCATGGTAACTGTACAACCGGCTCACGGTAATTGTACAACCGGATCATGGTAACTGTACAACCGGATCAGGGTAACTGAACAACCGGCTCACGGTAACTGTACAACCGGCTCACGGTAACTGTACAACCGACTCACGATAACTGAACAACCGGCTCATGGTAATTGTACAACCAGCTCTCGGTAACTGTACAACCAGCTCACGGTAATTGTACAACCGGCTCACGGTAACTGTACAACCGGATCAGGGTAACTGAACAACCGGCTCATGGTAACTGTACAACCGGCTCACGGTAACTGTACAACTGGCTCAGGTTAACTGTACAACCGGCTCACGGTAACTGTACAACTGGCTCAGGGTAACTTTACAACCGGCTCACTGTAACTGCACAACCGGCTCATGGTAACTGTACAACCGGCTCACGGTAACTGTACAACCAGCTCACAGTAACTGTACAACCGGCTCATGGTAACTGTACAACCGGCCCATGGTAACTGTACAACTGGCTCAGGGTAACTGTACAACTGACTCACGGTAATTGTACAACCGGCTCACAGTAACGTTACAACCAACTCAGGGTAACTGTACAACCGGCTCACGGTAACTGTACAACCGGCTCACGGGAGCTTTACAATAGACTGACGGTAATTGTACAACCGGCTCAGGCTAACTTTACAACCGGCTCACAGTAACTGTACAACCGGCTCACGGTAACTTTACAACCGACTCAGGGTAACTGTTTAACCGGCTCACGTTAACTGTACAACCGGCTCACGGTAACTGTACAACCGGCTCAGGGTAACTGTACAACCGCTCATGGTAACTGTACAACCGACTCACGGTAACTGTACAACCGGCACACGGTAACTGTACAACCGGCTCACGGTATCTGTACAACTGGCTCACGGTAACTGTACTATCTGACTCACGGTAACTTTACAATCAGCTCACGGTAATTGTACAATCGACTCATGATAACTGAACAATCACCTCACGATAACTGAACAACCGGCTCATGGTAACTGTACAACCGGCTCAGGGTAACTGTACAACTGGGTCACAGTAACTGTACAACCGGCTCACGGTAACTGTACAACCGGCTCACGGTAACTGTACAACTGGCTCAGGGTAACTGTACAACCGGCTCACGGTAACTGTACAACTGGCTCAGGGTAACTGTAC
Source organism: Squalus acanthias (assembly GCA_030390025.1). NCBI lineage: Eukaryota > Metazoa > Chordata > Chondrichthyes > Squaliformes > Squalidae > Squalus > Squalus acanthias. The sequence continues at coordinate 543,916 of JASTWF010000146.1, forward strand.
AACCGGCTCACGGTAACTGTACAACCGGCTCATGGTAACTGTACAACCAGCTCACGGTAACTTTGCAACCGACTCACGGTAACTGTACAACCGACTCACGGTAACTTTGCAACCGACTCACGGTAACTATACAACCGACTCACGGTAACTGTACAACCGGCACACGGTAACTGTACAACCGGCTCACGGTATCTGTACAACTGGCTCACGGTAACTGTACTATCTGACTCACGGTAACTTTACAATCGGCTCACGGTAATTGTACAATCGACTCATGATAACTGAACAATCACCTCACGATAACTGAACAACTGGCTCATGGTAACTGTACAACCGGCTCAGGGTAACTGTACAACTGGGTCACAGTAACTGTACAACCGGCTCACGGTAACTGTACAACCGGCTCACGGTAACTGTACAACTGGCTCAGGGTAACTGTACAACCGGCTCACGGTAACTGTACAACTGGCTCAGGGTAACTGTACAACCGGCTCACGGTAACTGTACAACCGGCTCATGGTAACTGTACAACCGGCTCACGGTAACTGTACAACCGGCTCACAGTAACTGTACAACCGGCTCATGGTAACTGTACAACCGGTCCATGGTAACTGTACAACCGGCTCAGGGTAACTGTACAACTGACTCACGGTAACTGTACAACCGGCTCACGGTAACGTTACAACCAACTCAGGGTAACTGTACAACCGGCTCACGGTAACTGTACAACCGGCTCACGGGAGCTTTACAATAGACTGACGGTAATTGTACAACCGGCTCAGGCTAACTTTACAACCGGCTCACAGTAACTGTACAACCGGGTCACGGTAACTTTACAACCGACTCAGGGTAACTGTTTAACCGGCTCACGTTAACTGTACAACCGGCTCACAGTAACTGTACAACCGGCTCAGGGTAACTGTACAACCGCTCATGGTAACTGTACAACTGACTCACGGTAACTGTACAGCCGGCTCACGGTAACTGTACAACCAGCTCACGGTAACTTTGCAACCGACTCACGGTAACTGTACAACCGACTCACGGTAACTGTACAACCGGCACACGGTAACTGTACAACCGGCTCACGGTATCTGTACAACTGGCTCACGGTAACTGTACTATCTGACTCACGGTAACTTTACAATCGGCTCACGGTAATTGTACAATCGACTCATGATAACTGAACAATCACCTCACGATAACTGAACAACCGGCTCACGGTAACTGTACAACCGGCTCACGGTATCTGTACAACTGGCTCACGGTAACTTTACAATCGGCTCACGGTAATTGTACAATCGACTCACGATAACGGAACAACCACCTCATGATAACTGAACAACCGGCTCACGGTAACTGTACAACCGGCTCACGGTAATTGTACAACCGGATCATGGTAACTGTACAACCGGATCAGGGTAACTGAACAACCGGCTCACGGTAACTGTACAACCAGCTCACGGTAACTGTACAACCGACTCACGATAACTGAACAACCGGCTCACGGTAATTGTACAACCAGCTCTCGGTAACTGTAAAACCGGCTCACGGTAATTGTACAACCGGCTCACGGTAACTGTACAACCGGATCAGGGTAACTGAACAACCGGCTCATGGTAACTGTACAACCGGCTCAGGGTAACTGTACAACTGGGTCACAGTAACTGTACAACCGGCTCACGGTAACTGTACAACCGGCTCACGGTAACTGTACAACTGGCTCAGGGTAACTGTACAACCGGCTCACGGTAACTGTACAACTGGCTCAGGGTAACTGTACAACCGGCTCACGGTAACTGTACAACCGGCTCATGGTAACTGTACAACTGGCTCACGGTAACTGTACAACCGGCTCACAGTAACTGTACAACCGGCTCATGGTAACTGTACAACCGGTCCATGGTAACTGTACAACCGGCTCAGGGTAACTGTACAACTGACTCACGGTAACTGTACAACCGGCTCACGGTAACGTTACAACCAACTCAGGGTAACTGTACAACCGGCTCACGGTAACTGTACAACCGGCTCACGGGAGCTTTACAATAGACTGACGGTAATTGTACAACCGGCTCAGGCTAACTTTACAATCGGCTCACAGTAGCTGTACAACCGGGTCACGGTAACTTTACAACCGACTCAGGGTAACTGTTTAACCGGCTCACGTTAACTGTACAACCGGCTCACAGTAACTGTACAACCGGCTCAGGGTAACTGTACAACCGCTCATGGTAACTGTACAACCGACTCACGGTAACTGTACAGCCGGCTCATGGTAACTGTACAACCAGCTCACGGTATCTGTACAACTGGCTCACGGTAACTGTACTATCTGACTCACGGTAACTTTACAATCGGCTCACGGTAATTGTACAATCGACGCACGATAACTGAACAACCACCTCACGATAACTGAACAACCGGCTCATGGTAACTGTACAACCGGCTCATGGTAAAGTAACAACCAACTCAGGGTGACTGTACAACCGGCTCACGGTAACTGTACAAGCAGCTCACGGTAACTTTACAATAGACTGATGGTAACTGTACAACCGGCTCAGGGTAACTGTACAACCGGCTCAAGATAACTGAACAACCGGCTCACGGTAACTGTACAACCGGCTCACGGTAACTCTACAACCGGCTCACGGTAACTGTACAACCGGCTCAGGCTAACTTTACATCCGACTCACGGTTACTGTACAACCGGCTCACGGTAACTGTACAACCGGCACACGGTAACTGTACAACCGGCTCAGGCTAACTTTACAACCGGCTCACGGTAACTGTACAACCGGCTCAGGGTAACTGTACAACCGGCTCACGGTAACTGTACAACCATCTCACGGTAACTTTACAACCGACTCACGGTAACTGTACAACCGACTCACGGGAACTGTACAACCGGCACACGGTAACTGTACAACCGGCTCACGGTAACGGTACAACCAGCTCACGGTAACTGGACAACCGGCTCAGGGTAACTGTACAACTGACTCACGGTAACTGTACAATCGGCTCACGGTAACGTTACAACCAACTCAGGGTAACTGTACAACCGGCTCACGGTAACTGTACAACCGGCTCACGGGAGCTTTACAATAGACTGACGGTAATTGTACAACCGGCTCAGGCTAACTTTACAACCGGCTCACAGTAACTGTACAACCGGCTCACGGTAACTTTACAACCGACTCAGGGTAACTGTTTAACCGGCTCACGTTAACTGTACAACCGGCTCACAGTAACTGTACAACCGGCTCAGGGTAACTGTACAACCGCTCATGGTAACTGTACAACCGACTCACGGTAACTGTACAGCCGGCTCACGGTAACTGTACAACCAGCTCACGGTAACTTTGCAACCGACTCACGGTAACTGTACAACCGACTCACGGTAACTGTACAACCGGCACACGGTAACTATACAACCGGCTCACGGTATCTGTACAACTGGCTCACGGTAACTGTACTATCTGACTCACTGTAACTTTACAATCGGCTCACGGTAATTGTACAATCGACTCACGATAACTGAACAACCACCTCACGATAACTGAACAACCGACTCACGGTGACTGTACAACCGGCACACGGTAACTGTACAACCGGCTCACGGTATCTGTACAACTGGCTCACGGTAACTGTACTATATGACTCATGGTAACTTTACAATCGGCTCACGGTAATTGTACAATCGACTCACGATAACTGAACAAACACCTCACGATAACTGAACAACCGGCTCATGGTAACTGTACAACCGGCTCACTGTAATTGTACAACCGGATCTTGGTAACTGTACAACCGGATCAGGGTAACTGAACAACCGGCTCACGGTAACTGTACAACCGGCTCACGGTAACTGTACAACCGACTCACGATAACTGAACAACCGGCTCATGGTAATTGTATAACCAGCTCTCGGTAACTGTACAACCGGCTCACGGTAATTGTACAACCGGCTCACGGTAACTGTACAACGGGATCAGGGTAACTGAACAACCGGCTCATGGTAACTGTACAACCGGCTCAGGGTAACTGTACAACTGGGTCACAGTAACTGTACAACCGGCTCACGATAACTGTACAACCGGCTCACGGTAACTGTACAACTGGCTCAGGTTAACTGTACAACCGGCTCACGGTAACTGTACAACTGGCTTAGGGTAACTTTACAACCGGCTCACTGTAACTGTACAACCGGCTCATGGTAACTGTACAACCGGCTCACGGTAACTGTACAACCGGCTCACAGTAACTGTACAACCGGCTCATGGTAACTGTACAACCGGCCCATGGTAACTGTACAACCGGCTCAGGGTAACTGTACAACTGACTCACGGTAATTGTACAACCGGCTCACAGTAACGTTACAACCAACTCAGGGTAACTGTACAACCGGCTCACGGTAACTGTACAACCGGCTCACGGGAGCTTTACAATAGACTGACGGTAATTGTACAACTGGCTCAGGCTAACTTTACAACCGGCTCACAGTAACTGTACAACCGGCTCACGGTAACTTTACAACCGACTCAGGGTAACTGTTTAACCGGCTCACGTTAACTGTACAACCGGCTCACAGTAACTGTACAACCGGCTCAGGGTAACTGTACAACCGCTCATGGTAACTGTACAACCGACTCACGGTAACTGTACAGCCGGCTCACGGTAACTGTACAACCAGCTCACGGTAACTTTGCAACCGACTCACGGTAACTGTACAACCGACTCACGGTAACTGTACAACCGGCACACGGTAACTATACAACCGGCTCACGGTATCTGTACAACTGGCTCACGGTAACTGTACTATCTGACTCACTGTAACTTTACAATCGGCTCACGGTAATTGTACAATCGACTCACGATAACTGAACAACCACCTCACGATAACTGAACAACCGACTCACGGTGACTGTACAACCGGCACACGGTAACTGTACAACCGGCTCACGGTATCTGTACAACTGGCTCACGGTAACTGTACTATATGACTCATGGTAACTTTACAATCGGCTCACGGTAATTGTACAATCGACTCACGATAACTGAACAACCACCTCACGATAACTGAACAACCGGCTCATGGTAACTGTACAACCGGCTCACTGTAATTGTACAACCGGATCTTGGTAACTGTACAACCGGATCAGGGTAACTGAACAACCGGCTCACGGTAACTGTACAACCGGCTCACGGTAACTGTACAACCGACTCACGATAACTGAACAACCGGCTCATGGTAATTGTATAACCAGCTCTCGGTAACTGTACAACCGGCTCACGGTAATTGTACAACCGGCTCACGGTAACTGTACAACGGGATCAGGGTAACTGAACAACCGGCTCATGGTAACTGTACAACCGGCTCAGGGTAACTGTACAACTGGGTCACAGTAACTGTACAACCGGCTCACGATAACTGTACAACCGGCTCACGGTAACTGTACAACTGGCTCAGGTTAACTGTACAACCGGCTCACGGTAACTGTACAACTGGCTTAGGGTAACTTTACAACCGGCTCACTGTAACTGTACAACCGGCTCATGGTAACTGTACAACCGGCTCACGGTAACTGTACAACCGGCTCACAGTAACTGTACAACCGGCTCATGGTAACTGTACAACCGGCCCATGGTAACTGTACAACCGGCTCAGGGTAACTGTACAACTGACTCACGGTAATTGTACAACCGGCTCACAGTAACGTTACAACCAACTCAGGGTAACTGTACAACCGGCTCACGGTAACTGTACAACCGGCTCACGGGAGCTTTACAATAGACTGACGGTAATTGTACAACTGGCTCAGGCTAACTTTACAACCGGCTCACAGTAACTGTACAACCGGCTTACGGTAACTTTACAACCGACTCAGGGTAACTGTTTAACCGGCTCACGTTAACTGTACAACCGACTCACAGTAACTGTACAACCGGCTCAGGGTAACTGTACAACCGCTCATGGTAACTGTACAACCGACTCACGGTAACTGTACAGCCGGCTCACGGTAACTGTACAACCAGCTCACGGTAACTTTGCAACTGACTCACGGTAACTATACAACCGACTCACGGTAACTGTACAACCGGCACACGGTAACTGTACAACCGGCTCACGGTATCTGTACAACTGGCTCACGGTAACTGTACTATCTGACTCACGGTAACTTTACAATCGGCTCACGGTAATTGTACAATCGACTCATGATAACTGAACAACCACCTCACGATAACTGAACAACCGGCTCACGGTAACTGTACAACCGACTCACGGTAACTGTACAACCGGCACACGGTAACTGTACAACCGGCTCACGGTATCTGTACAACTGGCTCACGGTAACTGTACTATCTGACTCACGGTAACTTTACAATCGGCTCACGGTAATTGTACAATCGACTCACGATAACTGAACAACCACCTCATGATAACTGAACAACCGGCTCACGGTAACTGTACAACCGGCTCACGGTAATTGTACAACCGGATCATGGTAACTGTACAACCGGATCAGGGTAACTGAACAACCGGCTCACGGTAACTGTACAACCGGCTCACGGTAACTGTACAACCGACTCACGATAACTGAACAACCGGCTCACGGTAATTGTACAACCAGCTCTCGGTAACTGTAAAACCGGCTCACGGTAATTGTACAACCGGCTCACGGTAACTGTACAACCGGATCAGGGTAACTGAACAACCGGCTCATGGTAACTGTACAACCGGCTCAGGGTAACTGTACAACTGGGTCACAGTAACTGTACAACCGGCTCACGGTAACTGTACAACCGGCTCACGGTAACTGTACAACTGGCTCAGGGTAACTGTACAACCGGCTTACGGTAACTGTACAACTGGCTCAGGGTAACTGTACAACCGGCTCACGGTAACTGTACAACCGGCTCATTGTAACTGTACAACCGGCTCACGGTAACTGTACAACCGGCTCACAGTAACTGTACAACCGGCTCATGGTAACTGTACAACCGGTCCATGGTAACTGTACAACCGGCTCAGGGTAACTGTACAACTGACTCATGGTAAATGTACAACCGGCTCACGGTAACGTTACAAACAACTCAGGGTAACTGTACAACCGGCTCACGGTAACTGTACAACCGGCTCACGGGAGCTTTACAATAGACTGACGGTAATTGTACAACCGGCTCAGGCTAACTTTACAACCGGCTCACAGTAACTGTACAACCGGGTCACGGTAACTTTACAACCGACTCAGGGTAACTGTTTAACCGGCTCACGTTAACTGTACAACCGGCTCACAGTAACTGTACAACCGGCTCACGGTAACTGTACAGCCGGCTCACGGTAACTGTACAACCAGCTCACGGTAACTTTGCAACTGACTCACGGTAACTGTACAACCGACTCACGGTAACTGTACAACCGGCACACGGTAACTATACAACCGGCTCACGGTATCTGTACAACTGGCTCACGGTAACTGTACTATCTGACTCACGGTAAATTTACAATCGGCACACGGTAATTGTACAATCGACGCACGATAACTGAACAACCACCTCACGATAACTGAACAACCGGCTCATGGTAACTGTACAACCGACTCACGGTAACTGAACAACCGGCACACGGTAACTGTACAACCGGCTCACGGTATCTGTACAACTGGCTCACGGTAACTGTACTATCTGACTCACGGTAACTTTACAATTGGCTCACGGTAATTGTACAATCGACTCACGATAACTGAACAACCACCTCACGATAACTGAACAACCGGCTCACGGTAACTGTACAACCGACTCACGGTAACTGTACAACCGGCACACGGTAACTGTACAACCGGCTCACGGTATCTGTACAACTGGCTCACGGTAACTGTACTATCTGACTCACGGTAACTTTACAATCGGCTCACGGTAATTGTACAATCGATTCACGATAACTGAACAACCACCTCATGATAACTGAACAACCGGCTCACGGTAACTGTACAACCGGCTCACGGTAATTGTACAACCGGATCATGGTAACTGTACAACCGGATCAGGGTAACTGAACAACCGGCTCACGGTAACTGTACAACCGGCTCACGGTAACTGTACAACCGACTCACGATAACTGAACAACCGGCTCACGGTAATTGTACAACCAGCTCTCGGTAACTGTAAAACCGGCTCACGGTAATTGTACAACCGGCTCACGGTAACTGTACAACCGGATCAGGGTAACTGAACAACCGGCTCATGGTAACTGTACAACCGGCTCAGGGTAACTGTACAACTGGGTCACAGTAACTGTACAACCGGCTCACGGTAACTGTACAACCGGCTCACGGTAACTGTACAACTGGCTCAGGGTAACTGTACAACCGGCTCACGGTAACTGTACAACTGGCTCAGGGTAACTGTACAACCGGCTCACGGTAACTGTACAACCGGCTCATTGTAACTGTACAACCGGCTCACGGTAACTGTACAACCGGCTCACAGTAACTGTACAACCGGCTCATGGTAACTGTACAACCGGTCCATGGTAACTGTACAACCGGCTCAGGGTAACTGTACAACTGACTCACGGTAACTGTACAACCGGCTCACGGTAACGTTACAAACAACTCAGGGTAACTGTACAACCGGCTCACGGTAACTGTACAACCGGCTCACGGGAGCTTTACAATAGACTGACGGTAATTGTACAACCGGCTCAGGCTAACTTTACAACCGGCTCACAGTAACTGTACAACCGGGTCACGGTAACTTTACAACCGACTCAGGGTAACTGTTTAACCGGCTCACGTTAACTGTACAACCGGCTCACAGTAACTGTACAACCGGCTCACGGTAACTGTACAGCCGGCTCACGGTAACTGTACAACCAGCTCACGGTAACTTTGCAACTGACTCACGGTAACTGTACAACCGACTCACGGTAACTGTACAACCGGCACACGGTAACTATACAACCGGCTCACGGTATCTGTACAACTGGCTCACGGTAACTGTACTATCTGACTCACGGTAAATTTACAATCGGCTCACGGTAATTGTACAATCGACGCACGATAACTGAACAACCACCTCACGATAACTGAACAACCGGCTCATGGTAACTGTACAACCGACTCACGGTAACTGAACAACCGGCACACGGTAACTGTACAACCGGCTCACGGTATCTGTACAACTGGCTCACGGTAACTGTACTATCTGACTCACGGTAACTTTACAATTGGCTCACGGTAATTGTACAATCGACTCACGATAACTGAACAACCACCTCACAATAACTGAACAACCGGCTCACGGTAACTGTACAACCGGCTCACGGTAATTGTACAACCGGATCATGGTAAATGTACAACCGGATCAGGGTAACTAAACAACCGGCTCACGGTAACTGTACAACTGGCTCACGGTAACTGTACAACCGACTCACGATAACTGAACAACCGGCTCACTGTAATTGTACAACCAGCTCTCGGTAACTGTACAACCGGCTCACGGTAATTGTACAACCGGCTCACGGTAACTGTACAACCGGATCAGGGTAACTGAACAACCGGCTCATGGTAACTGTACAACCGGCGCAGGGTAACTGTCCAACTGGGTCACAGTAACTGTACAACCGGCTAACGGTAACTGTACAACCGGCTCACGGTAACTGTACAACTGGCTCAGGGTAACTGTACAACCGGCTCACGGTAACTGAACAACTGGCTCATGGTAACTGTACAACCGGCTCATGGTAACTGTACAACCGGCCCATGGTAACTGTACAACCGGCTCACGGTAACTGTACAACCGCCTCACGGTAACTGTACAACTGGCCCACGGTAACTGTACAACCGGCTCAGGGTAACTGTACAACTGACTCACGGTAACTGTACAACCGACTCACGATAACTGAACAACCAGCTCACGGTAACTGTACAACCAGCTCACGGTAACTGTACAACCGGCTCACGGTAATTGTACAACCAGATCACGGTAAATGTACAACCGGATCAGAGCAACTGAACAACCGGCTCATGGTAACTGTACAACCGGCTCAGGGTAACTGTACAACCGGGTCACAGTAACTGTACAACTGGCTCATGGTAAGTGTACAACCAGCTCACGGTAACTGAACAACTGGCTCATGGTAACTGTACAACCGGCTCATGGTAACTCTACAACTGGCTCAGGGTAACTGTACAACCGGCTCACGGTAACTGTACAACTGGCACACGGTAACTGTACAACCGGTTCAGGGTAACTGTACAACTGACTCACGGTAACTGTACAACCGGCTCATGGTAAAGTAACAACCAACTCAGGGTGACTGTACAACCGGCTCATGGTAACTGTACAACCAGCTCACGGTAACTGTACAACTGGCTCACGGTAACTGTACAACCGGCTCACGGTACCTGTACAACCGGCTCACGGTAACTGTACAACCGGCTCAGGGTAACTGTACAACTGACACACGGTAACTGTACAACCGGCTCATGGTAAAGTAACAACCAACTCAGGGTGACTGTACAACCGGCTCACGGTAACTGTACAACCAGCTCACGGTAACTGTACAACTGGCTCACGGTAACTGTACAACCGGCTCACGGTAACTGTACAACCGGATCAGGGTAAATGAACAACCGGCTCACGGTAACTGTACAACCGGCTCAGGGTAACTGTACAACCGGCTCACGGTAACTGTACAACTGGCTCACGGTAACTTTACAACCGACTCACGGTAACTGTACAACCGGATCAGGGAAACTGAACAACCGGCTCATGGTAACTGTACAACCGGCGCAGGGTAACTGTCCAACTGGGTCACAGTAACTGTACAACCGGCTAACGGTAACTGTACAACCGGCTCACGGTAACTGAACAACTGGCTCATGGTAACTGTACAACCGGCTCATGGTAACTGTACAACCGGCCCATGGTAACTGTACAACCGGCTCACGGTAACTGTACAACCGCCTCACGGTAACTGTACAACTGGCCCACGGTAACTGTACAACCGGCTCAGGGTAACTGTACAACTGACTCACGGTAACTGTACAACCGACTCACGATAACTGAACAACCAGCTCACGGTAACTGTACAACCAGCTCACGGTAACTGTACAACCGGCTCACGGTAATTGTACAACCAGATCACGGTAAATGTACAACCGGATCAGGGCAACTGAACAACCGGCTCATGGTAACTGTACAACCGGCTCAGGTTAACTGTACAACCGGGTCACAGTAACTGTACAACTGGCTCATGGTAAGTGTACAACCAGCTCACGGTAACTGAACAACTGGCTGATGGTAACTGTACAACCGGCTCATGGTAACTCTACAACTGGCTCAGGGTAACTGTACAACCGGCTCACGGTAACTGTACAACTGGCACACGGTAACTGTACAACCGGTTCAGGGTAACTGTACAACTGACTCACGGTAACTGTACAACCGGCTCATGGTAAAGTAACAACCAACTCAGGGTGACTGTACAACCGGCTCATGGTAACTGTACAACCAGCTCACGGTAACTGTACAACTGGCTCACGGTAACTGTACAACCGGCTCACGGTACCTGTACAACCGGCTCACGGTAACTGTACAACCGGCTCAGGGTAACTGTACAACTGACACACGGTAACTGTACAACCGGCTCATGGTAAAGTAACAACCAACTCAGGGTGACTGTACAACCGGCTCACGGTAACTGTACAACCAGCTCACGGTAACTGTACAACTGGCTCACGGTAACTGTACAACCGGCTCACGGTAACTGTACAACCGGATCAGGGTAAATGAACAACCGGCTCACGGTAACTGTACAACCGGCTCAGGGTAACTGTACAACCGGCTCACGGTAACTGTACAACTGGCTCACGGTAACTTTACAACCGACTCACGGTAACTGTACAACCGGATCAGGGTAACTGAACAACCGGCTCATGGTAACTGTACAACCGGCGCAGGGTAACTGTCCAACTGGGTCACAGTAACTGTACAACCGGCTAACGGTAACTGTACAACCGGCTCACGGTAACTGTACAACTGGCTCAGGGTAACTGTACAACCGGCTCACGGTAACTGAACAACTGGCTCATGGTAACTGTACAACCGGCTCATGGTAACTGTACAACCGGCCCATGGTAACTGTACAACCGGATCACGGTAACTGTACAACCGCCTCACGGTAACTGTACAACTGGCCCACGGTAACTGTACAACCGGCTCAGGGTAACTGTACAACTGACTCACGGTAACTGTACAACCGACTCACGATAACTGAACATCCAGCTCACGGTAACTGTACAACCAGCTCACGGTAACTGTACAACCGGCTCACGGTAATTGTTCAACCAGATCACGGTAAATGTACAACCGGATCAGGGCAACTGAACAACCGGCTCATGGTAACTGTACAACCGGCTCACGGTAACTGTACAACCAGCTCACGGTAACTGTACAACTGGCTCATGGTAACTGTACAACCGGCTCACGGTACCTGTACAACCGGCTCACGGTAACTGTACAACCGGCTCAGGGTAACTGTACAACTGACACACGGTAACTGTACAACCGGCTCATGGTAAAGTAACAACCAACTCAGGGTGACTGTACAACCGGCTCACGGTAACTGTACAACCAGCTCACGGTAACTGTACAACTGGCTCATGGTAACTGTACAACCGGCTCACGGTAACTGTACAACCGGATCAGGGTAAATGAACAACTGGCTCACGGTAACTATACAACTGGCTCACGGTAACTGTACAACCGACTCACGATAACTGAACAACCGGCTCACGGTAATTGTACAACCAGCTCTCGGTAACTGTACAACCGGCTCACGGTAATTGTACAACCGGCTCACGGTAACTGTACAACCGGATCAGGGTAACTGAACAACCGGCTCATGGTAACTGTACAACCGGCGCAGGGTAACTGTCCAACTGGGTCACAGTAACTGTACAACCGGCTAACGGTAACTGTACAACCGGCTCACGGTAACTGTACAACTGGCTCAGGGTAACTGTACAACCGGCTCACGGTAACTGAACAACTGGCTCATGGTAACTGTACAACCGGCTCATGGTAACTGTACAACCGGCCCATGGTAACTGTACAACCGGCTCACGGTAACTGTACAACCGCCTCACGGTAACTGTACAACTGGCCCACGGTAACTGTACAACCGGCTCAGGGTAACTGTACAACTGACTCACGGTAACTGTACAACCGACTCACGATAACTGAACAACCAGCTCACGGTAACTGTACAACCAGCTCACGGTAACTGTACAACCGGCTCACGGTAATTGTACAACCAGATCACGGTAAATGTACAACCGGATCAGGGCAACTGAACAACCGGCTCATGGTAACTGTACAACCGGCTCAGGGTAACTGTACAACCGGGTCACAGTAACTGTACAACTGGCTCATGGTAAGTGTACAACCAGCTCACGGTAACTGAACAACTGGCTGATGGTAACTGTACAACCGGCTCATGGTAACTCTACAACTGGCTCAGGGTAACTGTACAACCGGCTCACGGTAACTGTACAACTGGCACACGGTAACTGTACAACCGGTTCAGGGTAACTGTACAACTGACTCACGGTAACTGTACAACCGGCTCATGGTAAAGTAACAACCAACTCAGGGTGACTGTACAACCGGCTCATGGTAACTGTACAACCAGCTCACGGTAACTGTACAACTGGCTCACGGTAACTGTACAACCGGCTCATGGTACCTGTACAACCGGCTCACGGTAACTGTACAACCGGCTCAGGGTAACTGTACAACTGACACACGGTAACTGTAAAACCGGCTCATGGTAAAGTAACAACCAACTCAGGGTGACTGTACAACCGGCTCACGGTAACTGTACAACCAGCTCACGGTAACTGTACAACTGGCTCACGGTAACTGTACAACCGGCTCACGGTAACTGTACAACCGGATCAGGGTAAATGAACAACCGGCTCACGGTAACTGTACAACCGGCTCAGGGTAACTGTACAACCGGCTCACGGTAACTGTACAACTGGCTCACGGTAACTTTACAACCGACTCACGGTAACTGTACAACCGGATCAGGGTAACTGAACAACCGGCTCATGGTAACTGTACAACCGGCGCAGGGTAACTGTCCAACTGGGTCACAGTAACTGTACAACCGGCTAACGGTAACTGTACAACCGGCTCACGGTAACTGTACAACTGGCTCAGGGTAACTGTACAACCGTCTCACGGTAACTGAACAACTGGCTCATGGTAACTGTACAACCGGCTCATGGTAACTGTACAACCGGCCCATGGTAACTGTACAACCGGCTCACGGTAACTGTACAACCGCCTCACGGTAACTGTACAACTGGCCCACGGTAACTGTACAACCGGCTCAGGGTAACTGTACAACTGACTCACGGTAACTGTACAACCGACTCACGATAACTGAACATCCAGCTCACGGTAACTGTACAACCAGCTCACGGTAACTGTACAACCGGCTCACGGTAATTGTACAACCAGATCACGGTAAATGTACAACCGGATCAGGGCAACTGAACAACCGGCTCATGGTAACTGTACAACCGGCTCACGGTAACTGTACAACCAGCTCACGGTAACTGTACAACTGGCTCATGGTAACTGTACAACCGGCTCACGGTACCTGTACAACCGGCTCACGGTAACTGTACAACCGGCTCAGGGTAACTGTACAACTGACACACGGTAACTGTACAACCGGCTCATGGTAAAGTAACAACCAACTCAGGGTGACTGTACAACCGGCTCACGGTAACTGTACAACCAGCTCACGGTAACTGTACAACTGGCTCACGGTAACTGTACAACCGGCTCACGGTAACTGTACAACCGGATCAGGGTAAATGAACAACCGGCTCACGGTAACTGTACAACCGGCTCAGGGTAACTGTACAACCGGCTCACGGTAACTGTACAACTGGCTCACGGTAACTGTACAACCGGCTCACGGTAACTGTACAACTGGCTCAGGGTAACTGTACAACCGGCTCACGGTAACTGTACAACCGGCTCATGGTAACTGTACAACCGGCTCACGGTAACTGTACAACCGGCTCACAGTAACTGTACAACCGGCTCATGGTAACTGTACAACCGGATGAGGGTAATTGTACAACCGGATCATGGTAAATGTACAACCGGATCAGGGTAACTAAACAACCGGCTCACGGTAACTGTACAACCGGCTCACGGTAACTGTACAACTGACTCACAATAACTGAACAACCGGCTCACGGTAATTGTACAACCAGCTCTCGGTAACTGTACAACCGGCTCACGGTAATTGTACAACCGGTTCACAGTAACTGTACAACCGGATCAGGGTAACTGAACAACCGGCTCATGGTAACTGTACAACCGGCGCAGGGTAACTGTCCAACTGGGTCACAGTAACTGTACAACCGGCTCACGGTAACTGTACAACCGGCTCACGGTAACTGTACAACTGGCTCAGGGTAACTGTACAACCGGCTCACGGTAACTGAACAACTGGCTCACGGTAACTGTACAACCGGCTCATGGTAACTGTACAACCGGCCCATGGTAACTGTACAACCGGCTCACGGTAACTGTACAACCGCCTCACGGTAACTGTACAACTGGCCCACGGTAACTGTACAACCGGCTCAGGGTAATTGTACAACTGACTCACGGTAACTGTACAACCGACTCACGATAACTGAACAACCGGCTCACGGTAACTGTACAACCAGCTCACGGTAACTGTACAACCGGATCAGGGTAACTGAACAACCGGCTCATGGTAACTGTACAACCGGCTCAGGGTAACTGTACAACCGGCTCACGGTAACTGAACAACTGGCTCATGGTAACTGTACAACCGGCTCATGGTAACTGTACAACTGGCTCAGGGTAACTGTACAACCGGCTCACAGTAACTGTACAACCGGCTCACGGTAACTGTACAACTGGCACACGGTAACTGTACAACTGGCTCAGGGTAACTGTACAACTGACTCACGGTAACTGTACAACCGGCTCATGGTAAAGTAACAACCAACTCAGGGTGACTGTACAACCGGCTCACGGTAACTGTACAACCAGCTCACGGTAACTGTACAACTGGCTCATGGTAACTGTACAACCGGCTCACGGTAACTGTACAACCGGATCAGGGTAAATGAACAACCGGCTCACGGTAACTGTACAACCGGCTCAGGGTAACTGTACAACCGGCTCACGGTAACTGTACAACCGGCTCACGGTATCTGTACAACTGGCTCACGGTAACTGTACTATCTGACTCACGGTAACTTTACAATTGGCTCACGGTAATTGTACAATCGACTCATGATAACTGAACAACCACCTCACAATAACTGAACAACCGGCTCACGGTAACTGTACAACCGGCTCACGGTAATTGTACAACCGGATCATGGTAAATGTACAACCGGATCAGGGTAACTAAACAACCGGCTCACGGTAACTGTACAACTGGCTCACGGTAACTGTACAACCGACTCACGATAACTGAACAACCGGCTCACGGTAATTGTACAACCAGCTCTCGGTAACTGTACAACCGGCTCACGATAATTGTACAACCGGCTCACGGTAACTGTACAACCGGATCAGGGTAACTGAACAACCGGCTCATGGTAACTGTACAACCGGCGCAGGGTAACTGTCCAACTGGGTCACAGTAACTGTACAACCGGCTAACGGTAACTGTACAACCGGCTCACGGTAACTGTACAACTGGCTCAGGGTAACTGTACAACCGGCTCACGGTAACTGAACAACTGGCTCATGGTAACTGTACAACCGGCTCATGGTAACTGTACAACCGGCCCATGGTAACTGTACAACCGGCTCACGGTAACTGTACAACCGCCTCACGGTAACTGTACAACTGGCGCACACGGTAACTGTACAAAACAGGCTCAGGGTAACTGTACAGCTGACTCACGGTAACTGTATCAAACCGACTGCACGATAAAAGGAACAACCAGCTCCGGTAACTGTACAACCAGCTCACGGTAACTGTAGCAACCGGCTCACGGTAATTGTACAACCAGATTCACGGTAAATGTACAACTCGGATCAGGGCAGCTGAACAACCGGCTCATGGTAACTGTAGCAACCGGCTCACGGTAGCTGTACAACCGGGTCTCACGTAACTGTACAACTGGCTCACGGTAACTGTAAAACCAGCTCACGGTAACTGACAACCGGCTACGTAAACAGAACAACCGTCTCAGGGTAACTGTAGGCAACTGACACCACGTAACTGTACAACCGGCTCATGTAAAGTAACAACCAATCTCAGGGTGACTGTAACAACCGGCACACGGTAACTGTACAACAGCACACGGTAAATGGTACAACTGGCTCACGGTAACTGGGCCCACAGTAACTTTACAACCGGCTCATGGTAACTGTACAACCAGCTCACGGTAACTTTACAACCGGCACATGGTAACTGTACAACCGACTCATGGTAACTGAACAACTGGCTCATGCTAACTTTACATCTGGCTCACGGTAACTTTACAACCGTCTCACGATAACTTTACAATCGACTCACGGTAACTGTACAACCATGTCAGGGTAACTGTACAACTGGCCCACGGTAACTGTACAACCGGCTCAGGGTAACTGTACAACTGACACACGGTAACTGTACAACTGGCTCATGGTAAAGTAACAACCAACTCAGGGTGACTGTACAACCGGCTCACGGTAACTGTACAACCAGCTCACGGTAACTGTACAACTGGCTCACGGTAACTGTACAACCGGCTCACGGTAACTGTACAACCGGATCAGGGTAAATGAACAACCGGCTCACGGTAACTGTACAACCGGCTCAGGGTAACTGTACAACCGGCTCACGGTAACTGTACAACTGGCTCACGGTAACTTTACAACCGACTCACGGTAACTGTACAACCGGATCAGGGTAACTGAACAACCGGCTCATGGTAACTGTACAACCGGCGCAGGGTAACTGTCCAACTGGGTCACAGTAACTGTACAACCGGCTAACGGTAACTGTACAACCGGCTCACGGTAACTGTACAACTGGCACAGGGTAACTGTACAACCGGCTCACGGTAACTGAACAACTGGCTCATGGTAACTGTACAACCGGCTCATGGTAACTGTACAACCGGCCCATGGTAACTGTACAACCGGCTCACGGTAACTGTACAACCGCCTCACGGTAACTGTGCAACTGGCCCACGGTAACTGTACAACCGGCTCAGGGTAACTGTACAACTGACTCACGGTAACTGTACAACCGACTCACGATAACTGAACATCCAGCTCACGGTAACTGTACAACCAGCTCACGGTAACTGTACAACCGGCTCACGGTAATTGTACAACCAGATCACGGTAAATGTACAACCGGATCAGGGCAACTGAACAACCGGCTCATGGTAACTGTACAACCGGCTCACGGTAACTGTACAACCAGCTCACAGTAACTGTACAACTGGCTCACGGTAACTGTACAACCGGCTCACGGTACCTGTACAACCGGCTCACGGTAACTGTACAACCGGCTCAGGGTAACTGTACAACTGACACACGGTAACTGTACAACCGGCTCATGGTAAAGTAACAACCAACTCAGGGTGACTGTACAAACGGCTCACGGTAACTGTACAACCGGCTCAGGGTAACTGTACAACCGGCTCACGGTAACTGTACAACTGGCTCACGGTAACTGTACAACCGGCTCACGGTAACTGTACAACTGGCTCAGGGTAACTGTACAACCGGCTCACGGTAACTGTACAACCGGCTCATGGTAACTGTACAACCGGCTCACGGTAACTGTACAACCGGCTCACAGTAACTGTACAACCGGCTCATGGTAACTGTACAACCGGATCAGGGTAATTGTACAACCGGATCATGGTAAATGTACAACCGGATCAGGGTAACTAAACAACCGGCTCACGGTAACTGTACAACCGGCTCACGGTAACTGTACAACCGACTCACGATAACTGAACAACCGGCTCATGGTAATTGTACAACCAGCTCTCGGTAACTGTACAACCGGCTCACGGTAATTGTACAACCGGTTCACGGTAACTGTACAACCGGATCAGGGTAACTGAACAACCGGCTCATGGTAACTGTACAACCGGCGCAGGGTAACTGTCCAACTGGGTCACAGTAACTGTACAACCGGCTCACGGTAACTGTACAACCAGCTCACGGTAACTGTACAACTGGCTCAGGGTAACTGTACAACCGGCTCACGGTAACTGAACAACTGGCTCACGGTAACTGTACAACCGGCTCATGGTAACTGTACAACCGGCCCATGGTAACTGTACAACCGGCTCACGGTAACTGTACAACCGCCTCACGGTAACTGTACAACTGGCCCACGGTAACTGTACAACCGGCTCAGGGTAATTGTACAACTGACTCACGGTAACTGTACAACCGACTCACGATAACTGAACAACCTGCTCACGGTAACTGTACAACCAGCTCACGGTAACTGTACAACCGGCTCACGGTAATTGTACAACCAGATCACGGTAACTGTACAACCGGATCAGGGTAACTGAACAACCGGCTCATGGTAACTGTACAACCGGCTCAGGGTAACTGTACAACCGGGTCACAGTAACTGTATAACTGACTCATGGTAAGTGTACAACCGGCTCACGGTAACTGTACAACTGGCTCAGGGTAACTGTACAACCGGCTCACGGTAACTGAACAACTGGCTCATGGTAACTGTACAACCGGCTCATGGTAACTGTACAACTGGCTCAGGGTAACTGTACAATCGGGTCACAGTAACTGTACAACTGGCTCACGGTAACTGTACAACTGGCACACGGTAACTGTACAACCGGCTCAGGGTAACTGTACAACCGGCCCACGGTAACTGTACAACTGGCTCACGGTAACTGTACAACCGGCTCACGGTAACTGTACAACTGGCTCAGGGTAACTGTACAACCGGCTCACGGTAACTGTACAACCGGCTCATGGTAACTGTACAACCGGCTCACGGTAACTGTACAACCGGCTCACAGTAACTGTACAACCGGCTCATGGTAACTGTACAACCGGCCCATGGTAACTGTACAACCGGCTCAGGGTAACTGTACAACTGACTCACGGTAACTGTACAACCGGCTCACGGTAACGTTACAACCAACTCAGGGTAACTGTGCAACCGGCTCACGGTAACTGTACAACCAGCTCACGGGAGCTTTACAATAGACTGACGGTAATTGTACAACCGGCTCAGGCTAACTTTACAACCGGCTCACGGTAACTGTACAACCGGCTCACGGTAACTTTACAACCGACTCAGGGTAACTGTTTAACCGGCTCACGTTAACTGTATAACCAGCTCACAGTAACTGTACAACCGCTCATGGTAACTGTACAACCGACTCACGGTAACTGTACAGCCGGCTCACGGTAACTGTACAACCAGCTCACGGTAACTTTGCAACCAACTCACGGTAACTGTACAACGGACTCACGGTAACTGTACAACCGGCACACGGTAACTGTACAACCAGCTCACGGTATCTGTACAACTGGCTCACGGTAACTGTACTATCTGACTCACGGTAACTTTACAATCGGCTCACGGTAATTGTACAATCGACTCACGATAACTAAACAACCACCTCACGATAACTGAACAATCGGCTCACGGTAACTGTACAACCAGCTCACGGTAACTGTACAACCGGCTCACGGTAATTGTACAACCGGATCACGGTAACTGTACAACCGGATCAGGGTAACTGAACAACCGGCTCACGGTAACTGTACAACCGGCTCAGGGTAACTGTACAACCGGGTCACAGTAACTGTACAACCGGCTCACGGTAACTGTACAACCGGCTCACGGTAACTGTACAACTGGCTCAGGGTAACTGTACAACCGGCTCATGGTAACTGTACAACCGGCTCATGGTAACTGTACAACCGGCCCATGGTAACTTTACAACCGGCTCACGGTAACTGTACAACCGCCTCACGGTAACTGTACAACTGGCCCACGGTAACTGTACAACCGGCTCAGGGTAAATGTACAACCAGCTCACGATAACTTTGCAACCGACTCACGGTAACTGTACAACCGACTCACGGTAACTGTACAACCAGCACACGGTAACTGTACAACCGGCTCACGGTATCTGTACAACTGGCTCATGGTAACTGTACTATCTGACTCACGGTAACTTTACAATCGGCTCACGGTAATTGTACAATCAACTCACGATAACTAAACAACCACCTCACGATAACTGAACAACCGGCTCACGGTAACTGTACAACCGACTCACGATAACTGAACAACCGGCTCATGGTAACTGTACAACCAGCTCACGGTAACTGTACAACCGGCTCATGGTAATTGTACAACCGGATCACGGTAACTGTACAACCGGATCAGTGTAACTGAACAACCGGCTCACGGTAACCGTACAACCGGCTCAGGGTAACTGTACAACCGGGTCACAGTAACTGTACAACCGGCTCACGGTAACTGTACAACCGGCTCACGGTTACTGTACAACTGGCTCAGGGTAACTGTACAACCGGCTCACGGTAACTGTACAACCGGCTCATGGTAACTGTACAACCGGCCCATGGTAACTTTACAACCGGCTCACGGTAACTGTACAACCGCCTCACGGTAACTGGAGAACTGGCCCACGGTAACTGTACAACTGGCTCAGGGTAACTGTACAACTGACTCACGGTAACTGTACAACCGACTCACGATAACTGAACAACCGGCTCATGGTAACTGTACAACCAGCTCATGGTAACTGTACAACCGGCTCACGGTAACTGTACAACCGGCTCACGGTAACTGTACAACCGGATCAGGGTAACTGAACAACCGGCTCACGGTAACTGTACAACCGGCTCAGGGTAATTGTACAACCGGCTCACGGTAACTGTACAACTGGCTCACGGTAACTGTATAACTGGCTCAGCGTAACTGTACAACTGGCTCACGGTAACTGTACAACCGGCTCATGGTAACTGTACAACCGGCCCATGGTAACTTTACAACCGGCTCACGGTAACTGTACAACCGGATCAGGGTAACTGAACAACCGGCTCACGGTAACTGTACAACCGGCTCAGGGTAATTATACAACCGGCTCACGGTAACTGTACAACTGGCTCACGGTAACTGTACAACTGGCTCATGGTAACTGTACAACCGGCTCACGGTAACTGTACAACCGGCTCACGGTAACTGTACAACCGGCTCATGGTAACTGTACAACCGGATCAGGGTAATTGTACAACCGGATCATGGTAAATGTACAACCGGATCAGGGTAACTAAACAACCGGCTCACGGTAACTGTACAACCGGCTCACGGTAACTGTACAACCGACTCACGATAACTGAACAACCGGCTCATGGTAATTGTACAACCAGCTCTCGGTAACTGTACAACCGGCTCACGGTAATTGTACAACCGGTTCACGGTAACTGTACAACCGGATCAGGGTAACTGAACAACCGGCTCATGGTAACTGTACAACCGGCGCAGGGTAACTGTCCAACTGGGTCACAGTAACTGTACAACCGGCTCACGGTAACTGTACAACCAGCTCACGGTAACTGTACAACTGGCTCAGGGTAACTGTACAACCGGCTCACGGTAACTGAACAACTGGCTCACGGTAACTGTACAACCGGCTCATGGTAACTGTACAACCGGCCCATGGTAACTGTACAACCGGCTCAGGGTAACTGTACAACCGGCTCAGGGTAATTGTACAACTGACTCACGGTAACTGTACAACCGGCTCACGGTAATTGTACAACCAGATCACGGTAACTGTACAACCGGATCAGGGTAACTGAACAACCGGCTCATGGTAACTGTACAACCGGCTCAGGGTAACTGTACAACCGGGTCACAGTAACTGTATAACTGACTCATGGTAAGTGTACAACCGGCTCACGGTAACTGTACAACTGGCTCAGGGTAACTGTACAACCGGCTCACGGTAACTGAACAACTGGCTCATGGTAACTGTACAACCGGCTCATGGTAACTGTACAACTGGCTCAGGGTAACTGTACAATCGGGTCACAGTAACTGTACAACTGGCTCACGGTAACTGTACAACTGGCACACGGTAACTGTACAACCGGCTCAGGGTAACTGTACAACCGGCCCACGGTAACTGTACAACTGGCTCAGGGTAACTGTACAACCAGCTCACGGTAACTGTACAACCGGCTCATGGTAATTGTACAACCGGATCACGGTAACTGTACAACCGGATCAGTGTAACTGAACAACCGGCTCACGGTAACCGTACAACCGGCTCAGGGTAACTGTACAACCGGGTCACAGTAACTGTACAACCGGCTCACGGTAACTGTACAACCGGCTCACGGTTACTGTACAACTGGCTCAGGGTAACTGTACAACCGGCTCACGGTAACTGTACAACCGGCTCATGGTAACTGTACAACCGGCCCATGGTAACTTTACAACCGGCTCACGGTAACTGTACAACCGCCTCACGGTAACTGTACAACTGGCCCACGGTAACTGTACAACTGGCTCAGGGTAACTGTACAACTGACTCACGGTAACTGTACAACCGACTCACGATAACTGAACAACCGGCTCATGGTAACTGTACAACCAGCTCATGGTAACTGTACAACCGGCTCACGGTAACTGTACAACCGGCTCACGGTAACTGTACAACCGGATCAGGGTAACTGAACAACCGGCTCACGGTAACTGTACAACCGGCTCAGGGTAATTGTACAACCGGCTCACGGTAACTGTACAACCGGCTCATGGTAACTGTACAACCGGCTCACGGTAACTGTACAACCGGCTCACAGTAACTGTACAACCGGCTCATGGTAACTGTACAACCGGCCCATGGTAACTGTACAACCGGCTCAGGGTAACTGTACAACTGACTCACAGTAACTGTACAACCGGCTCACGGTAACGTTACAACCAACTCAGGGTAACTGTGCAACCGGCTCACGGTAACTGTACAACCAGCTCACGGGAGCTTTACAATAGACTGACGGTAATTGTACAACCGGCTCAGGCTAACTTTACAACCGGCTCACGGTAACTGTACAACCGGCTCACGGTAACTTTACAACCGACTCAGGGTAACTGTTTAACCGGCTCACGTTAACTGTATAACCAGCTCACAGTAACTGTACAACCGCTCATGGTAACTGTACAACCGACTCACGGTAACTGTACAGCCGGCTCACGGTAACTGTACAACCAGCTCACGGTAACTTTGCAACCAACTCACGGTAACTGTACAACGGACTCACGGTAACTGTACAACCGGCACACGGTAACTGTACAACCAGCTCACGGTATCTGTACAACTGGCTCACGGTAACTGTACTATCTGACTCACGGTAACTTTACAATCGGCTCACGGTAATTGTACAATCGACTCACGATAACTAAACAACCACCTCACGATAACTGAACAATCGGCTCACGGTAACTGTACAACCAGCTCACGGTAACTGTACAACCGGCTCACGGTAATTGTACAACCGGATCACGGTAACTGTACAACCGGATCAGGGTAACTGAACAACCGGCTCACGGTAACTGTACAACCGGCTCAGGGTAACTGTACAACCGGGTCACAGTAACTGTACAACCGGCTCACGGTAACTGTACAACCGGCTCATGGTAACTGTATAACCAGCCCATGGTAACTTTACAACCGGCTCACAGTAACTGTACAACCGCCTCACGGTAACTGTACAACTGGCCCACGGTAACTGTACAACCGGCTCAGGGTAACTGCACAACCAGCTCACGGTAACTTTGCAACCGACTCACGGTAACTGTACAACCGACTCACGGTAACTGTACAACCGGCACACGGTAACTGTACAAGCGGCTCATGGTATCTGTACAACTGGCTCATGGTAACTGTACTATCTGACTCACGGTAACTTTACAATCGGCTCACGGTAATTGTACAATCGACTCACGATTACTAAACAACCACCTCACGATAACTGAACAACCGGCCCACGGTAACTGTACACCCGGCTCAGGATAACTGTACAACCGGCTCATGGTAACTGTACAACCGGCTCACGGTAATTGTACAACCGGATCACGGAAACTGTACAACCGGATCAGGGTAACTGAACAACCGGCTCACGGTAACTGTACAACCGGCTCAGGGTAACTGTACAACCGGGTCACAGTAACTGTACAACCGGCTCACGGTAACTGTACAACCGGCTCACGGTAACTGTACAACTGGCTCAGGGTAACTGTACAACCGGCTCATGGTAACTGTACAACCGGCTCATGGTAACTGTACAACCGGCCCATGGTAACTTTACAACCGGCTCACGGTAACTGTACAACTGCCTCACGGTAACTGTACAACTGGCCCACGGTAACTGTACAACCGGCTCAGGGTAAATGTACAACCAGCTCACGATAACTTTGCAACCGACTCACGGTAACTGTACAACCGACTCACGGTAACTGTACAACCAGCACACGGTAACTGTACAACCGGCTCACGGTATCTGTACAACTGGCTCATGGTAACTGTACTATCTGACTCACGGTAACTTTACAATCGGCTCACGGTAATTGTACAATCGACTCACGATAACTAAACAACCACCTCACGATAACTGAACAACCGGCTCACGGTAACTGTACAACCGACTCACGATAACTGAACAACCGGCTCATGGTAACTGTACAACCAGCTCACGGTAACTGTACAACCGGCTCATGGTAATTGTACAACCGGATCACGGTAACTGTACAACCGGATCAGGGTAACTGAACAACCGGCTCACGGTAACTGTACAACCGGCTCAGGGTAACTGTACAACCGGGTCACAGTAACTGTACAACCGGCTCACGGTAACTGTACAACCGGCTCACGGTTACTGTACAACTGGCTCAGGGTAACTGTACAACCGGCTCACGGGAACTGTACAACCGGCTCATGGTAACTGTACAACCGGCCCATGGTAACTTTACAACCGGCTCACGGTAACTGTACAACCGCCTCACGGTAACTGTACAACTGGCCCACGGTAACTGTACAACTGGCTCAGGGTAACTGTACAACTGACTCACGGTAACTGTACAACCGACTCACGATAACTGAACAACCGGCTCATGGTAACTGTACAACCAGCTCACGGTAACTGTACAACCGGCTCACGGTAACTGTACAACCGGATCAGGGTAACTGAACAACCGGCTCACGGTAACTGTACAACCGGCTCAGGGTAATTGTACAACCGGCTCACGGTAACTGTACAACTGGCTCACGGTAACTGTACAACTGGCTCAGGGTAACTGTACAACCGGCTCACGGTAACTGTACAACCGGCTCATGGTAACTGTACAACCGGCCCATGGTAACTTTACAACCGGCTCACGGTAACTGTACAACCGGATCAGGGTAACTGAACAACCGGCTCACGGTAACTGTACAACCGGCTCAGGGTAATTGTACAACCGGCTCACGGTAACTGTACAACTGGCTCACGGTAACTGTACAACTGGCTCAGGGTAACTGTACAACTGGCTCACGGTAACTGTACAACCGGCTCATGGTAACTGTATAACCGGCCCATGGTAACTTTACAACCGGCTCACGGTAACTGTACAACCGCCTCACGGTAACTGTACAACTGGCCCACGGTAACTGTACAACCGGCTCAGGGTAACTGTACAACCAGCTCACGGTAACTTTGCAACCGACTCACGGTAACTGTACAACCGACTCACGGTAACTGTACAACCGGCACACGGTAACTGTACAACCGGCTCACGGTATCTGTACAACTGGCTCATGGTAACTGTACTATCTGACTCACGGTAACTTTACAATCGGCTCACGGTAATTGTACAATCGACTCACGATTACTAAACAACCACCTCATGATAACTGAACTACCGGCTCACGGTAACTGTACAACCGACTCACGATAACTGAACAACCGGCTCATGGTAACTGTACAACCAGCTCACGGTAACTGTACAACCGGCTCATGGTAATTTTACAACCGGATCACGGTAACTGTACAACCGGATCAGGGTAACTGAACAACCGGCTCACGGTAACTGTACAACCGGCTCAGGGTAACTGTACAACCGGGTCACAGTAACTGTACAACCGGCTCACGGTAACTGTACAACCGGCTCACGGTAACTGTACAACTGGCTCAGGGTAACTGTACAACCGGCTCACGGTAACTGTACAACCGGCTCATGGTAACTGTACAACCGGCCCATGGTAACTTTACAACCGGCTCACGGTAACTGTACAACCGGCTCACGGTAACTGTACAACTGGCCCACGGTAACTGTACAACCGGCTCAGGGTAACTGTACAACTGACTCACGGTAACTGTACTACCGACTCACGATAACTGAACAACCGGCTCATGGTAACTGTACAACCAGCTCACGGTAACTGTACAACCGGCTCACGGTAACTGTACAACCGGCTCACGGTAACTGTACAACCGGATCAGGGTAACTGAACAACCGGCTCACGGTAACTGTACAACCGGCTCAGGGTAATTGTACAACCGGCTCACGGTAACTGTACAACTGGCTCACGGTAACTGTACAACTGGCCCACGGTAACTGTACAACCGGCTCAGGGTAACTGTACAACTGACTCACGGTAACTGTACTACCGACTCACGATAACTGAACAACCGGCTCACGGTAACTGTACAACCGGCTCATGGTAACTGTACAACCGGCTCATGGTAACTGTACAACCGGCCCATGGTAACGGTACAACTGGCTCATGGTAACTGTACAACTGACTCACGGTAACTGTACAACCGGCTAACGGTAACGTTACAACCAACTCAGGGTAACTGTACAACCGGCTCACGGTAACTGTACAACCGGCTCACGGTAACTTTAAAATAGACTGACGGTAATTGTACAACCGGCACAGGCTAACTTTACATCCGACTCATGGTTACTGTACAACCGGCTCACGGTAACTGTACAACCGGCTCAGGGTAACTGTTTAACCGGCTCACGTTAACTGTACAACCGGCTCACAGTAACTGTACAAACGGCTCAGGGTAACTGTACAAGCGCTCATGGTAACTGTACAACCGACTCACGGTAACTGTACAACGGCCCATGGTAACTGTAAAACCAGCTCACGGTAACTTCACAACCGACTCACGGTAACTGTACAACCAACTCACGGTAACTGTACAACCGGCACACGGTAACTGTACAACCGGCCCATGGTAACTGTACAACCGGCTCACGGTAACTGTACAACCGCCTCACGGTAACTGTACAACTGGCCCACGGTAACTGTACAACCGGCTCAGGGTAACTGTACAACTGACACACGGTAACTGTACAACCGACTCACGATAACTGAACAACCGGCTCACGGTAACTGTACAACCAGCTCACGGTAACTGTACAACCGGCTCACGGTAATTGTACAACCAGATCACGGTAACTGTACAAGCGGATCAGGCTAACTGAACAACCGGCTCATGGTAACTGTACAACCAGCTCAGGGTAACTGTACAACCGGGTCACAGTAACTGTACAACCGGCTCATGGTAACTGTACAACCGGCTCACGGTAACTGTACAACTGGCTCACGGTAACTGTACAACCGGCTCACGGTAATTGTACAACCGGCTCACGGTAACTGTACAACCGGATCAGGGTAACTGAACAACCGGCTCATGGTAACTGTCCAACCGGCTCAGGGTAACTGTACAACCGGCTCACGGTAACTGTACAACTGGCTCACGGTAACTGTACAACCGGCTCACGGTAACTGTACAACTGGCTCAGGGTAACTGTACAACCAGCTCACGGTAACTTTACAACCGGCTCATGGTAACTTTACAATAGACTGACGGTAACTGTACAACCGGCTCAGGGTAACTGTACAACCGGCTCTCGGTAACTGTACAACCAACTCAGGGTAACTGTACAACCAGCTCACGGTAACTGTACAACCGGCTCAGGGTAACTGTACAACTGACTCACGGTAACTGTACAACCGGCTCATGGTAACGTTACAACCAACTCAGGGTAACTGTACAACCGGCTCACGGTAACTGTACAACCGGCTCACGGTAACTTTAAAATAGACTGACGGTAATTGTACAACCGGCTCAGGATAACTTTACATCCGACTCATGGTTACTGTACAACCGGCTCACGGTAACTGTACAACCGGCTCAGGGTAACTGTTTAACCGGCTCACGTTAACTGTACAACCGGCTCACAGTAACTGTACAACCGGCTCAGGGTAACTGTACAACCGCTCATGGTAACTGTACAACCGACTCACGGTAACTGTACAACCGGACCACGGTAACTGTACAACCAGCTCACGGTAACTTTACAACCGACTCACGGTAACTGTACAACCAACTCACAGTAACTGTACAACCGGCACACGGTAACTGTACAATCGGCTCACGGAATCTGTACAACTGGCTCACGGTAACTGTACTATCCGACTCACGGTAACTTTACAATCGGCTCACGGTAATTGTACAATCGACTCACGATAACTGAACAACCACCTCACGATAACTGAACAACCGGCTCACGGTAACTGTACAACCGACTCACGATAACTGAACGCCCTGCTCACGGTAACTGTACAACCAGCTCACGGTAACTGTACAACCACCTCATGGTAATTGTACAACCGGATCACGGTAACTGTACAACCGGATCAGGGTAAATGAACAACCTGCTCATGGTAACTGTACAACCGGCTCAGGGTAAATGTACAACCGGGTCACAGTAACTGTACAACCGGCTCACGGTAACTGTACAACCGGCTCACGGTAACTGTACAACTGGCTCAGGGTAACTGTACAACCGGCTCACGGTAACTGAACAACTGGCTCACGGTAACTGTACAACCGGCTCATGGTAACTGTACAACCGGCTCATGGTAACTGTACAAGCAGCTCACGGTAACTTTACAATAGACTGATGGTAAATGTACAACCGGCTCAGGGTAACTGTACAACTGACTCACGGTAACTGTACAACCGGTTAACGGTAAAGTAACAACCAACTCAGGGTGACTGCACAACCGGCTCACGGTAACTGTACAAGCAGCTCACGTTAACTGTACAACCGGCTCACGGTAACTGTACAACCGGCTCACGGTAACTGTACAAGCGGATCAGGGTAACTGAACAACCGGCTCATGGTAACTGTACAACCGGCTCAGGGTAACTGTACAACCGGCTCACGGTAACTGTACAACTGGCTCACGGTAACTGTACAACCGGCTCACGGTAACTGTACAACTGGCTCAGGGTAACTGTACAACCGGCTCACGGTAACTTTACAACCGGCTCACGGTAACTTTACAATAGACTGACGGTAACTGTACAACCAGCTCAGGGTAACTGTACAACCGGCTCACGGTAACTGTACAACCGGCTCAGGGTAACTGTACAACCGGCTCTCGGTAACTGTACAACCAACTCAGGGTAACTGTACAACCGGCTCACGGTAACTGTACAACCGGCTCACGGTAACTTTACAATAGACTGACGGTAACTGTACAACCGGCTCACAGTAACTTTACAACTGACCCACGGTAATTTTACAACCGGCTCACGATAACTGTACAATCGACTCATGATAACTGAACAACCACTTCACGAAAACTGAACAAACGGCACACGGTATCTATACAACCGACTCACGATAACTGAACAACCGGCTCACGGTAACTGTACAACCAGCTCTCGGTAACTGTACAACCGGATCACGGTAATTGTACAACCGGCTCACGGTAACTGTACAACTGGGTCACAGTAACTGTACAACCGGCTCACGGTAACTGTACAACCGGCTCACGGTAAATGTACAACTGGCTCAGGGTAACTGTACAACCGGCTCACGGTAACTGAACAACTGGCACACGGTAACTGTACAACCGGCTCACGGTAACTGTACAATCGCATCAGGGTAACTGAACAACCGGCTCACGGTAACTGTACAACCGGCTCAGGGTAACTGTACAACCGGCTCATGGTAACTGTACAACTGGCTCACGGTAACTGTACAACCGGCTCACGGTAACTGTACAACTGGCTCAGGGTAACTGTACTACCGGCCCATGGTAACTGTACAACCGGCTCAGGGTAACTGTACAACTGACTCACGGTAACTGTGCAACCGGCTCATGGTAACTTTACAACCAACTCAGAGTAACTGTACAACCGGCTCACGGTAACTGTACAACCGGCTCACGGTAACTTTACAATAGACTGATGGTAACTGTACAACCGGCTCAGGGTAACTGTACAACTGACTCACGGTAACTGTGCAACCGGCTCATGGTAACTTTACAACCAACTCAGAGTAACTGTACAACCGGCTCACGGTAACTGTACAACCGGCCCACGGTAACTGTACACCCGGCTCAGGATAACTGTACAACCGGCTCATGGTAACTGTACAACCGGCTCACGGTAATTGTACAACCGGATCACGGAAACTGTACAACCGGATCAGGGTAACTGAACAACCGGCTCACGGTAACTGTACAACCGGCTCAGGGTAACTGTACAACCGGGTCACAGTAACTGTACAACCGGCTCACGGTAACTGTACAACCGGCTCACGGTAACTGTACAACTGGCTCAGGGTAACTGTACAACCGGCTCATGGTAACTGTACAACCGGCTCATGGTAACTGTACAACCGGCCCATGGTAACTTTACAACCGGCTCACGGTAACTGTACAACTGCCTCACGGTAACTGTACAACTGGCCCACGGTAACTGTACAACCGGCTCAGGGTAAATGTACAACCAGCTCACGATAACTTTGCAACCGACTCACGGTAACTGTACAACCGACTCACGGTAACTGTACAACCAGCACACGGTAACTGTACAACCGGCTCACGGTATCTGTACAACTGGCTCATGGTAACTGTACTATCTGACTCACGGTAACTTTACAATCGGCTCACGGTAATTGTACAATCGACTCACGATAACTAAACAACCACCTCACGATAACTGAACAACCGGCTCACGGTAACTGTACAACCGACTCACGATAACTGAACAACCGGCTCATGGTAACTGTACAACCAGCTCACGGTAACTGTACAACCGGCTCATGGTAATTGTACAACCGGATCACGGTAACTGTACAACCGGATCAGGGTAACTGAACAACCGGCTCACGGTAACTGTACAACCGGCTCAGGGTAACTGTACAACCGGGTCACAGTAACTGTACAACCGGCTCACGGTAACTGTACAACCGGCTCACGGTTACTGTACAACTGGCTCAGGGTAACTGTACAACCGGCTCACGGGAACTGTACAACCGGCTCATGGTAACTGTACAACCGGCCCATGGTAACTTTACAACCGGCTCACGGTAACTGTACAACCGCCTCACGGTAACTGTACAACTGGCCCACGGTAACTGTACAACTGGCTCAGGGTAACTGTACAACTGACTCACGGTAACTGTACAACCGACTCACGATAACTGAACAACCGGCTCATGGTAACTGTACAACCAGCTCACGGTAACTGTACAACCGGCTCACGGTAACTGTACAACCGGATCAGGGTAACTGAACAACCGGCTCACGGTAACTGTACAACCGGCTCAGGGTAATTGTACAACCGGCTCACGGTAACTGTACAACTGGCTCACGGTAACTGTACAACTGGCTCAGGGTAACTGTACAACCGGCTCACGGTAACTGTACAACCGGCTCATGGTAACTGTACAACCGGCCCATGGTAACTTTACAACCGGCTCACGGTAACTGTACAACCGGATCAGGGTAACTGAACAACCGGCTCACGGTAACTGTACAACCGGCTCAGGGTAATTGTACAACCGGCTCACGGTAACTGTACAACTGGCTCACGGTAACTGTACAACTGGCTCAGGGTAACTGTACAACTGGCTCACGGTAACTGTACAACCGGCTCATGGTAACTGTATAACCGGCCCATGGTAACTTTACAACCGGCTCACGGTAACTGTACAACCGCCTCACGGTAACTGTACAACTGGCCCACGGTAACTGTACAACCGGCTCAGGGTAACTGTACAACCAGCTCACGGTAACTTTGCAACCGACTCACGGTAACTGTACAACCGACTCACGGTAACTGTACAACCGGCACACGGTAACTGTACAACCGGCTCACGGTATCTGTACAACTGGCTCATGGTAACTGTACTATCTGACTCACGGTAACTTTACAATCGGCTCACGGTAATTGTACAATCGACTCACGATTACTAAACAACCACCTCATGATAACTGAACTACCGGCTCACGGTAACTGTACAACCGACTCACGATAACTGAACAACCGGCTCATGGTAACTGTACAACCAGCTCACGGTAACTGTACAACCGGCTCATGGTAATTTTACAACCGGATCACGGTAACTGTACAACCGGATCAGGGTAACTGAACAACCGGCTCACGGTAACTGTACAACCGGCTCAGGGTAACTGTACAACCGGGTCACAGTAACTGTACAACCGGCTCACGGTAACTGTACAACCGGCTCACGGTAACTGTACAACTGGCTCAGGGTAACTGTACAACCGGCTCACGGTAACTGTACAACCGGCTCATGGTAACTGTACAACCGGCCCATGGTAACTTTACAACCGGCTCACGGTAACTGTACAACCGGCTCACGGTAACTGTACAACTGGCCCACGGTAACTGTACAACCGGCTCAGGGTAACTGTACAACTGACTCACGGTAACTGTACTACCGACTCACGATAACTGAACAACCGGCTCATGGTAACTGTACAACCAGCTCACGGTAACTGTACAACCGGCTCACGGTAACTGTACAACCGGCTCACGGTAACTGTACAACCGGATCAGGGTAACTGAACAACCGGCTCACGGTAACTGTACAACCGGCTCAGGGTAATTGTACAACCGGCTCACGGTAACTGTACAACTGGCTCACGGTAACTGTACAACTGGCCCACGGTAACTGTACAACCGGCTCAGGGTAACTGTACAACTGACTCACGGTAACTGTACTACCGACTCACGATAACTGAACAACCGGCTCACGGTAACTGTACAACCGGCTCATGGTAACTGTACAACCGGCTCATGGTAACTGTACAACCGGCCCATGGTAACGGTACAACTGGCTCATGGTAACTGTACAACTGACTCACGGTAACTGTACAACCGGCTAACGGTAACGTTACAACCAACTCAGGGTAACTGTACAACCGGCTCACGGTAACTGTACAACCGGCTCACGGTAACTTTAAAATAGACTGACGGTAATTGTACAACCGGCACAGGCTAACTTTACATCCGACTCATGGTTACTGTACAACCGGCTCACGGTAACTGTACAACCGGCTCAGGGTAACTGTTTAACCGGCTCACGTTAACTGTACAACCGGCTCACAGTAACTGTACAAACGGCTCAGGGTAACTGTACAAGCGCTCATGGTAACTGTACAACCGACTCACGGTAACTGTACAACCGGCCCATGGTAACTGTAAAACCAGCTCACGGTAACTTCACAACCGACTCACGGTAACTGTACAACCAACTCACGGTAACTGTACAACCGGCACACGGTAACTGTACAACCGGCCCATGGTAACTGTACAACCGGCTCACGGTAACTGTACAACCGCCTCACGGTAACTGTACAACTGGCCCACGGTAACTGTACAACCGGCTCAGGGTAACTGTACAACTGACACACGGTAACTGTACAACCGACTCACGATAACT
This sequence comes from Squalus acanthias, assembly GCA_030390025.1. Lineage (NCBI taxonomy): Eukaryota > Metazoa > Chordata > Chondrichthyes > Squaliformes > Squalidae > Squalus > Squalus acanthias. The sequence continues at coordinate 578,801 of JASTWF010000146.1, forward strand.
GAACAACCGGCTCACGGTAACTGTACAACCAGCTCACGGTAACTGTACAACCGGCTCACGGTAATTGTACAACCAGATCACGGTAACTGTACAAGCGGATCAGGCTAACTGAACAACCGGCTCATGGTAACTGTACAACCAGCTCAGGGTAACTGTACAACCGGGTCACAGTAACTGTACAACCGGCTCATGGTAACTGTACAACCGGCTCACGGTAACTGTACAACTGGCTCACGGTAACTGTACAACCGGCTCACGGTAATTGTACAACCGGCTCACGGTAACTGTACAACCGGATCAGGGTAACTGAACAACCGGCTCATGGTAACTGTCCAACCGGCTCAGGGTAACTGTACAACCGGCTCACGGTAACTGTACAACTGGCTCACGGTAACTGTACAACCGGCTCACGGTAACTGTACAACTGGCTCAGGGTAACTGTACAACCAGCTCACGGTAACTTTACAACCGGCTCATGGTAACTTTACAATAGACTGACGGTAACTGTACAACCGGCTCAGGGTAACTGTACAACCGGCTCTCGGTAACTGTACAACCAACTCAGGGTAACTGTACAACCAGCTCACGGTAACTGTACAACCGGCTCAGGGTAACTGTACAACTGACTCACGGTAACTGTACAACCGGCTCATGGTAACGTTACAACCAACTCAGGGTAACTGTACAACCGGCTCACGGTAACTGTACAACCGGCTCACGGTAACTTTAAAATAGACTGACGGTAATAGTACAACCGGCTCAGGATAACTTTACATCCGACTCATGGTTACTGTACAACCGGCTCACGGTAACTGTACAACCGGCTCAGGGTAACTGTTTAACCGGCTCACGTTAACTGTACAACCGGCTCACAGTAACTGTACAACCGGCTCAGGGTAACTGTACCACCGCTCATGGTAACTGTACAACCGACTCACGGTAACTGTACAACCGGACCACGGTAACTGTACAACCAGCTCACGGTAACTTTACAACCGACTCACGGTAACTGTACAACCAACTCACGGTAACTGTACAACCGGCACACGGTAACTGTACAACCGGCTCACGGAATCTGTACAACTGGCTCACGGTAACTGTACTATCCGACTCACGGTAATTTTACAATCGGCTCACGGTAATTGTACAATCGACTCACGATAACTGAACAACCACCTCACGATAACTGAACAACCGGCTCACGGTAACTGTACAACCGACTCACGATAACTGAACGCCCTGCTCACGGTAACTGTACAACCAGCTCACGGTAACTGTACAACCACCTCATGGTAATTGTACAACCGGATCACGGTAACTGTACAACCGGATCAGGGTAAATGAACAACCTGCTCATGGTAACTGTACAACCGGCTCAGGGTAAATGTACAACCGGGTCACAGTAACTGTACAACCGGCTCACGGTAACTGTACAACCGGCTCACGGTAACTGTACAACTGGCTCAGGGTAACTGTACAACCGGCTCACGGTAACTGAACAACTGGCTCACGGTAACTGTACAACCGGCTCATGGTAACTGTACAACCGGCTCATGGTAACTGTACAAGCAGCTCACGGTAACTTTACAATAGACTGATGGTAAATGTACAACCGGCTCAGGGTAACTGTACAACTGACTCACGGTAACTGTACAACCGGTTAACGGTAAAGTAACAACCAACTCAGGGTGACTGCACAACCGGCTCACGGTAACTGTACAAGCAGCTCACGTTAACTGTACAACCGGCTCACGGTAACTGTACAACCGGCTCACGGTAACTGTACAAGCGGATCAGGGTAACTGAACAACCGGCTCATGGTAACTGTACAACCGGCTCAGGGTAACTGTACAACCGGCTCACGGTAACTGTACAACTGGCTCACGGTAACTGTACAACCGGCTCACGGTAACTGTACAACTGGCTCAGGGTAACTGTACAACCGGCTCACGGTAACTTTACAACCGGCTCACGGTAACTTTACAATAGACTGACGGTAACTGTACAACCAGCTCAGGGTAACTGTACAACCGGCTCACGGTAACTGTACAACCGGCTCAGGGTAACTGTACAACCGGCTCTCGGTAACTGTACAACCAACTCAGGGTAACTGTACAACCGGCTCACGGTAACTGTACAACCGGCTCACGGTAACTTTACAATAGACTGACGGTAACTGTACAACCGGCTCACAGTAACTTTACAACTGACCCACGGTAATTTTACAACCGGCTCACGATAACTGTACAATCGACTCATGATAACTGAACAACCACTTCACGAAAACTGAACAAACGGCACACGGTATCTATACAACCGACTCACGATAACTGAACAACCGGCTCACGGTAACTGTACAACCAGCTCTCGGTAACTGTACAACCGGATCACGGTAATTGTACAACCGGCTCACGGTAACTGTACAACTGGGTCACAGTAACTGTACAACCGGCTCACGGTAACTGTACAACCGGCTCACGGTAAATGTACAACTGGCTCAGGGTAACTGTACAACCGGCTCACGGTAACTGAACAACTGGCACACGGTAACTGTACAACCGGCTCACGGTAACTGTACAATCGCATCAGGGTAACTGAACAACCGGCTCACGGTAACTGTACAACCGGCTCAGGGTAACTGTACAACCGGCTCATGGTAACTGTACAACTGGCTCACGGTAACTGTACAACCGGCTCACGGTAACTGTACAACTGGCTCAGGGTAACTGTACTACCGGCCCATGGTAACTGTACAACCGGCTCAGGGTAACTGTACAACTGACTCACGGTAACTGTGCAACCGGCTCATGGTAACTTTACAACCAACTCAGAGTAACTGTACAACCGGCTCACGGTAACTGTACAACCGGCTCACGGTAACTTTACAATAGACTGATGGTAACTGTACAACCGGCTCAGGGTAACTGTACAAGTGACTCACGGTAACTGTACTACCGGCTCATGGTAACTTTACAACCAACTCAGGGTAACTGTACAACCGGCTCACGGTAACAGTACAACCGGCAGCGGTAACTTTACAATAGACTGACGGTAACTGTACAACCGGCTCAGGGTAACTGTACAACCGGCCCATAGTAACTGTACAACCGGCTCACGGTAACTGTACAATCGGCTCACGGTAACTGTACAACCGACCCACGGTAACTGTACACCCGGCTCAGAGTAACTGTACAACCGGCTCACGGTAACTTTACAATAGACTGATGGTAACTGTACAACCGGCTCACGGTAACTGTACAACCGGCTCACGGTAACTGTACAACCAGCTCTCGGTAACTGTACAACCGGATCACGGTAATTGTACAACCGGCTCACGGTAACTGTACAACTGGGTCACAGTAACTGTACAACCGGCTCACGGTAACTGTACAACCGGCTCACGGTAAATGTACAACTGGCTCAGGGTAACTGTACAACCGGCTCACGGTAACTGAACAACTGGCACACGGTAACTGTACAACCGGCTCACGGTAACTGTACAATCGCATCAGGGTAACTGAACAACCGGCTCACGGTAACTGTACAACCGGCTCAGGGTAACTGTACAACCGGCTCATGGTAACTGTACAACTGGCTCACGGTAACTGTACAACCGGCTCACGGTAACTGTACAACTGGCTCAGGGTAACTGTACTACCGGCCCATGGTAACTGTACAACCGGCTCAGGGTAACTGTACAACTGACTCACGGTAACTGTGCAACCGGCTCATGGTAACTTTACAACCAACTCAGAGTAACTGTACAACCGGCTCACGGTAACTGTACAACCGGCTCACGGTAACTTTACAATAGACTGATGGTAACTGTACAACCGGCTCAGGGTAACTGTACAAGTGACTCACGGTAACTGTACTACCGGCTCATGGTAACTTTACAACCAACTCAGGGTAACTGTACAACCGGCTCACGGTAACAGTACAACCGGCAGCGGTAACTTTACAATAGACTGACGGTAACTGTACAACCGGCTCAGGGTAACTGTACAACCGGCCCATAGTAACTGTACAACCGGCTCACGGTAACTGTACAATCGGCTCACGGTAACTGTACAACCGACCCACGGTAACTGTACACCCGGCTCAGAGTAACTGTACAACCGGCTCACGGTAACTTTACAATAGACTGATGGTAACTGTACAACCGGCTCACGGTAACTGTACAACCGGCTCACGGTAACTTTACAATAGACTGACGGTAACTGTACAACCGGCTCAGGGTAACTGTACAACCGGCTCATGGTAACTTTACAACCAACTCAGGGTAACTGTACAACCGGCTCACGGTAACTGTACAACCGGCAGCGGTAACTTTACAATAGACTGATGGTAACTGTACAACCGGCTCAGGGTAACTGTACAACCGGCTCATGGTAACTGTACAACCAGCTCACGGTAACTGTACAACTGGCTCACGGTAACTGTACAACTGGCCCACGGTAACTGTACAACCGGCTCAGGGTAACTGTACAACTGACTCACGGTAACTGTACAACCGGCTCACGGTAACTGTACAACCAGCTCACGGTAACTTTACAATAGACTGATGGTAACTGTACAACCGGCTCAGGGTAACTGTACAACCGGCTCACGATAACTGAACAACTGGCTCACGGTAACTGTACAACCAGCTCACGGTAACTGTACAACCGGCTCTCGGTAACTGTACAACCAACTCAGGGTAACTGTACAACCGGCTCACGGTAACTGTACAACCGGCTCACGGTAACTTTACAATAGACTGACGGTAACTGTACAACCAGCTCAGGGTAACTGTACAACCGGCTCACGGTAACTGTACAACCGGCTCAGGGTAACTGTACAACTGGCTCACGGTAACTGTACAACCGGCCCACAGTAACTGTACAACTGGCAACGGTAACTGTACAACCAGCCCACGGTAACTGTACAACCGGCCCACGGTTACTGTACAACCAGCTCATGGTAACTGTACAACCGGCTCACGGTAACCTTACAACCGGCCCACGGTAACTGTACAACCGGCTCACGGTAACTGTACAACCGGCTCACAGTAACTGTACAACCGGCTCAGGGTAACTGTACAACCGGCACACGGTAACTGTACAACCGGCCCACGGTAACTGTACAACCGGCTCAGGGTAACTGTACAACTAGCCCACGGTAACTGTACACCCGGCTCAGGGTAACTGTACAACCGGCTCACAGTAACTTTACAACCGGCCCACGGTAATTTTACAACCGGCTCACGGTAACTGTACAACCGACTCACGGTAAGTGTACAACCAGCTCACGGTAACTGTGCAACCAGCTCACGGTAACTTTACAACTGACTCAAGGTAACTGCAGAAGCGGCTCACGGTAACTTTACAACCGGCTCACGGTAACTGTACAACCGACTCACGGAAACTGAACAACTGGCTCATGTTAACTTTACAACCGTCTCGCGGTAACTGTACATCCGGCTCACGGTAACTGTACAACCAGCTCAGGGTAACTCTACAACAGGCTCACGGTAACTTTACAACTGGCCCACGGTAACTTTACAACCGGCGCACAGTAACTTTACAACCGGCTCACGGTAACTGTACAATCGGCTCACGGTAACTTTACAACCGGCTCACGGTAACTGTACAACCGGCTCACGGTAACTGTACAACCGGCTCACGGTAACTGTACAACCCGCTCACGGTAACTGTACAACCGGCTCACGGTAACTGTACAACCGGCTGACGGTAACTGTACAACCGGCTCATGGTAACTTTACAACCGGCTCATGGTAACTGTACAACCGGCTCACGGTAACTTTACAACCGGTTCATGGTAACTGTACAACCAGCTCATGGTAACTGTACAACCGGCTCACGGTAACTGAAAAACTGGCTCATGGTAATTTTACAACCGGCTCACGGTAACTGTACAACCGGCTCATGGTTACTTTACAACCAACTCACGGTAACTGTACAGCCGGCTCACGGTAACTGTAGAACCGGCTCACGGTAACTGTACAACTGGCTCACGGTAACTGTACAACCAGCTCCTGGTAACTGTACAACCAATTCATGGTAACTGTACAACCGGCCCACGGTAACTGTACAACCGGCCCATGGTAACTGTACAACCGGCACACGGTCACTGTACAACCGGCTCACGGTAACTGAACAACCGACTCATGGTAACGTTAAAACCGCCTCACGGTAACTGTACAACTGGCCCACGGTAACTGTACAACCGGCTCAGGGTAACTGTACAACTGACTCACGGTAACTGTACAACCGACTCACGATAACTGAACAACCGGCTCCCGATAACTGTACAACCAGCTCACGGTAACTGTACAACCGGCTCACGGTAATTGTACAACCAGATCATGGTAACTGTACAACCGGATCAGGCTAACTGAACAACCGGCTCATGGTAACTGTACAAGCGGCTCAGGGTAACTGTACAACCGGCTCACAGTAACTGTACAACCGGCTCACGGTAACTGTACAACCGGCTCACGGTAACTGAACAACTGGCTCACGGTAACTGTACAACCGGCTCATGGTAACTGTACAACCGGCTCATGGTAACTGTACAACCGGCTCACGGTAACTGTACAACTGGCTCACGGTAACTGTACAACTGGCCCACGGTAACTGTACAACCGGCTCAGGGTAACTGTACAACTGGCTCACGGTAACTGTACAACCGGCTCATGGTAAAGTAACAACCAACTCAGGGTGACTGTACAACCGGCTCACGGTAACTGTACAACCAGCTCACGGTAACTTTACAATAGACTGATGGTAACTGTACAACCGGCTCAGGGTAACTGTACAACCGGCTCACGATAACTGAACAACTGGCTCACGGTAACTGTACAACCAGCTCACGGTAACTGTACAACCGGCTCACGGTAACTGTACAACCGGCTCACGGTAACTGTACAACCGGATCAGGGTAACTGAACAACCGGCACACGGTTACTGTACAACCGGCTCAGGGTAATTGTACAACCGGCTCACGGTAACTTTACAACTGGCTTCCGGTAACTTTACAACCGTCTCACGGTAACTTTACAATCGACTCACGGTAACTGTACAACTGGGTCAGGGTAACTGTACAACCGGCCCAAGGTAACTGTACAACCGGCCCATGGTAACTGTGCATCCGGCTCACGGTAACTGTACAATCAGCTTACGGTAACTGTACAACTGGCCCACGGTAACTGTACAACCGGCTCAGGGTAACTGTACAACTGGCCCACGGTAACTGTACACCCGGCTCAGGGTAACTGTACAACCGGCTCACGGTAACTTTACAACCGGCCCATGGTAATTTTACAACCGGCTCACGGTAACTGTACAACCGACTCACGGTAAGTGTACAACCAGCTCACGGTAACTGTGCAACCAGCTCACGGTAACTTTACAACCGACTCAGGGTAACTGTAGAACCGGCTCACGGTAACTTTACAACCGGCTCACGGTAACTGTAAAACCGACTCACGGAAACTGAACAACTGGCTCACGGTAACTTTACAACCGTCTCGCGGTAACTTTACAACCGACTCACAGTAACTGTACAACCGGGTCACGGTAACTGTACAACCGGCCCATGGGAACTGTACTACCGGCCCATGGTAACTGTACATCCGGCTCACGGTAACTGTACAATCAGCTTATGGTAACTGTACAACCGGCCCACGGTAACTGTACAACCGGCTCAGGGTAACTGTACAACTGGCCCACGGTAACTGTACAACCAGCTCAGGGTAACTCTACAACAGGATCACGGTAACTTTACAACCGGCTGACGGTAACTGTACAACCGGCTCACGGTAACTTTACAACTGGCTCATGGTAATTGTACAACCGGCTCACGGTAACTTTACAACCGACTCAGGGTAACTGTAGAACCAGCTCACGGTAACTTTACAACCGGCTCATGGTAACTGTACAACTGGCTCACGGTAACTGTACAACCGGTTCATGGTAACTGTACAACCAGCTCACAGTAACTGTACAACCAGCTCACGGTAACTGTACAACCGGCTCACGGTAACTGAACAACTGGCTCATGGTAATTTTACAACCGGCTCACGTTAACTGTACAACCGGCTCATGGTTACTTTACAACCAACTCACGGTAACTGTACAGCCAGCTCACGGTAACTGTAGAACCGGCGCACGGTAACTGTACAACTGGCTCACGGTAACTGTACAACCAGCTCATGGTAACTGTACAACCAACTCATGGTAACTGTACAACCGGCCCACGGTAACTGTACAACCGGCCCATGGTAACTGTACAACCGGCTCACGGTAACTGTACAACCGGCTCATGGTAAATGTACAACCGACCCACGGTAACTGCACACCCGGCTCAGGGTAACTGTACAACCGGCCCACGGTAACTGTACACCCGGCTCAGGGTAACTGTACAACCGGCTCACAGTAACTTTATAACCGGCCCACAGTAACTTTACAACCGGCTCATGGTAACTGTACAACCAGCTCACGGTAACTTTACAACCGGCACATGGTAACTGTACAACCGACTCATGGTAACTGAACAACTGGCTCATGCTAACTTTACAACTGGCTCACGGTAACTTTACAACCGTCTCACGGTAACTTTACAATCGACTCACGGTAACTGTACAACCATGTCAGGGTAACTGTACAACTGGCCCACGGTAACTGTACAACCGGCCCATGGTAACTGTGCATCCGGCTCACGGTAACTGTACAATCGGCTTACGGTAACTGTACAACCGGCCCACGGTAACTGTACACCCGGCTCAGGGCAACTGTACAACCGGCTCACAGTAACTTTACAACTGACCCACGGTAATTTTACAACCGGCTCACGATAACTGTACAATCGACTCACGATAACTGAACAACCACCTCACGAAAACTGAACAAACGGCACACGGTATCTGTACAACCGACTCACGATAACTGAACAACCGGCTCACGGTAACTGTACAACCAGCTCTCGGTAACTGTACAACCGGATCACGGTAATTGTACAACCGGCTCACGGTAACTGTACAACTGGGTCACAGTAACTGTACAACCGGCTCACGGTAACTGTACAACCGGCTCACGGTAAATGTACAACTGGCTCAGGGTAACTGTACAACCGGCTCACGGTAACTGAACAACTGGCACACGGTAACTGTACAACCGGCTCACGGTAACTGTACAATCGCATCAGGGTAACTGAACAACCGGCTCACGGTAACTGTACAACCGGCTCAGGGTAACTGTACAACCGGCTCATGGTAACTGTACAACTGGCTCACGGTAACTGTACAACCGGCTCACGGTAACTGTACAACTGGCTCAGGGTAACTGTACTACCGGCCCATGGTAACTGTACAACCGGCTCAGGGTAACTGTACAACTGACTCACGGTAACTGTGCAACCGGCTCATGGTAACTTTACAACCAACTCAGAGTAACTGTACAACCGGCTCACGGTAACTGTACAACCGGCTCACGGTAACTTTACAATAGACTGATGGTAACTGTACAACCGGCTCAGGGTAACTGTACAAGTGACTCACGGTAACTGTACAACCGGCTCATGGTAACTTTACAACCAACTCAGGGTAACTGTACAACCGGCTCACGGTAACAGTACAACCGGCAGCGGTAACTTTACAATAGACTGACGGTAACTGTACAACCGGCTCAGGGTAACTGTACAACCGGCCCATAGTAACTGTACAACCGGCTCACGGTAACTGTACAATCGGCTCACGGTAACTGTACAACCGACCCACGGTAACTGTACACCCGGCTCAGAGTAACTGTACAACCGGCTCACGGTAACTTTACAACCGGCCCACAGTAACTTTACAACCGGCTCATTGTAACTGTACAACCGGCTCACAGTAAATGTACAACTGGCTCACGGTAACTGTACAAACGGCCCATGGTAACTGTATAACCGGCCCATGGTAACTGTATAACAGGCGCACGGTAACTGTACAACCGGCCCATGGTAACTGTATAACCGGCCCATGGTAACTGTACAAGCGGCTCAGGGTAACTGTACAACTGACTCACGGTAACTCTACAACCGGCTCACGGTAACTTTACAACCAACTCAGGGTAACTGTACAACCGGCTCACGGTAACTGTACAACCGGCTCACGGTAACTTTACAATAGACTGACGGTAACTGTACAACCGGCTCAGGGTAACTGTACAACCGGCTCATGGTAACTTTACAACCAACTCAGGGTAACTGTACAACCGGCTCACGGTAACTGTATAACTGGCTCATGGTAACTGTACTACCGGCCCATGGTAACTGTACAACCGGCTCAGGGTAACTGTACAACTGACTCACGGTAACTGTACAACCGGCTCACGGTAACTTTACAACCAACTCAGGGTAACTGTACAACCGGCTCACGGTAACTGTACAACCGGCTCACGGTAACTTTACAATAGACTGACGGTAACTGTACAACCGGCTCAGGGTAACTGTACAACCGGCTCATGGTAACTTTACAACCAACTCAGGGTAACTGTACAACCGGCTCACGGTAACTGTACAACCGGCAGCGGTAACTTTACAATAGACTGACGGTAACTGTACAACCGGCTCAGGGTAACTGTACAACCGGCTCATGGTAACTGTACAATCAGCTCACGGTAACTGTACAACTGGCTCACGGTAACTGTACAACTGGCCCACGGTAACTGTACAACCGGCTCAGGGTAACTGTACAACTGACTCACGGTAACTGTACAACCGGCTCACGGTAACTGTACAACCAGCTCACGGTAACTTTACAATAGACTGATGGTAACTGTACAACCGGCTCAGGGTAACTGTACAACCGGCTCACGATAACTGAACAACTGGCTCACGGTAACTGTACAACCAGCTCACGGTAACTGTACAACCAGCTCACGGTAACTGTACAACCGGCTCACGGTAACTGTACAACCGGATCAGGGTAACTGAACAACCGGCACACGGTAACTGTACAACCGGCTCAGGGTAATTGTACAACCGGCTCACGGTAACTTTACAACTGGCTTCCGGTAACTTTACAACCGTCTCACGGTAACTTTACAATCGACTCACGGTAACTGTACAACTGGGTCAGGGTAACTGTACAACCGGCCCAAGGTAACTGTACAACCGGCCCATGGTAACTGTGCATCCGGCTCACGGTAACTGTACAATCAGCTTACGGTAACTGCACAACTGGCCCACGGTAACTGTACAACCGGCTCAGGGTAACTGTACAACTGGCCCACGGTAACTGTACACCCGGCTCAGGGTAACTGTACAACCGGCTCACGGTAACTTTACAACCGGCCCATGGTAATTTTACAACCGGCTCACGGTAACTGTACAACCGACTCACGGTAAGTGTACAACCAGCTCACGGTAACTGTGCAACCAGCTCACGGTAACTTTACAACCGACTCAGGGTAACTGTAGAACCGGCTCACGGTAACTTTACAACCGGCTCACGGTAACTGTAAAACCGACTCACGGAAACTGAACAACTGGCTCACGGTAACTTTACAACCGTCTCGCGGTAACTTTACAACCGACTCACAGTAACTGTACAACCGGGTCACGGTAACTGTACAACCGGCCCATGGGAACTGTACAACCGGCCCATGGTAACTGTACATCCGGCTCACGGTAACTGTACAATCAGCTTATGGTAACTGTACAACCGGCCCACGGTAACTGTACAACCGGCTCAGGGTAACTGTACAACTGGCCCACGGTTACTGTACAACCGGCTCAGGGTAACTCTACAACAGGCTCACGGTAACTTTACAACCGGCTCACAGTAACTGTACAACCAGCTCACGGTAACTGTACAACCGGCTCACGGTAACTGAACAACTGGCTCATGGTAATTTTACAACCGGCTCACGTTAACTGTACAACCGGCTCATGGTTACTTTACAACCAACTCACGGTAACTGTACAGCCAGCTCACGGTAACTGTAGAACCGGCTCACGGTAACTGTACAACTGGCTCACGGTAACTGTACAACCAGCTCATGGTAACTGTACAACCAACTCATGGTAACTGTACAACCGGCCCACGGTAACTGTACAACCGGCCCATGGTAACTGTACAACCGGCTCACGGTAACTGTACAACCGGCTCATGGTAAATGTACAACCGACCCACGGTAACTGCACACCCGGCTCAGGGTAACTGTACAACCGGCCCACGGTAACTGTACACCCGGCTCAGGGTAACTGTACAACCGGCTCACAGTAACTTTACAACCGGCCCACAGTAACTTTACAACCGGCTCATGGTAACTGTACAACCAGCTCACGGTAACTTTACAACCGGCACATGGTAACTGTACAACCGACTCATGGTAACTGAACAACTGGCTCATGCTAACTTTACAACTGGCTCACGGTAACTTTACAACCGTCTCACGGTAACTTTACAATCGACTCACGGTAACTGTACAACCATGTCAGGGTAACTGTACAACTGGCCCACGGTAACTGTACAACCGGCCCATGGTAACTGTGCATCCGGCTCACCGTAACTGTACAATCGGCTTACGGTAACTGTACAACCGGCCCACGGTAACTGTACACCCGGCTCAGGGCAACTGTACAACCGGCTCACAGTAACTTTACAACTGACCCACGGTAATTTTACAACCGGCTCACGATAACTGTACAATCGACTCACGATAACTGAACAACCACCTCACGAAAACTGAACAAACGGCTCACGGTAACTGTACAACCGGCTCATGGTAAATGTACAACCGACCCACGGTAACTGCACACCCGGCTCAGGGTAACTGTACAACCGGCCCACGGTAACTGTACACCCGGCTCAGGGTAACTGTACAACCGGCTCACAGTAACTTTACAACCGGCCCACAGTAACTTTACAACCGGCTCATGGTAACTGTACAACCAGCTCACGGTAACTTTACAACCGGCACATGGTAACTGTACAACCGACTCATGGTAACTGAACAACTGGCTCATGCTAACTTTACATCTGGCTCACGGTAACTTTACAACCGTCTCACGGTAACTTTACAATCGACTCACGGTAACTGTACAACCATGTCAGGGTAACTGTACAACTGGCCCACGGTAACTGTACAACCGGCCCATGGTAACTGTGCATCCGGCTCACGGTAACTGTACAATCGGCTTACGGTAACTGTACAACCGGCCCACGGTAACTGTACACCCGGCTCAGGGCAACTGTACAACCGGCTCACGGTAACTTTACAACTGACCCACGGTAATTTTACAACCGGCTCACGATAACTGTACAATCGACTCACGATAACTGAACAACCACCTCACGAAAACTGAACAAACGGCACACGGTATCTGTACAACCGACTCACGATAACTGAACAACCGGCTCACGGTAACTGTACAACCAGCTCTCGGTAACTGTACAACCGGCTCACGGTAATTGTACAACCGGCTCACGGTAACTGTACAACTGGGTCACAGTAACTGTACAACCGGCTCACGGTAACTGTACAACCGGCTCACGGTAAATGTACAACTGGCTCAGGGTAACTGTACAACCGGCTCACGGTAACTGAACAACTGGCACACGGTAACTGTACAACCGGCTCACGGTAACTGTACAATCGCATCAGGGTAACTGAACAACCGGCTCACGGTAACTGTACAACCGGCTCAGGGTAACTGTACAACCGGCTCATGGTAACTGTACAACTGGCTCACGGTAACTGTACAACCGGCTCACGGTAACTGTACAACTGGCTCAGGGTAACTGTACTACCGGCCCATGGTAACTGTACAACCGGCTCAGGGTAACTGTACAACTGACTCACGGTAACTGTGCAACCGGCTCACGGTAACTTTACAACCAACTCAGAGTAACTGTACAACCGGCTCACGGTAACTGTACAACCGGCTCACGGTAACTTTACAATAGACTGACGGTAACTGTACAACCGGCTCAGGGTAACTGTACAAGTGACTCACGGTAACTGTACAACCGGCTCATGGTAACTTTACAACCAACTCAGGGTAACTGTACAACCGGCTCACGGTAACAGTACAACCGGCAGCGGTAAATTTACAATAGACTGACGGTAACTGTACAACCGGCTCAGGGTAACTGTACAACCGGCCCATAGTAACTGTACAACCGGCTCACGGTAACTGTACAATCGGCTCACGGTAACTGTACAACCGACCCACGGTAACTGTACACCCGGCTCAGAGTAACTGTACAACCGGCTCACGGTAACTTTACAACCGGCCCACAGTAACTTTACAACCGGCTCATTGTAACTGTACAACCGGCTCACAGTAAATGTACAACTGGCTCACGGTAACTGTACAAACGGCCCATGGTAACTGTATAACCGGCCCATGGTAACTGTATAACAGGCGCACGGTAACTGTACAACCGGCCCATGGTAACTGTATAACCGGCCCATGGTAACTGTACAACCGGCTCAGGGTAACTGTACAACTGACTCACGGTAACTCTACAACCGGCTCACGGTAACTTTACAACCAACTCAGGGTAACTGTACAACCGGCTCACGGTAACTGTACAACCGGCTCACGGTAACTTTACAATAGACTGACGGTAACTGTACAACCGGCTCAGGGTAACTGTACAACCGGCTCATGGTAACTTTACAACCAACTCAGGGTAACTGTACAACCGGCTCACGGTAACTGTATAACTGGCTCATGGTAACTGTACTACCGGCCCATGGTAACTGTACAACCGGCTCAGGGTAACTGTACAACTGACTCACGGTAACTGTACAACCGGCTCACGGTAACTTTACAACCAACTCAGGGTAACTGTACAACCGGCTCACGGTAACTGTACAACCGGCTCACGGTAACTTTACAATAGACTGACGGTAACTGTACAACCGGCTCAGGGTAACTGTACAACCGGCTCATGGTAACTTTACAACCAACTCAGGGTAACTGTACAACCGGCTCACGGTAACTGTACAACCGGCAGCGGTAACTTTACAATAGACTGACGGTAACTGTACAACCGGCTCAGGGTAACTGTACAACCGGCTCATGGTAACTGTACAACCAGCTCACGGTAACTGTACAACTGGCTCACGGTAACTGTACAACTGGCCCACGGTAACTGTACAACCGGCTCAGGGTAACTGTACAACTGACTCACGGTAACTGTACAACCGGCTCACGGTAACTGTACAACCAGCTCACGGTAACTTTACAATAGACTGATGGTAACTGTACAACCGGCTCAGGGTAACTGTACAACCGGCTCACGATAACTGAACAACTGGCTCACGGTAACTGTACAACCAGCTCACGGTAACTGTACAACCGGCTCACGGTAACTGTACAATCGGCTCACGGTAACTGTACAACCGGATCAGGGTAACTGAACAACCGGCACACGGTAACTGTACAACCGGCTCAGGGTAATTGTACAACCGGCTCACGGTAACTTTACAACTGGCTTCCGGTAACTTTACAACCGTCTCACGGTAACTTTACAATCGACTCACGGTAACTGTACAACTGGGTCAGGGTAACTGTACAACCGGCCCAAGGTAACTGTACAACCGGCCCATGGTAACTGTGCATCCGGCTCACGGTAACTGTACAATCAGCTTACGGTAACTGCACAACTGGCCCACGGTAACTGTACAACCGGCTCAGGGTAACTGTACAACTGGCCCACGGTAACTGTACACCCGGCTCAGGGTAACTGTACAACCGGCTCACGGTAACTTTACAACCGGCCCATGGTAATTTTACAACCGGCTCACGGTAACTGTACAACCGACTCACGGTAAGTGTACAACCAGCTCACGGTAACTGTGCAACCAGCTCACGGTAACTTTACAACCGACTCAGGGTAACTGTAGAACCGGCTCACGGTAACTTTACAACCGGCTCACGGTAACTGTAAAACCGACTCACGGAAACTGAACAACTGGCTCACGGTAACTTTACAACCGTCTCGCGGTAACTTTACAACCGACTCACAGTAACTGTACAACCGGGTCACGGTAACTGTACAACCGGCCCATGGGAACTGTACAACCGGCCCATGGTAACTGTACATCCGGCTCACGGTAACTGTACAATCAGCTTATGGTAACTGTACAACCGGCCCACGGTAACTGTACAACCGGCTCAGGGTAACTGTACAACTGGCCCACGGTAACTGTACAACCAGCTCAGGGTAACTCTACAACAGGCTCACGGTAACTTTACAACCAGCTCACAGTAACTGTACAACCAGCTCACGGTAACTGTACAACCGGCTCACGGTAACTGAACAACTGGCTCATGGTAATTTTACAACCGGCTCACGTTAACTGTACAACCGGCTCATGGTTACTTTACAACCAACTCACGGTAACTGTACAGCCAGCTCACGGTAACTGTAGAACCGGCTCACGGTAACTGTACAACTGGCTCACGGTAACTGTACAACCAGCTCATGGTAACTGTACAACCAACCCATGGTAACTGTACAACCGGCTCACGGTAACTGTACAACCGGCTCATGGTAAATGTACAACCGACCCACGGTAACTGCACACCCGGCTCAGGGTAACTGTACAACCGGCCCACGGTAACTGTACACCCGGCTCAGGGTAACTGTACAACCGGCTCACAGTAACTTTACAACCGGCCCACAGTAACTTTACAACCGGCTCATGGTAACTGTACAACCAGCTCACGGTAACTTTACAACCGGCACATGGTAACTGTACAACCGACTCATGGTAACTGAACAACTGGCTCATGCTAACTTTACAACTGGCTCACGGTAACTTTACAACCGTCTCACGGTAACTTTACAATCGACTCACGGTAACTGTACAACCATGTCAGGGTAACTGTACAACTGGCCCACGGTAACTGTACAACCGGCCCATGGTAACTGTGCATCCGGCTCACGGTAACTGTACAATCGGCTTACGGTAACTGTACAACCGGCCCACGGTAACTGTACACCCGGCTCAGGGCAACTGTACAACCGGCTCACAGTAACTTTACAACTGACCCACGGTAATTTTACAACCGGCTCACGATAACTGTACAATCGACTCACGATAACTGAACAACCACCTCACGAAAACTGAACAAACGGCACACGGTATCTGTACAACCGACTCACGATAACTGAACAACCGGCTCACGGTAACTGTACAACCAGCTCTCGGTAACTGTACAACCGGATCACGGTAATTGTACAACCGGCTCACGGTAACTGTACAACTGGGTCACAGTAACTGTACAACCGGCTCACGGTAACTGTACAACCGGCTCATGGTAAATGTACAACTGGCTCAGGGTAACTGTACAACCGGCTCACGGTAACTGAACAACTGGCACACGGTAACTGTACAACCGGCTCACGGTAACTGTACAATCGCATCAGGGTAACTGAACAACCGGCTCACGGTAACTGTACAGCCGGCTCAGGGTAACTGTACAACCGGCTCATGGTAACTGTACAACTGGCTCACGGTAACTGTACAACCGGCTCACGGTAACTGTACAACTGGCTCAGGGTAACTGTACTACCGGCCCATGGTAACTGTACAACCGGCTCAGAGTAACTGTACAACCGGCTCACGGTAACTGTACAACCGGCTCACGGTAACTTTACAATAGACTGACGGTAACTGTACAACCGGCTCAGGGTAACTGTACAAGTGACTCACGGTAACTGTACAACCGGCTCATGGTAACTTTACAACCAACTCAGGGTAACTGTACAACCGGCTCACGGTAACAGTACAACCGGCAGCGGTAAATTTACAATAGACTGACGGTAACTGTACAACCGGCTCACGGTAACTGTACAACCGGCCCATAGTAACTGTACAACCGGCTCACGGTAACTGTACAATCGGCTCACGGTAACTGTACAACCGACCCACGGTAACTGTACACCCGGCTCAGAGTAACTGTACAACCGGCTCACGGTAACTTTACAACCGGCCCACAGTAACTTTACAACCGGCTCATTGTAACTGTACAACCGGCTCACAGTAAATGTACAACTGGCTCACGGTAACTGTACAAACGGCCCATGGTAACTGTATAACCGGCCCATGGTAACTGTATAACAGGCGCACGGTAACTGTACAACCGGCCCATGGTAACTGTATAACCGGCCCATGGTAACTGTACAACCGGCTCAGGGTAACTGTACAACTGACTCACGGTAACTCTACAACCGGCTCACGGTAACTTTACAACCAACTCAGGGTAACTGTACAACCGGCTCACGGTAACTGTACAACCGGCTCACGGTAACTTTACAATAGACTGACGGTAACTGTACAACCGGCTCAGGGTAACTGTACAACCGGCTCATGGTAACTTTACAACCAACTCAGGGTAACTGTACAACCGGCTCACGGTAACTGTATAACTGGCTCATGGTAACTGTACTACCGGCCCATGGTAACTGTACAACCGGCTCAGGGTAACTGTACAACTGACTCACGGTAACTGTACAACCGGCTCACGGTAACTTTACAACCAACTCAGGGTAACTGTACAACCGGCTCACGGTAACTGTACAACCGGCTCACGGTAACTTTACAATAGACTGACGGTAACTGTACAACCGGCTCAGGGTAACTGTACAACCGGCTCATGGTAACTTTACAACCAACTCAGGGTAACTGTACAACCGGCTCACGGTAACTGTACAACCGGCAGCGGTAACTTTACAATAGACTGACGGTAACTGTACAACCGGCTCAGGGTAACTGTACAACCGGCTCACGGTAACTGTACAACCGGCTCAGGGTAACTGTACAACCGGCCCACGGTAACTGTACACCCGGCTCAGGATAACTGTACAACCGGCTCACGGTAACTTTACAACCGGCCCGCAGTAACTTTACAACCTGCTCATCTTAACTGTACAACCGGCTCACAGTAACTGTACAACCGGCTCACGGTAACTGTACAACCGGCCCATGGTAACTGTATAACCGGCCCATGTTAACTGTATAACAGGCTCACGGTAACTGTACAACCGGCCCATGGTAACACGGTGGCATAGTGGTTAGCACTGGTGCCTCACAGCGCCAGAGACCCGGGTTCGAATCTGTACAACCGGCTCATGGTAACTTTACAACCAACTCAGGGTAACTGTACAACCGGCTCACGGTAACTGTACAACCGGCAGCGGTAACTTTACAATAGACTGACGGTAACTGTACAACCGGCTCACGGTAACTGTACAACCGGACCATGGTAACTGTATAACCGGCTCACGGTAACTGTACAACCGACCCACGGTAGCTGTACACCCAGCTCAGGGTAACTGTACAACCGGCCCACGGTAACTGTACACCCGGCTCAGGATAACTGTACAACCGGCTCACGGTAACTTTACAACTGGCCCACAGTAACTTTACAACCGGCTCATGGTAACTGTACAACCGGCTCATGGTAACTGTACAACCGGCTCACGGTAACTTTACAACCAGCTCACGGTGACTGTACAACCGGCTCATGGTAACAGAACAACCGGCTCATGGTAAATTTACAACCAGCTCACGGTGACTGTACAACTGGCCCATGGTAACTGTACAACCGGCCCATGGTAACTGTACATCCGGCTCAGGGTAACTGTACAATCGGCTTATGCTAACTGTACAACCGGCCCACAGTAACTGTACAACCGGCTCAGGGTAACTGTACAACTGGCCCACGGTAACTGTACAACCAGCTCAGGGTAACTCTACAACAGGCTCACGGTAACTTTACAACCGGCTCACGGTAACTGTACAACCGGCTCACGGTAACTGTAGAACCGAAGATGAACTCCAAGCTGCACGAAGGGATGAAAAGCGGAGTTCAAACAGCTTGCACTATAGGAGGGACAGAGTCCCGCCAGTTACTGTAGACTGTGCAAGGGTCAGAGACCCGTCAGTTACTGTAGACTGAGGGATGGAAATCTAATGAAATAGACACTTCACCAGAAGATGGGCTTAAAACGAATATTATTAATACAGTTATGATAGAAAGGGATAAAATAATTGCCAACTAGCAAAAGTGAAAGAGGATAAGACCCCAGATCCCGATGATACATACCCACGCATACTGAAGGGAACTCGATGGGAGATAGCAGAGGCATGTGAAGAGGGGATAGTGCCAGAGGACTGGCGGACAGCTACTGTTGTTATTCTATACAAAAAGGGAGATAAAAACAAAACCTGGGAAATATAGACCAGTCAGCTTAACATCAGTGGTAGAAAATATACTGGAATCTATACAAAAAGTTGTGATAGAAGAGCATCTAGATCTGACAACAACATAAAACTAAAAGAAAAAGCATACGAGAATGCAAATATAGCTCAGTTCCTGGTGAATGGGAAAGATACAAAGAACAACAAAAGGTGAAGGAACAGGCAGTAAGAGCTACAAAAAGGGAGTATGAAAAGAAACTTGCAAGGGATATCAAAATCAACACAAAAAACTCTTACAATTATATTAGGGAAAAGAGGGTGGTCAGGAGCAATGTGGGCCCTTGAAAACTGATAACGGTGATATTATAAATGAAAATAAGGAAATGGCGAACATGGTGAATAATTACCTTGCATCAATATTTACAGTAGAGGAAGAGGATAGCATCCCAAGGAAACTAATATTGAATCGGGGACGGGGACTCACCAAAATTAATGTAAGCAAAATAACAGTAATGAAGAAAATAATGGCACTAAAGAGTGACAAATCCCCAGGGTCAGATGGGTTTATCCCAGGCTCTTAAAGGAAGTAGGTGAGAACATTGCAGATGCCCTTTGATCTTCCAAAGTTCCTTTAGATTGGAAAATTATGCATGTCACTCTGCTATTTAAGAAAGGTGAGAGAGGGAAACCATGGAATTATAGACCAGTTAGCCAAACATCTGTTGTCAGGAAATTACCAGAGTCTATAATTAAAATTGAGGTGACTGGACACCTTGAAATTTTCAGCTGATCAGAGAGAGCCAGCATGGATTTGTGAAAGGTAGGTCATTCTGATGAACCTGATTGAATTTTTGAAGAGGTGACTAAAGTAGTGGACAGGGGAGTGTCTATGGATATTATTTATATGGACTTCCAGAAGCCATTTGATAAAGTCCCACAGAAGAGGCTGTTAACTAAAGTTGAAATCCATGGAATTGAGGGTAAATTATTGACCTCATTTGGAAATTGGCTGAGCGGCAGGAGACAGAGAGTAGGGATAATGGGCAGGTACTCTAATTGGCAGGATGTGACTAGTGGCGTCCCACAAGAATTTGTGTTGGGGCCTCAACTATTCATTGTATTTATTAATGACTTATTTGATGGGCTAGAGAGCCTCCTATCAAAGTTTGCTGATGACAGAAAGATAGGCGGCATTGTAAGCAGTGTAGATGGAAGCATTGAATTACAAAGATATATTAAAAGATTAAGTGAATGGGCAAAACTGTGGCAAGGTTCCTAGGTGAGGGCATGTGGAGTCAAGGGACAAATAGCTGAATGGATAGCAAATTGTCTAAAAAATAGAAAAGAGAGTAGGGGTAAAGGGTAGTTATTAACATTGGAGGAAGGTAGAAAGCGGTGCTCCACAAGGATAAGTGCTGGGACCACTGTTATTTATAATTTACATAATGATATGGGCTTAGGAACAAGTAACTCAATATCAAAATTTGCAGTTGATACCAAACTGGGGGATATAACTAACACTGATGAAGAATGCAACATAATACAAGAAGACATTAGAAAATTTGCAGACTGCGCAGTTAAGTGGCAAATGGACTTTAACATAAGTAAATGTGAGGTGTTGCACTTTGGTAGGAAAAATATAAACATCAACAACATCTTAGAAAATGAGAAACTGAATGGGATAGAAGAGCAAAGAGATCTAAGGATACAGGTGAACAAATCATTAAAAGTAGCATCACAGGTCAGCAAAACAATCAAAAATGCTAACAACACACTGAGATTTATTTCTAGGGGTATAGAATTCAAAAGTAGTGAAGTTTTGTTAATCTTGTATGTGACCCTGGTCAGGTCACACTGAGAGTATTGTGCACAGTTCTGGTCTCCATACTATAAAAAAAGGCATCAGAAGGACCGGAGAAAGTGTAAAAAAAATCTTACAAGGATGGTATCAGAACTGAGAGATTACCGCTATCGGGAAAGATTTTCCAGAGAGCAGTCACACCTCAGAGGAAAGCACAGGTGCAGGAGGGGAAGAACGTGACTGTTAGTCAGCAGAGTAAGGGGAACCAAGAGGAAATAGAGAAGGCGGTCCCACAAACATTGGTCGTGTCCAACAGGTACAATGTACTTGCAACCTGTGAGGATAAGGATAAAGGATGCAGGGTGGACAGCCAGAATGCTAACCATGGCACCATGGAGCAAGAGGCAGTTCAGGGGGAGTGCAGAATAGCAAGATTGTAATCATAGGAGATGTGATAATTAGGGGGATAGATAACGTCCTCAGCAGTCGCGATCGAGAGTCTAGAAGGATGTGTTGCCTACCTGATGCAAAGGTAAAGGATATCTCAGAGCAACTGGAGAGGAACTTGGAAAGGGAGGGGAAAGATCCAGTTGTGGTGGTCCATGTTGGGACCAATGACAGAGGGAAGTAAAGGGAGGAGGTCCTGCTAAGGGAATATCAAGAGGTAGGAACTAAATTAAATAACAGGACCTCACGGGGAGTAATCTCAGGATTACTACCCGAGCCCTGTGCTAATTGACATAGGGATAGACAGACCAGGAAGGTTCTGATGAAAGGTCATCGACCTGAAACGTTAACTCTCTTTCTCTCTCCACGGATGCTGCCTGGCCTGCTGAGTTTTTCCAGCGTTTTCTGTTGTTATTTCAGATTTCCAGCATCCGCAGTATTTTGCTATCGTACCAGGAAGGTGAATGCTTGGCTGAAAGACTGGCGTGAGAAGGAGGGGTTCCATTTTATGGGGCACTGGCCACAGTATGAGGACAGAAAGGAGCTGCACTGCTGGGATGGGCTCCACCTGAACCAGAGAAGGACCAATGTCCTAACGGAAAGGATAAATAGGGCTGGCGATAAGACTTTGAACTAGTAAGATGAGCGTGGCAGGGGGGGATCTTGTGAACAAAAGATTCTGAAGATAAAGGAAATAGGAGATGAGAGTAAAGGTCATACCAAGGTAAGGAACAAGGGTAACATAAAAGGTCAGGGAGCAAATACAGTTATAAAACAGAAGGGGGGAGAAATTCAGTATCGCCCCATTTGGGGCGCAATTATCGGCCGGGCGCAAAGATTAGCGCCTGGCGCTAATTATCACCACCGACTGCAAACTTGACTTTTATCGCCGCTGGAGGTGATTGGAGTGCTAAATCAGGCGCTTCACACCTGTCTTAAGGCGCAAAGGCCGAGGAGCAAGGCGCTACCTCAGAGCGCTGGCAAAGCTCATGTAATGTCAGTCAGCAATGGAACACACACACAATGGCATGGGCCAGTTCTTAAAGGGGATGGTTAATCTCACTTTTCATCCACATCCTGCTAATTGCAGCCTTGAATCTCGGCCTGGAGAGCCCTGCACATCAAATCTGCTGGAAAGAACAATGGAGAGTACCAGGCAAAGAGCTCAGAGTGCAGCCCCCACAGTCTCTTCTAAATCGATACAAGGAATGGCAAATCAAAATGAACCTGCAAACTGCTGCTCAGTACCCAAAACTCCTTCACACAACGTTGAATCTCTCCAGAAGTCTCTCTCTCTCTCTCTCTCTCAGAATGAGTAGTTCAAAAATGGCACCAACAATAAAAGGCAGGAAGCGGTCACCTTTAAATAGCGCTCCCCCTTTCCCTTCATGACTGCAGAACGCTCCCCTCAACCTGTCGTTGCTAGCGTCAGGCGGTAAGGCAGGGGGCGCCACTCAATATCCGCTCCGGGGCGATACCGGGGCGTTGCGCACTCGACTGACGTCACGATCTGCCGGCGCAGGAGATCGTGGCGGTAGTGTTTAGCGCCGCCGCAAAATGTCTAGTTAATTTCGCGAGCGGCGCAAACTTCGCCGTGCCCGGGCGCTGGATGCTTTGCGCCCCATTAGCGCCCTCTTAAGGCGCTAACGGGAGGCGCAACCAACTGAATTTTTCCCCCAAGGATTTTTAAAAATGAAGTAAAAAGTACAACTATTAAAGACAAATTAAATTTCCTGTACAGCAATGTACACAACATCCAAATTAAATCAGGGGAACTGGAGGCAATAATCCATAGTGAGGAACCAGATGTAGGAGGAATAACTGAAACATGGCTACATGAAGAACAGGACTGGCAACTAAATAATGCAGCTTCCAACATAATCAGAAAGGATATGGAAGAATGAAAGGAGTTTGGGTAGCTGCACTAATTAGAAATAACATAATGGGAACAGAAAAAGGGACACAAATAACAGAAGGATAGAAACAGAATCCATATGGCATGAACTAAAAAATAAGAAGGAATTGATCCTGCTAATAGGGCTATACGACAGATCACCTAATAGTGGAAAGGAGGTGGAAGCAGTAATATGCAACCAAATATGTGAAATGAGTAAAGGACACAGAATAATAACCATGGGAGAGTTTAACTAGCCCCAAATAAACTGGCAAAAGGAGGTAGAAAAAGGGATAAAGGGAACAGAGTTTTTACAATGTGTGCAGGACTCCTTCATAGAACATAGAACATAGAACAGTACAGCACAGTACAGGCCCTTCGGCCCTCGATGTTGTGCCGAGCATTGTCCGAGACCAAGATCAAGCTATCACACTCCCTATCACTCTGGTGTGCTCCATGTGCTTATCCAATAACCGCTTGAAAGTTCCTAAAGTGTCCGACTCCACTATCACAGCAGGCAGTCCATTCCACACCCCAACCACTCTCTGAGTAAAGAATCTACCTCGGACATCCCTTCTATATCTCCCCCCATGCACCTTATAGTTATGCCCCCTTGTAACAGCTGCCTCTACCCGAGGAAATAGTCTCTGAACATCCACTCTATCTATCCCCCTCATCATCTTATAAACCTCTATTAAGTCGCCTCTCATCCTCCTCCGCTCTAAAGAGAAAAGCCCCAACTCCCTCAATCTTTCCTCATAAGACCTCCCCCCCAAACCAGGCAGCATCCTGGTAAATCTCCTTTGCACTCTTTCCAATGCTTCCACGTCCTTCCTATAGTGAGGTGACCAGAACTGCACACAATATTCCAAATGTGGTCTCACCAAGGTCCTGTACAGTTGCAGCATAACCTCACGGTTCTTAAACTCAAACCCTCTGTTAATAAACGCCAACACACCATAGGCCTTCTTTACTGCTCTATCCACTTGAGTGGCAACCTTCAGAGATCTGTGGATATGAACCCCCAGATCCCTCTGCTCCTCCACGTTCCTCAGAACCCTGCCGTTGACCCTGTAATCCTTATTCAAATTTGCCCTACCAAAATGAATCACCTCGCACTTATCAGGGTTAAATTCCATCTGCCATTTTTCGGCCCAGCTCTGCATCCTATCAATGTCTCTTTGCAGCCTACAACTGCCCTCCACCTCATCCACTACTCCACCAATCTTGGTGTCATCAGCAAATTTACTGATCCACCCTTCAGTCCCCTCCTCCAAGTCATTGATAAAAATCACAAACAGCAGAGGACCTAGCACCGACCCCTGTGGCACACCGCTGGTAACTGGTCTCCAGTCCGAAAATGTTCCATCCACCACCACCCTCTGCCTTCTATGAGATAGCCAGTTACTTATCCAATCGGCCAAATTTCCCTCTATCCCACAACTCCTTACTTTCTTCATGAGACGACCATGGGGAACCTTATCAAATGCCTTACTAAAATCCATGTATACGACATCAACTGCTCTACCTTCATCTACACACTTAGTTACCTCCTCAAAGAATTCAATCAAATTTGTTAGGCAAGACTTACCCTTCACGAATCCGTGTTGACTATCCCTGATTAAGTTGCCCCTTTCCAAATGGTCATAAATCCTATCCCTCAGGACCTTTTCCATTATCTTACCAACCACCGAAGTAAGACTAACCGGCCTATAATTACCAGGGTCATTCCTATTTCCTTTCTTGAAGAGAGGAACAACATTCGCCACTCTCCAGTCCTCTGGCACCATCCCCGTGGACAGTGAGGACCCAAAGATCAAAGCCAGAGGCTCTGCAATCTCCTCCCTTGCCTCCCAAAGAATCCTAGGATATATCCCATCTGGCCTCCTTCCTTACCCAGTATATAAAAAACCCAACAAGAGAGGGTGCAATGCAGATCTAATAATGGGAAATGAACCAGAACAGATAAGAGAAGTAAGCATAGGGGAGCATCGATCACAAAATAATAAGGTTTAAGATAAAGATTGAGAAGGAAATAAGTAAGACCAAGACCAAAGTAATACATTGGAACAAAACTGATTTTAAGGGGATGAGCATGGAACTAGGGAAAGTAAACTTGAAGAATGTACTGGTGATCAATAGAGTTCAGGAGAAAGATGTTCCACTGAAGCCTGAACAATCTAGCCATTAATGACACGCCATGGATCAATAAAGAAATCAGGGCGAAATTGAAACTCAAGAAAAATGCATACACTAAGTATATAGACAACAAAGGAGTGGGTGACAAAAGGGAATACGAAAAGGTTCGGAAATAAGTCAAAAAGACAATTAGGAAAGCAAAGAGAAACTTCAGAATTAAATTATCAAGGAATATAAAAAGAAACAGAAAAGTATACTACAGGCACATAAATAACAAAAGAAAATCAGGATAGGGATCGGGCTACTAAGGGATACACAAGAGAAACTCCACAGGTAATGACAGAAAAATAGCAGAAATATGAAAGAATTACTTTGCCTCAGTATTTACTAGTGAGACAAACATGGTGGGCATGACATTAGAAGAAGAGTTCAAAAATATATGAAGACATTTAAGGTAGAAAGGGGGAGATCATTGATAAACTAATCAAACTTAAAGAGGATAAAGACCCCTTGGTCCAGATGGCTTGCATCTGTGCATTTAAAAAGGAAGTTACAGAAAAGATAGTAGAGACACTATTACATACATATTCAAAAAATTAGAAAGGGGAATAGTGCCAGAGACTGGTGGACAACTAATAGCCTGAAAATTAGACCTAATGCGGGAGAGTACGCACTGTGTACTCTCGCGTATTAGGTCCCGAAGTGACGGTTTCCTGCATGCACTGCGCATGCGCGGGAAACCGGCACTTCGGGTATTGCGAAGGGGGCGGCTCCTAAGTGAACTGCGTGCGCACGCAGCGCACTTAGTTTTTTTTCAGGTTTGAACGCGCAGGTAAGTGTTGAAGATTTTACACATAAAGAAAGCAGGCGTAAGACCCCCTTTTAACAAGGTAAGTAGTTAATTAAGTATTATTTTAAATTTTTTTCAACAGGTTTATCTTTTTTAGAGACTTTAAAGAAAGGTAAGTTTATTTTTATAACTTTTAAAAAGAATTTAAATTTTTTCAAAAATTTAAATTTTTGTTTAAAGTGGTTAATTTATTTAACTATAGTTATTTTATTAATGTGATGGCTTTTTTTTAAATTTAATTGAGGTTTAGCTGTTCTTTTGGGGGCTTGTTGTATTCATAGTTTTGACAGCTCTTGCTGTCAAAACTATGAATGAAAGATGGTGTGCTGTCATTGGCTCTAACTGGCCCACGTGATCCCAGAGGTCGCATCGAATTAACTGCGCCTCTGGGACACGCACACACTGCGCGCCGGCACCAGGGAGAGGCCCAGGAACTGAAGTTCGTGTGGGCCAAAACCATAAAGGTAGGCGCGGAGTGCGATATCGCGGGGGATCCTTACCCCCGTGGCAACCATCGAACTCCAATTTCTGGGCCAATGTGATTCCTATTATTGAAAAGGGAGATAGAACAAGTCTAGGGATCTATAGACCAAGTAGCTCAATGTTGGTGGTAGGAAAGATAATGGAATCCTTACTCAAATATGTAATAGACAAACATCTAGAAACTGAAAATATAAAAAATAGTCAGCACGGATTTCAAAAGTGAAGGTCATTCTTGACCATCCTTATTGAATCCTTTGAAGAAGTAACAGAAAGTGTAGATAAGGGTAATGCAATAGACCTAATATATTTGGATATTCAAAAGGCATTCAATAAAGTACTGCATAGTAGACCCATGACTAAGGTCTGAACTTGTGGAGTCAGGGGACAAGTAGTAGAATGGTTAGCAAGCTAGTTAAAAAACATAAAATAGAGAGTAGAGTTAAAGGTAGTTACTTAGACTGGCAAAAGGTGGGAAGCAATATTCCCCAAGGCTCGGTGCTGGGCCCACTGTTGTTCACCATTTACAGAAACGATTTGGACTCAGGAATCAGAAGTACAATTTCAAAATATCTGGACAACACTAAATTGGGGTTATAGTTAATACAGAGAAGAACTGTGACAAAATACAGGAAGACGCAAATAAACTTGCAGAATAGATGTGCAATTGGCAAAATGAACTTTAATATAGATAACTGTGAGGTGGTACGTTTTGGTAGGAAGAATAGGAGGCCACATACCTCTTGGAAATTAAATGTCTAAATGCATTAGAGGAGCAGTAGAATCTGGGAGTACAGACACACAAATCAGTAAAAATAGCGATGCAGGTTAATAAGGCCATAAAAAAAGCAAACAAAGCATTGGGGTTCATTTCTAGAGGGATAGAATTGAAAAGCAGAGAAGTTATGTTAATCTTGTATAGAACCTTGGTTAGATCACACTTGGAGTACTCTGAACAGTTCTGGTCTCCATATTATAAAAATGATATAGTGGCACTGGAGAGGGTGCAAAAAAGATTTACTAGAATGATACCAGAGGTTATGACTATAAGCAAGGATTGAACAGGCTGGGGCACTTTTCCCTAGAAAAGAGAAGACTGAGGGGTAAACTGATAGAGGTCTTTCAGATTATGAAAGGGTTTGAGAGTGTAGATGTAGAGAACATGTTTCCACTTGCGGGAGAATCCAAAACTAGGGTTTATGAATACAAGATAGTTAGTAATAAATACAATAGGGAAATAAGCAGAACTGTCTTTACTCAGGAAGTGGGTGAGGCAAATAGCTTAAAAGCTTTCAATAGGAAACTAGATGAGTACATGAGAGAAAAAGGAATAGAAAGATTTGCTGAAACTCTGAGATGAGGTAAATAGAATGGGAGGAGACTGGTGTGGCATATAAGCACCAGCACAGATGGGTTGGGCTGAATTGTCTGTTTCTGTGCTGTATATTCTATGTAATTCTATGTAATCTCCACACATTGTGAGAGGGGAAGTTTTCCGTAAGTTACTGTACACTGTAGGAGGGTCCAAGTCCCATAAGTTGCTATACACTTGGAAATGCAAAGTGCCGGCAGTTACTGTGCACTGTGGGAGGGTTGATTACTGTCAGTTACTGTTCAATGTGGGTGTGTCGGAGACCCATCAGTTACTGTACAGTTTGGGAAGGACAGAGTCTTGTCAGTTACTGTACACAGAGGGAGATACAAAATGCCGTCATTTAATGTACCCTGTGGGGGGGCAAATTTTCATCAGTTACGATACACTTTGGGAAGGTTGATTGCTGTCAGTTACTGTACATAAGAGCATAGGAACAGGAGGAGGCCATTCAGCCCCTCTTGCCTGTTCCACCATTCAATGAGATCATGTGACCTAACTCCATAGACCCGCCTTCGCCCCATATTCCTTAATACCTTTGGTTAACAAAAATCTATCAATCTCAGATTTAAAATTAACAATTGACCCATAGCATCAAATGCCAAATGCGGAAGAGCGTTACAAACTTCTACCTCCTTTTGTGTGTAGAAGTGTTTCCTAACTTCACTCCTGAAAGGTCTGGCTCTATTGTTTAGGCTATGTTCCCTAGTCCTAAATTCCCCAACCAGCAGAAATAGTTTCTCTCTATCTACCCTATCAGTGGTGAGAGCGGGATCTGAGGAGAGACACCAGCTGCGATAAAAGGATCAGTGCCCGAGGCCCGAGACCAGCGGGTGAGAGCGGGATCTGAGGACCGACACCAGCGGCGATAAAAGGATCAGTGCCCAAGGCCCGAGACCAGCGGCGATAAAAGGAGCCGCCGGGAGCTGCGCATACCGACCTGAGAGGCAAGGGGGGAGAAACAAAGTGTGACGTCACAGGAAAGCAGGTAAGTGATTGGTTGGTGAGTATTTCTCTCTTTTTTTCTAAACTTGGGCATTGGTTTAAATTAAGATTAAAAACTAAACATAGATAATTGATATTTCAAAACTTGAAAACCTAATTAATTAAATAAAATATAATAGAGATGGCAAGTCAGGTGATGTGTTGCAGCTGTAGCATGTGGGAGCTGGTGGACACCAGTGTAATCCACAGCGACCACAACTGCAGTAAGTGTTGGCGGCTCGAGGAACTTCGGCTCAGAGTTGATGAGCTGGAGTCCGAGCTTCAGACACTGCGATACATTAGGGAGGGGGAGAGTTACCTGGACACTGTGTTCCAGGAGGCAGTCACACCCCTTAGGTTAAATAATTCAAATTTGGTCCGTTGTCAGGGGCAGGAGGGTGTGACTACGAGTGAGGCAGGTATGGGGATCCAGAAGGTAGCATTGGAGGAGCCTCAGCCCTTGCACTTGTCCAACAGGTACGAGGTTCTTACTCCCTGTGTGGACGAGAGCAGGGACTGCAGGGAGGATGAGCAAACTGATAACAGCACCGTGGTACAGGGAGCCATTGAAGTTGGGGGAGTAAAAAGAAATGTAGTAGTGGGAGGGGACAGTATAGTTAGGGGGATAGATACTGTTCTCTGCAGCCGAGAGCGTGAGTCCCGAAGGCTGTGTTGCCTGCCCGGTGCCAGGGTTAAGGACATCTCCTCTGGGCTGGAGAGGAACTTGGAGTGGGAGGGGAAAGATCCAGTTGTCGTGGTCCACGTAGGTACCAATGGCATAGGTAGAACAGAGAAAGAGGTTCTGCTGAGGGAGTTTGAGCAGCTAGGGGCTAAATTAAAAAGCAGAACCACAAAGGTAATAATCTCTGGATTACTACGTGAGCCACAAGCAAATTGGCATCGGGTAAATAAGATCAGAGAGATGAATGCGTGGTTCAAAGACTGGTGTGGGAGAAATGGGTTTCGATTCATGGGGCACTGGCACCAGTACTGGGGTAAGAGGGAGCTGTTCCGTTGGGATGAGCTTCACTTGAACCATGCTGTGACTAGTGTCCTGATGAATCGAATAACTAGGGCTGTAGAGAGGGCTTTAAACTAAATAGTGGGGGGTGAGAGGGTTCAGGTGAGCGGGAATTAAAAAAGTCAAAGAGAAAGGAGAAGGCAATAGAGCAGGGTAGCGATAGGGGTAATGGTAACCAGAGTGTGACAGGAAGGGACAGAACGTATAAAAATAAGAGTGCATCAGAAAGTGGGGTCAAAGCACGGAAAAATAGTAAAAAGACAAAATTAGAAGCTCTTTATCTGAATACACGCAGCATTCGTAACAAGATAGATGAGTTGACGACACAAATAGATATAAATGGGTATGATCTGATAGCCATTACAGAGACGTGGTTGCAAGGTGACCAAGGCTGGGAACTGAATATTCAGGGTATTTGACATTTCGGAAGGATAGACAGAAAGGAAAAGGAAGTGTGGTAGCTCTGTTAATAAAGGATGAGATCAGTGCAGTAGTGAGAAATGATACTGGCTCAGAAGAGCAAGATGTAGAATAGGTTTGGGTGGAGATAAGAAATAGTAATGGAAAGAAGTCACTGGTGGGAGTAGTCTATAGGCCTCCTAACAGTAGCTACACTGTAGGACAGAGTATCAATCAAGAAATAATGGAGGCTTGTAAGAAAGGTACTGCAATAATATGGCTATGATAAATTGACCCTTAGTGTTAGGGGGGGATTAAATATGTGGGGTTATGGGGATAGGATGGGATATGTTAGGGGGAATTAAATACGTGGGGTTACGGGGCTCGGGTGGGATATGTGTACTGTGGGGATTAAAGCAGGGACAGGGTACTGGATTTTGAATGATCAGCCATGATCATATTGAATGGTGGTGCAGGCTCAACGGGCCGAATGGCCTACTCCTGCTCCTAGATTCTATGTTTCTATAATCTTGGGCGATTTTAATCTTCATATTGATTGGACAAATCAAATTGGCCAAGGTAGCCTTGAGGAAGATTTCATAGAGTGTATCCAGGATAGTTTCCTAGAACAATACATTGTGGAACCAACCAGGGAGCAGGCTATCTTAGATCTGGTACTGTGTAATGAGACAGGATTAATAAATGATCTCATAGTAAAGGATTCTCTAGGAAAGAGTGATCATAGCATGATAGAATTTCAAATTCAATTGGAGGGTGAGAAAGTTGGGTCTCAAACCAGTGTCCTGATCTTAAATAAAGGCAATTACAAAGGTATGAAGGCAGAGTTGGCTAAAGTGGACTGGGAAAATAGATTAAAGGGTAAGACGGTTGATAAGCAATGGCAGACATTTAAGGAAATATTTCATAACTCTCAACAAAGATATATTCCAGTGAGAAGGAAAGACTTTAAGAGAAGGGAGAACCATCCGTGGCTAACTAAGGAAGTAAAGGATGGTATCAAATTGAAAACAAAGGCATACAATGTTGCCAAGATTAGTGGGAGGCCAGAGGATTGGAATTTTTTTTAAACCAGCAAAGGATGACAAAAAACATAATAAAGAGAGAGAAGATGGATTATGAGAGTAAACTAGCAAGAAATATAAAAACAGATAGTAAGAGCTTCTACAGGTATATAAAAAGGAAGAGAGTAGCTAAAGTAAACATTGGTCCCTTAGAGGATGAGACTGGGGAATTAATAATGGGGAACAGGGAAATGGCAGAGACTTTGAACAAATATTTTGTATCAGTCTTCATGGTAGAAGACACTAAAACCAGCCCAATAATACATAATCAAGGGGCTATAGGGAGGGGGAACTTAAAACAATCACCATCACTAGAGAAAAAGTACTAGGTAAAATAACGGGACTAAAGGCTAGCAAGTCCCCATGACCTGATGGCCTGCATCCTAGGGTCTTAAAAGAAGTGGCTGCAGCGATAGTGGATGCATTGGTTGCAATCTACCAAAATTCCATGGATTCTGGAGAGGTCCCAGCGGATTGGAAAACCGCAAATGTAATGCCCCTATTTAAGAAGGGAGGGAGACAGAAAGCAGGAAACTATAGACTAGTTAGCCTAACATCTGTCATTGGGAAAATGCTGGAGTCCATTATTAAGGAAGCAGTAGCAGGACATTTAGAAAATCATAATACAGTCAAGCAGAGTCAGCATGGTGTTATGAAAGGGAAATCATGTTTGACAAATTTGCTGGAGTTCTTTGAGGATGTAACGAGCAGGGTGGATAAAGGGGAACCAGTGGATGTGGTGTATTTGGATTTCCAGAAGGCATTCGATAAGGTGCCACATAAAAGGTTACTGCACAAGATAAGAGCTCACGGGGTTGGGGGTAATATATTAGCATGGATAGAGGATTGGCTAACCAACAGGAAACAGAGAGTCAGGATAAATGGGTCATTTTCCGTTTGGCAAACAGTAACTAGTGGGGTGCCACAGGGATCGGTGCTGGGGCCCCAACTATTTACAATCTATATTAATGACTTGGATGAAGGGACCGAGTGTAATGTAGCCAAGTTTGCGGATGATACAAAGATGGGTGGGAAAGCAAGTTGCGCAGAGGACACAAAGAATCTGCAAAGGGACATAGACAGGCTAAGTGAGTGGGCAAACATTTGACAGATGGAGTATAATGTGGGAAAGTGCGAGGTTATCCACTTTGGCAGGAAAAATAAAAAAGCAAATTATTATTTAAATGGAGAGAGATTACAAAATGCTGCAGTACAGAGGGACCTGGGGGTCCTTGTGCATGAAACACAAAAAGTTAACATGCAGGTACAGCAAGTAATCAGGAAGGCAAATGGAATGTTGGCCTTTATTGCAAAGGGGTTGGAGTATAAAAACAGGGAAGTCCTGCTACAACTGTACAGGGTATTGGTGAGACCACACCTGGAGTACTGCATACAGTTTTGGTCTCCTTATTTATTTAAGGAGGGATATACTTGCATTGGAGGCAGTTCAGAGAAGGTTCACGAGGTTGATTCCTGAGATGAAGGGGTTGACTTATGAAGAAAGGTTGAGCAGGTTGGGCCTATACTCATTGGAGTTTAGAAGATACCATCATTACACGTGAGGACACTACCCACCAGGTACACGGTACATACTCATGTGACTCGGCCAACGTTGTCTACCTGATACGTTGCAGTAAAGGATGCTCCAGAGCATGGTACATCGGCGAGACCATGCAGACACTGAGACAACGTATGAACGGACACCGCGCAACAATCGCCAGGCAGGAGGGTTGCCTCCCAGTCGGGGAACACTTCAGCAGCCAGGGGCATTCAGCCTCGGATCTGCGGGTAAGCGTTCTCCAAGGCGGCCTTCGAGATACACGACAGCGCAAAATCATAGAGCAGAAACTGATAGCCAAGTTCCGCACTCATGAGGATGGCCTCAATCGCGATATCGGGTTCATGTCACGATACAGAACGTGACTTGACATCATGGCCGGTCTTCCCAGGTTTTTTTTGGGTTTTTTTTTTGTTTTTTTTTTTAAAAAGGCTAACACAAGAACACAAATTGACAGGATATGCAGCCAGCAGGTGGTTTGACACGTTGGACCCCCTGGGACACATCTCATTGTCTTGGCTGTGCTCTTTGTTGTAGCGAATAATGTGAATAGATTTTGTCTGGGTTTAAATTGTGAATTCTGGGAGATTCTCTCATTGCTAACTTACCTGACGAAGGAGCGACAGCTCCGAAAGCTTGTAAAATTAAATAAATCTGTTGGACTATAACCTGGTGTTGTGCGACTTCTCATTTTTGTCCACCCCAGTCCAACGCCGGCATCTCCACATCATGAGTTTAGAAGAATGAGAGGTGATCTTATTGAAACATATAAGATACTGAGGGGGCTCGACAAGGTAGATGCAGAGAAGATGTCACCCCTCATGGGGGAATCTAGAACTAGGGGGCATAGTTTCAGAATAAGGGTTCGCCCATTTAAAACTAAGATGAGGAGGAATTTCTTCTCTCTGAGGGTCGTAAATCTGTGGAATTCTCTGCCCCAGAGAGCTGTGGAGGCTGGGTCATTGAATATATTTAAGGTGGAGATAGACAGATTTTTGAACAATAAGGGAATGAAGGGTTATGGGGAGCGGGCAGGGAAATGGAGCTGAGCCCAAGATCAGATCAGCCATGATCTCATTAAATGGCGGAGCAAGCTTGAGGGGCCAAATGGTCTACTCCTGCTCCTATTTCTTATGTTCTTATGTTCCCCTTAATATCTTGAAAACTTAGATCAAATCACTCCTTAATCTTCTAAATTCCAAGGAATACAACCCTAGTTTGTGTAATCACTCCTCATTATTTAACCCTTGGAGTCTGGGTATCATTCTAGTAAACCTACGCTGCACTCTCTCCAAGGTCAATATATCCATCCTAAGGTGTGGTTCCAGGAAACTGCGCACAGTACTCCAGGTCTAACCAAGGTTTTGTACAGCTGCAGCATGACATCTAACCCCTTGTATTCTAGTCCTCTAGATATAAAGGCCAGCATATTCCAGTAGCCCTTTTGATTAATTTTGGTGCCTATCCATGACATTTTAATGATCCCTGTACATGGACCCCTAATTCTCTTTGGACCTCCACTGTTTCTAGCTTTTCACCATTTAGAAAGTACTCTGTTCTATCCTTTTTAGGTCCAAAGTGGATGACCTCACACTTGCCTATATTGAAATCCATTTGCCACAGTTTTGCTCATTCACTTAATCCATTAATTGCTCTTTGTAATTTTATTTTTCCATCTACACTGCTTACAATGCCGCTTATCTTTGTGACATCAGCATATGTGGCTCTACATCCCGTTATATAAGTCGTTAATAAATACGGTGAATAGTTGAGGCCCCAAAACAGATCCCTGTGGGACACAACTAGTCACATCCTGCCAATTAGAGTGCCTGCCCATTCTCCCTACTCTCTGTCTCCTGTCGCTCAGCCAATTTCCTAACCAGGTCCATAATTTGCCCTCAATTCCATGAGCTTCAACTTTAACTAACAGTCTCTTATGAGGGACTTTATCAAATGTCTTCTGGAAGTTCATATAAATAATATCCATAGTCATTCCCCTGTCCACTACTTTAGTCACCTCTTCAAAAAATTCAATCACATTCATCAGGCATGACCTATCCTTTACAAATCCATGCTGGCTCTCCCTGATCAGCTGAACATTTTCAATGTGTTCAGTCACTCTATCCTTAATTATAGACTCTAGTAATTTCCTGACAACAGATGTTAGGCTAACTGGTCTGTAATTCCCTGGTTTCCCTCTCTCACCTTTCTTAAATAGCATAATGTGCAATTTTACAATTTAAAGGAACGGTTCCTGAATCGAGAGAACTTTGGAAGATCATAATTAGGGCATCTTACACTATGGAGGGTTAAAATCTGTCAGTTACTGTGCACTGTGGGAGCGGCAGACTCCATCAGTTACTGTACAATGTGGGAGATACATCGTCCCATCAATTACTGTAGACTGTGGGAGGGACAGTTACTGTATAGTTTGCGAGGGTCAGATATCCTCCAGTTATATGTGTTAGCCGTGGCTCAGTTGATAGCACTCTTATCTCTGAGTCAGAAGATTGTGGGTTCAAGTCCCACTCCAGAGACTTGAGCACAAAATCTAGGCAACACTGAGGGAGCGCTGCACTGTCGGAGGTGCCGTCTTGCGGATGAGACGTTAAACCGAGGCCCCGTCTGCTCTCTCGGGTGGCCATAAAAGATCCCATGGCACTATTTCGAAGAGGAGCAGGGGGTTCTCCCCGGTATCCTGGCCAATATTTATCCTTCAACCAACACCACTGCAACAGATTATCTGGCCATGATCACATTGCTGTTTGTGGGAGCTTGCTGTGAGCAAATTGGCTGCTGCATTTCCCACATTACAACAGTGACTACACTCCAAAAGTACTTCATTGGCTGTAAATCGCTTTGAGACGTCCTGAGGACGTGAAAGACGCTATATAAATGCACGTCTTTCTTTTTACAATATACTGTGGGAAGGGTAGATTTCTGGCAGTTACTGTAAACTGTGGGAGGTCCATAGTTCCATCAGTTGTTGTACAGGAGGGACAGAGTCCCATCAGTCACTGTACACTCTGAAAGATAGACTCCCGTTAATTATTGTACATTGTGGGAGGGATGGATTCCGTCAGTTACTATACAATGTGGGAGATATCGGGCTCGATTTTGCCAGTGTGGGCGGGCTGGGGCGTGTCAGGTGGTTTTCGTGTCAGGACCCCGACTCCGATGTGAAGTGGGAAAAAAGTGCGATTTTCCCCTAATTGGGCACTCGATTTCCAGCGTGTGGGAACCCCTGGCCCAATGAGTCTTTCCATCTTGAAAGTCGCCTCCGATGACGTCATCAGTGCTGCTGGATTTAAGGCCTGCAAGCAGCCTTGCTTCTTCTGGAGACTGGAAACGCTTTGGACATTGTATGAAGAACTTCATTTACCGACCATGTCCACCAGCAAGCAAAAGTGTGCACCTCGCTATGATGAGCCCTCCCTCCAAGCTCTGGTGCAGGGAGCAAGATCTAATAAGGAGGTGCTCTTCCCTTCCTCAGGGAGAAAAAAGCCACCACAACAGACTAAAGCTGTGTGGCTGCAAGTGGCCCAGGAGGTCAGTGCCATCTCTATGTGCCGCAGAACCTGGCTGCAGTACAGGAAGAGGTTTCATGACCTTCTCCACACAGGAAAAGTGAGTATGACTTTCCCATCACCCTCAATCTGATCCCCATCGCCTCTCCTCACCAGCACTCTGCTTTGCCAACCTCTTCCTCCACATCCCACTTGACACTGACATCCCTCACCCTTACCCATTCCTGCTCTCTCTATGGTCACATTCACTTAACTATTCAACCATGCAGCCCTCACACTCCCTATCACTGTGACACAATGACAACAACTTACAACACACAGGGAGGGCCCTTTGTCTCCTTCTAAGCATCTATGCTATGGATTCTCTACACTCACTCCTTCATTCTCACTCAAACTCCACTTGTGTCCCTCATTGCAGGAAAAGAGAGCCCACAATAAGAGGGAAAGAGCAAGGACAGGAGGAGGGCCACCCTCAGTAGCCCAGCTCACCACCTCGGAGGAGGCGGCCCTGGAAGTTGCCGGGATCGAGGAGGATTCCCAAGTGGGGGACGGACAGGCGGGCGCATCACAGCAAGCTGGTGACAGAATAGTTTGGCATCTCTCTCATTGACATTGCATGAGTGACTGATAATGATTCTGATGCTCTAACAGATTGACTTATGATCATCTGCACTATTCAATGTTCATGTAACCTTGACCTCACATCTCTAACTCTTTCCTTTACTCCCCCACAGGACCATCGAAAGCCCCCGTCCCCACTGTCTAGGAGGAAGAGCCTGAGCTTCCAGACTCCTCAGAGGAAGCTGCAACCTCTGAGAGCGCAGCGTCAGCAGAATTCAGCGCACCCAGCACCAGCGCAGACACTCACACCTCGGTGGGACCTTCGGGACATAGAGTAGAGTTGTCACCTGGTGTATCACAGCTCACAAGTGAGCATCAGCAGATGGTGGAGACAGGGACAGCAGTGGAAAGTCCTCGTCGCAGTGGAGAGGACGCTCCCAGCTCGGCTCCACTGCATGTCGACCCTGTGACTCCGGGTCCATCTAGAAGGAGAGCGGTGCTGGAACTTCAGGAACAGGTGCAGGAGTCTCTGGCAGGTTTTGTCTCCAGGGTCGCTGCGAGTGTGGAGCGAATGGAGGAGTCCATCGCTAACATGAGCAGAGCCTTTGTGGAGGCAATGGCGCATGAATGCATCACCACGGAAAGGATGGCAACCTCCTTGGAAAGGATGGCTACCTCCATGGTAAGGCTGGCAACCTCCATGGTAAGGCTGGCTACCATAGTCACTTGGGTGTAATGTTGTGTTTAATTTTGAAATGCCATCAGTTGCTTATTGTCATAAAAAATTCTGATGGCAAACTGTTGCAGTTGTGGCGTGTGTCATTTCACTAATGGGACTTCCATATTGAGGGCATAGGGCGACTTGCAATTGTCAGTATGGTGGTCAGAGTGATAGGAATCCGCAGGTTCTTGGCCATTGTCGATGGTCTGATAAGAAGGTGCGAGGCAAAATTGTTTGATTGTGCAGGCTAAGCAAATCTGGCCAAGATGAGTGCGTCCCTTGCATCCCGGGCAGCAATGTGGTCGCGCGCTGGCGCCTTCTGGCCTGTACAGCTTCAGGTGGGTGAGCAGCAGCTTGGAGCTCCTGTTGTTGCTGCTGCTGTTGGTGGTGCTGTTGTTCATGGATCTGTTGCTGCCACGGCTGATCTTCGTCCGAATCTGATGTCCAGGAGGAAAGGAAATAAATGGTTCCCATGCTTCTGGTATATGCCTCAGTTGAGGAAGCGCTCAGTCAAGGTGGCGAGAGGGGTTTCCCAGGAGGTCACACTGGAGATGGGTGTCAGGCTCCAAACTTCCACAACAATGGCTATGCCTGCTAAAAGTTCCCCCAGACCTGAGACAACAAAGTTCTGCCACCTGCAAATGATCATTGGTGAAAACTCCTTTGTAATGGTGGAGCTGCAGCTGTTAGTAAGCAGTCCACTTGTGAGGCCGCCAGGATTCACTGGCGTGTTCCAGAGGAGACGTGCAGGACGTGGGAAAAGTGGTAAAATCAGAAAGTCCTCTCAAAATGGGATCATAGAGGCACTTAACAGAAAACACACATTTGGGAAAATTGCTTAGAGGCGGGATGGAGGCGGGATTGGGCCTGCCCGCCATTTTTTGCGATTTTACCACCTCACACGCCTCCAATCCCTCCTCCATAGTGTGCTGTTAGTTACTATATACTGTGGGGGGGCAGAGTTCCATCAGTTGCTGTACAGAAGGGAGGGAGGGAGTGCCTTTTACACTGTGGGAGGGGCAGTAAGGTCAGTTAATGTACACTATTGGAGGGATAAATCGACTGGCAGTTAGAGTTGCTGTGGAAGGCGCAACTACCTCTCAGTAAGTGTACACTGTTGGAGGATCAGAGTCCCGTAAATTACTGTACACTGTTGGAGGGGTTAGAGTAACGTCGGGTACTGTAGATTGCAGGAGGGATAGAGTGCCGCCAGTTACTGAAAATGATGGGAGAAACAGATTCAATCAGTTACTGTACACTGTGGGAGATTCAGAGTCCCGTAAGTCACTGTGGGATGGACAGATACTAGTCAGTTGCTGTACAGGAGGGAGACAGTGAGTGGCGGTGGACAATTAAGCAGCTAACAGGAGGAGGAGGCTCCATGAATATCTCCAGCTCAATGATGGTGGAGCCCAGCACGTGAGTGCAAAAGACAAGGCTGAAGCGTTTGCAACCACCTTCAGCCAGAAGTGGCGAGTGGATGATTCATCTGGGCCTCCTCCTGCAGTCCCCATCATCACAGAAGCCAGTCTTCAGCCAATTCGATTCACTCCATGTGATATCAAGAAACGGCTGAGCGCACTGGATACAGCAAAGGCTATGAGCCCCGACAACATCTCGGCTATCGTGCTGAAGACTTGTGCTCCAGAACTAGCTGCGCCTCTAGCCAAGCTGTTCCAGTACAGCTACAACACTGGCATCTACCCGACAATGTGGAAAATTGCCCAGGTATATCCTGTCCACAAAAAGCAGGAAAAATACGGCCAATTACCGCCCCATCAGCCTGCTCTCAATCATTAGCAAAGTGATGGAAGGTGTCATCGACAGTGCTATCAAGCGGCACTTACTCACCGATAACCTGTTCACTGATGCCCAGTTTGGGTTCTGCCAGGACCACTCAGCTCCAGACCTCATTACAGCCTTGGTCCAAACATGGACAAAAGAGCTGAATTCCAGAGGCGAGGTGAGAGTGACTGCCCTTGACATCAAGGCAGCATTTGACTAAGTGTGGCATCAAGGAGCCCTGGTAAAATTGAACTCAATGGGAATCAGGGGGGAAACTCTCCACTGGCTGGAGTCATACCTAGCACAAAGGAAGATGGTTGTGGTTGTTGGAGGTCAATCATCACAGCCCCATGACATCACTGCAGGAGTTCCTCAGGACAGTGTCCTAGGTCCAACTATCTTCAGCTGCTTCATTAACGACCTTCCCTCCATTGTAAGGTCAGAAGTGGGGATGTTCGCTGATGATTACACAGTGTTCGGGTCCAGTCACAACTCCTCAGATAATGCATCAGTCTGTGCCCGCATGCAGCAAGACCTGGACAACATTCAAGCTTGGGCTGAGAAGTGGTAAATAACATTCGCGCCACACAAGTGCCAGGCAATGACTATCTCCAACTAGCAAGTGTCTAACCACCGCCCCATGACATTCAATGGCATTACCATCATCGAATCCCCACCATCAACATCCTGGGGGGTCACCATTGACCAGAAACTTAACTGGACCAGCCACATAAATACTGTGGCAACAAGAGCAGGTTAGAGGCTGGGTGTACTGCGGCGAGTGTCTCATCTCCTGACTCCCCAAAGCCTTTCCACCATCTACAAGGCACAAGTAAGGAGTGTGATGGAATACTCTCCACTTGCCTGGATGAGTGCAGCTCCAACAACACTCAAGAGGCTCGACACCATCCAGGACAAAGCACCCCGCTTGATTGGCACCCCATCCACCACCTTAAACATTCACTCCCTCCACCACCGGCGCACCGTAGCTGCAGTGTGTACCATCTACAAGATGCACTGCAGCAACTCGCCAAGGCTTCTTCGACAGCATCTCCCAAACCTGAGACCTCTTCCACCTAGAAGGACAAGGGCAGCAGGCGCATGGGAACACCACCACCTCCAAGTTCCCCTCCAAGTCACACACCATCCTGACTTGGAAATATATCACTGTTCCTTCATCGTCGCTGGGTCAAAATCCTGGAACTCCCTCCCTAACAGCACTGTGGGAGTACCTTCACCACACGGACTGCAGAGGTTCAAGAAGGTGGCTCACCACCACCTTCTCAAGGGCAACTAGGGATGGGCAATAAATGCCGGACTTGGCAGCGACACCCAGATCCCATGAACAAATTTTTAAAAACACAGTGGGAGATTCAGGGTGCTGTCAGTTACTCTACACTATCAAAAGTTTGGAGTGCCGGCAGTTACTGTAGGAGGGATAGAGTACCGTCAGGTAGACTGTGAGAAGGATAGGGTGCCATCAGTTTCTGATCACTGTGGGAGATTCAGGGCTTCTCAGTTACTGTTCTCTGTGGGAGGATCAGAGCCCTGTGAGTAGCATTACCCTATTGGAGAGAGTACCGTCAGTTACTCCACACTGTGGGAGGGTTGATTTAAGCCAGTGGGAGGGTTAAATTCCTCAGTTATTGTACAGTGTGGAATGGACAGAGTCCTTTTAGTTACTGCACACTGAGGGCGGGGCAGAATTCTGTCAGTTGCTGGTGTGAGTGAGTCAAGTGACCACTCCGAGTTCTTGGACAAGGCACAAGTAGGCAGCAGCCAGTATGTTTGAGCAATCGATCAGATTTATTAAGCTTACAGCGTAATTAATACTTAGCATTAGGCGATAGTAAAAGGAATAGCTCGCAGCCCCTGGTCTCTGGAGCCCTTCGGACACGGGCAACGTCGTCGCAAGTCTGTTCCTTTTCTTCGCAGCAAATCTCTGTGTAAAGCTGTTCTTTGAGTATTGAGGTTTTAACCCATTCCTTATCAACAGTTCGTTTGGCCAGTGTCCATATAAGGTCTT
This sequence comes from Squalus acanthias, assembly GCA_030390025.1. Taxonomy (NCBI): domain Eukaryota; kingdom Metazoa; phylum Chordata; class Chondrichthyes; order Squaliformes; family Squalidae; genus Squalus; species Squalus acanthias. Next base: position 621,655 of record JASTWF010000146.1, read on the forward strand.
TAACAAAATCACCTTTTCTAATTAGTTCCAATGGTCAAAATACCATTGTCACTCAGGTTAAGGCTAGTAACCTGGCCACTCCTTTTCCAGTACATTTCCATTAACCCTGTTCCGCTGTCGTGTTATCTTGTTTATAGCTTTTCACCCCATTGGAATTTACTTTATCTCTTTCATTTCATGTCTCCCTGGTACAAGGCCTTTATACCAAGGGCCCATATCATTCTGCTGTCTCACTTGTCTTGAGGCATCCAGACTATCTCACTTTAATCTACCAGATAAATACCTTAACTTCAATTATCTCTCTCATTTTATTGGAATTTATACTAATTATCCTTTAAATATTGTTGCAATTAGTTTTGTTAAGCGAATTCTAAGTTCTATTCAGCATTAATGGGCCAGAAATTCGGCTCTCCGGCTTCCTGCGGGTGCAAGAATCATGCGCATAATTACATACCGCGCCTGCCGTTGTGCTTCGGGCCCGCGTGGAATTCGGCTCCTGGGCCTCCTGCAACTGCTGGCGCGCAGTGCTTGCGTATCCCAGGGGCGCAGTTAGTTCGAAGCGTCCCCTGGGATCACGTGGGCCATGGAGAGCCAATCGGAGCAGGGCATTTTCATTCATAGATTTGACAGGAAGACCTGTCAAATCTATGAATAGAGATCGGCCCCAAAACCACACTAAAACTTCAAATACATTTTTTTAAAAAATCACATTTTTAAAATAATTATAAATTAAATAAATTAACTACTTTAAACAAAAATTTAAATTTTTGAAAAAATTGATTACACTTTTTAACAGTGCTAAAAATAAACTTACCTTTCTTTAAAGTATGTAAAAAAGATAAACCTGTTGAAAAAATATTTAAATTGTACTTAATTCACCACTTACCTTGTTAATAGCAGGCCTTGCGCCTCCTTTTTCCCCGCGCAGCTTCTCCGTACTTACCCTCACGGAGAAACCTGAAAAAAAAAACGAAGTTCGAGGTCTACGCGCTGCCTCTCCGGCGCACGCGTTCGACCTCTGAACCCCTTCCTTCAGGGAACGGAAGTTCCGGTTTCCAGCGCATGCACAGTGCATGCGCGAAACTGGCACTTTCGTTGGGTCTACACGGGTGAGTACCCAGCGCGTACTCACCCTGGGAGACCCGAATTTCTGGCCCAATTTTTCTTAGCAATTTAATGATTTGACCTTCACTTGCAGTCTGTGGCTGTTTGTTATCAAAACTTAATCAAAACTGCTTTTGACCATCTGCAGCTACATTTTGAACAAGTCTTAGCTTTTTTTAGTTACCTAGGAGTAATTATGGGTAATAGAGGCCCAGAAATTGATCTCGCTCTGTTCCCGCGGGGGTAAGCCTTCCCCGCGATCTCTCACCTCGCTTGTGCTTTTTCAGATCCAGCTCGCACGAACTTGATGTTCCAGACATCAGCCAGGCAGTGCTTGCGTATCCCACCGGCGTAGTGAATTCGTGCGAGCTGTGGGATCACGTGACTCAGTTAGAGCCAATGGCAGTACACCATCTTCCATTCATAAGTTTCACAGCACAGCTGTGAAATCTATGAATCTTACACCCCCCCAAAATAACAGCTAAACCTCAATTAAATTTTTTTAAAAAACCATCACATTAATAAAATAAGTATAGTTAAAAAAATTAACCATTTTAAATAAAAAATTAAATTTTTGAAAAAATGTAAAATCTTTTAAAAAGTTATAAAAATAAACTTACCTGTCTTTAAAGTCTCTAAAAAAGATATACCTGTAAAAAAAAATTCAAAAAAATACTTAATTCACTACTTACCTTGTTAAAAGTGGGTCTTACTCCTCCTTTTTACATTTCTAAAATCTTCAGTACTTACCTGCGCGTCCAAAGCATGAAGTGCACAGCGTGCGCGCAGCCTGTAGCGCGCACGCGATGCACCGAGGAACTGCCCCCTTTTCAAAAGAGCAATTGCCGGTTTTCAGCGCATGCGCAGGGCATGCAGAAAACCGGCAATTGCAGAGGGAATACGCGAGAGTACGCATCGCGCACCGGGATGAATTTTTGGGCCATTATTTGGTCAATGGCTACACATATATGATTCTCATCTACTAAATATCTTTAAATATCAGCCTTTCGTACACTGGACACTGTGAGGGATGGAGTGCTGTCCTTTACTGTACACTATGGGAGGATAGAGACACATCAGTTATTATACAATGTGGGAGGGATTCTGTGCTGTCAGTCACTGCAGATTGTGGGAGGGCTATCGTGCCGTCACCCACTGAAAACTGTGGGAGATTCAGAGTCACGTCAGTTAATGTAAGCTGTGCGAGAGAGAGAGTTACATATCTCCAATGAACACTGGACACAGTGGGAGAGTGAGGGTCCTGCCAGGAGCGACTAAGTGCCGTCAGTTACTGTAGACTGTGGGAGGATCAGATTTAATTTAATAAGTTAAGTTATCTTATTAGGGAGACTACAGTCAGTTATTGAACACCGTGGGAGGAGAAGGATCCCATCAGTTGCTGTACAGAAGGGACATAATGCTGGTAGTTACTGTGCCCTATGGAGAGAAAGAGAGTCCAATTGTGGTTGTACAGTAGGGGAAATGTGTTGTAAGTTACAGTACCCTGCGGGATGAATAGAGGGCCATCAGTTATTGAACACTGTGGGAGGGAGAATGCTTATCAGTTACTGTAAACTGTGGGAGGTATAGAGTATCGTCAGTTAGTGTACATTGTGTGGGAGAGAGTCCGCTCAGCTAGTGTACACAGTGTGAGAGACCAAGTCCCATCAGTTGCTGTACACATGGGGATCAGCAGAGTGCGGTCAGTTATAGTACCCGGTGGGATGGATAGTCTGTTACTGAACACACTGAGAGGGACACATTCATAGAATCATAGAAACTTACAGCACAGAAGGAGGCCATTCGGTCCATCGTGCCTGTGCTGGCTCTTTGAAAGAGCGCAGGTGCTTAGCCCCACACCCCTGCTTTTGTCCGTAACCCAGTACCTGTCCAACTCCCTTTAAAATGATTCATCAGCTTCCACCACCTTTCCAGGTCGTGTGTTCCAGATCCCGACAACTCTCGGAGTGAAAACATTCTTTTCGTCTCCCCTCTAGATCTTTTGCCAATGATTTTGAATCTATGACCTCTGGTTATTGACCCACTCACCAGAGGGAATAATTTTTCTCGATCTACTCTATCAAAACCTCCCATAATCTTGAAAACCTCGATTAGGTCACCTCTTAACCTTCTCTGTTCCAAGGAGAACAGTCCTATATTTTCCGACCTCTCATAACTGAAGTCCATCATTCCTGGTAACATCCTGGTAAACCTCCTCTCTACCCTTTCTAAGGCCTTTACAGGGTGTTCCCATGCGCCTGCTGCCCTTGTCTTTCTAGGTGGAAGAGGTCGCGGGTTTGGGAGGTGCTGCTGAAGAAGCCTTGGTGAGTTGCTGCAGTGCATCTTGTAGACGGTACACACTGCAGCCATGGTACGCCGGTGGTGGAGAGAGTGAATGTTTAAGGTGGTGGATGGGGTGCCAATCAAACGGGCTGCTTTGTCCTGGATGGTGTTGAGCTTCTTGAGTGTTGTTGGAGCTGCACTCATCCAGGCAAGTGGAGAGTATTCCATCACACTCCTTACTTGTGCCTTGAAGATGGTAGAAAGGCTTTGGGGAGTCAGGAGGTGAGACACTCACCGCAGAATACCTAGCCTCTGACCTGCTCTTGTTGCCACAGTATTTATGTGGCTGGTCCAGTTAAGTTTCTGGTCAATGGTGACCCCCAGGATGTTGATGGTGGGGGATTCGGCAATGGTAATACCATTGAATGGCAAGGGGAGGTGGTTAGACTCTCGCTTGTTGGAGATAGTCATTGCCTAGCACTTCTGTGGCGCAAATGTTACCTGCCACTTATCAGCACAAGCTTGAACAGGTCTTGTTGCATGCGGGCATGCACAGCTTCATTATCTGAGGAGTTGTGAATGGCGCTGAACACTGTGCAGTCATCAGCGAACATCCCCATTTCTGACCTTATGTTGGAGGGAAGGTCATTGTTGAAGCAGCTGAAGATGGTTGGGCCTAGGACACTGCTGCACCCCACACCCAAGTCTAGGACGTTAATAACAATTGAAAAGAATAATGTATACAGTACACTGAGGAAGAGACAGGGTCCCATCAGATATCTAAACTATGGGAGGGACAGAATGCCGTCAGTTACTGTAAACAATGAGAGAGAGAGAGTTCTGTTAGTTACCGTACTCTGTGCAGGAGACAAGAGTCTCCTCAGTTTCTGTACATTATATGAGAGAGAGAAACCCACCAATTTCTGTAGAATGAGGGATGCATAAAGTACCGTCAGTTACTGAATGCTGTTGTGGGACAGAGTCCCATCAGTCACTGTACAGGAGGGACAGTGTCCCGTCAGTTACTGTACAGGAGGGAGAGAGTCCCATCAGTTACTGTACAGGAGGGACAGAGTCCCGTCAGTTACTGTACAGGAGGGAGAGAGTCCCATCAGTTACTGTACAGGAGGGACAGAGTCCCGTCAGTTACTGTACAGGAGGGACAGTGTCCCGTCAGTTACTGTACAGGAGGGACAGTGTCCCATCAGTTACTGTACAGGAGGGAGAGAGTCCCATCAGTTACTGTACAGGAGGGACAGAGTCCCATCAGTTACTGTACAGGAGGGACAGTGTCCCGTCAGTTACTGTACAGGAGGGAGAGAGTCCCATCAGTTACTGTACAGGAGGGAGAGAGTCCCATCAGTTACTGTACAGGAGGGACAGAGTGCCATCAGTCACTGTACAGGAGGGAGAGAGTACCGTCAGTCACTGTACAGGAGGGACAGAGTCCCGTCAGTCACTGTACAGGAGGGAGAGAGTCCCGTCAGTCACTGTACAGGAGGGACAGAGTCCCATCAGTCACTGTACAGGAGGGAGAGAGCACCGTCAGTCACTGTACAGGAGGGACAGAGTCCCGTCAGTCACTGTACAGGAGGGAGAGAGTACCGTCAGTCACTGTACAGGAGGGAGAGAGTACCGTCAGTCACTGTACAGGAGGGACAGAGTCCCGTCAGTAGCTGTACAGGAGAGACAGAGTCCCATCAGTAGCTGTACAGAAGGGACAGTGTCCCGTCAGTTGCTGTACAGGAGGGACAGAGTCAATCAGTCACTGTACTGGAGGGACAGAGTCCCATCAGACACTTTACAGGGGTAACAGAAACCTGTCAGTCAATGCACAGGAGGGACAGAGTCAATCAGTCACTGTACTGGAGGGACAGAGTACCGTCAGTCACTGTACAGGAGGGAGAGAGTCCCGTCAGTTACTGTACAGGAGGGAAACAGTCCCGTCAGTTAATGTACAGGAGCGACAGATTCCTGTCAGTCGCTGTACAGGAGGGACAGAGTCCCATCAGTTACACTACAGGAGAGACAGAGTCCCGTCAGTTGCTGTACAGGAAGGACAGTTTCCCATCAGTCACATTTCAAGAGGGACAGTGTCCCGTCAGTTCCTGTACAGGAGGGACAGAGTCCCTTCAGTCACTGTACAGGAGGGAGAGATTCCCATCAGTTACTGCACAGGAGGGACAGAGTCCCTTCAGTCACTGTACAGGAGGGAGAGAGTCCCGTCAGTTACTGTACAGGAGGGACAGAGTCCCTTCAGTCACTGTACAGGAGGGAGAGAGTCCCGTCAGTTACTGTACAGGATGGACAGTGTCCCATCAGCTACTGTACAGGAGGGAGAGAGTCTCTTCAGTTATTGTACAGGAGGGACAGAGTCCCTTCAGTTGCAGTACAGGAGGGACAGTGTCACGTCATTTACTGTACAGGAGGGACAGAGTCCCGTCAGTTAATGTACAGGAGGGACAGAGTCCCATCAGTTAATGTACAGGAGAGACAGTGTCCCGTCAGTTAATGTACAGGAGGGAGAGAGTCCCGTCAGTTACTGTACAGCAGGGACAGAGTCTTGTCAGTTAATGTACAGGAGGGAAAATGTCCCATCCGTTAATTTACAGGAGGAACAGAGTCCCGTCATATACTGTACAAGAGGGACAGTTTCTCATCAGTCACATTACAGGAGGGACAGTGTACCGTCAGTTAATGTACAGGAGGAACAGAGTTCCGTCAGTCACTATACAGGAGGGACAGAGTCCCGTCAGTTACTGTACAGGAAGGAGATAGTCCCATCAGTTACTGTACAGGATGGAGTGATTCCCATCAGTTTATGTATAGGAGCGACAGATTCCTGTCAGTCGCTGTACAGGAGGGACAGAGTCCCATCAGTTACACTACAGGAGAGACAGAGTCCCGTCAGTTGCTGTACAGGAAGGACAGTTTCCCATCAGTCACATTTCAAGAGGGACAGTGTACCGTCAGTTACTGTACAGGAGGGACTGAGTCCCGTCAGTTACTGTACAGGAGGGAGAGAGTCCCGTCAGTTTCTGTACAGGAGGGAGAAAGTCCGGTCAGTTACTGTAAAGGAGGGACAGCGTCTCTTCAGTTACTGTACAGGAGGGACTGAGTCCCGTTAGTCACTATACAGGAGGGACAGAGTCCCGTCAGTTAATGTACAGGAGGGAGAAAGTCCGGTCAGTTACTGTAAAGGAGGGACAGCGTCTCTTCAGTTACTGTACAGGAGGGACAGAGTACCATCAGTTACTGTACAGGAGGGACAGAGTCTGGTTAGTTAATGTACAGGAGGGAGAGAGACCCGTCAGTGACTGTACAAGATGGTCAGAGCCTTGTCATTCATTGTACAGGAGGGACAGTGCGCAGCAGTCACTTTACTGGAGGGACAGAGTCTGCCGTCAGTTACTGTACAGCAGGGTCAGAGTCCCGTTAGTTGCTGTACAGGAGGGACAGAGTCCCGTCAGTTACTGTACAGGAGGGACAGAGTCCCATCAGTTACTGTACAGGAGGGACAGAGTCCCGTTAGTTGCTGTACAGGAGGGACAGAGTCGCATCAGTTACTGTACAGGAGGGACAGAGTCGCATCAGTTACTGTACAGGAGGGACAGAGTCCCATCAGTTACTGTACAGGAGGGACAGAGTCCCGTCAGTTACTGTACAGGAGGGACAGAGTCCCGTCAGTTACTGTACAGGAGGGAGAGAGTCCCGTCAATTACTGTACAGGAGGGAAAGTGTCCCGTCGGTTTCTGTACAGGAGGGAGAAAGTCCGGTCAGTTACTGTAAAGGAGGGACAGCGTCTCTTCAGTTACTGTACAGGAGGGACTGAGTCCCATCTGTTAACGTACAGGAGGGAGAGAGTCTCGTCAGTTACTGTACAGGAAGGACAGAGTCCCGTCAGTTACTATACAGGAGGGAGAGAGTCCCGTCTGTTACTGTACAGGAGGGAGAGAGTCTCGTCAGTTACTGTACAGGAAGGACAGTGTCCCGTCAGTTACTGTATAGGAAGGACAGTTTCCCATCAGTCACACTTCTAGATGGACAGTGTCCTATCAGTTACTGTACAGGAAGGACAGTGTCCCGTCAGTTACTGTACAGCAGGGACAGAGTCTTGTCAGTTAATGTATAGGAGGGACAGGGTCCCGTCATATACTGTACAAGAGGGACAGTTTCTCATCAGTCACATTACAGGAGGGACAGTGTCCCGTCAGTTACTGTACAGGAGGGACAGTGTCCCGTCAGTTACTGTACAGGATGGAGTGATTCCCATCAGTTAATGTATAGGAGCGACAGATTCCTGTCAGTCGCTGTACAGGAGGGACAGAGTCCCGTCTGTTACTGTACAGGAAGGACAGTTTCCCATCAGTCATATTTCAAGAGGGACAGTGTACCGTCAGTTTCTGTACAGGAGGGAGAGAGTCCCGTCAGTTTCTGTACAGGAGGGAAAGTGTCCCGTCAGTTTCTGTACAGGAGGGAGAAAGTCCGGTCAGTTACTGTAAAGGAGGGACAGCGTCTCTTCAGTTACTGTACAGGAGGGACTGAGTCCCATCTGTTAACGTACAGGAGGGACAGAGTCCCATCAATTACTGTACAGGAGGGAAAGTGTCCCGTCAGTTACTATACAGGAGGGAGAGAGTCCCGTCTGTTACTGTACAGGAGGGAGAGAGTCTCGTCAGTTACTGTACAGGAAGGACAGTGTCGCGTCAGTTACTGTATAGGAAGGACAGTTTCCCATCAGTCACACTTCTAGAGGGACAGTGTCCTATCAGTTACTGTACAGGAAGGACAGTGTCCCGTCAGTTACTGTACAGGAGCGAGAGAGTCCCATCAGTTACTGTACAGCAGGGACACAGTCCCGTCAGTTAATCTACAGGAGGAACAGAGTCCCGTCATATACTGTACCGGAGGGACAGTTTCCCATCTGTCACATTACAGGAGGGACAGTGTCCCGTTAGTTACTGTACAGAAAGGAGAGAGTCCCGTCAGTTGTGGTACAGGAGGGACAGAGTCCCGTCAGTCGCTGTACAGGAGGGAGAGAGTCCCATCAGTTAATGTACAGGAGGGACAGAGTCCCGTCAGTTACTGTACAGGAGGGACAGAGTCCCATCAATTACTGTACAGGAGGGAAAGTGTCCCATCAGTTACTGTACAGGAGGGACAGATTCCCGTCAATTACTGTACAGGAGGGACAGAGTCCCATCAGTTTCTGTACCGGAGGGACAGAGTCCCATCAGTTACTGTACAGGAGGGAGAGAGTCCCGTCAGTTACTGTACAGGAGGGACAGAGTCCCATCAATTACTGTACAGGAGGGAAAGTGTCCCATCAGTTACTGTACAGGAGGGACAGATTCCCGTCAATTACTGTACAGGAGGGACAGAGTCCCATCAGTTTCTGTACCGGAGGGACAGAGTCCCATCAGTTACTGTACAGGAGGGAGAGAGTCCCGTCAGTTACTGTACAGGAGGGACAGATTCCCATCAGTTACTGTACAGGAGGGACAGAGTCCCGTCAGTTAATGTACAGGAGGAACAGAGTCCCGTCATATACTGTACAGGAGGGACAGTTTCCCATCTGTCACATTACAGGAGGGACAGTGTCCCGTCAGTTACTGTACAGGAACGAGAGAGTCCCGTCCGTTGTGGTACAGGAGGGACAGAGTCCCATCAGTTACTGTGCAGGAGGGACAGTGTCCCGTCAGTTACTGTACAGGAACTAGAGAGTCCCGTCCGTTGTGGTACAGGAGGGAAAGTGTCCCATCAGTTACTGTGCAGGAGGGACAGTGTCCCGTCAATTACTGTACAGGAGGGAAAGTGTCCCGTCAGTTTCTGTACAGGAGGGAGAGAGTCCCGTCAGTTACAGTACAGCAGGGACAGAGTCCCGTCAGTTACTGTGCAGGAGCGACAGTGACCCGTCAGTTAATGTACAGGTGGGAGCGAGTACCATCAGTTACTGTACAGGAGGGAGAGACTCCCTTCAGTTGCTGTACAGGAGGGACACTGTCCCATCATTTCCTGTACGGGATGGACAGCTTCCTGTCAGTCACTGTACAGGAGGGACATAGTTCCGTCACTTAATGTAGAGGAGGGACAGTGTCCCGTCAGTTCCTGTACAGGAGGGACAGAGTCCCCTCAGTTAATGTACAAGAGGGAGAGACTCCCGTCAGTTAATATACAGGAGTGTAAGGGTTTTTTGTCTCGGGCTTATTTGTAGGTCAGCCAGTTATGTTTTCCTGGACTCTTCTGCCCGCTGTGCGGTTTCGAATCGCTATCCCCTTATTAGTTCTGAGCCCAGGACTTATCGAGTGGCGATAAGACAAATGAACAGACCCATGGATTGGTGCGAGGAAAACCAATGTTTATTTGCAGAAGTAAAACTACAGAGAAACAGTATCATATGAAAACGGGTTTACACTTAACATGGGAGGAGAACGGACACATCGAGGGAAAATCCTAAAATTACAATTTTAGCAATATCCCCATTAATTCTCACCCTTATGCCTAACTAGAATTGTCCTGCGACAGCCAGAAGAAGATAATGTTCACCGGTGAAATGGATGGAAAAACCTGGCCCTGTGCTCTGTTTCTGCCGTCGACATGTGGCTGCGAAGTTTCTGGTCGTCTTCTTTCTGGGCTGCTGGCAGACAGACAGAGCGAACCGGGATCCAGGCAGAGAGAGAGAGAGAATGGCTGGGTCTTCCCAGTTATACCCCTCCCGGTCGCCCTTCAGATCAGCTCATTTCTATTGTCTGATCTGGGCATAATGAATTTTAACAAAAGGTACTGATCTTGGCCCATCATGTTAGATGGCTGGTAATTGTATGATACCAGTTCTTCAACTGCTCCCCTATTGTCCGACAGGTTCAATGATTGTCCAGCACAGTTTCGTTGATGGGGGCCAGCCCAGTCTCAAGGTCCCCGCTGATTATTTGAGCAAACACCTTGAAAGCCTTATGCGTAGACCTGATTGTAATGCATAAGGAAAGGTCCTGTCTGGTTTGGTGAACTTCCTGTTGCAGACATCGGAATACACAAGCTGATAGCTTTCCAGCGTCTGAAAAGCTCTTGGTCACAAGGTCTGACCATAGCCATTTTATGCCCTGGATTTTAAAACTCAGTCTGACCAGGGTTCCTTATTAATAAGTCCAACAAAAATCTTCGGGGGGGGGACACATGAAATTTTGCGAATCCTTTCAGTCTCCCCTGTGGAGACGTAAACTTGCTTGAAGTGTCCATACGAGGTGAACAAAATTTCTGACTATCGCAAACAACCTTCGCCTTTATTTACCTATCCCAATTCCCCCGACACGTACATTCCCCCACTTGGAGAATAACCGCAGTGTACAGCAGGCATTATAGATAGGAAACAAATTCTTTTCCAGTAATCCCAGCACAGAGGGGGTCCAACATACCCCTGCACCACTTGGGATAAAACAGTTTTTTTAATCAAAAAAAACCAACAAACGGAGGGGACCATCTTTATTAAAAATAATAAAATTAGGCCGCCATCACTCGTAAGTGGTGCGACACGGAATTCACGCGAGTGTCTCGTCTACCCGAGCATACTGGTCCCTCCAAACCCTTTGGGTTCTTGCTACTGCCTCGGGACCCCTTTTCCTACACTGGACGCAAACCAGGTAGAGGACGATCCCGAGCTGACAAATTACGAGCGCGTGTGATGCCAGACGAATCCAGGAGGGGACCTCGATATTCTCAAAGATGTCCCACCAGGGTGGGGTCGTAATATCCAGAATATCGGCCCCTATCTGGATAGTCTTCTGCTCCAGTGTATAAAAATGCTTTTGCGACACTACTACGGCCCTTAATAGTTTAATGAGGTGTTCTGGGAGAGGGGGAATCTGGTAGCCGAAGTGAGCCACATACTTTTGGAAGTTGGTGAAATTCTCTCTTACAGTTAGGTGAACCGTGGATGGTTCAGGAATGGGGACAATTCGTTCCTGGGCCACTTGAACTTCTGCCTTGGGTTTAAAGCAGAAGCTGCTGTCACTCACCGCGCACCAGCTGTGCTGTCCGTGCTGGTAGTGAGACGCTCCTGTGGTGACGCAATATGTCCCACCTCCTAAATATGCTACCTGTGGGGGAACATGGCCTTGTGCCATGGCTTCCATGGTACAATTTATAGGTTTCGCGTCAGCAGCTCTGAACCCGCATTGTGGTTTCGAATAGGCATTCAAGTGCTGGGGACACAGGATGATGTGTGGTCCCCGGCTACGGCACCCCGAGAGGTCAGTACCCGTCATAGCATGATCCCACTTTATGACGTAGGGCGGGACCGCTGTAAAACGAACGTGTACACCCCCCTGAATGACACCAATGTTCTCCACCCTGTATACCGGCGCGGGTCAGGCCGTCCCGCCCATGACCGCATCCTTACTATTATCCCCATGATAGTGTGGTTGGAACGTCCACAGTCCACTGGGACTGGGTACGCCTCGGAAGCTAGTTGGAGCTGGCACGGGCTTAATGCATTCTCAAAAGGGTGGAGGGCTGCGAGGTGCTTGTTGCTGATCCAGGAGGGGACCAAACCCTGTTTTAAGTCCTCCAGATTTCTGCGGCCCTCGCCCAGCAACCATGCCCCGTACAGTACGCACACCTCGTTTTGCGCAGCCTGGTCAGACGTATTCTGATCCTCCCTAATGAGCGCATTCACCGTCTTTGCATGTATCTCCAGCTCCGCTATGATCTCCTTTAGATGGAGAGTCATGGCCTGGTCTTCATGCAGTTCCGAACCCATTACCTTGTTCTCATCAGTTAAGACCTTCTTTAATTGGGTCTTCAGACCGTTGATCTGCGTCTGCAGTTCAATGTCGTCTAAACTATTAATAACTGAAGACCCTGCATTAAAACCCGTTAAAACATCATTAACAATACCCCTTCTCTGTTTCCCCACCCCGTCCCAAGCCTCGTGGCTATGTGTATACAATTTGGTCTTATCGATCTCCACAAAATCGAATTCGTAAAACTTTTGAAATGTTTCCCTTAAGAGGGCTTGATATAGTTTAGCGGTCTCTGCAGGGCACCACGCGGGCAAGTGCACCTCAGTGAGATTTAAGATCACCGAGGCCACCGCGTAATGCACCCCTTGATAGAGCACCTGGTCTGTGGGTACCAGCACCAGGCCGCTCCCTGGTCCCTTGGTGGTGGCGGGGTATCCCTCTGCTACAGTCCGTGACGTCGGGGTTGTGGGCAGGGGCTGTCGGGGACGGGTCACTAATTCAGTGGCATTAACCGAGATTGGGGAGTATGGGATCGCGCATGCATCCAGGCGCGACTCCCAGTCCATCCCCCTCCCATTATCCAGCCACTGGCTGTGGAAAATGATGGAAACGCCCGTGGGGCAGACTCTCTCTGAACCCCACATACAGACATAGATCCCCTGATCCGGTTCCCACCATTTGTCCCAGCACACACTTAACCCTCCCTGGGTCCCCGTGATGGTCCTGTGGGTGTCGTTCCCTAACCTTTCCCATTCTACCCTGGGGTTCCCCATGTCTTTGCTTAATTTTCTGAGCCACCACCACCTATCCAGGGGAACATTGCCCTTACATGATAAACAAATCCTTTTGCCCACGGTGACGCTGATCCTTGGGGTGACAATCCGTATCCTCGGGCACTGGAGGGAGGCCTCCCCATATGTAAAACCGGTCTGGCTCGAGTACTGGGTCGAGTTTGACCCCAGCCATCCAGGCCAGCTCCCCTCGTGAGTGTACGAGGCAATTTCATCCGCCTCGCGTAGGCCACTTCCATCATGGGCTAGGGGCGCCGTCCTTCCGGAGCATCCGAAGATGCGGTGGTCTTCGGTGTCGCCCCTTCTCGCGAGGCTCAGCCCAGACAGGGCGAGCAAGATCAGGCCTCCGAACATTTCCCTTTTTAATTGCCTGAACAAAAATAAAAACATCTAGCCAGGCTCCCTATAGGATCCTTGGCTGGGGTGAAGTGTGAGCGGGTCCCTCGACCTCAGCTCACATGGACAAACACACATACACTGGAATGGTTCCATCTTAAAACTGCTATACGGTTCCGCACCTTAAAATCAAACTCAACAATCTAACTTAAAACTACAAATTTCTCAGAACAAGTTCTGTACATTTGCCGCCCGTCTCCGAGCGGCTAGCTTAAGCTCTGTCAGGACTGCGACAGGCTGCTCCCTGCAGCGTGGCTGTACGGACTCTTACTTCTGGTCCCTCACAGCCTGCGACTGTTGGCTGGGGACTTTTGTCTTTTAACTTAACTGTAGCTCGGGAGGTCGCCCCTTTAAACTGGAGAGTCGGCGACCATGCCTTCCTAGGTTGGGGTGTCCGAGGGGACCTCCTAGGAAGTGCTATAGGTGGGGCTACGCTGGCGAGCGGACCCATGCCGTGGGTCGCAGTCCTCGCTGGCTGGGGGCTTTTCCTGTCAGTCACTGAGCAGGAGGGACATAGTTCCGTCACTTAATGTAGAGGAGGGACAGAGTCCCGTCAGTTACTGTACAGGAGAGAGAGAGACCCGACAGTTACAGTACAGGAGGGACAGAGTGCTGTCATTCGATGTACAGGAAGGAGAGTGTCCTGTCAGTTCCTGTACAAGAGGGACACTGTTACATCAGTTACTATACAGGAGGGACAGTGTCCCGTCAGTTACTGTACAGGAGGGACAGAGTCCCATCAGTTAATGTACAGGAGGGACAGAGTCCCATCAGTTACTGTACAGGAGGGAGAGAATCCCGTCAGTTACTGTACAGGAGGGACAGAGTCCCATCAGTTACTGTACAGGAGGGACAGAGTCCCATCAGTTACTGTACAAGAGGGACAGAGTCCCATCAGTTACTGTACAGGAGGGACAGTGTCCCATCAGTTACTGTACAGGATGGACAGTGTCCCATCAGTTACTGTACAAGAGGGACAGAGTCCCATCAGTTACTGTACAGGAGGGACAGTGTCCCATCAGTTACTGTACAGGAGGGAGAGAATCCCGTCAGTTACTGTACAGGATGGAAAGATTCCCATCAGTCGCTGTACAGGAGGGACAGTGTCCCGTCAGTTAATGTACAGGAGGGGGAGAGTACCATCAGTTACTGTACAGGAGGGAGAGGCTCCCTTCATGTGCTGTACAGGAGGGACACTGTCTCGTCAGTTCCTGTACAGGATGGACAGCTTACGGTCAGTCACTGTGCAGGAGGGACATAGTGCCGTCACTTAATTTAGAGGAGAGACAGTGTCCCGTCAGTTACTGTACAGGAGGAACAGAGTCACGTCAGTTACTGTACAGGTGGGACAGAGTCACGTCAGTTACTGTACAGGAGGTACAGTGTCCCATCAGTTAATGTACAGGAGGGACAGAGTCACGTCAGTTACTGCACAGGAGGGACAGTGTCCCATCAGTTACTGTACAGGAGGGACAGAGTCCCGTCAGTTACTGTACAGGAGGGAGAGAATCCCGTCAGTTACTGTACAGGATGGACAGAGTCCCGTCAGTTACTGTACAGGAGGGACAGTGTCCCCTCAGTTACTGTACAGGAAGGACAGAGTTCCTTCAGTCACTGTACAGGAGGGACAGTGACCCATCAGTTACTGTACAGGAGGGACAGAGTCCCATCAGTTACTGTACAGGAGGGAGAGAATCCCGTCAGTTACTGTACAGGAGGGACAGAGTCCCATCAGTTACTGTACAGGAGGGACAGATTCCCATCAGTTACTGTACAGGAGGGACAGATTCCCGTCAGTTACTGTACAGGAGGGACAGAGTCCCGTCAGTTACTGTACAGGAGGGACAGAGTCCCATCAGTTACTGTCCGGGAGGGACAGAGTCCCGTCAGTTACTGTACAGGAGGGACAGAGTCCCGTCAGTCGCTGTACAGGAAGGACACGCTCCCGTCAGTTTCTGTACAGGAGGGTGAGAGACCCGTCAGTTACTGTACAGGAGGGACAGAGCCCCTTCAGTTACTGTACAGGAGGGACAGTGTCCCCTCAGTGACTATACAAGAGGGACAGTCTCACGTCAGTTGCTGTACAGGAGGGACAGAGACCCGTCAGTTACTGTACAGGAAGGACAGATTCCCGTCAGTTACTGTACAGGAGGGTCAGTGTCCCGTCCGTTACAGTACAGGAGGGACAGAGTCCCATCAGTTACTGTACAGGAGGGTCAGAGACCCTTCAGTTAATGTACAGGAGAGACAGTGTCCCGTCAGTTATTGTACAGGAGGGACAGGGTCCCGTCAGTTAATGTACAGGAGGGACAGAGTCCCATCTGTTAATGTACAGGAGGGACAGAGTCCCATCAGTTAATGTACAGGAGGGACAGAGTCCCTTCAGTTACTGTACAGGAAGGAGAGAGAACCGTCAGTTACTGTACAGGAGGGACAGAGCCCCGTCAGTTACTGTACAGGATGGACAGCGTCCCGTCAATTACTGTACAGGATGGACAGCGTCCCGTCAGTTACTGTACAGGAGGGACAGAGTCCCATCAGTTACTGTACAGGATGGACAGCGTCCCGTCAGTTACTGTACAGGATGGACAGCGTCCCGTCAGTTACTGTACAGGAGGGACAGAGTCCCATCAGTTACTGTACAGGTGGGAGAGAGTCCCGTCAGTTACTGTACAGGATGGACAGCGTCCCGTCAGTTACTGTACAGGAGGGACAGAGTCCCGTCAGTTACTGTACAGGATGGACAGCGTCCCGTCAGTTACTGTACAGGAGGGACAGAGTCCCGTCAGTTACTGTACAGGAAGGACAGAGTCCCGTCAGTTACTGTACAGGAGGGACACATTCCCGTCAGTTACTGTACAGGAGGGAGAGAATCCCATCAGTTACTGTACTGGAGGGACAGAGTCCCGTCAGTTACTGTACAGGAGGGAGAGAATCCCGTCAGTTACTGTACAGGTGGGAGAGAGATCCGTCAGTTACTGTATAGGAGGGACAGTGTCACATCAGTTATTGTACAGGATGGACAGAGTCCCGTCAGTTACTGTACAGGAGGGACAGAGTCCCATCAGTTACTGTACAGGAGCGACAGAGTCCCGTCAGTTACTGTACAGCAGGGACAGAGTACCATTAGTTACTGTACAGGAGGGACAGTGTCACATCAGTTATTGTACACGATGGACAGAGTCCCGTCAGTTACTGTACAGGAGGGACAGAGACCCGTCAGTGACTGTACAAGAGGGACAGTGTCCCATCAGTATTGTACAGGAGGGACAGTGTCCCATCAGTTACTGTACAGGAGGGACAGAGTCCCGTCAGTTAATGTTCAGGAGGGACAGAGTCCCATCAGCTAATGTACAGGAGGGACAGAGTCCCCTCAGTTACTGTACAAGAGGGACAGATTTCCATCAATTAATGTACAGGAGGGACAGAGATCCATCAGTTACTGTACAGGAGGGACAGTGTCACGTCAGTTATTGTACAGGATGGACAGAGTCCCGTCAGTTACTGTACAGGAGGGACAGAGTCCCATCAGTTAATGTACAGGAGGGACAGATTCCCATCAGTTACTGTACAGGAGGGACAGATTCCCATCAGTTGCTGTACAGGAGGGACAGAGTCCCGTCAGTTACTGTACAGGAGGGACAGATTCCCATCAGTTACTGTACAGGAGGGACAGTGTCCCATCAGTTACTGTACAGGAGGGAGAGAATCCCGTCAGTTACTGTACAGGAGGGACAGATTCCCATCAGTTACTGTACAGGAGGGACAGATTCCCATCAGTTACTGTACAGGAGGGACAGATTCCCATCAGTCGCTGTGCAGGAGGCATGGAGTCCCGTCAGTTAATGTACAGGAGGGACAGAGTCCTGTCAGTTACTGTACAGGAGGGACAGAGTCCTGTCAGTGACTGTACAGGAGGGACAGAGTCCTGTCTGTTACTGTACAGGAGGGACAGAGTCCCCTCAGTTACTGTACAGGAGGGACAGAGTCCCGTCAGTGACTGTACAGGAGGGACAGAGTCCCGTCAGTTACTGTACAGGAGGGACAGAGTCCCGTCAGTTACTGTACAGGAGGGACAGAGTCCCATCAGTTACTGTACAGGAGGGACAGAGTCCCGTCAGTTACTGTACAGGAGGGACAGAGTCCCGTCAGTTACTGTACAGGAGGGACAGAGTCCCGTCAGTGACTGTACAGGAGGGACAGAGTCCCGTCAGTTACTGTACAGGAGGGACAGAATCCCGTCAGTTACTGTACAGGAGGGAGACGCTCCCTTCATGTGCTATACAGTAGGGTCACTGTCTCGTCAGTTCCTGTACAGGATGGACAGCTAACGGACAGTCACTGTGCAGGAGGGACATAGTGCCATCACTTAATGCAGAGGAGAGACAGTGTCCCTTCCAGTTACTGTACAGGAGAGACAGAGTCCCTTCAGTTACTGTACAGCAGGGACAGAGTCCCGACAGTTACTGTACAGAAGGGACTGCGTCCATCAGTTGTTGTACAGGAGGGAGAAAGACCCGTCAGTTACTGTACAGGAGGGACAGAGTCCCGTCAGTTACTGTACAGGAGGGACAGAATCCCGTCAGTTACTGTACAGGAGGGACAGAGTCCCGTCAGTTACTGTACAGAAGGGACTGCGTCCATCAGTTATTGTACAGGAGGGAGAAAGACCCGTCAGTTACTGTACAGGAGGGATAGTGTCCCTTCAGTTACTGTACAGGAGGGACAGAGTCCCGTCAGTTCATGTGCAGGAGGGACAGTGTCCCGTCAGTTAATTTGCAGGATGGACAGCTTACGGTCAGTCACTGTGCAGGAGGGACATCGTGCCGTCACTTAATGTAGAGGAGAGACAGTGTCCCGTCAGTTAATGTACAGGAGGGACAGAGTCCCATCAGTCGCTGTACAGGATGGAGAGACTCCCATCAGTTGCTGAACAGGAGGGAGAGACTCCCATCAGTTACTGTACAGGAGGGAAAGTGTCCCGTCAGTTACTGTACAGGAGGAACAGAGTCCCGTCAGTTACTGTACAGGTGGGACAGAGTCACGTCAGTTACTGTAAAGGAGGGACAGTGTCCCATCAGTTAATGTACAGGAGGGACAGAGTCACGTCAGTTACTGCACAGGAGGGACAGTGTCCCATCAGTTACTGTACAGGAGGGAGAGAATCCTGTCAGTTAATGGAAAGGAAGGACAGAGTCCCTTCAGTCACTATCCAGGAGGGAGAGAATCCCGTCAGTTACTGTACAGGAGGGAGAGAATCCCGTCAGTTACTGTACAGGAGGGACAGTTTCCCATCAGTGAGGAAGTAACATATAGAGTGGATAAAGGGGAACCAGTGGACGTAGTGTATTTAGACTTCCAAAAGGCATTTGACAAGGTGCCACACAAAAGATTATTGCTTAAGGTAAAAAATCACGGGATTGGGGGTAATATTCTGGCATGGATAGAGGATTGGCTATCTAACAGAAAGCAAAGAGTTGGGATAAATGGTTCATTCTCAGACTGGCAATCAGTAACTAGTGGTGTTCCACAGGGGTCAGTGCTGGGTCCCCAACTCTTTACAATCTATATTAACGATTTGGAGGAAGGGACCAAGTGTAACATATCAAAATTTGCAGATGATACTAAGATGGGAGGGAAAGTAGTGAGTGAGGAGGACATAAAAAACCTGCAAGGGGACATAGACAGGCTAAGTAAGTGGGCAGAGATTTGGCAGATGGAATACAACACTGGAAAGTGTGAGGTGATGCACTTTGGCAGGAAAAATCCTAGAGCAATTTATTATCTTAATGGCAAGAAACTGGAGAGTACTGAAGTGCAAAGGGATCTGGGGGTCCTGGTGCACGAAACTCAAAAGGTTAGTATGCAGGTGCAGCAAGTGATTAAGAAGGCAAATGGAATGTTGGCTTTCATTGCTAGGGGGATAGAATATAAAAATAGGGAGGTATTGCTTCAGTTGTACAAGGTATTGGTGAGACCGCACCTGGAATACTGCATACAGTTTTGGTGTCCTTACTTAAGGAAAGACATCCTTGCTCTCGAGGCAGTGCAAAAAAGGTTCACTCGGTTAATCCCGGGGATGAGGGGGTGGTCATATGAGGAGAGGTTGGGTAGATTGGGACTCTACTCATTGGAGTTCAGAAGAATGAGAGGCGATCTTATTGAAACATATAAGATTGTGAAGGGGTTGGATCGGGTGGATGCGGGGAGGATGTTCCCGATGACGGGTGAGACGAGAACTAGGGGACATAGTCTTAGAATAAGGGGCTGCTCTTTCAAAACTGAGATGAGGAGGAACTACTTCACTCAGAGGGTGGTAGGTCCATGGAATATGCTGCCACAAAAAGCTGTAGAAGCTACAACATTAATTAAATTTAAAACAGAAATAGACAGTTTCCTAGAAGTAAAGGGCATTAAGGGTTACGGGGAGCGGGCAGGAATTTGGACATGAGTCTAGGTTCGGATCGGTCATGGCCCTATGGGTAGTGGAGCGGGCCCAGGGACTGTGTAGCCTGATTCTGCTCCTATTTTGTGTGTGCAATTCTGTTAGATGCAGGAGATGGTTCTGTGATAGATAGTAGATTGGCGGTTAGGATCAGATCAGCCATGATCTTATTGAATGGCGGAGCAGGCTCGAGGGGCCGATTGGCCTACTCCTGCTCCTATTTCTTATGTTCTTATGTTCTTATGTTACTGTACAGGAGGGACAGAGTCCCGTCAGTTACTGTACAGGAGGGACAGATTCCCATCAGTTACTGTACAGGAGGGACAGAGTCCCCTCAGTTACTGTACAAGAGGGACAGATTTCCATCAATTACTGTACAGGAGGGACAGAGTCCCAACAGTTAATGTACAGGTGGGACAGAGTCCCGTCAGTGACTGTACAGGAGGGACAGAGTCCCGTCAGTGACTGTACAAGAGGGACAGAGTCCCGTCAGTTACTGTACAGGAGGGACAGTGTCACATCAGTTATTGTACAGGATGGACAGAGTCCCCTCAGTTGCTGTACAGGAGGGACAGAGTCCCGTCAGTTACTGTACAGGAGAGACAGATTCCCATCAGTTACTGTACAGGAGGGAGAGAATCCCGTCAGTTACTGTACAGGAGGGACAGAGTCCCTTCAGTCGCTGTACAGGAGGGACACATTCCCGTCAGTTACTGTACAGGAGGGACAGAGTCCCTTCAGTTAATGTAAAGGAGGGACACGCTCCCGTCAGTTTCTGTACAGGAGGGAGAGAGACCCGTCAGTTACTGTACAGGAGGGACAGAGTCCCATCAGCTAATGTACAGGAGGGACAGAGTCCCATCAGTTAATGTAAAGGAGGGACAGAGTCCCATCAGTTACTGTACAGGAGGGACAGAGTCCCATCAGCTAATGTACAGGAGGGACACAGTCCCCTCAGTTACTGTACAAGAGGGACAGATTTCCATCAATTACTGTACAGGATGGACAGAGTCCCCTCAGTTACTGTACAGGAGGGACAGAGTCCCGTCAGTGACTGTACAGGAGGGACAGAGTCCCATCAGTTACTGTACAGGAGGGAGAGAGTCCCGTCAGTTACTGTACAGGAGGCACAGATTCCCATCAGTTACTGTACAGGAGGGACAGAATCCCGTCAGTTACTGTACAGGAGGGACAGATTCCCATCAGTCGCTGTACAGGAGCGACAGTGACCCCTCAGTTAATGTACAGGTGGGGGAGAGTACCATCAGTTACTGTACAGGATGGACAGCTTACGGTCAGTCAATGTGCAGGAGGGACATAGTGCCATCACTTAATGCAGAGGAGAGACAGTGTCCCTTCCAGTTACTGTACAGGAGGGACAGAGTCCCTTCAGTTACTGTACAGCAGGGACAGAGTCCCGACAGTTACTGTACAGGAGAGAAAGAGTCCCGTCAGTTACTGTACAGGAGGGACAGAGTCCCGTCATTTTCTGTACAGGAGGGACAGAGTCCCGTCAGTTACTGTACAGAAGGGACTGCGTCCATCAGTTATTGTACAGGAGGGAGAAAGACCCGTCAGTTACTGTACAGGAGGGACAGAGTCCCTTCAGTTACTGTACAGGAGGGACAGAGTCCCGTCAGTTCATGTACAGGAGGGACAGTGTCCCGTCAGTTAATTTGCAGGATGGACAGCTTACGGTCAGTCACTGTGCAGGAGGGATATCGTGCCGTCACTTAATGTAGAGGAGAGACAGTGTCCCGTCAGTTAATGTACAGGAGGGACAGAGTCCCATCAGTCGCTGTACAGGATGGAGAGACTCCCATCAGTTGCTGAACAGGAGGGAGAGACTCCCATCAGTTACTGTACAGGAGGGAAAGTGTCCCGTCAGTTACTGTACAGGAGGAACAGAGTCCCTTCAGTTACTGTACAGGAGGAACAGAGTCCCATCAGTTAATGTACAGGAGGGACAGAGTCCCGTCAGTGACTATACAGGAGGGACAGAGTCCCGACAGTTACTGTACAGGAGAGAAAGAGTCCCGTCAGTTACTGTACAGGTGGGACAGAATCCCGTCAGTTACTGTACAGGAGGGACAGAGTCCCATCAGTCGCTGTGCAGGAGGGATGGAGTCCTGTCAGTTAATGTACAGGAGGGACAGAGTCCTGTCAGTTACTGTACAGGAGGGACAGAGTCCCGTCCGTTTCTGTACAGGAGGGACAGAGTCCCTTCAGTTACTGTACAGGAGGGACTGCGTCCATCAGTTATTGTACAGGAGGGAGAAAGACCCGTCACTTACTGTACAGGAGGGACAGAGTCCCTTCAGTTACTGTACAGGAGGGACAGAGTCCTGTCAGTTCATGTACAGGAGGGACAGAGTCCCATCAGTTACTGTACAGGAGGGACAGTGTCCCGTCAGTTAATGTGCAGGATGGACAGCTTACGGTCAGTCACTGTGCAGGAGGGACTTCGTGCCGTCACTTAATGTAGCGGAGAGACAGTGTCCCGTCAGTTAATGTACAGGAGGGACAGAGTCCCATCAGTCGCTGTACAGGATGGAGAGACTCCCATCAGTTGCTGAACAGGAGGGAGAGACTCCCATCAGTTACTTTACAGGAGGGAAAGTGTCCCGTCAGTTACTGTACAGGAGGAACAGAGTCCCGTCAGTTACTGTACAGGTGGGACAGAGTCACGTCAGTTACTGTAAAGGAGGGACAGTGTCCCATCAGTTATTGTACAGGAGGGACAGAGTCACGTCAGTTACTGCACAGGAGGGACAGTGTCCCATCAGTTACTGTACAGGAGGTACAGAGTCCCGTCAGTTACTGTACAGGAGGGAGAGAATCCCATCAGTTACTGTACAGGAGGGACAGAGTCCCGTCAGTTACTGTACAGGAGGGACAGATTCCCATCAGTTACTGTACAGGAGGGACAGTGTCCCATCAGTTACTGTACAGTAGGGAGAGAATCCCGTCAGTTACTGTACAGGAGGGAGAGATTCCCATCAGTTACTGTACAGGATGGACAGATTCCCATCAGTTACTGTACAGGAGGGACAGATTCCCATCAGTCGCTGTGCAGGAGGCATGGAGTCCCGTCAGTTAATGTACAGGAGGGACAGAGTCCTGTCAGTTACTGTACAGGAGGGACAGAGTCCCATCAGCTAATGTACAGGAGGGACAGAGTCCCGTCAGTGACTGTACAAGAGGGACAGAGTCCTGTCAGTGACTGTACAGGAGGGACAGAGTCCCCTCAGTTACTGTACAGGAGGGACAGAGTCCCGTCAGTGACTGTACAGGAGGGACAGAGTCCCGTCAGTTACTGTACAGGAGGGACAGAGTCCCGTCAGTTACTGTACAGGAGGGACAGAGTCCCGTCAGTTACTGTACAGGAGGGACAGAGTCCCGTCAGTTACTGTACTGGAGGGACAGAGTCCCGTCAGTTACTGTACAGGAGGGACAGAGTCCCGTCAGTGACTGTACAGGAGGGACAGAGTCCCGTCAGTTACTGTACAGGAGGGACAGAATCCCGTCAGTCACTGTACAGGAGGGAGAGGCTCCCTTCATGTGCTATACAGTAGGGTCACTGTCTCGTCAGTTCCTGTACAGGATGGACAGCTTACGGTCAGTCACTGTGCAGGAGGGACATAGTGCCATCACTTAATGTAGAGGAGAGACAGTGTCCCTTCCAGTTACTGTACAGGAGAGACAGAGTCCCTTCAGTTACTGTACAGCAGGGACAGAGTCCCGACAGTTACTGTACAGAAGGGACTGCGTCCATCAGTTATTGTACAGGAGGGAGAAAGACCCGTCAGTTACTGTACAGGAGGGACAGAGTCCCTTCAGTTACTGTACAGGAGGGACAGAATCCCGTCAGTTACTGTACAGGAGGGACAGAGTCCCGTCAGTTACTGTACAGAAGGGACTGCGTCCATCAGTTATTGTACAGGAGGGAGAAAGACCCGTCAGTTACTGTACAGGAGGGACAGAGTCCCTTCAGTTACTGTACAGGAGGGACAGAGTCCCGTCAGTTCATGTACAGGAGGGACAGTGTCCCGTCAGTTAATTTGCAGGATGGACAGCTTACGGTCAGT
This sequence comes from Squalus acanthias, assembly GCA_030390025.1. Taxonomy (NCBI): domain Eukaryota; kingdom Metazoa; phylum Chordata; class Chondrichthyes; order Squaliformes; family Squalidae; genus Squalus; species Squalus acanthias. The sequence goes on from JASTWF010000146.1 coordinate 645,500, forward strand.
TACTGTACAGGAGGGACAGAGTCCCGTCAGTTACTGTACAGGAGGGACAGTGTCACATCAGTTATTGTACAGGATGGACAGAGTCCCCTCAGTTACTGTACAGGAGGGACAGAGTCCCGTCAGTGACTGTACAAGAGGGACAGAGTCCCGTCAGTGACTGTACAGGAGGGACAGAGTCCCATCAGTTACTGTACAGGAGGGACAGAGTCCCGTCAGTTACTGTACAGGAGGGACAGATTCCCATCAGTTACTGTACAGGAGGGAGAGAATCCCGTCAGTTACTGTACAGGAGGGACAGAATCCCGTCAGTTACTGTACAGGAGGGAGAGATTCCCATCAGTCGCTGTACAGGAGCGACAGTGACCCCTCAGTTAATGTACAGGTGGGGGAGAGTACCATCAGTTACTGTACAGGAGGGAGAGGCTCCCTTCATGTGCTATACAGTAGGGTCACTGTCTCGTCAGTTCCTGTACAGGATGGACAGCTTACGGTCAGTCACTGTGCAGGAGGGACATAGTGCCATCACTTAATGTAGAGGAGAGACAGAGTCCCTTCAGTTACTATACAGGAGGGACAGAGTCCCGACAGTTACTGTACAGGAGAGAAAGAGTCCCGTCAGTTACTGTACAGGTGGGACAGAATCCCGTCAGTTACTGTACAGGAGGGACAGAGTCCCATCAGTCGCTGTGCAGGAGGGATGGAGTCCTGTCAGTTAATGTACAGGAGGGACAGAGTCCTGTCAGTTACTGTACAGGAGGGACAGAGTCCCGTCCGTTTCTGTACAGGAGGGACAGAGTCCCTTCAGTTACTGTACAGGAGGGACTGCGTCCATCAGTTATTGTACAGGAGGGAGAAAGACCCGTCACTTACTGTACAGGAGGGACAGAGTCCCTTCAGTTACTGTACAGGAGGGACAGAGTCCTGTCAGTTCATGTACAGGATGGACAGAGTCCCATCAGTTACTGTACAGGAGGGACAGTGTCCCGTCAGTTAATGTGCAGGATGGACAGCTTACGGTCAGTCACTGTGCAGGAGGGACATCGTGCCGTCACTTAATGTAGCGGAGAGACAGTGTCCCGTCAGTTAATGTACAGGAGGGACAGAGTCCCATCAGTCGCTGTACAGGATGGAGAGACTCCCATCAGTTGCTGAACAGGAGGGAGAGACTCCCATCAGTTACTTTACAGGAGGGAAAGTGTCCCGTCAGTTACTGTACAGGAGGAACAGAGTCCCGTCAGTTACTGTACAGGTGGGACAGAGTCACGTCAGTTACTGTAAAGGAGGGACAGTGTCCCATCAGTTATTGTACAGGAGGGACAGAGTCACGTCAGTTACTGCACAGGAGGGACAGTGTCCCATCAGTTACTGTACAGGAGGTACAGAGTCCCGTCAGTTACTGTACAGGAGGGAGAGAATCCCATCAGTTACTGTACAGGAGGGACAGAGTCCCGTCAGTTACTGTACAGGAGGGACAGATTCCCATCAGTTACTGTACAGGAGGGACAGTGTCCCATCAGTTACTGTACAGTAGGGAGAGAATCCCATCAGTTACTTTACAGGAGGGACAGATTCCCATCAGTTACTGTACAGGATGGACAGATTCCCATCAGTTACTGTACAGGAGGGACAGATTCCCATCAGTCGCTGTGCAGGAGGCATGGAGTCCCGTCAGTTAATGTACAGGAGGGACAGAGTCCTGTCAGTTACTGTACAGGAGGGACAGAGTCCCATCAGCTAATGTACAGGAGGGACAGAGTCCCGTCAGTGACTGTACAAGAGGGACAGAGTCCTGTCAGTGACTGTACAGGAGGGACAGAGTCCCATCAGTTCATGTAAAGGAGGGACAGAGTCCCCTCAGTTACTGTACAGGAGGGACAGAGTCCCGTCAGTGACTGTACAGGAGGGACAGAGTCCCATCAGTCGCTGTACAGGATGGAGAGACTCCCATCAGTTGCTGAACAGGAGGGAGAGACTCCCATCAGTTACTGTACAGGAGGGAAAGTGTCCCGTCAGTTACTGTACAGGAGGAACAGAGTCCCGTCAGTTACTGTACAGGTGGGACAGAGTCACGTCAGTTACTGTAAAGGAGGGACAGTGTCCCATCAGTTAATGTACAGGAGGGACAGAGTCACGTCAGTTCCTGCACAGGAGGGACAGTGTCCCATCAGTTACTGTACAGGAGGGAGAGAATCCCGTCAGTTAATGGAAAGGAAGGACAGAGTCCCTTCAGTCACTGTCCAGGAGGGAGAGAATCCCATCAGTTACTGTACAGGAGGGAGAGAATCCCGTCAGTTACTGTACAGGAGGGACAGTTTCCCATCAGTTACTGTACAGGAAGGACAGAGTCCCGTCAGTTACTGTACAGGAGGGACAGATTCCCATCAGTTACTGTACAGGAGGGACAGAGTCCCCTCAGTTACTGTACAAGAGGGACAGATTTCCATCAATTACTGTACAGGAGGGACAGAGTCCCAACAGTTAATGTACAGGTGGGACAGAGATCCATCAGTTACTGTACAGGAGGGACAGTGTCCCATCAGTTACTGTACAGTAGGGAGAGAATCCCGTCAGTTACTGTACAGGAGGGACAGATTCCCATCAGTTACTGTACAGGATGGACAGATTCCCATCAGTTACTGTACAGGAGGGACAGATTCCCATCAGTCGCTGTGCAGGAGGCATGGAGTCCCGTCAGTTAATGTACAGGAGGGACAGAATCCTGTCAGTTACTGTACAGGAGGGACAGAGTCCCATCAGCTAATGTACAGGAGGGACAGAGTCCCGTCAGTGACTGTACAAGAGGGACAGAGTCCTGTCAGTGACTGTACAGGAGGGACAGAGTCCCATCAGTTAATGTAAAGGAGGGACAGAGTCCCCTCAGTTACTGTACAGGAGGGACAGAGTCCCGTCAGTGACTGTACAGGAGGGACAGAGTCCCGTCAGTTACTGTACAGGAGGGACAGAGTCCCGTCAGTTACTGTACAGGAGGGACAGAGTCCCGTCAGTTACTGTACAGGAGGGACAGAGTCCCGTCAGTTACTGTACAGGAGGGACAGAGTCCCGTCAGTTACTGTACAGGAGGGACAGAGTCCCGTCAGTGACTGTACAGGAGGGACAGAGTCCCGTCAGTTACTGTACAGGAGGGACAGAATCCCGTCAGTTACTGTACAGGAGGGAGAGGCTCCCTTCATGTGCTATACAGTAGGGTCACTGTCTCGTCAGTTCCTGTACAGGATGGACAGCTTACGGTCAGTCACTGTGCAGGAGGGACATAGTGCCATCACTTAATGTAGAGGAGAGACAGTGTCCCTTCCAGTTACTGTACAGGAGAGACAGAGTCCCTTCAGTTACTGTACAGCAGGGACAGAGTCCCGACAGTTACTGTACAGAAGGGACTGCGTCCATCAGTTATTGTACAGGAGGGAGAAAGACCCGTCAGTTACTGTACAGGAGGGACAGAGTCCCTTCAGTTACTGTACAGGAGGGACAGAATCCCATCAGTTACTGTACAGGAGGGACAGAGTCCCGTCAGTTACTGTACAGAAGGGACTGCGTCCATCAGTTATTGTACAGGAGGGAGAAAGACCCGTCAGTTACTGTACAGGAGGGACAGAGTCCCTTCAGTTACTGTACAGGAGGGTCAGAGTCCCGTCAGTTCATGTACAGGAGGGACAGTGTCCCATCAGTTAATTTGCAGGATGGACAGCTTACGGTCAGTCACTGTGCAGGAGGGACATCGTGCCGTCACTTAATGTAGAGGAGAGACAGTGTCCCGTCAGTTAATGTACAGGAGGGACAGAGTCCCATCAGTCGCTGTACAGGATGGAGAGACTCCCATCAGTTGCTGAACAGGAGGGAGAGACTCCCATCAGTTACTGTACAGGAGGGAAAGTGTCCCGTCAGTTACTGTACAGGAGGAACAGAGTCCCGTCAGTTACTGTACAGGTGGGACAGAGTCACATCAGTTACTGTAAAGGAGGGACAGTGTCCCATCAGTTAATGTACAGGAGGGACAGAGTCACGTCAGTTACTGCACAGGAGGGACAGTGTCCCATCAGTTACTGTACAGGAGGGAGAGAATCCCGTCAGTTAATGGAAAGGAAGGACAGAGTCCCTTCAGTCACTGTCCAGGAGGGAGAGAATCCCGTCAGTTACTGTACAGGAGGGAGAGAATCCCGTCAGTTACTGTACAGGAGGGACAGTTTCCCATCAGTTACTGTACAGGAGGGACAGAGTCCCGTCAGTTACTGTACAGGAGGGACAGATTCCCATCAGTTACTGTACAGGAGGGACAGAGTCCCCTCAGTTACTGTACAAGAGGGACAGATTTCCATCAATTACTGTACAGGAGGGACAGAGTCCCAACAGTTAATGTACAGGTGGGACAGAGATCCATCAGTTACTGTACAGGAGGGACAGTGTCACATCAGTTATTGTACAGGATGGACAGAGTCCCCTCAGTTACTGTACAGGAGGGACAGAGTCCCGTCAGTGACTGTACAAGAGGGACAGAGTCCCGTCAGTTACTGTACAGGAGGGACAGTGTCACATCAGTTATTGTACAGGATGGACAGAGTCCGCTCAGTTACTGTACAGGAAGGACAGAGTCCCGTCAGTTACTGTACAGGAGAGACAGTTTCCCATCAGTTACTGTACAGGAGGGAGAGAATCCCGTCAGTTACTGTACAGGAGGGACAGAGTCCCATCAGCTAATGTACAGGAGGGACAGAGTCCCATCAGTTAATGTAAAGGAGGGACAGAGTCCCATCAGTTACTGTACAGGAGGGACAGATTCCCATCAGTTACTGTACAGGAGGGAGAGAATCCCGTCAGTTACTGTACAGGAGGGACAGAATCCCGTCAGTTACTGTACAGGAGGGAGAGATTCCCATCAGTCGCTGTACAGGAGCGACAGTGACCCCTCAGTTAATGTACAGGTGGGGGAGAGTACCATCAGTTACTGTACAGGAGGGAGAGGCTCCCTTCATGTGCTATACAGTAGGGTCACTGTCTCGTCAGTTCCTGTACAGGATGGACAGCTTATGGTCAGTCACTGTGCAGGAGGGACATAGTGCCATCACTTAATGTAGAGGAGAGACAGAGTCCCTTCAGTTACTATACAGGAGGGACAGAGTCCCGACAGTTACTGTACAGGAGAGAAAGAGTCCCGTCAGTTACTGTACAGGTGGGACAGAATCCCGTCAGTTACTGTACAGGAGGGACAGAGTCCCATCAGTCGCTGTGCAGGAGGGATGGAGTCCTGTCAGTTAATGTACAGGAGGGACAGAGTCCTGTCAGTTACTGTACAGGAGGGACAGAGTCCCGTCTGTTTCTGTACAGGAGGGACAGAGTCCCTTCAGTTACTGTACAGGAGGGACTGCGTCCATCAGTTATTGTACAGGAGGGAGAAAGACCCGTCACTTACTGTACAGGAGGGACAGAGTCCCTTCAGTTACTGTACAGGAGGGACAGAGTCCTGTCAGTTCATGTACAGGAGGGACAGAGTCCCATCAGTTACTGTACAGGAGGGACAGTGTCCCGTCAGTTAATGTGCAGGATGGACAGCTTACGGTCATTCACTGTGCAGGAGGGACATCGTGCCGTCACTTAATGTAGCGGAGAGACAGTGTCCCGTCAGTTACTGTACAGGAGGAACAGAGTCCCGTCAGTTACTGTACAGGTGGGACAGAGTCACGTCAGTTACTGTAAAGGAGGGACAGTGTCCCATCAGTTATTGTACAGGAGGGACAGAGTCACGTCAGTTACTGCACAGGAGGGACAGTGTCCCATCAGTTACTGTACAGGAGGTACAGAGTCCCGTCAGTTACTGTACAGGAGGGAGAGAATCCCATCAGTTACTGTACAGGAGGGACAGAGTCCCGTCAGTTACTGTACAGGAGGGACAGATTCCCATCAGTTACTGTACAGGAGGGACAGTGTCCCATCAGTTACTGTACAGTAGGGAGAGAATCCCGTCAGTTACTGTACAGGAGGGACAGATTCCCATCAGTTACTGTACAGGATGGACAGATTCCCATCAGTTACTGTACAGGAGGGACAGATTCCCATCAGTCGCTGTGCAGGAGGCATGGAGTCCCGTCAGTTACTGTACAGGAGGGACAGAGTCCCGTCAGTTACTGTACAGGAGGGACAGAGTCCCGTCAGTTACTGTACAGGAGGGACAGAGTCCCGTCAGTGACTGTACAGGAGGGACAGAGTCCCGTCAGTTACTGTACAGGAGGGACAGAATCCCGTCAGTTACTGTACAGGAGGGAGAGGCTCCCTTCATGTGCTATACAGTAGGGTCACTGTCTCGTCAGTTCCTGTACAGGATGGACAGCTTACGGTCAGTCACTGTGCAGGAGGGACATAGTGCCATCACTTAATGTAGAGGAGAGACAGTGTCCCTTCCAGTTACTGTACAGGAGAGACAGAGTCCCTTCAGTTACTGTACAGCAGGGACAGAGTCCCGACAGTTACTGTACAGAAGGGACTGCGTCCATCAGTTATTGTACAGGAGGGAGAAAGACCCGTCAGTTACTGTACAGGAGGGACAGAGTCCCTTCAGTTACTGTACAGGAGGGACAGAATCCCATCAGTTACTGTACAGGAGGGACAGAGTCCCGTCAGTTACTGTACAGAAGGGACTGCGTCCATCAGTTATTGTACAGGAGGGAGAAAGACCCGTCAGTTACTGTACAGGAGGGACAGAGTCCCTTCAGTTACTGTACAGGAGGGTCAGAGTCCCGTCAGTTCATGTACAGGAGGGACAGTGTCCCATCAGTTAATTTGCAGGATGGACAGCTTACGGTCAGTCACTGTGCAGGAGGGACATCGTGCCGTCACTTAATGTAGAGGAGAGACAGTGTCCCGTCAGTTAATGTACAGGAGGGACAGAGTCCCATCAGTCGCTGTACAGGATGGAGAGACTCCCATCAGTTGCTGAACAGGAGGGAGAGACTCCCATCAGTTACTGTACAGGAGGGAAAGTGTCCCGTCAGTTACTGTACAGGAGGAACAGAGTCCCGTCAGTTACTGTACAGGTGGGACAGAGTCACGTCAGTTACTGTAAAGGAGGGACAGTGTCCCATCAGTTAATGTACAGGAGGGACAGAGTCACGTCAGTTACTGCACAGGAGGGACAGTGTCCCATCAGTTACTGTACAGGAGGGAGAGAATCCCGTCAGTTAATGGAAAGGAAGGACAGAGTCCCTTCAGTCACTGTCCAGGAGGGAGAGAATCCCGTCAGTTACTGTACAGGAGGGAGAGAATCCCGTCAGTTACTGTACAGGAGGGACAGTTTCCCATCAGTTACTGTACAGGAGGGACAGAGTCCCGTCAGTTACTGTACAGGAGGGACAGATTCCCATCAGTTACTGTACAGGAGGGACAGAGTCCCCTCAGTTACTGTACAAGAGGGACAGATTTCCATCAATTACTGTACAGGAGGGACAGAGTCCCAACAGTTAATGTACAGGTGGGACAGAGATCCATCAGTTACTGTACAGGAGGGACAGTGTCACATCAGTTATTGTACAGGATGGACAGAGTCCCCTCAGTTACTGTACAGGAGGGACAGAGTCCCGTCAGTGACTGTACAAGAGGGACAGAGTCCCGTCAGTTACTGTACAGGAGGGACAGTGTCACATCAGTTATTGTACAGGATGGACAGAGTCCGCTCAGTTACTGTACAGGAAGGACAGAGTCCCGTCAGTTACTGTACAGGAGAGACAGTTTCCCATCAGTTACTGTACAGGAGGGAGAGAATCCCGTCAGTTACTGTACAGGAGGGACAGAGTCCCATCAGCTAATGTACAGGAGGGACAGAGTCCCATCAGTTAATGTAAAGGAGGGACAGAGTCCCATCAGTTACTGTACAGGAGGGACAGATTCCCATCAGTTACTGTACAGGAGGGAGAGAATCCCGTCAGTTACTGTACAGGAGGGACAGAATCCCGTCAGTTACTGTACAGGAGGGAGAGATTCCCATCAGTCGCTGTACAGGAGCGACAGTGACCCCTCAGTTAATGTACAGGTGGGGGAGAGTACCATCAGTTACTGTACAGGAGGGAGAGGCTCCCTTCATGTGCTATACAGTAGGGTCACTGTCTCGTCAGTTCCTGTACAGGATGGACAGCTTATGGTCAGTCACTGTGCAGGAGGGACATAGTGCCATCACTTAATGTAGAGGAGAGACAGAGTCCCTTCAGTTACTATACAGGAGGGACAGAGTCCCGACAGTTACTGTACAGGAGAGAAAGAGTCCCGTCAGTTACTGTACAGGTGGGACAGAATCCCGTCAGTTACTGTACAGGAGGGACAGAGTCCCATCAGTCGCTGTGCAGGAGGGATGGAGTCCTGTCAGTTAATGTACAGGAGGGACAGAGTCCTGTCAGTTACTGTACAGGAGGGACAGAGTCCCGTCTGTTTCTGTACAGGAGGGACAGAGTCCCTTCAGTTACTGTACAGGAGGGACTGCGTCCATCAGTTATTGTACAGGAGGGAGAAAGACCCGTCACTTACTGTACAGGAGGGACAGAGTCCCTTCAGTTACTGTACAGGAGGGACAGAGTCCTGTCAGTTCATGTACAGGAGGGACAGAGTCCCATCAGTTACTGTACAGGAGGGACAGTGTCCCGTCAGTTAATGTGCAGGATGGACAGCTTACGGTCATTCACTGTGCAGGAGGGACATCGTGCCGTCACTTAATGTAGCGGAGAGACAGTGTCCCGTCAGTTACTGTACAGGAGGAACAGAGTCCCGTCAGTTACTGTACAGGTGGGACAGAGTCACGTCAGTTACTGTAAAGGAGGGACAGTGTCCCATCAGTTATTGTACAGGAGGGACAGAGTCACGTCAGTTACTGCACAGGAGGGACAGTGTCCCATCAGTTACTGTACAGGAGGTACAGAGTCCCGTCAGTTACTGTACAGGAGGGAGAGAATCCCATCAGTTACTGTACAGGAGGGACAGAGTCCCGTCAGTTACTGTACAGGAGGGACAGATTCCCATCAGTTACTGTACAGGAGGGACAGTGTCCCATCAGTTACTGTACAGTAGGGAGAGAATCCCGTCAGTTACTGTACAGGAGGGACAGATTCCCATCAGTTACTGTACAGGATGGACAGATTCCCATCAGTTACTGTACAGGAGGGACAGATTCCCATCAGTCGCTGTGCAGGAGGCATGGAGTCCCGTCAGTTAATGTACAGGAGGGACAGAGTCCTGTCAGTTACTGTACAGGAGGGACAGAGTCCCATCAGCTAATGTACAGGAGGGACAGAGTCCCGTCAGTGACTGTACAAGAGGGACAGAGTCCTGTCAGTGACTGTACAGGAGGGACAGAGTCCCATCAGTTAATGTAAAGGAGGGACAGAGTCCCCTCAGTTACTGTACAGGAGGGACAGAGTCCCGTCAGTGACTGTACAGGAGGGACAGAGTCCCGTCAGTTACTGTACAGGAGGGACAGAGTCCCGTCAGTTACTGTACAGGAGGGACAGAGTCCCATCAGTTACTGTACAGGAGGGACAGAGTCCCGTCAGTTACTGTACAGGAGGGACAGAGTCCCGTCAGTTACTGTACAGGAGGGACAGAGTCCCGTCAGTGACTGTACAGGAGGGACAGAGTCCCGTCAGTTACTGTACAGGAGGGACAGAATCCCATCAGTTACTGTACAGGAGGGAGAGGCTCCCTTCATGTGCTATACAGTAGGGTCACTGTCTCGTCAGTTCCTGTACAGGATGGACAGCTTACGGTCAGTCACTGTGCAGGAGGGACATAGTGCCATCACTTAATGTAGAGGAGAGACAGTGTCCCTTCCAGTTACTGTACAGGAGAGACAGAGTCCCTTCAGTTACTGTACAGCAGGGACAGAGTCCCGACAGTTACTGTACAGAAGGGACTGCGTCCATCAGTTATTGTACAGGAGGGAGAAAGACCCGTCAGTTACTGTACAGGAGGGACAGAGTCCCTTCAGTTACTGTACAGGAGGGACAGAATCCCGTCAGTTACTGTACAGGAGGGACAGAGTCCCGTCAGTTACTGTACAGAAGGGACTGCGTCCATCAGTTATTGTACAGGAGGGAGAAAGACCCGTCAGTTACTGTACAGGAGGGACAGAGTCCCTTCAGTTACTGTACAGGAGGGACAGAGTCCCGTCAGTTCATGTACAGGAGGGACAGTGTCCCGTCAGTTAATTTGCAGGATGGACAGCTTACGGTCAGTCACTGTGCAGGAGGGACATCGTGCCGTCACTTAATGTAGAGGAGAGACAGTGTCCCGTCAGTTAATGTACAGGAGGGACAGAGTCCCATCAGTCGCTGTACAGGATGGAGAGACTCCCATCAGTTGCTGAACAGGAGGGAGAGACTCCCATCAGTTACAGTACAGGAGGGAAAGTGTCCCGTCAGTTACTGTACAGGAGGAACAGAGTCCCGTCAGTTACTGTACAGGTGGGACAGAGTCACGTCAGTTACTGTAAAGGAGGGACAGTGTCCCATCAGTTAATGTACAGGAGGGACAGAGTCACGTCAGTTACTGCACAGGAGGGACAGTGTCCCATCAGTTACTGTACAGGAGGGAGAGAATCCCGTCAGTTAATGGAAAGGAAGGACAGAGTCCCTTCAGTCACTGTCCAGGAGGGAGAGAATCCCGTCAGTTACTGTACAGGAGGGAGAGAATCCCGTCAGTTACTGTACAGGAGGGACAGTTTCCCATCAGTTACTATACAGGAGGGACAGAGTCCCGTCAGTTACTGTACAGGAGGGACAGATTCCCATCAGTTACTGTACAGGAGGGACAGAGTCCCCTCAGTTACTGTACAAGAGGGACAGATTTCCATCAATTACTGTACAGGAGGGACAGAGTCCCAACAGTTAATGTACAGGTGGGACAGAGATCCATCAGTTACTGTACAGGAGGGACAGTGTCACGTCAGTTATTGTACAGGATGGACAGAGTCCCCTCAGTTACTGTACAGGAGGGACAGAGTCCCGTCAGTGACTGTACAAGAGGGACAGAGTCCCGTCAGTTACTGTACAGGAGGGACAGTGTCACAGCAGTTATTGTACAGGATGGACAGAGTCCCCTCAGTTACTGTACAGGAGAGACAGTTTCCCATCAGTTACTGTACAGGAGGGAGAGAATCCCGTCAGTTACTGTACAGGAGGGACAGAGTCCCATCAGCTAATGTACAGGAGGGACAGAGTCCCATCAGTTAATGTAAAGGAGGGACAGAGTCCCATCAGTTACTGTACAGGAGGGACAGTGTCCCGTCAGCTAATGTACAGGAGGGACACAGTCCCCTCAGTTACTGTACAAGAGGGACAGATTTCCATCAATTACTGTACAGGATGGACAGAGTCCCCTCAGTTACTGTACAGGAGGGACAGAGTCCCGTCAGTGACTGTACAGGAGGGACAGAGTCCCGTCAGTTACTGTACAGGAGGGACAGAGTCCCGTCAGTGACTGTACAGGAGGGACAGAGTCCCATCAGTTACTGTACAGGAGGGAGAGAGTCCCGTCAGTTACTGTACAGGAGGCACAGATTCCCATCAGTTACTGTACAGGAGGGACAGAATCCCGTCAGTTACTGTACAGGAGGGACAGATTCCCATCAGTCGCTGTACAGGAGCGACAGTGACCCCTCTGTTAATGTACAGGTGGCGGAGAGTACCATCAGTTACTGTACAGGATGGACAGCTTACGGTCAGTCAATGTGCAGGAGGGACATAGTGCCATCACTTAATGCAGAGGAGAGACAGTGTCCCTTCCAGTTACTGTACAGGAGAGACAGAGTCCCTTCAGTTACTGTACAGCAGGTACAGAGTCCCGACAGTTACTGTACAGGAGAGAAAGAGTCCCGTCATTTACTGTACAGGAGGGACAGAGTCCCGTCAGTTTCTGTACAGGAGGGACAGAGTCCCGTCAGTTACTGTACAGAAGGGACTGCGTCCATCAGTTATTGTACAGGAGGGAGAAAGACCCGTCAGTTACTGTACAGGAGGGACAGAGTCCCTTCAGTTACTGTACAGGAGGGACAGAGTCCCGTCAGTTCATGTACAGGAGGGACAGTGTCCCGTCAGTTAATTTGCAGGATGGACAGCTTACGGTCAGTCACTGTGCAGGAGGGATATCGTGCCGTCACTTAATGTAGAGGAGAGACAGTGTCCCGTCAGTTAATGTACAGGAGGGACAGAGTCCCATCAGTCGCTGTACAGGATGGAGAGACTCCCATCAGTTGCTGAACAGGAGGGAGAGACTCCCATCAGTTACTGTACAGGAGGGAAAGTGTCCCGTCAGTTACTGTACAGGAGGAACAGAGTCCCGTCAGTTACTGTACAGGTGGGACAGAGTCCCGTCAGTTACTGTACAGGAGGGACAGATTCCCGTTAGTTAATGTGCAGGAGCGACAGTGACCCGTCAGTTAATGTACAGGTGGGGGAGAGTACCATCAGTAAATATACAGGAGGGACAGAGTCCTGTCAGTTACTGTACCGAAGCGACACAGTCCCATCAGTTTCTGTACAGGAGGGACAGAGTCCCGTCAGTTACTGTACAGGAGGGATTGCGTCCATCAGTTATTGTACAGGAGGGAGAAAGACCCGTCAGTTACTGTACAGGAGGGACAGAGTCCCTTCAGTTACTGTACAGGAGGGACACGCTCCCGTCAGTTTCTGTACAGGAGGGAGAGAGACCCGTCAGTTACTGTACAGGAGGGACAGAGCCCCTTCAGTTACTGTACAGTAGGGACAGATTTACTTCAGTTACTGTACAGGTGGGACAGAGTCCCATCAGCTAATGTACAGGAGGGACAGAGTCCCCTCAGTTACTGTACAAGTGGGACAGTGTCACATCAGTTACTGTACAGGAAGGACAGAGTCCCGTCAATCACTGTACAGGAGGGACAGTGTCCCGTCAGTTGCTGGACAGGAGGGATACAGTCCCGTTATTTACTGTACAGGAGGGACAGAGTCCCGTCAGTTCATGTACAGGAGGGAGAGTATCACGTCAGTTACTCTACAGGAGGGTCAGTGTCCCGTCAGTGAATGTGCAGGATGGACAGCTTACGGTCAGTCACTGTGCAGGAGGGCCATCGTGCCATCACTTAATGTAGAGGAGAGACAGTGACCCGTCAGTTAATGTACAGGAGGGACAGTGTCCCGACAGTTACTGTACAGGAGGGACAGAGTCCCATCAGTTAATGTACAGGAGGGACAGAGTGCCGTCAGTTTCTGTACAGGAGGGACAGAGTCCCTTCAGTTACTGTACAGCAGGGACAGAGTCCCGTTAGTTACTGTACAGGAGGGAGAGAGTCCCGTCTGGCACTGTAGAGGAGGGACAGAGTCCCGTCAGTTACTGTACAGGAGGGACAGAGTCCCTTCAGTTACTGTACAGGAAGGACAGAGTCCCGTTCCTTACAGTACAGGAGGGACAGATTCCCGTCAGTTAATGTACAGGAGGGACAGAGCCCTGTCAGTTACTCAACAGGAGGGACAGAGTCCCGTCAGTTACTGTACAAGAGGGAGAGAGTCCCGTCAGTTCATGTAAGGAAGGACAGAGTCCCGTCAGTCACTGTACAGGAGGGACAGAGTCCCGTCAGTTACTGTACAGGTGCGACAGTGTCCCGACAGTTACTGTACGGGAGGGACAGTGTCCCGTCAGTTAATGTACAGGAGGGACAGAGTCCCATCAGTTGCTGTACAGGAGGGAGAGAGTCGTGTCAGTTACTGTACAGGAGGGAGAGAGTCGTGTCAGTTACTGTACAGGAGGGACAGAGTCCTGTCAGTTTCTGTACAGGAGGGACAGAGTCCTGTCAGTTTCTGTACAGGAGGGACAGAGTCCCGTCAGTTACTGTACAGGAGGGAGAGAGACCCATCAGTTACTGTACAGGAGGGACAGAGCCCCTTCAGTTACTGTACAGTAGGGACAGATTTACTTCAGTTACTGTACAGGTGGGACAGAGTCCCATCAGCTAATGTACAGGAGGGACAGAGTCCCCTCAGTTACTGTACAAGTGGGACAGTGTCACATCAGTTACTGTACAGGAAGGACAGAGTCCCGTCAATCACTGTACAGGAGGGACAGTGTCCCGTCAGTTGCTGGACAGGAGGGATACAGTCCCGTTATTTACTGTACAGGAGGGACAGAGTCCCGTCAGTTCATGTACAGGAGGGAGAGTATCACGTCAGTTACTCTACAGGAGGGTCAGTGTCCCGTCAGTGAATGTGCAGGATGGACAGCTTACGGTCAGTCACTGTGCAGGAGGGCCATCGTGCCATCACTTAATGTAGAGGAGAGACAGTGACCCGTCAGTTAATGTACAGGAGGGACAGTGTCCCGACAGTTACTGTACAGGAGGGACAGAGTCCCATCAGTTAATGTACAGGAGGGACAGAGTGCCGTCAGTTTCTGTACAGGAGGGACAGAGTCCCTTCAGTTACTGTACAGGAAGGACAGAGTCCCGTCAGTTACTGTACAAGAGGGAGAGAGTCCCGTCAGTTCATGTAAGGAAGGACAGAGTCCCGTCAGTCACTGTACAGGAGGGACAGAGTCCCGTCAGTTACTGTACAGGTGCGACAGTGTCCCGACAGTTACTGTACGGGAGGGACAGTGTCCCGTCAGTTAATGTACAGGAGGGACAGAGTCCCATCAGTTGCTGTACAGGAGGGAGAGAGTCGTGTCAGTTACTGTACAGGAGGGACAGAGTCCTGTCAGTTTCTGTACAGGAGGGACAGAGTCCTGTCAGTTTCTGTACAGGAGGGACAGAGTCCCGTCAGTTACTGTACAGGAGGGAGAGAGTCCCATCAGTTACTGTACAGGAGGGACAGAATCCCATCAGTTACTGTACAGGAAGGACAGAGTCCCATCAGTTAATGTACAGGAGGGAGAGAATCCCGTCAGTTAATGGAAAGGAAGGACAGAGTCCCTTCAGTCACTGTCCAGGAGGGACAGAGTCCCATCAGTTACTGTACAGGAGGGACAGTTTCCCATCAGTTACTGTACAGGAGGGACAGATTCCCATCAGTTAATGTGCAGGAGCGACAGTGACCCGTCAGTTAATGTACAGGAGGGACAGTTTCCCATCAGTAAATATACAGGAGGGACAGAGTCCTGTCAGTTACTGTCCCAAAGCGACAGAGTCCCGTCAGTTTCTGTACAGGAGGGACAGAGTCCCGTCAGTTACTGTACAGGAGGGACTGCGTCCATCAGTTATTGTACAGGAGGGACACGCTCCCGTCAGTTTCTGTACAGGAGGGAGAGAGACCCGTCAGTTACTGTACAGGAGGGACAGAGCCACTTCAGTTACTGTACAGTAGGGACAGATTTACTTCAGTTACTGTACAGGTGGGACAGAGTCCCATCAGCTAATGTACAGGAGGGACAGAGTCCCCTCAGTTACTGTATAAGTGGGACAGTGTCACATCAGTTACTGTACAGGAGGGAGAGAGACCCGTCAGTTACTGTACAGGAAGGACAGAGTCCCGTCAATCACTGTACAGGAGGGACAGTGTCCCGTCAGTTGCTGGACAGGAGGGATACAGTCCCGTTATTTACTGTACAGGAGGGACAGAGTCCCGTCAGTTCATGTACAGGAGGGAGAGTATCACGTCAGTTACTGTACAGGAGGGTCAGTGTCCCGTCAGTTAATGTGCAGGATGGACAGCTTACGGTCAGTCAATGTGCAGGAGGGCCATCGTGCCATCACTTAATGTAGAGGAGAGACAGTGACCCGTCAGTTAATGTACAGGAGGGACTGAGTCCCGTCAGTTACTGTACAGGAGGGACAGAGTCCCATCAGTTAATGTACAGGAGGGACAGAGTCCCTTCAGTTACTGTACAGCAGGGACAGAGTCCCGTTAGTTACTGTACAGGAGGGAGAGAGTCCCGTCTGGCACTGTAGAGGAGGGACAGAGTCCCGTCAGTTACTGTACAGGAAGGACAGAGCCCTGTCAGTTACTCAACAGGAGGGACAGAGTCCCGTCAGTCACTGTACAGGAGGGACAGAGTCCCGTCAGTTACTGTACAGGTGCGACAGAGTCCCATCAGTTAATGTACAGGAGGGACAGAGTCCCATCAGTTGCTGTACAGGAGGGAGAGAGTCCCGTCAGTTACTGTACAGGAGGGAGAGAGTCGTGTCAGTTACTGTACAGGAGGGACAGAGTCCTGTCAGTTTCTGTACAGGAGGGACAGAATCCCATCAGTTACTGTACAGGAGGGAAAGTGTCCCGTCAGTTAATGTACAGGAGGGAAAGTGTCCCGTCAGTTAATGTACAGGAGGGAAAGTGTCCCGTCAGTTAATGTACAGGAGGGACAGAGTCCCGTCAGTTGCTGTACAGGAAGGACAGAGTCCCGTCAGTTACTGTACAGGAGGGACAGAGTCGCATCAGTTACTGTACAGGAAGGACAGAGTCCCATCAGTTACTGTACAGGAGGGACAGAATCCCGTCAGTTAATGTACAGGAGGGACAGAATCCCATCAGTTACTGTACAGGAGGGAAAATGTCCCGTCAGTTAATGTACAGGAGGGAAAGTGTCCCGTCAGTTAATGTACAGGAGGGAAAGTGTCCCGTCAGTTAATGTACAGGAGGGAAAATGTCCCGTCAGTTAATGTACAGGAGGGAAAGTGTCCCGTCAGTTACTATACAAGATGGTCAGAGTCCCGTCAGTTGCTGGACAGGAGGGAGAGAGTCCCGTCAGTTCATGTAAGGAAGGACAGAGTCCCGTCAGTCACTGTACAGGATGGACAGATTCCCATCAGTCGCTGTACAGGAGGGACAGTGTCCCGTCAGTTAATGTGCAGGAGCGACAGTGACCCCTCAGTTAATGTAGAGGTGGGGGAGAGTACCATCAGTTACTGTACAGGAGGGAGAAGCTCCCTTCATGTGCTGTACAGGAGGGTCACTGTCTCGTCAGTTCCTGTACAGGATGGACAGCTTACGGTCAGTCACTGTGCAGGAGGGACATAGTGCCGTCACTTAATGTAGAGGAGAGACAGTGTCCCTTAGTTACTGTACAGGAGGGACAGAGTCCCGTCAGTTGCTGTACAGGAGGGACAGAGTCGCGTCAGTCGCTGTACAGGAGGGACAGAGTCCCGACAGATACTGTACAGGATGGACAGATTCCCATCAGTCGCTGTACAGGAGGGACAGAGTCCCATCAGTTACTGTACAGGAGGACCGAGTCCCAACAGTTACTGTGCAGGAGGGACACTCTCCCATCAGTTTCTGTACAGGAAGGAGAGAGACCCATCAGTTACTGTACAGGAAGGACAGAGTTCCTTCAGTCACTGTACAGTCGGGAGAGAGTCCCGTCAGTATCAGTACAGTAGGGACAGATTACCGTCAGTTACTGTACAAGAGGGACAGTGTCACGTCAGTTACTGTGCAGGAGGGAGAGAGACCCATCTGTTAATGTACAGGAGGGACAGAGTCCCATCAGTCATTGTACAGGAGGGACAGAGTCCCACAAGTTACTGTACAGGAGGGACAGAGTCCCACAAGTTACTCTACAGGTGGGACAGAGTCCCACAAGTTACTCTACAGGTGGGACAGAGTCCCACAAGTTACTCTACAGGTGGGAGAGAGAACCGTCAGTTACTGTACAGGAGGGACAGAGTCCCATCAGTTGCTGTACAGGAGGGACAGAGTCCCATCAGTTACTGTACAGGAGGGACAGAGTCCCACAAGTTACTCTACAGGTGGGACAGAGATCCGTCAGTTACTATACAGCAGGGACAGAGTCCCATCAGTTACTGTACAGGAGGGACAGAGTCCCTTCAGTTACTGTACAGGAGGGAGAAAGACCCGTCAGTTACTGTACAGGAGGGAGAAAGACCCGTCAGTTACTGTACAGGAGGGACAGAGTCCCTTCAGTTACTGTACAGGAGGGACAGTGTCCCGTCAGCTAATGTACAAGAGGGACAGTGTCATGTCAGTTAATGTACAGAAGAGACAGAGTCCCATCAGCAGCTGTACAGGTGCGACAGAGTCCGTCAGTTACTGTACAGGAGGGACAGAGTCCCGTCAGTTACTGTACAGGATGGACAGATTCCCATCAGCAGCTGTACAGGTGCGACAGTGTCCCGTCAGTTAATGTACAGGTGGGGGAGAGTACCATCAGTTACTGTACAGGAGGGAGAGGCTCCCTTCAGTTCCTGTACAGGAGGGTCACTGTCTCGTCAGTTGCTGTACAGGATGGACAGCTTACGGTCAGTCACTGTGCAGGAGGGACATAGTGCCATCACTTAATGTAGAGGAGAGACAGTGTCCCTTCAGTTACTGTACAGGAGGGACAGAGTCCAGACAGTTACTGTGCAGCAGGGACAGAGTCCCATCAGTTACTGTACAGCAGGGAGAGAGACCCGTCAGTTACTGTACAGGTGCGACAGAGTCCCGTCAGTCGCTGTGCAGGAGGGACAGAGTCCCGTCAGTTAATGTGCAGGAGCGACAGTGACCCGTCAGTTATTGTACAGGAGGGACAGAGTGCCGTCAGTGAATGTACAGGAGGGACAGTGACCCGTCAGTCACTGTACAGGAGGGACAGTGTCCCGTCAGTTGCTGTACAGGAGGGAGAGAGTCCCATCAGTTACTGTACAGGAGGGACAGAGTCCCGTCAGTTACTGTACAGGAGGGAGAGAGTCCCATGAGTTACTGTACAGGAGGGACAGAGTCCCGTCAGTTAAGGTACAGGAGGGAAAGTGTCCCGTCAGTTAATGTACTGGAGGGAAAATGTCCCGTCAGTTAATGTACAGGAGGGAAAGTGTCCCATCAGTTAATGTACAGGAGGGAAAGTGTCCCGTCAGTTAATGTACAGGAGGGAAAATGTCCCGTCAGTTACTGTGCAGGAAGGACAGAGTTCCTTCAGTCACTGTACAGTAGCGAGAGAGTCCCGTCAGCATCAGTACAGTAGGGACAGATTACGGTCAGTTACTGTACAAGAGGGATAGTGTCATGTCAGTTACTGTACAGGAGGGAGAGAGACCCATCAGTTAATGTACAGGAGGGACAGAGTCCCACAAGTTACTGTACAGGTGGGACAGAGATCCGTCAGTTACTGTACAGGAGGGACAGAGTCCCGTCAGTGACTGTAAAGGAGGGAAAGAGACCCGTCAGTTACTGTACAGGAGGGACAGAGTCCCATCAGATACTGTACAGGAGGATCAGAGTCCCGTCAGTTACTGTACAGGAGGGACAGAGTCCCGTCAGCTAATGTACAGGAGGGACAGAGTCCCATCAGCAGCTGTAGAGGTGGGACAGAGTCCGTCAGTTACTGTACAGGAGTGACAGAGTCCCGTCAGTTTCTGTACAGGAGGGAGAGAGTCCCTTCAGTTCCTGTACAGGTGGGACAGAGTCCGTCAGTTAATGTACAGGACGGACAGAGTCCCGTCAGTTACTGAACAGGAGGGAGAGAATCCCGTCAGTTACTGTACAGGACGGACAGATTCCCATCAGTCGCTGTACAGGAGGGACAGAGACCCGTCAGTCACTGTACAGGAGGGACAGAGACCCGTCAGTTTCTGTACAGGAGGGAGAGAGTCCCTTCAGTTCATGTACAGGTGGGACAGAGTCCGTCAGTTAATGTACAGGAGGGACAGAGTCCCGTCAGTTACTGAACAGGAGGGAGAGAATCCCGTCAGTTACTGTACAGGAGGGACAGAATCCCGTCAGTTACTGTACAGGAGGGACAGTGTCCCGTCAGTTAATGTGCAGGAGCGACAGTGACCCATCAGTTAATGTACAGGTGGCGGAGAGACCCATCAGTTACTGTACAGGAGGGACACGCTCCCGTCAGTTTCTGTACAGGAGGGAGAGAGACCCGTCAGTTACTGTACAGGAGGGACAGAGCCACTTCAGTTACTGTACAGTAGGGACAGATTTACTTCAGTTACTGTACAGGTGGGACAGAGTCCCATCAGCTAATGTACAGGAGGGACAGAGTCCCCTCAGTTACTGTATAAGTGGGACAGTGTCACATCAGTTACTGTACAGGAGGGAGAGAGACCCGTCAGTTACTGTACAGGAAGGACAGAGTCCCGTCAATCACTGTACAGGAGGGACAGTGTCCCGTCAGTTGCTGGACAGGAGGGATACAGTCCCGTTATTTACTGTACAGGAGGGACAGAGTCCCGTCAGTTCATGTACAGGAGGGAGAGTATCACGTCAGTTACTGTACAGGAGGGTCAGTGTCCCGTCAGTTAATGTGCAGGATGGACAGCTTACGGTCAGTCAATGTGCAGGAGGGCCATCGTGCCATCACTTAATGTAGAGGAGAGACAGTGACCCGTCAGTTAATGTACAGGAGGGACTGAGTCCCGTCAGTTACTGTACAGGAGGGACAGAGTCCCATCAGTTAATGTACAGGAGGGACAGAGTCCCTTCAGTTACTGTACAGCAGGGACAGAGTCCCGTTAGTTACTGTACAGGAGGGAGAGAGTCCCGTCTGGCACTGTAGAGGAGGGACAGAGTCCCGTCAGTTACTGTACAGGAAGGACAGAGCCCTGTCAGTTACTCAACAGGAGGGACAGAGTCCCGTCAGTCACTGTACAGGAGGGACAGAGTCCCGTCAGTTACTGTACAGGTGCGACAGAGTCCCATCAGTTAATGTACAGGAGGGACAGAGTCCCATCAGTTGCTGTACAGGAGGGAGAGAGTCCCGTCAGTTACTGTACAGGAGGGAGAGAGTCGTGTCAGTTACTGTACAGGAGGGACAGAGTCCTGTCAGTTTCTGTACAGGAGGGACAGAATCCCATCAGTTACTGTACAGGAGGGAAAGTGTCCCGTCAGTTAATGTACAGGAGGGAAAGTGTCCCGTCAGTTAATGTACAGGAGGGAAAGTGTCCCGTCAGTTAATGTACAGGAGGGACAGAGTCCCGTCAGTTGCTGTACAGGAAGGACAGAGTCCCGTCAGTTACTGTACAGGAGGGACAGAGTCGCATCAGTTACTGTACAGGAAGGACAGAGTCCCATCAGTTACTGTACAGGAGGGACAGAATCCCGTCAGTTAATGTACAGGAGGGACAGAATCCCATCAGTTACTGTACAGGAGGGAAAATGTCCCGTCAGTTAATGTACAGGAGGGAAAGTGTCCCGTCAGTTAATGTACAGGAGGGAAAGTGTCCCGTCAGTTAATGTACAGGAGGGAAAATGTCCCGTCAGTTAATGTACAGGAGGGAAAGTGTCCCGTCAGTTACTATACAAGATGGTCAGAGTCCCGTCAGTTGCTGGACAGGAGGGAGAGAGTCCCGTCAGTTCATGTAAGGAAGGACAGAGTCCCGTCAGTCACTGTACAGGATGGACAGATTCCCATCAGTCGCTGTACAGGAGGGACAGTGTCCCGTCAGTTAATGTGCAGGAGCGACAGTGACCCCTCAGTTAATGTAGAGGTGGGGGAGAGTACCATCAGTTACTGTACAGGAGGGAGAAGCTCCCTTCATGTGCTGTACAGGAGGGTCACTGTCTCGTCAGTTCCTGTACAGGATGGACAGCTTACGGTCAGTCACTGTGCAGGAGGGACATAGTGCCGTCACTTAATGTAGAGGAGAGACAGTGTCCCTTAGTTACTGTACAGGAGGGACAGAGTCCCGTCAGTTGCTGTACAGGAGGGACAGAGTCGCGTCAGTCGCTGTACAGGAGGGACAGAGTCCCGACAGATACTGTACAGGATGGACAGATTCCCATCAGTCGCTGTACAGGAGGGACAGAGTCCCATCAGTTACTGTACAGGAGGACCGAGTCCCAACAGTTACTGTGCAGGAGGGACACTCTCCCATCAGTTTCTGTACAGGAAGGAGAGAGACCCATCAGTTACTGTACAGGAAGGACAGAGTTCCTTCAGTCACTGTACAGTCGGGAGAGAGTCCCGTCAGTATCAGTACAGTAGGGACAGATTACCGTCAGTTACTGTACAAGAGGGACAGTGTCACGTCAGTTACTGTGCAGGAGGGAGAGAGACCCATCTGTTAATGTACAGGAGGGACAGAGTCCCATCAGTCATTGTACAGGAGGGACAGAGTCCCACAAGTTACTGTACAGGAGGGACAGAGTCCCACAAGTTACTCTACAGGTGGGACAGAGTCCCACAAGTTACTCTACAGGTGGGACAGAGTCCCACAAGTTACTCTACAGGTGGGAGAGAGAACCGTCAGTTACTGTACAGGAGGGACAGAGTCCCATCAGTTGCTGTACAGGAGGGACAGAGTCCCATCAGTTACTGTACAGGAGGGACAGAGTCCCACAAGTTACTCTACAGGTGGGACAGAGATCCGTCAGTTACTATACAGCAGGGACAGAGTCCCATCAGTTACTGTACAGGAGGGACAGAGTCCCTTCAGTTACTGTACAGGAGGGAGAAAGACCCGTCAGTTACTGTACAGGAGGGACAGAGTCCCTTCAGTTACTGTACAGGAGGGACAGTGTCCCGTCAGCTAATGTACAAGAGGGACAGTGTCATGTCAGTTAATGTACAGAAGAGACAGAGTCCCATCAGCAGCTGTACAGGTGCGACAGAGTCCGTCAGTTACTGTACAGGAGGGACAGAGTCCCGTCAGTTACTGTACAGGATGGACAGATTCCCATCAGCAGCTGTACAGGTGCGACAGTGTCCCGTCAGTTAATGTACAGGTGGGGGAGAGTACCATCAGTTACTGTACAGGAGGGAGAGGCTCCCTTCAGTTCCTGTACAGGAGGGTCACTGTCTCGTCAGTTGCTGTACAGGATGGACAGCTTACGGTCAGTCACTGTGCAGGAGGGACATAGTGCCATCACTTAATGTAGAGGAGAGACAGTGTCCCTTCAGTTACTGTACAGGAGGGACAGAGTCCAGACAGTTACTGTGCAGCAGGGACAGAGTCCCATCAGTTACTGTACAGCAGGGAGAGAGACCCGTCAGTTACTGTACAGGTGCGACAGAGTCCCGTCAGTCGCTGTGCAGGAGGGACAGAGTCCCGTCAGTTAATGTGCAGGAGCGACAGTGACCCGTCAGTTATTGTACAGGAGGGACAGAGTGCCGTCAGTGAATGTACAGGAGGGACAGTGACCCGTCAGTCACTGTACAGGAGGGACAGTGTCCCGTCAGTTGCTGTACAGGAGGGAGAGAGTCCCATCAGTTACTGTACAGGAGGGACAGAGTCCCGTCAGTTACTGTACAGGAGGGAGAGAGTCCCATGAGTTACTGTACAGGAGGGACAGAGTCCCGTCAGTTAAGGTACAGGAGGGAAAGTGTCCCGTCAGTTAATGTACTGGAGGGAAAATGTCCCGTCAGTTAATGTACAGGAGGGAAAGTGTCCCATCAGTTAATGTACAGGAGGGAAAGTGTCCCGTCAGTTAATGTACAGGAGGGAAAATGTCCCGTCAGTTACTGTGCAGGAAGGACAGAGTTCCTTCAGTCACTGTACAGTAGCGAGAGAGTCCCGTCAGCATCAGTACAGTAGGGACAGATTACGGTCAGTTACTGTACAAGAGGGATAGTGTCATGTCAGTTACTGTACAGGAGGGAGAGAGACCCATCAGTTAATGTACAGGAGGGACAGAGTCC
Organism: Squalus acanthias; assembly: GCA_030390025.1. Classification (NCBI taxonomy): domain Eukaryota; kingdom Metazoa; phylum Chordata; class Chondrichthyes; order Squaliformes; family Squalidae; genus Squalus; species Squalus acanthias. The sequence continues at coordinate 669,032 of JASTWF010000146.1, forward strand.
CACAAGTTACTGTACAGGTGGGACAGAGATCCGTCAGTTACTGTACAGGAGGGACAGAGTCCCGTCAGTGACTGTAAAGGAGGGAAAGAGACCCGTCAGTTACTGTACAGGAGGGACAGAGTCCCATCAGATACTGTACAGGAGGATCAGAGTCCCGTCAGTTACTGTACAGGAGGGACAGAGTCCCGTCAGCTAATGTACAGGAGGGACAGAGTCCCATCAGCAGCTGTAGAGGTGGGACAGAGTCCGTCAGTTACTGTACAGGAGTGACAGAGTCCCGTCAGTTTCTGTACAGGAGGGAGAGAGTCCCTTCAGTTCCTGTACAGGTGGGACAGAGTCCGTCAGTTAATGTACAGGACGGACAGAGTCCCGTCAGTTACTGTACAGGAGGGACAGAGTCACGTCAGCTAATGTACAGGAGGGACAGAGTCCCATCAGCAGCTGTAGAGGTGGGACAGAATCCGTCAGTTAATGTACAGGAGTGAGAGAGTCCCGTCAGTTACTGTACAGGATGGAGAGAAAACGTCAGTTACTGTACAGGATGGACAGAGTCCCATCAGTCGCTGTACAGGAGGGACAGTGTCCCGTCAGTTACTGTACAGGAGGGACAGAGTCCCATCAGTTACTGTACAGGAGGGACAGAGTCCCATCAGTTACTGTACAGGAGGGACAGAGTCCCATCAGTTACTGTACAGGAGGGAGAGAGTCCCTTCAGTTACTGTACAGGAGGGAGAGAGTCCCATCACTTAATGTAGAGGAGAGACAGTGTCCCGTCAGTGAATGTAAAGGAGGGAAAGAGACCCTTCAGTTACTGTACAGGAAGGACAGAGTCCCGTCAGCTAATGTACAGGAGGGACAGAGTCCCATCAGCATCTGTAGAGGTGGGACAGAGTCCGTCAGTTACTGTACAGGAGTGACAGAGTCCCGTCAGTTACAGTACAGGAGGGAGAGATTCCCTTCAGTTACTGTACAGGAGGGACAGTGTTCCATCAGTTACTGTACAGGAGGGACAGAGACCCATCAGCTAATGTGCAGGATGGAGAGAATCCCGTCAGTTACTGTACAGGACGGACAGATTCCCATCAGTCGCTGTACAGGAGGGACAGTGTCCCGTCAGTTTCTGTACATGAGGGAGAGAGTCCCTTCAGTTCCTGTACAGGTGGGACAGAGTCCGTCAGTTAATGTACAGGAGGGACAGAGTCCCGTCAGTTACTGTACAGGAGAGACAGAGTCCCATCATTTACTGGACAGGAGGGAGAGAATCCCGTCAGTTACTGAACAGGAGGGACAGTGTCCCGTCATTTACTGTACAGGAGGGAGAGAATCCCGTCAGTTAATGTGCAGGAGCGACAGTGACCCATCAGTTAATGTACAGGTGGGGGAGAGTCCCATCAGTTACTGTAGAGGAGGGACAGGCTCCCTTCGGTTGCTGTCCAGGAGGGTCACTGTCTTCAGTTCCTGTACAGGATGGACAGCTTACGGTCAGTCACTGTGCAGGAGGGACATAGTGCCGTCACTTAATGTAGAGAAGAGACAGTGTCCCTTCAGTTACTGTACAGGAGGGACAGAGTCCCGTCAGTTAATGTAAAGGATGGACAGATTCCCATCAGTCGCTCTACAGGAGGGACAGTGTCCCGTCAGTTAATGTACAGGAGCGAGAGAGTCCCATCAGTTACTGTAAAGGAGGGACAGAGTGCCATCAGTTACTGTAAAGGAGGGACAGTGTCCCGTCAGTTACTGTACAGGAGGGACAGAGTCCCGTCAGTTACTGTACAGGAGGGACAGAGTCCCGTCAGTTACTGTACAGGAGGGACAGAGTCCCGTCAGCTAATGTACAGGAGGGACAGAGTCCCATCAGCAGCTGTAGAGGTGGGACAGAGTCCGTCAGTTTCTGTACAGGAGGGACAGAGTCCCATCACTTAATGTAGAGGAGAGACAGTGTCCAGTCAGTTAATGTAAAGGAGGGAAAGAGACCCGTCAGTTACTGTACAGGAGGGACAGAGTCCCGACATTTACTGTAAAGGAGGGACAGAGTCCCGTCAGTTAATGTAAAGGAGGGAAAGAGACCCCTCAGTTACTGTACAGGGGGGACAGAGTCCCATCAGATACTGTACAGGAGGGACAGAGTCCCATCAGTTACTGTGCAGGAGGGACAGAGTCCCGTCAGCTAATGTACAGGAGGGACAGAGTCCCATCAGCAGCTGTAGAGGAGGGACAGAGTCCGTCAGTTACTGTACAGGAGTGACAGAGTCCCGTCAGTTAATGTAAAGGTGGGAAAGAGACCCATCAGTTACTGTACAGGGGGGAGAGAATCCCATCAGTTACTGTACAGGAGGGACAGAGTCCCGTCAGTTACTGGACAGGGGGGAGAGAATCCCATCAGTTACTGTACAGGAGGGACAGAGTCCCGTCAGTTACTGTACAGGGGGGATAGAATCCCATCAGTTACTGTACAGGAGGGACAGAGTCCCGTCAGTTACTGCACAGGAGGGACAGAGTTACGTCAGTTAATGTACAGGAGGGAAAGTGTCCCGTCAGTTAATGTACAGGAGGGAAAGTGTCCCGTCAGTTAATGTACAGGCGGGAAAGTGTCCCGTCAGTTCATGTACAGGAGGGAGAGAATCCTGGCAGTTACTGTACAGGAGGGACAGAGTCCCGTCAGTTCATGCACAGGAGGGAGAGAATCCCGTCAGTTACTGTACAGGATGGACAGATTCCCATCAGTCGCTGTGCAGGAGGAACAGTGACCCGTCAGTTAATGTACAGGTAGGGGAGAGTAGGATCAGTTACTGTACAGGAGGGAGAGTGTCCCGTCAGTTACTGTACAGGAGGGACAGAGTCTCGTCAGTTACTGTACAGGCTGGACAGAGTCCTGTCAGTTACTGTACAGGAGGGACAGAGTCCCGTCAGTTACTGTAAAGGAGGGACAGAGTCCCGTCAGTTACTGTACAGGAGGGACAGAGTCCCATCAGATACTGTGCAGGAGGGAGAGAGTCCCATCAGTTACTGTACAGGAGAGACAGAGTCCCGTCAGTTACTGTACAGCAGGGAGAGAGTCCCGACAGTTATTGTACAGGAGGGACAGAGTCCCGTCAGTTACTGTACAGGAGGGACAGAGTCCCATCAGATACTGTGCAGGAGGGAGAGAGTCCCATCAGTTACTGTACAGGAGGGACAGAGTCCCGTCAGTTACTGTACAGGAGGGTGAAGTCCCGACAGTCACTGTACAGGAGGGAGAGAATGCTGTCAGTTACTGTACAGGGGGGACAGTGTCCCGTCAGTTAATGTACAGGAGCGACAGTGACCCGTCAGTTAACGTACAGGTGGGGGAGAGTACCATCAGTTACTGTACAGGAGGGAGAGGCTCCCTTCAGTTGCTGTACAGGAGGGTCAGTGTCCCTTCAGTTACTGTACAGGAGGGACAGAGTCCCGACAGTTACTGTACAGGAGGGACACTCTCCCATCAGTTTCTGTACAGGAGGGAGAGAGACCCCTCAGTTACTGTACAGGAGGGACAGAGTTCCTTCAGTTACTGTACAGGAGGGAGAGAGAGACGTCAGTTACTGCACAGGGGGGAGAGAACCCCATCATTTACTGTACAGGAGGGACAGATTCCCATCAGTTACTGGAGAGGGGGGAGAGAATCCCATCAGTTACTGTACAGGAGGGACAGAGACCCGTCAGTTACTGTACAGGAGGGACAGAGTCCCAACTGTTAATGTACAGGAGCGAGAGAGTCCCATCAGTTACTGTATGGGAGGGACAGAGTCCCGTCAGTTACTGTACAGGAGGGAGAGAGTCCCGTCAGTTACTGTACAGGATGGAGAGAGTCCCTTCATTTACGGTACAGGAGGGAGAGAATCCCTTCAGTTACTGTACAGGTGGGACAGAGTTCCATCAGTTACTGTACAGGAGGGACACTCTCCCATCAGTTTTTGTACAGGAGGGACAGAGTCCCATCAGTTACTGTACAGGAGGGACAGCGTCCCATCAGTTACTGTACAGGAGGGAGAGAGTCCCTTCAGTTACTGTACAGGAGGGTCAGAGTTCCATCAGTTACTGTACAGGAGTGACAGAGTCCCGTCAGTTACTGTACAGGAGGGACAGATTCCCATCAGTCGCTGTACAGGAGGGACAGTGTCCCGTCAGTTACTGTACAGGGGGGAGAGAATCCCATCAGTTACTGTACAGGAGGGACAGAGTCCCGTCAGTTACTGGACAGGGGGGAGAGAATCCCATCAGTTACTGTACAGGAGGGACAGAGTCCCGTCAGTTACTGTACAGGAGGGACAGAGTCCCGTCAGTTACTGTACAGGAGGGAGAGAGACCCGTCATTTACTGTACAGGAGGGACAGAGTCACATCAGTTATTGTACAGGAGGGACAGAGTCCCATCAGTTACTGTACAGGAGGGACAGAGTCCCGTCAGTTACTGTACAGGAGGGAGAGAGTCCCGACAGTCACTGTACAGGAGGGAGAGAATCCTGTCAGTTACGGTACAGGAGGGAGAGATTCCCATCAGTCGCTGTACAGGAGGGAGAGGCTCCCTTCATGTGCTGTACAGGAGGGTCACTGTCTCGTCAGTTCCTGTACAGGATGGACAGCTTATGGTCAGTCACTGTGCAGGAGGGACAGAGTCCCTTCAGTTACTGTACAGGAAGGACAGAGTCCCGACAGTTACTGTACAGGAGGGACAGATTCCAATCAGTTACTGTACAGGAGCGAATGAGACCTGTCAGTTACTGTACAGGAGGGACAGAGTTCCTTCAGTCACTGCACAGGAGGGACAGAGTCCCTTCAGTTACTGTACAGGAGGGACAGAGTCACATCAGTTACTGTACAGGAGGGACAGAGTTCCTTCAGTTACTGTACAGAAGGGACAGTGTCCCGTCAGTTAATGTGCAGGAGCGACAGTGACCGATCACTTAATGTACAGGTGGGGGAGAGTACCATCAGTTACTGTACAGGAGGGTCACTGTCTCGTCAGTTCCTGTACAGGATGGATAGCTTACGGTCAGTCACTGTGCAGGAGGTACATAGTGCCATCACTTAATGTAGAGGAGAGACAGTGTCCCTTCAGTTAATGTACAGGAGCGAGAGAGTCCCATCAGTTACTGTACAGGAGGGACAGAGTACCATCAGTTACTGTAAAGGAGGGACAGAGTCCCGTCAGTTACTGTACAGGAGGGACAGAGTCCCGTCAGTTACTGTACAGGAGGGACAGAGTCCCGTCAGTTACTGTACAGGAGGGACAGAGTCCCGTCAGTTACTGTACAGGAGGGACAGAGTCCCGTCAGTTACTGTACAGGAGGGACAGAGTCCCGTCAGTTACTGTACAGGAGGGAAAGAGACCCGTCAGTTACTGTACATGAGGGACAGAGTCCCGTCACTTAATGTAGAGGAGAGGCAGTGTCCCGTCAGTGAATGTACAGGAGGGACAGAGTCCCATCAGTTACTGTACAGGAGGGACAGAGACCCATCAGTTACTGTACAGGAGGGACAGAGTCCCGTCAGTTTCTGTACAGGAGGGAGAGAGTCCGTTCAGTTCCTGTACAGGACGGACAGATTCCCATCAGTCGCTGTACAGGAGGGACAGTGTCCCGTCAGTTTCTGTACAGGAGGGAGAGAGTCCGTTCAGTTCCTGTACAGGTGGGACAGAGTCCATCAGTTAATGTACAGGAGGGACAGTGTCCCGTCATTTCAAGTACAGGATGGACAGCTTACGGTCTGTCACTGTGCAGGAGGGACATAGTGCCGTCACTTAATGTAGAGGAGAGACAGTGTCCCTTCAGTTACTGTACAGGAGGGACAGAGACCCGTCAGTTAATGTAAAGGATGGACAGTGACCCGTCAGTCACTGTACAGGAGGGACAGTGTCCCGTCAGTTACTGTACAGGAGGGACAGTATCCCGTCAGTTACTGTACAGGAAGGACAGAGTCCCATCAGTTACTGTACAGGAGGGACAGAGTCCCGTCAGTTACTGTACTGGAGGGACAGTATCCCGTCAGTTACTGTACAGGAAGGACAGAGTCCCATCAGTTACTGTACAGGAGGGACAGAGTCCCATCAGTTACTGCACAGGAGGGACAGAGTCCCGTCAGTTAATGTACAGGAGGGAAAGTGTCCCGTCAGTTAATGTACAGGAGGGAAAGTGTCCCGTCAGTTAATGTACAGGAGGGACAACGTCCCGTCGGTTCATGTACAGGAGGGAGAGAATTCTGTCAGTTACTGTACAGGAGGGACAGAGCCCGTCAGTTCATGCACAGGAGGGAGAGAATCCCGTCAGTTACTGTACAGGAGGGACAGTGTCCCATCAGTTACTGTACAGGAGGGAGAGAATCCCGTCAGTTACAGTACAGGAGCGAGAGAATCCATCAGTTACTGTACAGGAGCGAGAGAATCCCATCAGTTACTGTACAGGAGGGACAGAGTCCCGTCAGTTACTGTACAGGAGGGAGAGAATCCCGTCAGTTACTGTACAGGATGGACAGATTCCCATCAGTCGCTGTACAGGAGGGACAGTGTCCCGTCAGTTGCTGTACAGGAGGGAGAGAGTCCCGTCATTTACTGTACAGGAGGGACAGTGTCCCATCAGTTACTGTACAGGAGGGACAGAGTTCCGTCAGTTACTGAACAGGAGGGAGAGAATCCATCCATTACTGTACAGGAGCGGGAGAATCCCATCAGTTACTGTACAGGAGGGACAAGGTCCCGTCAGTTACTGTACAGGCGGGAGAGAATCCCGTCAGTTACTGTACAGGATGGACAGATTCCCATCAGTCGCTGTACAGGAGGGACAGTGTCCCGTCAGTTACTGTACAGGGGGGAGAGAATCCCATCAGTTACTGTACAGGAGGGACAGAGTCCCGTCAGTTACTGGACAGGGGGGAGAGAATCTCATCAGTTACTGTACAGGAGGGACAGAGTCCCGTCAGTTACTGTACAGGAGGGACAGAGTCCCGTCAGTTACTGTACAGGAGGGACAGTGTCCCATCAGTCGCAGTACAGGAGCGACAGTGACCCGTCAGTTAATGTACAGGTGGGGGAGAGTACCATCAGTTACTGTACAGGAGGGAGAGGCTCCCTTCATGTGCTGTACAGGAGGGTCACTGTCTCGTCAGTTCCTGTACAGGATGGACAGCTTACGGTCAGTCACTGTGCAGGAGGGACATAGTGCCGTCACTTAATGTAGAGGAGAGACAGTGTCCCTTCAGTTACTGTACAGGAGGGACAGAATCCCGTCAGTTACTGTACTGGAGGGACAGTATCCCGTCAGTTACTGTACAGGAAGGACAGAGTCCCATCAGTTACTGTACAGGAGGGACAGAGTCCCGTCAGTTACTGTACTGGAGGGACAGTATCCCATCAGTTACTGTACAGGAAGGACAGAGTCCCATCAGTTACTGTACAGGAGGGACAGAGTCCCGTCAGTTACTGCACAGGAGGGACAGAGTCCCGTCAGTTAATGTACAGGAGGGAAAGTGTCCCATCAGTTAATGTACAGGAGGGAAAGTGTCCCGTCAGTTAATGTACAGGAGGGACAACGTCCCGTCAGTTCATGTACAGGAGGGAGAGAATTCTGTCAGTTACTGTACAGGAGGGACAGAGTCCCGTCAGTTCATGCACAGGAGGGAGAGAATCCCGTCAATTACTGTACAGGATGGACAGATTCCCATCAGTCGCTGTACAGGAGGGACAGTGTCCCGTCAGTTGCTGTACAGGAGGGAGAGAGTCCCGTCATTTACTGTACAGGAGGGACAGTGTCCCATCTGTTACTGTACAGGAGGGACAGAGTTCCATCAGTTACTGAACAGGAGGGAGAGAATCCATCCGTTACTGTACAGGAGCGAGAGAATCCCATCAGTTACTGTACAGGAGGGACAGGGTCCCGTCAGTTACTGTACAGGCGGGAGAGAATCCCGTCAGTTACTGTACAGGATGGACAGATTCCCATCAGTCGCTGCACAGGAGGGACAGTGTCCCGTCACTTACTGTACAGGGGGGAGAGAATCCCATCAGTTACTGTACAGGAGGGACAGAGTCCTGTCAGTTACTGGACAGGGGGGTGGGAATCCCATCAGTTACTGTACAGGAGGGACAGAGTCCCGTCAGTTACTGTACAGGAGGGACAGAGTCCCATCAGTTACTGTACAGGAGGGACAGTGTCCCATCAGTCGCTGTACAGGAGCGACAGTGACCCGTCAGTTAATGTACAGGTGGGGGAGAGTACCATCAGTTACTGTACAGGAGGGAGAGGCTCCCTTCATGTGCTGTACAGGAGGGTCACTGTCTCGTCAGTTCCTGTACAGGATGGACAGCTTACGGTCAGTCACTGTGCAGGAGGGACATAGTGCCGTAACTTAATGTGGAGGAGAGACAGAGTCCCTTCAGTTACTGTACAGGAAGGACAGAGTCCCGACAGTTACTGTACAGGAGGGACAGATTCCAATCAGTTACTGTGCAGGAGCGAATGAGACCTGTCAGTTACTGTACAGGAGGGACAGAGTTCCTTCAGTCACTGCACAGGAGGGACAGAGTCCCTTCAGTTACTGTACAGGAGGGACAGAGTTCCTTCAGTCACTGTACAGGATGGACAGAGCCCCGTCATCTAATGTACAGGAGGGACAGATTCCCATCAGTCGCTGTACAGGAGGGACAGTGTCCCATCAGTTACTGTACGGGAGGGACAGTGTCCCATCAGTTACTGTACAGGAGGGACAGAGTTCCATCAGTTACTGAACAGGAGGGAGAGAATCCATCCGTTACTGTACAGGAGCGAGAGAATCCATCAGTTACTGTACAGGAGCGAGAGAATCCCATCAGTTACTGTACAGGAGGGACAGAGTCCCTTCAGTTACTGTACAGGAGGGAGAGAATCCCATCAGTTACTGTACAGGATGGACAGATTCCCATCAGTCGCTGTACAGGAGGGACAGTGTCCCGTCAGTTACTGTACAGGGGGGAGAGAATCCCATCAGTTACTGTACAGGAGGGACAGAGTCCCGTCAGTTACTGGACAGGGGGGAGAGAATCCCATCAGTTACTGTACAGGAGGGACAGAGTCCCGTCAGTTACTGTACAGGGGGGATAGAATCCCATCAGTTACTGTACAGGAGGGACAGAGTCCCGTCAGTTACTGCACAGGAGGGACAGAGTTACGTCAGTTAATGTACAGGAGGGAAAGTGTCCCGTCAGTTAATGTACAGGAGGGAAAGTGTCCCGTCAGTTAATGTACAGGAGGGAAAGTGTCCCGTCAGTTAATGTACAGGTGGGAAAGTGTCCCGTCAGTTCATGTACAGGAGGGAGAGAATCCTGGCAGTTACTGTACAGGAGGGACAGAGTCCCGTCAGTTCATGCACAGGAGGGAGAGAATCCCGTCAGTTACTGTACAGGATGGACAGATTCCCATCAGTCGCTGTGCAGGAGGAACAGTGACCAGTCAGTTAATGTACAGGTAGGGGAGAGTAGGATCAGTTACTGTACAGGAGGGAGAGTGTCCCGTCAGTTACTGTACAGGAGGGACAGAGTCTCGTCAGTTACAGTACAGGCTGGACAGAGTCCCGTCAGTTACTGTACAGGAGGGACAGAGTCCCGTCAGTTACTGTAAAGGAGGGACAGAGTCCCGTCAGTTACTGTACAGGAGGGACAGAGTCCCATCAGATACTGTGCAGGAGGGAGAGAGTCCCGTCAGTTACTGTACAGGAGGGACAGAGTCCCGTCAGTTACTGTACAGGAGGGAGAGAGTCCCGACAGTTACTGTACAGGAGGGACAGAGTCCCGTCAGTTACTGTACAGGAGGGACAGAGTCCCATCAGATACTGTGCAGGAGGGAGAGAGTCCCATCAGTTACTGTACAGGAGGGACAGAGTCCCGTCAGTTACTGTACAGGAGGGAGAGAGTCCCATCAGTTACTGTACAGGAGGGACAGAGTCCCGTCAGTTAATGTACAGGAGGGACACAGTCTCATCAGTTACTGTACAGGAGGCACAGTTTCGCATCAGTCACATTTCCAGAGGGACAGTGTCCCATCAGTTACTGTACAGGAAGGACAGTGTCCCGTCAGTCGTTCTACAGGAGGGCGAGTGACCCTTCAGTTAATGTACAGGACGGTCAGAGCCCTGTCAGTAACTCTACAGGAGGGACAGTGCCCCTTCAGTTACTTTAAGGAGGGACAGAGTCCCGTCAGTTACTGTACAGGAGGGACAGAGTCCCGTCAGTTACTGTACAGGAGGGACAGTTTTCTATCAGTCACATTTCAGGAAGGACAGTGTCCCGTCAGTTACTGTACAGGAGGGAGAGAGTCCAATCCGTTACTGTACAGGAGGGAGAGAGTCCCGTCAGTTAATGTGCAGGAGGGACAGAGTCCCGTTAGTTAATGTACAGGAGGGAAGCAGTCCGGTCAGGTACTGCACAGGATGGAGAGTGTCCCGTCAGTTAATCTACAGGAGCGGCAAAGCCCTGTCAGTTAATGTACAGGAGGGACAGAGTCCCATCAGTTACTGTACAGGAGGCACAGTTTTGCATCAGTCACATTTCCAGAGGGACAGTGTCCCATCAGTTACTGTACAGGAAGGACAGTGTCCCGTCAGTCGTTGTACAGGAGGGCGAGTGTCCCGTCAGTTAATGTACAGGACGGTCAGAGCCCTGTCAGTTACTCTACAGAAGGGACAGTGTCCCGTCAGTTATTGTAAGGAGGGACAGAGTCCCGTCAGTTACTGTACAGGAGGGACAGAGTCCCGTCAGTTACTGTACAGGAGGGACATAGTCCCGTCAGTTACTGTACAGGAGGGACAGTTTCCCATCCGTCACATTTCAGGAAGGACAGTGTCCCGTCAGTTACAGTACAGGAGGGAGAGAGTCCCGTCCGTTAATGTACAGGAGGGAGAGATTCCCGTCAGTTAATGTACAGGAGGGACAGAGTGCCATCAGTTTCTGTGCAGGAGGGAGAAAGTCCCATCAGTTGTGGTACAGGAGGGAGAGAGTCCCGTCAGTTAATGTACAGGAGGGTCACTGTCTCGTCAGTTCCTGTACAGGATGGACAGCTTACGGTCAGTCACTGTGCAGGACGGACATAGTGCCGTCACTTAATGTAGAGGAGAGACAGTGTCCCTTCAGTTACTGTACAGCAGGGAGAGATTCCCATCAGTTAATATACAGGAGGGAGGGAGTCCAGTCAGTTACTGTACAGGAGGGACAGAGTCCCGTCAGTTAATGTATAGGAGGGAGAGAGTCCCGTCAGTTACTGTACAGGAGGGACAGGGTCCCGTCAGTTACTGTACAGGAGGGACAGAGTCCCGTCAGTTACTGTACAGGAGGGACAGTCTCCCGTAAGTTACTGTACAGGAGGGACAATGTCCCATCAGTTACTGTACAGGATGGACAGAGTCCCATCAGTTACTGTACAGGAGGTACAGAGTACCGTCAGTTACTCTACAGGAGGGACAGAGTCCCATCAGTTACTGTACAAGATGGTCAGAGTCCCATCAGTTGCTGGACAGGAGGGACAGAGTCCCATCAGTTACTGTACAGGAGGGAGAGAATCCCGTCAGTTACTGTACAGGAGGGACAGAGTCCCGTCAGTTAATGTGCAGGAGCGTCAGTGACCCGTCAGTTAATGTGCAGGAAGGAGAGAGTGCCATCAGTTAATGTGCAGGAGGGAGAAAGTCCCGTCAGTTACTGTACAGGAAGGACAAAGTCCCATCAGTTGTGGTACAGGAGGGAGAGAGTCCCGTCAGTTAATGTGCAGGAGGGAGAGAGTCCCGTCAGTTACTGTACAGTAGGGACAGAGTCCCATCAGTTACTGTACAGGAGGGACAGAGTCCCATCAGTTAATGTACAGGAGGCAAAGAGCCCTGTCAGTTACTCTATAGGAGGGACAGAGTCCCATCAGTCGCTGTACAGGAGCGACAGTGACCCGTCAGTCGCTGTACAGGAGCGACAGTGACCCGTCAGTTGCTGTACGGGAGCGACAGAGTCCCGTCAGTCGCTGTACAGGAGGGAAAGTGACCCGTCAGTTAATGTACAGGTGGGGGAGAGTACCATCAGTTACTGTACAGGAGGGAGAGGCTCCCTTCAGTTGCTGTACAGGAGGGACACTGTCTCGTCAGTTCCTGTACAGGATGGCCAGCTTACGGTCAGTCACTGTGCAGGACGGACATAGTGCCGTCACTTAATGTAGAGGAGAGACAGTGTCCCTTCAGTTACTGTACAGGAGGGACAGCGTCCCATCTGTTAATGTACAGCAGGGAGAGATTCCCATCAGTTAATATACAGGAGGGAGAGAGTCCAGTCAGTTACTGTACAGGAAGGACAAAGTCCCGTCAGTTACTGTACAGTAGGGACAGAGTCCCATCAGTTACTGTTCAGGAGGGACAGAGTCCCCTCAGTTACTGTACAGGAGGGAGAGAGACCCGTCAGTTACTGTACAGGAGGGACAGATTACCGTCAGTTTATGTACAGGAGGGACAGAGTCCCTTCAGTCACTGTACAGGATGGACAGAGTCCCATCAGTTACTGTACAGGAGGGACAGAGACCTGTCAGTTAATGTACAGCAGTGACATAGACCCGTCAGTTACTGTACAGGAGGGACAGTCTCCCGTCAGTTACTGTACAGGTTGGACAGAGTCCCATCAGTAACTCTACAGGAGGGAGAGAGTCCCGTCAGTTACTGTACAGGAGGGACAGAGACCCGTCAGTTAATGTACAGGAGTGACATAGACCCGTCAGTTACTGTACAGGAGGGACAGTCTCCCGTCAGTTACTGTACAGGAGGGACAGAGTCCCATCAGTAACTCTACAGGAGGGAGAGAGTCCCGTCAGTTACTGTACAGGAGGGACAGAGTCCCGTCAGTTATTGTACAGTAGGGACAGTCTCCCGTAAGTTACTGTACAGGAGGGACAGTGTCCCGTAAGTTACTGTACAGGAGGGACAGTGTCCCGTCAGTTACTGTACAGGAGGGACAGAGTCCCGTCAGTTATTGTACAGGAGGGACAGTCTCCCGTAAGTTACTGTACAGGAGGGACAGTGTCCCGTAAGTTACTGTACAGGAGGGACAGTGTCCCGTCAGTTACTGTACAGGAGGGACAGAGTCCCGTCAGTTACTGTACAGGAGGGACAGAGTCCCATCAGTTACTGTACAGGTGGGACAGTCTCCCGTAAGTTACTGTACAGGAGGGACAGTGTCCCACAGTTACTGTACAGGAGGTACAGTGTCCCGTCAGTTACTGTAAAGGAGGGACAGGTCCGTCAGTTACTGTAAAGGAGGAAGAGAGTTCCTTCAGTCACTGTACAGGAGGGACAGGGTCCCGTCAGCTAATGTAGAGGAGGGACAGTGTCCCATCAGTTACTGTACAGGAGGGACGGAGTCCCCTCAGTTACTGTAAAGGGGAGACAGTGTCCCGTCAGTTATTGTACAGGAGGGAGAGATTACCGTCAGTTAATGTACAGGAGGGACAGTGTCTCATCAGTCACTGTACAGGAGGGACAGTGTCCCGTCAGTCACTGTAAAGGGGAGACAGTGTCCCGTCAGTTATTGTACAGGAGTGACAGGTTCCCGTCTGTTACTGTACAGGAGGGACAGAGTCCCATCAGCACCTGTACAGGTGGGACAGAGTCCCGTCAGTTACTGTACAGGAGGGACAGTCTCCCGTCAGTTACTGTACAGGAGGGACAGAGTCCCATCAGTAACTCTACAGGAGGGAGAGAGTCCCGTCAGTTACTGTACAGGAGGGACAGAGTCCCGTCAGTTATTGTACAGTAGGGACAGTCTCCCGTAAGTTACTGTACAGGAGGGACAGTGTCCCGTAAGTTACTGTACAGGAGGGACAGTGTCCCGTCAGTTACTGTACAGGAGGGACAGAGTCCCGTCAGTTATTGTACAGGAGGGACAGTCTCCCGTAAGTTACTGTACAGGAGGGACAGTGTCCCGTAAGTTACTGTACAGGAGGGACAGTGTCCCGTCAGTTACTGTACAGGAGGGACAGAGTCCCGTCAGTTACTGTACAGGAGGGACAGAGTCCCATCAGTTACTGTACAGGTGGGACAGTCTCCCGTAAGTTACTGTACAGGAGGGACAGTGTCCCATCAGTTACTGTACAGGAGGTACAGTGTCCCGTCAGTTACTGTACAGGAGGGACAGTGTCCCGTCAGTTACTGTAAAGGAGGAAGAGAGTTCCTTCAGTCACTGTACAGGAGGGACAGGGTCCCGTCAGCTAATGTAGAGGAGGGACAGTGTCCCATCAGTTACTGTACAGGAGGGACGGAGTCCCCTCAGTTACTGTAAAGGGGAGACAGTGTCCCGTCAGTTATTGTACAGGAGGGAGAGATTACCGTCAGTTAATGTACAGGAGGGACAGTGTCTCATCAGTCACTGTACAGGAGGGACAGTGTCCCGTCAGTCACTGTAAAGGGGAGACAGTGTCCCGTCAGTTATTGTACAGGAGTGACAGGTTCCCGTCTGTTACTGTACAGGAGGGACAGAGTCCCGTCAGTCACTGTACGGGAGGGACAGAGTCCCTTCAGTCACTGTACAGGATTGACAGAGTCCATTCAATACTGCACAGGATTGACAGAGTCCCGTCCGATCATGTACAGGATGGACAGAGACCCATCAGTTAATGTATAGGAGCGACAGAGTCCCGTCAGTTACGGTACAGGAGGGGCAGAGTCCCGTCAGTTACTGTACAGGAGGGACAGAGTCCCGTCAGTTACTGTACAGGAGGGGCAGATTCCCGTCAGTTGCTGTACAGGAGGGAGAGAGTCCCGTCAGTTACTGTACATGTGGACAGTGTCCCGTTCATTTCTGTACAGGAGGGAGAGAGTCCCGTCAGTTCTTGTACAGGAGGGACAGTGTCCCGTCATTTACTGTACAGGAGAGAGTGAGTCCCATCTGTTACTGTACAGGATGGACAGAGTCCCGTCAGTTACTGTACAGGATGGAGAGTGTCCCGTCAGTTAATGTACAGGAGGCACAGTTTCGCATCAGTCACATTTCCAGAGGGACAGTGTCCCATCAGTTACTGTACAGGAAGGACAGTGTCCCGTCAGTCGTTCTACAGGAGGGCGAGTGACCCTTCAGTTAATGTACAGGACGGTCAGAGCCCTGTCAGTAACTCTACAGGAGGGACAGTGCCCCTTCAGTTACTTTAAGGAGGGACAGAGTCCCGTCAGTTACTGTACAGGAGGGACAGAGTCCCGTCAGTTACTGTACAGGAGGGACAGTTTTCCATCAGTCACATTTCAGGAAGGACAGTGTCCCGTCAGTTACTGTACAGGAGGGAGAGAGTCCAATCCGTTACTGTACAGGAGGGAGAGAGTCCCGTCAGTTAATGTGCAGGAGGGACAGAGTCCCGTTAGTTAATGTACAGGAGGGAAGCAGTCCGGTCAGGTACTGCACAGGATGGAGAGTGTCCCGTCAGTTAATCTACAGGAGCGTCAAAGCCCTGTCAGTTAATGTACAGGAGGGACACAGTCCCATCAGTTACTTCACAGGAGGGACAGAGTCCCATCAGTTACTGTACAGGAGGCACAGTTTTGCATCAGTCACATTTCCAGAGGGACAGTGTCCCATCAGTTACTGTACAGGAAGGACAGTGTCCCGTCAGTCATTGTACAGGAGGGCGAGTGTCCCGTCAGTTAATGTACAGGACGGTCAGAGCCCTGTCAGTTACTCTACAGAAGGGACAGTGTCCCGTCAGTTATTGTAAGGAGGGACAGAGTCCCGTCAGTTACTGTACAGGAGGGACAGAGTCCCGTCAGTTACTGTACAGGAGGGACATAGTCCCGTCAGTTACTGTACAGGAGGGACAGTTTCCCATCCGTCACATTTCAGGGAGGACAGTGTCCCGTCAGTTACTGTACAGGAGGGAGAGAGTCCCGTCCGTTAATGTACAGGAGGGAGAGATTCCCGTCAGTTAATGTACAGGAGGGACAGAGTGCCATCAGTTACTGTGCAGGAGGGAGAAAGTCCCATCAGTTGTGGTACAGGAGGGAGAGAGTCCCGTCAGTTAATGTACAGGAGGGTCACTGTCTCGTCAGTTCCTGTACAGGATGGACAGCTTACGGTCAGTCACTGTGCAGGACGGACATAGTGCCGTCACTTAATGTAGAGGAGAGACAGTGACCCTTCAGTTACTGTACAGCAGGGAGAGATTCCCATCAGTTAATATACAGGAGGGAGGGAGTCCAGTCAGTTACTGTACAGGAGGGACAGAGTCCCGTCAGTTAATGTATAGGAGGGAGAGAGTCCCGTCAGTTACTGTACAGGAGGGACAGGATCCCATCAGTTACTGTACAGGAGGGACAGAGTCCCGTCAGTTACTGTACAGGAGGGACAGTCTCCCGTAAGCTACTGTACAGGAGGGACAATGTCCCATCAGTTACTGTACAGGATGGACAGAGTCCCATCAGTTACTGTACAGGAGGTACAGAGTACCGTCAGTTACTCTACAGGAGGGACAGAGTCCCATCAGTTAATGTGCAGGAAGGAGAGAGTGCCATCAGTTAATGTGCAGGAGGGAGAAAGTCCCGTCAGTTACTGTACAGGAAGGACAAAGTCCCATCAGTTTTGGTACAGGAGGGAGAGAGTCCCGTCAGTTAATGTGCAGGAGGGAGAGAGTCCCGTCAGTTACTGTACAGTAGGGACAGAGTCCCATCAGTTACTGTACAGGAGGGACAGAGTCCCGTCAGTTAATGTACAGGAGGCAGAGAGCCCTGTCAGTTACTCTATAGGAGGGACAGAGTCCCATCAGTCGCTGTACAGGAGCGACAGTGACCCGTCAGTTGCTGTACGGGAGCGACAGAGTCCCGTCAGTCGCTGTACAGGAGGGAAAGTGACCCGTCAGTTAATGTACAGGTGGGGGAGAGTACCATCAGTTACTGTACAGGAGGGAGAGGCTCCCTTCAGTTGCTGTACAGGAGGGACACTGTCTCGTCAGTTCCTGTACAGGATGGACAGCTTACGGTCAGTCACTGTGCAGGACGGACATAGTGCCGTCACTTAATGTAGAGGAGAGACAGTGTCCCTTCAGTTACTGTACAGGAGGGACAGAGTCCCATCTGTTAATGTACAGCAGGGAGAGATTCCCATCAGTTAATATACAGGAGGGAGAGAGTCCAGTCAGTTACTGTACAGGAAGGACAAAGTCCCGTCAGTTACTGTACAGTAGGGACAGAGTCCCATCAGTTACTGTTCAGGAGGGACAGAGTCCCCTCAGTTACTGTACAGGAGGGAGAGAGACCCGTCAGTTACTGTACAGGAGGGACAGATTACCGTCAGTTTATGTACAGGAGGGACAGTGTCATGTCAGTTACTGTACGGGAGTGAAAGATTCCCGTCAGTTACTGTACGGGAGGGACAGAGTCCCTTCAGTCACTGTACAGGATGGACAGAGTCCCATCAGTTACTGTACAGGAGGGACAGAGACCCGTCAGTTAATGTACAGCAGTGACATAGACCCGTCAGTTACTGTACAGGAGGGACAGTCTCCCGTCAGTTACTGTACAGGTTGGACAGAGTCCCATCAGTAACTCTACAGGAGGGAGAGAGTCCCGTCAGTTACTGTACAGGAGGGACAGAGACCCGTCAGTTAATGTACAGGAGTGACATAGACCCGTCAGTTAGTGTACAGGAGGGACAGTCTCCCGTCAGTTACTGTACAGGTTGGACAGAGTCCCATCAGTAACACTACAGGAGGGATAGAGTTACGTCAGTTACTGTACAGGACGGACAGAGTCCCGTCAGTTATTGTACAGGAGGGACAGTCTCCCGTAAGTTACTGTACAGGAGGGACAGTGTCCCGTAAGTTACTGTACAGGAGGGACAGTGTCCCATCAGTTACTGTACAGGAGGGACAGAGTCCCGTCAGTTACTGTACAGGAGGGACAGTCTCCCGTAAGTTACTGTACAGGAGGGACAGAGTCCCCTCAGTCACTGTACAGGAGGGCCAGAGTCCCGTCAGTTGCTGTATATTAGGGTCAGAGTAGCATCAGTTAATGTACAGGAGAGACAGAATCCTGTGAGTTACTGTACAGGAGGGACAGTGTCCCGTCCATTACAGTACATGATGGACAGAGTCCCATCAGTTACTGTACAGGAGGGACAGATATCCGTCAGTTACTGTACGGGATGGACAGAGTCCCGTCAGTTATTGCACGGGAGGGACAGAGTCCCGTCAGTTACTGTACAGGAGGGACACAGTCCCATCAGCTCCTGTACAGGTGGGACTGAGACCCGTCATTTATTGTACAGGAAGGACAGAGTCCCGTCAATCACTTTACAGGAGGGAGACGTCCCATCAGTTACTGTACAGCAGGATCAGAGTCCCATCAGTTACTGTACAGGAGGGACAGTGTCCCATCAGTTCATGTATAGGCGGGACAGAGTCCCGTCAGTAGCTCTGCAGGAGGGACAGAGTCCCGTCATTTACTGTACAGGAGGGACAGAGTCCCAACAGTTACTGTTCAGGAGGGACAGAGTCCCATCAGTTCCTGTACAGGAGGGAGAGAGTCCCAACAGTTACTGTTCAGGAGGGACAGAGTCCCATCAGTTACTGTACAGGAGGGACAGTGTCCCGTCAGTTAATGTACAGGAGCGACAGTGACCCGTCAGTTATTGTACAGGTGGGGGAGAGTACCATCAGTTACTGTACAGGAGGGAGAGGCTCCCTTCAGTTGCTATACAGGAGGGTCACTGTCTCGTCAGTTCCTGTACAGGATGGACAGCTTACGGTCAGTCACTGTGCAGGAGGGACATAGTGCCGTCACTTAATGTAGAGGAGAGACAGTGTCCCTTCAGTTACTGTACAGGAGGGAGAGAGTCCCGTCAGTTACTGTACAGGAAGGACAAAGTCCCGTCAGTTGTGGTACAGGAGGGAGAGAGTCCTGTCAGTTACTGGACAGTAGGGACAGAGTCCCGTCAGTTAATGTATAGGAGGGAGAGAGTCCCGTCAGTTACTGTACAGTCGGGACAGAGTCCCATCAGTTACTGTTCAGGACGGACAGAGTCCCGTCAGTTACTGTTCAGGAGGGACAGAGTCCCGTCAGTTAATGTACAGGAGGGACAGAGTCCCATCAGTTACTGTACAGTCGGGACAGAGTCCCATCAGTTACTGTTCAGGAGGGACAGAGTCCCGTCAGTTACTGCACAGGAGGGAGAGAGTCCCGTCAGTTACTGTACAGGAGGGACAGTGTCCCGTCAGCTATTGTACAGGAGGGACAGTGTCCCGTCAGTTACTGTACAGGAGGGACAGAGTCCCCTCAGTTAATGTACAGGAGGGAGAGAGACCCGTCAGTTACTGTACAGGAGGGACAGAGTCATATTTGTTACTGTACGGGAGTGACAGATTCCCGTCAGTTACTGTACGGGAGGGACAGAGTCCCTTCAGTCACTGTACAGGATTGACAGAGTCCATTCAGTTACTGTACAGGAGAGACAGAGACCCATCAGTTAATGTACAGGACGGACAGAGTCCCATCAGTTACTGTACAGGAGGGACAGAGACCCGTCAGTTAATGTACAGCAGTGACATAGACCCGTCAGTTACTGTACAGGTTGGACAGAGTCCCATCAGTAACTCTACAGGAGGGAGAGAGTCCCATCAGTTACTGTACAGGAGGGACAGAGTCCCGTCAGTTACTGTACAGGTTGGACAGAGTCCCATCAGTAACACTACAGGAGGGAGAGAGTCCCGTCAGTTATTGTACAGGAGGGACAGTCTCCCGTAAGTTACTGTACAGGAGGGACAGTGTCCCGTAAGTTACTGTACAGGAGGGACAGTGTCCCGTCAGTTACTGTACAGGAGGGACAGAGTCCCGTCAGTTACTGTACAGGTGGGACAGTCTCCCGTAAGTTACTGTACAGGAGGGACAGTGTCCCATCAGTTACTGTACAGGAGGGACAGAGTCCCGTCAGTTACTGTACAGGAGGGACAATCTCCCGTAAGTTACTGTACAGGAGGGACAGAGTCCCCTCAGTCACTGTACAGGAGGGCCAGAGTCCCGTCAGTTGCTGTATATTAGGGTCAGAGTAGCATCAGTTAATGTACAGGAGAGACAGAATCCTGTGAGTTACTGTACAGGAGGGACAGTGTCCCGTCCATTACAGTACATGATGGACAGAGTCCCATCAGTTACTGTACAGGAGGGACAGATATCCGTCAGTTACTGTACGGGATGGACAGAGTCCCGTCAGTTATTGTACGGGAGGGACAGAGTCCCGTCAGTTACTGTACAGGAGGGACACAGTCCCATCAGCTCCTGTACAGGTGGGACTGAGACCCGTCATTTATTGTACAGGAAGGACAGAGTCCCGTCAATCACTTTACAGGAGGGAGACGTCCCATCAGTTACTGTACAGCAGGATCAGAGTCCCATCAGTTACTGTACAGGAGGGACAGTGTCCCATCAGTTCATGTATAGGCGGGACAGAGTCCCGTCAGTAGCTCTGCAGGAGGGACAGAGTCCCGTCATTTACTGTACAGGAGGGACAGAGTACTGTCAATCACTGTACAGGAGGGAGAGAGTCATGTCAGTTGCTGTACAGGAGGGACAGAGTCATGTTTGTTACTGTACGGGAGTGACAGATTCCCGTCAGTTACTGTACGGGAGGGACAGAGTCCCTTCAGTCACTGTACAGGATTGACAGAGTCCATTCAGTTACTGTTCAGGACGGACAGAGTCCCGTCAGTTACTGTTCAGGAGGGACAGAGTCCCGTCAGTTAATGTACAGGAGGGACAGAGTCCCATCAGTTACTGTACAGTCGGGACAGAGTCCCATCAGTTACTGTTCAGGAGGGACAGAGTCCCGTCAGTTACTGCACAGGAGGGAGAGAGTCCCGTCAGTTACTGTACAGGAGGGACAGTGTCCCGTCAGCTATTGTACAGGAGGGACAGTGTCCCGTCAGTTACTGTACAGGAGGGACAGAGTCCCCTCAGTTAATGTACAGGAGGGAGAGAGACCCGTCAGTTACTGTACAGGAGGGACAGATTACCGTCAGTTAATGTACAGGAGGGACAGTGTCATATTTGTTACTGTACGGGAGTGACAGATTCCCGTCAGTTACTGTACGGGAGGGACAGAGTCCCTTCAGTCACTGTACAGGATTGACAGAGTCCATTCAGTTACTGTACAGGAGAGACAGAGACCCATCAGTTAATGTACAGGACGGACAGAGTCCCATCAGTTACTGTACAGGAGGGACAGTGTCCCGCCAGTTGCTGTACAGGAGTGACAGAGACCCATCAGTTAATGTACAGGAGTGACATAGACCCGTCAGTTACTGTACAGGAGGGACAGAGTCCCATCAGTTACTCTACAGGAGGGAGAGAGTCCCATCAGTTACTGTACAGGAGGGACAGTGTCCCATCAGTTACTGTACAGGAAGGACAGAGTCCCGTCAGTTACTTTACAGGAGGGACAGAGTCCCGTCAGTTACTGTACAGGAGGGTCAGTCTCCCATAAGTTACTGTACAGGAGGGACAGAGTCCCATCAGTTACTCTACAGGAGGGAGAGAGTCCCATCAGTTACTGTACAGGAGGGACAGAGTCCCGTCAGTTACTGTACAGGAGGGACAGAGTCCCGTCAGTTGCTGTACATTAGGGTCAGAGTCCCGTCTGTTAATGTACAGGAGAGACAGAATCCTGTGAGTTACTGTACAGGAGGGACAGAGTCCCGTCAGTTACTGTACGGGAGGGACAGAGTCCCTTCGGTCACTGTACAGGATTGACAGAGTCCATTCAGTTACTGTACAGGATTGACAGAGTCCCATCCGTTAATGTACAGGAGGGACAGTGTCCCATCCGTTACAGTACAGGACAGACAGAGTCCCATCAGTTAATGTACAGGAGGGACAGAGTCCCGTCAGTTACTGTACAGGAGGGACACAGTCCCATCAGCTCCTGTACAGGTGGGACTGAGACCCGTCATTTATTGTACAGGAAGGACAGAGTCCCGTCAATCACTTTACAGGAGGGAGACGTCCCATCAGTTACTGTACAGCAGGGACAGTGTCCCGTCAGTTCATGTATAGGCGAGACAGAGTCCCGTCAGTAGCTCTGCAGGAGGGACAGAGTCCCGTCATGTACCGTACAGGAGGGACAGAGTACCGTCAATCACTGTACAAAAGGGAGAGAGTCACGTCAGTTGCTGTACAAGAGGGACAGTGTCCTGTCAGTCACTGTACAGGAGGGAGAGAGTCCCAACAGTTACTGTTCAGGAGGGACAGAGTCCCATCAGTTCCTGTACAGGAGGGACAGAGTCCTGTCAGTTACTGCACAGAAGGGAGAGAGTCCCGTCAGTTACTGTACAGGAGGGACAGAGTCCCATCAGTTACTGTACAGGAGGGAGAGAGACCCGTCAGTTACTGTACAGGAGGGAGAAAAATCCATCAGTTACTGTACAGGAGGGAGAGAGTCCCGTCAGCTAATGTACAGGAGGGACAGAGTCCCCTCAGTTACTCTACAGCAGGGAGAGAGACCCGTCAGTTACTGTACAGGAGGGACAGATTACCGTCAGTTAATGTACGGGAGGGACAGAGTCCATTCAGTTACTGCACAGGATTGACAGAGTCCCGTCCGTTAATGTACAGGATGGACAGACTCCCATCAGTTACTGTACAGGAGGGAGAGAGTCCCATCAGCACCTGTACAGGTGGGACAGAGTCCCGTCAGTTACTGTACAGGAGGGACAGAGTCCCGTCAGTTACTGTACAGGAGGGACAGAGTCCCGTCAGTTACTGTACAGGAGGGACAGAGTCCCATCAGCACCTGTACAGGTGGGACAGAGACCCTTCAGTTACTGTACAGGAGGGACAGAGTCCCATCAGCACCTGTACAGGTGGGACAGTGTCCCGTCAGTTACTGTACAGGAGGGACAGTGTCCCGTAAGTTACTGTACAGGAGGGACAGTGTCAAGTCAGTTACTGTACAGGAGGGACAGAGTCCCTGCAGTCACTGTACAGGATTGACAGAGTCCATTCAGTTACTGTACAGAATTGTCAGAGTCCCATCCGTTAATGTACAGGAGGGACAGTGTCTCACCCGTTACAGTACAGGACAGACAGAGTCCCATCAGTTACCGTACAGGAGGGAGTGAGACCCGTGAGTTACTGTACAGGTGGGACAGAGACCCGTCAGTTACTGTACAGGAGGGACAGAGTCCCATCAGCACCTGTACAGGTGGGACAGTGTCCCGTCAGTTACTGTACAGGAGGGACAGTGTCCCGTAAGTTACTGTACAGGAGGGACAGTGTCAAGTCAGTTGCTGTACAGGTGGGACAGTGTCCCGTCAGTTACTGTACAGGAGGGACAGTGTCCCGTAAGTTACTGTACAGGAGGGACAGTGTCCATTCAGTTACTGTACAGAATTGTCAGAGTCCCATCCGTTAATGTACAGGAGGGACAGTGTCTCATCCGTTACAGTACAGGACAGACAGAGTCCCATCAGTTACCGTACAGGAGGGAGTGAGACCCGTGAGTTACTGTACAGCAGGGAGAGAGTCCCGTCAGCTAATGTACAGGAGGGACAGAGTCCCCTCAGTTACTGTACAGGAGGGACAGAGTCCCCTCAGTTACTGTACAGCAGGGAGAGAGACCCGTCATTACTGTACAGGAGGGACAGTGTCACGTCAGTTACTGTACGGGAGTGACAGATTCCCATCAGTTACTGTACGGGAGGGACAGAGTCCCGTCCGTTAATGTACAGGATGGACAGAGTCCCATCAGTTAATGTACAGGAGGGACAGAGTCCCGTCAGATCCTGTACAGGAGGGTCAGTGTCCTGTCAGTTGCTGTACAGGAGTGACAGAGACCCGTCAGTTAATGTACAGGAGTGACAGAGACCTGTCAGTTAATGTACAGGAGTGACATAGACCCGTCAGTTACTGTACAGGAGGGAGAGAGTCCCGCCATTTACTGTACAGGAGGGAAAGCGTCCCATCAGTTACTGTACAGGAGGGAGAGAGTCCCATCAGCACCTGTACAGGTGGCACAGAGACCCGTCAGTTACTGTACAGGAGGGACAGAGTCCCATCAGTTACTGTACAGGAGGGAGAGAGTCCCATCAGCACCTGTACAGGTGGCACAGAGACCCGTCAGTTACTGTACAGGAGGGAGAGAGTCCCGTCAGTGACTGTACAGGAGGGACAGAGACCCTGCAGTTACTGTACAGGAGGGAGAGAGTCCCGTCAGTTACTGTACAGGAGGGACAGAGTCCCGTCAGTTACTGTACAGGAGGGAGAGAGTCCCGTCAGTGACTGTACAGGAGGGACAGAGACCCTTCAGTTACTGTACAGGAGGGACAGAGTCCCATCAGTTACTGTACAGGAGGGACAGAGTCCCGTCAGTTACTGTACAGGAGGGACAGAGTCCCGTCAGTTACTGTACAAGAGGGACAGAGTCCCTTCAGTTACTGTACAGGAGGGACAGAGTCCCATCAGTTACTGTACAGGAGGGACAGAGTCCCTTCAGTTACTGTACAGGAGGGACAGTGTCCCATCAGTTACTGTACAGGAGGGACAGAGTCCCATCCGTTAATGTAGAGGAAAGACAGAATCCTGTGAGTTACTGTACAGGAGGGACAGAGTCCCAACAGTTACTGTACAGGAGGGACAGAGTCCCATCAGTTACTGTACAGGAGAGACAGAGTCCCGTCAGTTACTGTACAGGAGGGACAGAGTCCCAACAGTTACTGTACAGGAGGGACAGAGTCCCATCAGTTACTGTACAGGAGGGACAGAGTCCCTTCAGTTACTGTACAGGAGGGACAGTGTCCCATCAGTTACTGTACAGGAGGGACAGAGTCCCATCCGTTAATGTAGAGGAAAGACAGAATCCTGTGAGTTACTGTACAGGAGGGACAGAGTCCCAACAGTTACTGTACAGGAGGGACAGAGTCCCATCAGTTACTGTACAGGAGAGACAGAGTCCCGTCAGTTACTGTACAGGAGGGACAGAGTCCCAACAGTTACTGTACAGGAGGGAGAGAGTCCCAACAGTTACTGTACAGGAGGGACAGAGTCCCATCCGTTAATGTAGAGGAAAGACAGAATCCTGTGAGTTACTGTACAGGAGGGACAGAATCCTGTGAGTTACTGTACAGGAGGGAGAGAGTCCCAACAGTTACTGTACAGGAGGGGCAGTGTACCGTCAGTTACTGTACAGGAGGGACAGAGTCCCATCAGTAACACTACAGGAGGGAGAGAGTCCCGTCAGTTACTGTACAGGAGGGACAGAGTCCCGTCAGTTATTGTACAGGAGGGACAGTGTCCCGTAAGTTACTGTACAGGAGGGACAGTGTCCCGTCAGTTACTGTACAGGAGGGACAGAGTCCCGTCAGTTACTGTACAGGAGAGACAGAGTCCCGTAAGTTACTGTACAGGAGAGACAGTCTCCCGTCAGTTACTGTACAGGAGGGACAGAGTCCCGTCAGTTACTGTACAGGAGGGACAGTCTCCCGTAAGTTACTGTACAGGAGGGACAGTGTCCCGTCAGTTACTGTACAGGAGGGACAGAGTCCCGTCAGTTACTGTACAGGTGGGACAGTCTACCGTAAGTTACTGTACAGGAGGGACAGTGTCCCATCAGTTACTGTACAGGAGGGACAGAGTCCCATCAGTTACTGTACAGGAGGGACAGTCTCCCGTAAGTTACTGTACAGGAGGGACAGAGTCCCCTCAGTCACTGTACAGGAGGGCCAGAGTCCCGTCAGTTGCTGTATATTAGGGTCAGAGTAGCATCAGTTAATGTACAGGAGAGACAGAATCCTGTGAGTTACTGTACAGGAGGGACAGTGTCCCGTCCATTACAGTACATGATGGACAGAGTCCCATCAGTTACTGTACAGGAGGGACAGATATCCGTCAGTTACTGTACGGGATGGACAGAGTCCCGTCAGTTATTGTACGGGAGGGACAGAGTCCCGTCAGTTACTGTACAGGAGGGACACAGTCCCATCAGCTCCTGTACAGGTGGGACTGAGACCCGTCATTTATTGTACAGGAAGGACAGAGTCCCGTCAATCACTTTACAGGAGGGAGACATCCCATCAGTTACTGTACAGCAGGGACAGTGTCCCGTCAGTTCATGTATCGGCGAGACAGAGTCCCGTCAGTAGCTCTGCAGGAGGGACAGAGTCCCGTCATTTACCGTACAGGAGGGACAGAGTACCGTCAATCACTGTACAGGAGGGAGAGAGTCACGTCAGTTGCTGTACAAGAGGGACAGTGTCCTGTCAGTCACTGTACAGGAGGGAGAGAGTCCCAACAGTTACTGTTCAGGAGGGACAGAGTCCCATCAGTTCCTGTACAGGAGGGACAGAGTCCTGTCAGTTACTGCACAGAAGGGAGAGAGTCCCGTCAGTTACTGTACAGGAGGGACAGAGTCCCATCAGTTACTGTACAGGAGGGAGAGAGACCCGTCAGTTACTGTACAGGAGGGAGAAAAATCCATCAGTTACTGTACAGGAGGGAGAGAGTCCCGTCAGCTAATGTACAGGAGGGACAGAGTCCCCTCAGTTACTCTACAGCAGGGAGAGAGACCCGTCAGTTACTGTACAGGAGGGACAGATTACCGTCAGTTAATGTACGGGAGGGACAGAGTCCATTCAGTTACTGCACAGGATTGACAGAGTCCCGTCCGTTAATGTACAGGATGGACAGACTCCCATCAGTTACTGTACAGGAGGGAGAGAGTCCCATCAGCACCTGTACAGGTGGGACAGAGTCCCGTCAGTTACTGTACAGGAGGGACAGAGTCCCGTCAGTTACTGTACAGGAGGGACAGAGTCCCATCAGCACCTGTACAGGTGGGACAGAGACCCGTCAGTTACTGTACAGGAGGGACAGAGTCCCATCAGCACCTGTACAGGTGGGACAGTGTCCCGTCAGTTACTGTACAGGAGGGACAGTGTCCCGTAAGTTACTGTACAGGAGGGACAGTGTCAAGTCAGTTGCTGTACAGGTGGGACAGTGTCCCGTCAGTTACTGTACAGGAGGGACAGTGTCCCGTAAGTTACTGTACAGGAGGGACAGTGTCAAGTCAGTTACTGTACAGGAGGGACAGAGTCCCTTCAGTCACTGTACAGGATTGACAGAGTCCATTCAGTTACTGTACAGAATTGTCAGAGTCCCATCCGTTAATGTACAGGAGGGACAGTGTCTCATCCGTTACAGTACAGGACAGACAGAGTCCCATCAGTTACCGTACAGGAGGGAGTGAGACCCGTGAGTTACTGTACAGGTGGGACAGAGACCCGTCAGTTACTGTACAGGAGGGACAGAGTCCCATCAGCACCTGTACAGGTGGGACAGTGTCCCGTCAGTTACTGTACAGGAGGGACAGTGTCCCGTAAGTTACTGTACAGGAGGGACAGTGTCAAGTCAGTTGCTGTACAGGTGGGACAGTGATCCGTCAGTTACTGTACAGGAGGGACAGTGTCCCATAAGTTACTGTACAGGAGGGACAGTGTCCATTCAGTTACTGTACAGAATTGTCAGAGTCCCATCCGTTAATGTACAGGAGGGACAGTGTCTCATCCGTTACAGTACAGGACAGACAGAGTCCCATCAGTTACCGTACAGGAGGGAGTGAGACCTGTGAGTTACTGTACAGCAGGGAGAGAGTCCCGTCAGCTAATGTACAGAGGGACAGAGTCCCCTCAGTTACTGTACAGGAGGGACAGAGTCCCCTCAGTTACTGTACAGCAGGGAGAGAGACCCGTCATTACTGTACAGGAGGGACAGTGTCACGTCAGTTACTGTACGGGAGTGACAGATTCCCGTCAGTTACTGTACGGGAGGGACAGAGTCCCGTCCGTTAATGTACAGGATGGACAGAGTCCCATCAGTTAATGTACAGGAGGGACAGAGTCCCGTCAGATCCTGTACAGGAGGGACAGTGTCCTGTCAGTTGCTGTACAGGAGTGACAGAGACCCGTCAGTTAATGTACAGGAGTGACAGAGACCCGTCAGTTAATGTACAGGAGTGACATAGACCCGTCAGTTACTGTACAGGAGGGAGAGAGTCCCGCCAGTTACTGTACAGGAGGGAAAGCGTCCCATCAGTTACTGTACAGGAGGGAGAGAGTCCCATCAGCACCTGTACAGGTGGGACAGAGACCCGTCAGTTACTGTACAGGAGGGACAGAGTCCCATCAGTTACTGTACAGGAGGGAGAGAGTCCCATCAGCACCTGTACAGGTGGCACAGAGACCCGTCAGTTACTGTACAGGAGGGAGAGAGTCCCGTCAGTGACTGTACAGGAGGGACAGAGACCCTGCAGTTACTGTACAGGAGGGAGAGAGTCCCGTCAGTAACTGTACAGGAGGGACAGAGTCCCGTCAGTTACTGTACAGGAGGGAGAGAGTCCCGTCAGTGACTGTACAGGAGGGACAGAGTCCCGTCAGTTACTGTACAGGAGGGACAGAGTCCCGTCAGTTACTGTACAGGAGGGACAGAGTCCCATCAGCACCTGTACAGGTGGGACAGAGACCCGTCAGTTACTGTACAGGAGGGACAGAGTCCCATCAGCACCTGTACAGGTGGGACAGTGTCCCGTCAGTTACTGTACAGGAGGGACAGTGTCCCGTAAGTTACTGTACAGGAGGGACAGTGTCAAGTCAGTTACTGTACAGGAGGGACAGTGTCAAGTCAGTTACTGTACAGGAGGGACAGAGTCCCTTCAGTCACTGTACAGGATTGACAGAGTCCATTCAGTTACTGTACAGAATTGTCAGAGTCCCATCCGTTAATGTACAGGAGGGACAGTGTCTCATCCGTTACAGTACAGGACAGACAGAGTCCCATCAGTTACCGTACAGGAGGGAGTGAGACCCGTGAGTTACTGTACAGGTGGGACAGAGACCCGTCAGTTACTGTACAGGAGGGACAGAGTCCCATCAGCACCTGTACAGGTGGGACAGTGTCCCGTCAGTTACTGTACAGGAGGGACAGTGTCCCGTAAGTTACTGTACAGGAGGGACAGTGTCAAGTCAGTTGCTGTACAGGTGGGACAGTGTCCCGTCAGTTACTGTACAGGAGGGACAGTGTCCCGTAAGTTACTGTACAGGAGGGACAGTGTCCATTCAGTTACTGTACAGAATTGTCAGAGTCCCATCCGTTAATGTACAGGAGGGACAGTGTCTCATCCGTTACAGTACAGGACAGACAGAGTCCCATCAGTTACCGTACAGGAGGGAGTGAGACCCGTGAGTTACTGTACAGCAGGGAGAGAGTCCCATCAGCTAATGTACAGGAGGGACAGAGTCCCCTCAGTTACTGTACAGGAGGGACAGAGTCCCCTCAGTTACTGTACAGCAGGGAGAGAGACCCGTCATTACTGTACAGGAGGGACAGTGTCACGTCAGTTACTGTACGGGAGTGACAGATTCCCGTCAGTTACTGTACGGGAGGGACAGAGTCCCGTCCGTTAATGTACAGGATGGACAGAGTCCCATCAGTTAATGTACAGGAGGGACAGAGTCCCGTCAGATCCTGTACAGGAGGGACAGTGTCCTGTCAGTTGCTGTACAGGAGTGACAGAGACCCGTCAGTTAATGTACAGGAGTGACAGAGACCCGTCAGTTAATGTACAGGAGTGACATAGACCCGTCAGTTACTGTACAGGAGGGAGAGAGTCCCGCCAGTTACTGTACAGGAGGGAAAGCGTCCCATCAGTTACTGTACAGGAGGGAGAGAGTCCCATCAGCACCTGTACAGGTGGCACAGAGACCCGTCAGTTACTGTACAGGAGGGACAGAGTCCCATCAGTTACTGTACAGGAGGGAGAGAGTCCCATCAGCACCTGTACAGGTGGCACAGAGACCCGTCAGTTACTGTACAGGAGGGAGAGAGTCCCGTCAGTGACTGTACAGGAGGGACAGAGACCCTGCAGTTACTGTACAGGAGGGAGAGAGTCCCGTCAGTTACTGTACAGGAGGGACAGAGTCCCGTCAGTTACTGTACAGGAGGGAGAGAGTCCCGTCAGTGACTGTACAGGAGGGACAGAGACCCTTCAGTTACTGTACAGGAGGGACAGAGTCCCATCAGTTACTGTACAGGAGGGACAGTGTAGAATTCGCAATTATCGCGATTTCATTTTATTAAGGAGAAAACACAAGTTTCATTCAAAACAGCTTTTATTTCAGCGGAATGCTGTCAGGTTTAAATTGGACACAAGCAGCCTGTAAAATGGCCGCCGCACCGCGTGACAGAACATTCGAGACTTTTCGGCAGGCAGACAAGATGGCGTTCCAATAAACATTCTTGCAAGATCGATAACGATTCAGCACAGTGAAGACATTACACAGGACATTATGGGTTTACAGTATAAACATCGATACTGGGATCGGTCTCCCAGGTACAAAGGAAAGCCATCAAGGGCCCATCCAAAGGACATTAATATGTAAACTCCCAACGGCTCTACGATGAGAGAGCCGTTAGCAGGTAGTTATACAGGACACTTGGAAGCCCCAAACCCCTCCAGGGGGAACACCGACCGATTTAACAATGGGAGAAGTATTAGCAGGTACTCAAACATTCAGGAGTAGCCCCGAAACCCATTAAAGACAGAGATCACCCATACAGGATTTTTGGGCGCCAAACCTTAAACAAAAGAATGGACATTATAGTTGGGCGGGAAACGGAAGAACTGTGCACTATAATTGCAGGCCCAAACCGTCCATTCTCTCTCTTGATTCTTGCCTCTTGACTCCTGATTCTTGCTCCTGCCTCGTGTTCGTGACTCTTGCCGCTTGCTGCTGTTATCCTCGTGGCTGCTCCTGGGTAAAAGACTGTTGCAAAGACCTATGTTGGTAGCTGGCAGCGGAACCGAAGGCCCGGGATGAGATGAGATGAGATGAGATGAGAGGAGAAGAAAAGAAGACCTTATCCATCGCCACGGTCAGTAAATCCCGACCGCGCCTGTAGGTCGATCAGCCAAGTCTTCTTGACAACGAAGTTTTCTTCTAACAAAACATATTGCATCGACGATAACTGGACTGTGCAAACACATCGTATCAATGATATTGACAACGGTGCTCCACCATACCCTGTATCCAACCAACAGAGGTCTTCACTACAGCGGACGGTCCAGCCGACTGACCGAGCAGCAGAAGCAGTAAACAAGTGGGACCAGGAGATCTCCTGACCAACACGTGGGTGCTGCGGTGAAAAACATCCGATCAGCTATTCGGGATTTCTCCGAGTTATTACGAGTGGTGAGCATGAGTCTCGGGATCCTGCGAAGCTAGTTTTAGGATAGTTATTGATAGGGGAGGGTTTAAATTAAGGATATTTGTAATGTGTGCCCTATTTACGTTGTGCTGGTCGTTCCTCGTTTCCCTAAGAGTGATTATAACTGTTTGTAAGATTGTACTGTCATTAATCTGTGCATATGACATGTATTTCATAATTTTAAGTATCATGCAATAAAGATTTTCCATTTCGTACCGTTCAAACCAAGTCTACATGAGTTTTATCTCCATTGCTGCTCTCGCATCTAAGTCCAGTGTCTAGAACCGTAAGGGAGAGTGATTCGAACCACTCACAGGGGTGTCTAGTGTTCCCAGACTGGCTGGAGACCAGGCCTAGACCCGCACTGACATACAGGCTGCACAGAGCCGCGTGAACCTCACAGGCTACGAGACACGCAGGGTCAGGAGAGTATCCCTTACAGAAAATGGCGACCGCGGCAGGACATTGGCAGCGAGAGGGTGGTGTGTTGGACTTTGGAATGACTGTACGAAATGTGATGCAGGAAAAGATAGCGGATTACGTGTTTGGAAAGGTTAATCTAACGAAAAAGTGGATAAGCGAACTGTTAGCGGATAAGAGCCCACTAGAGGCAGCTGAAAGGTGGACGGATAGTAAGGAGCATAAAAAGGCAGTTGAGAAAGCAGTCTGGCTTATGTGCTACAAAAGGCAGGTTCAGATTTCAAACCAGACCAATACAGCGCTAACCGCTCGAATCAAGCAGTTAGAGGAGGAAATGGAGGAGAAGGTTTCTGGAGGGGAGGTGCTCATTAAGAGCTTAAATGAGTTACGCCAGGAAAGCCAGGAAGTCTCCAGCTACCTTAAAACAAGGGTAGAGTATCTCGAGTGCCAGATCACTGAAGCAAAATTAAACGAGAATAGGATGAAGGACAGATGTAACCGTCAAGCTGCCCAGATAAGAACTCAAGAAGAGAGCTTAATGGGGGTTAGGTCGGCGTATAAGTTGGCCCTTGAGGATAAGTTTCAGGGAGCCGACCATAGCGCCTGCGAAAAGGAGATAGAGAGCCTCAAAAAGGCCGTGAATAATGCGAACGGCATGGTGTGCCTTATTAATCCGTCGGCACGCCAGCCGCTAGTAAGTGAGAGATTTAGAAATTCCCCACCAAGTAAAGCAGAAGAGGTAGTAGCCACTGCGCCCCCCGCGCCACCCAGCTATTCAGAAACCTGGGTTAGGGAGGAAGCAGCGGAAGAAGCAAAAGAGCCCGTTGAAAAGGAGGTAGAAAAGGGATCGTTGTATCCAGTAACGGGGATTAAAAGGGGCCCAAGCAGAAACGGTGGGGAAGAACCGGGGGATCTCCTCGGACAGCTGGTGTTGCCTCACAGTTCACATCAGCTGAGGGCCATGATAAACCACGTAAGGAAGCTGACCGAGATAGACGACCCTTCCGTACATTTCAGGGAAGTTGAGCAAGCCGCAGCCATTAACGGCTGCGATGATGGGGAGACAGCAAAAATGCTGCTGTTCTCTTTAGATAGCTCGGTCCTTCAGTGTCTCTCAGGCGATAGCAAGAGGGGTAATAAAAGTTATGAGGAATTGAAAAATGAGGTCCTAGAAGTAGTGGGAGCGAACGACGGAGGTCCGTTTGCTAGAGTGGGACAGACAGTGCAGATGGAGGGAGAACCCCCGAAGGTTTTTGCCGACAGGCTGTGGCCAGTATATGAGCGCAGCTGTCTAGGTGCGCCCGAGCGCGAAGATGTGGAAGGCGCCGCTTTAATTCATTGGCTTAGGTGCATAATAGCCAACAGTTTACCAGCCGTTAGAGAGCAGGCAAAAGCCTGGTTCGATCCCAATGACCTCAACCTTACGGAAGAGTCGGTCTTGAATCGACTCACGTTAGGTTACCGTAACATAAGGGGTATGGCAACACGTCCCTTTAAGGGAAGAGTACATGAGGTACGACCCGCAGCCCCGGCTCAAAGAGAGTGGCATCAGGAGGGTAATCGCGCCCCACCGGCAAGCAATGCCTGTTACGGGTGTGGGAAGACAGGGCACTGGCGCAAGCACTGCAGGAACCCTTGGAAGGATTCCAAGGATAAGAATCCCGCGGTCCGAGCCCAGGCGCCTGTCCCGGCTAAGGAGGCAAAGGTACCCACCTCTCCCGAAGACCTTGAGGCAGTGTTAGGAGTCATGCGCAAGATGGTTTTAAATGCGCGTGGACAGGTGGCGGTCGCAACCGGCCCCGTAGGTGCCGCAGGACCGTCTAATAGTGCCCCATGACTAGAACCAGCACAGCCCGTCTACCTGTGTCCGCTCAGCTATGATGCGTGGAGGCGACCTGTGGTGGAGATGGAGGTAGAGAAACAAAAGGGCAGTTATCTGTTGGACACGGGAGCTTCTTGCACCATAATCCATACAGATGACCCTTTTGACTCGCCGCTATCTACCAAGGTCCCATTCACGCTAGCAGGGTTCACAGGGAAAGAACAGGCTGGCACGTTTTCCCTCCCGCTATCCATTCGTTTAGGGACACTTCGCCTTAAGTGGAAGTGTATACTGATGGCATGGCAAAAGGGGGGTGGAAGAGGTATTCTCGGGTCCGATCTGCTAGCGGGACACGGGATCCTCGTGGACCTCAGAAATCACTGTCTCTGGGGGGCTAAAGGGGAAAAAGGCGAGGTAATGGTAATTCAAGGGGAGGAAGAAACAGGGGTCCTGTGTACCGTACAGCCATCCGGAGGCTACGACCTCAGGCTTATGGTCGCAGATGTCCCAACGGACATGCAAACGTACGTGACAGATAATATGCACGCGTTTGCAACCCACAAGCACGATTGTGGGAGGGTGGTCGGGTTTGAGGTCAGCGTAGATGGGGACCCCATGACCCGACCCCAAAAGCAGTATAACTTCCCCAAAGAAGCAGAACCCGATATGGAGGCAGCAATGTCTTCCTTGGTGCAGCAGGGCGTGTTGAGGCCGATAGCCACACACGTGAACTCCCCATTATGGCCGGTTAGGAAGCCGGATAATTCGTGGAGAGCCACGGTGGACTACAGAGTCCTTAACAGTAACATCCCCGCCTGCGCGCCCACAGTAGCAGCAGTTGCTGACCTAATAGGGAGTATCCCAGCGTCCGCGACCACGTTCACGGTGCTGGATATCTCGAACGGTTTTTGGTCCATCCCGCTGCGGCGAGAGGACCAGTACAAGTTTGCCTTTACGTTTAAAGGGCAACAGTACACGTGGAACTGCTTGCCACAAGGTTTCCACAATAGCCCCAGTATTTTTCACCAGTGTATGGCAGGAAGTTTAAAGGAGTTTAGTCAGCCCAATCAGATAGTACAGTATGTGGATGATTTGCTCCTATTTACGGACTCAAGGGAGGAGCACGGACCACTGCTGGACGAGTTATTGGAGCTGTTAGCGAGAAAGGGTTTTAAAGTAAACCCAAAGAAAGCACGTATCGGTCAGCAGGAAGTAAAATTCCTGGGGCTGACCCTACGCGCTGGGGAAAGAGCCATAGACAAAGCAAGGAGGGAGTCGGTGCAAGAATTACCGATTCCCAACAACGTAAGGGGTGTGAGGTCCTTCTTGGGACTGACCGGTTACTGCAGGGATTTTATCGAGGATTATGCGGCCACAGCGGCGCCGCTCCTCCGACTCCTCCACAAGGGAGTAGAGTGGCTTTGGGACGAGGGCTGCCAAGCAGCCTTCGAGAAGTTAAAAAGGGATCTGCAGACCGCGCCAGCCTTAGGGGCCATAGATGGGGGGAAGGAGTTTTTCCTGGAGGTAGCTGCCAGCGGAGACAGCTTAAGCGCCGTGCTGCTCCAAGAGCGTCACGGCAAGCTGAGGCCGGTTGTCTATTCATCCAGGGTATTAACGGATGTGGAGAGAAGTTTTTCCAATTGCGAAAGGCACCTTTTAGCCACGCATTGGGCTGTGAAAAGATCAGCGATCTTCACAGGGCTCTCTCCCATCACTCTCCTCACACATCACACACCAACTAAGATGCTTCTGGATGGGAGGATTAAAGACGGGACCGTAAGCAGCGCACGCATTGCGCGTTGGACCCTTCTTCTCTCCCAGTTGGACATCAGAGTAAAAGGTCTTTGCGAGCCCAGGCTTGCGGCCAATTTGGTATACCCCGGTACAGCCCACCGGTGTTCGGTGGAGGGGGTGTGGGAAGTCGACATAGGTTTACGGGCCGGGATACATCCCACTGGGCGCGAGATTTATGTTGATGGGTCCAGCACAGTATCTGCTGGCGAGCGACTCACAGGGTGTGGAGTTTATGACCCTGCGGCAGACCTTGCCCTGGCGATCAAGCTCCCTAGCACCATGAGCGCGCAGCAGGCTGAGCTGTCTGCCGTGGTGTACGTGGTAACCCACCCAGACATTTTCCCAACCCCATACACGATTTGCTCGGACAGTATGTTCACCTGCAATTCGTGTACGGAATACCTGGCCATTTGGTCCCGCCGTGGATACACCTCCGCGGACGGGCGACCTTTAACGGTAAAGCCCTTGCTGGAAAAGATCTTAGCAGCAGCAGTAGGGGAGGAAGGGGAGATTTTCATCCATAAGGTGAAAGCTCACTCCTCCACAGAGCCCCGTGGGGAGGGCAACCGGCAGGCGGATGCGCTAGCCAGGGAGGGTGCCCGCGACGGTACTTTCTGGAACCCCTATAGAACCGGACCCATAGCAGCGGTCCGAGGTGGGGACGGGAATACCGGGAACACCAGGGTAGCATTGCCCCTAGACCTTAAGACCGTCCAAGCCCAGGATCCCGCCCTAAAAGCAGTCCTAAAAACGATTGCTGAGGGGAGGCAGGTAGAAGGTCCGTACAGTACGGCAACCCTCTCAGTTAAGGAAGGCATGCTGTTCCGCGAGGAGCAGTGGGTTGTGCCGCAGCAGCACAGGAGGGAATTCCTCCAGTTGGCTCACGAGGGACCAGGGGCAGGGCACCCCGGGCCCGAGGTTACCTGGCAACGGGTAGAGCAAGCGGGATGGTGGCCAGGGCTCAGGGAACAAGTCCGCGAGTTCTGTGCAAGCTGTCTTGTGTGCGCTGCAAATAACCCAGACCCCCAGAAAAGGAAGGTGCCCATGGGACACGTAAGAAGGGTAGAGGGACCATGGCAGTCGATACAGATCGACTATATAGGACCCCTGCCCACCACCCAGGGAGGTTATAAGTACTGCCTCGTCCTGGTGGATGTGTCTTCCAAGTGGGTGGAAGCCTTCCCTTGTCGAACAGCTACGGCACTGGGTACAGCAAAAATCTTGGTCCGGGAAGTGTTCTCGCGGTGGGGACTCCCCCGTTTCGTGGAGTCAGACCAAGGGAGTCATTTCACCGGCCAGGTGATGCAGAACACCCTCATGCTTTTGGGCATTGAAGGGAAGTGGCACGTAGCACACAATCCCCAGTCATCCGGGATTGTTGAACGTATGAACCGGACCCTGAAGGAGAAATTGAGGAAAGAGACTAGGAACTCGCCCCAAAAATGGGCGGAAGTTCTGCCTTTAGTCCTCATGGGGGTCCGGGCCAGTCAGTCAAAAAGTACGGGGTACTCCCCGCACGAGGTAATGACCGGCAGGCTCATGCGAACCCCCACCCATGTGCTAGCCCCGGTGCTCACTGAGGGTCAGCTTCAAGAGATCAGCAGGGACAAGTTCGCCCAAACTCTCTTGGAGCGCCTGAAGCAAGTTTATGAGCAGGCGGCTGGGAACATGGGAAGGCAGCACCAGGGCAATCGCTTGTTGCTGGAACCCCGCAAAACGCGGGAGTGGGAAGTAGGAGACCAGGTCATGGTCAGAAACTACGCCAGAGTAGGGAGTCTGGAACCACTGTATATGGGACCCTACAACATTGTAGACAAGGCAAGTCCCATGGTTTACGCCGTAAAAGTACCTCGGCGCACTAAGTGGTTCCACATAAACCAATGTAAACTGTACCAGCCGGGTGCGCAAGGGAAAACTACAGGGGTAAATCCCGCCAACGGGAAAACACAGCCCCAGGTAGGACCACAAGGCACACAGGCAGGCGTAGCAGCTTGCATCAGGGGAAGGGACATCCCGGACGATCATGCAGCGTTTTTCTGGAGTTGGGGGTTAGATGACGAGGACCCCAGGGTACCCTGGTCAGATGAGGATAGTGCAGATGAGCATAGTGATGATGACGGGTGGTTTCACAGGAACGGTCTGGAAGGATTGGGGCCGATAGGCAGAGAGCCATACGGGGTGGACACACAAGCTGCAGGTCCCGACAGGAGGAGGAAGGAGCTAGAGGAGGCCGGGCCAGCCGCTATGTGGTTCCCAGAGGTGTGGCCGCCCGCTGTAAACGTCCAGTCCTCAGGGGAGGCAGAGTTCGCGAGTGAAGGGCCGCCTGCTGGGCCGAGCAGGGCGGGGCCCCGAACTGCCAGCCCCGAGGTTAGGGAGGCGGAGTCAGCGGAGGCGGGGCTGGCGCCTGTGATGGAACCCCAGGTCATCCCGTTGAAGGTCTCGGGACCCGGTCCGTCCGTCACGGAGCCCCCGCCCATAGCAGTTCCCCGTAGGTCAAGCAGAGCACCCCAGCCCAGGAAGACGTGGTCAGGTCCACAGGATGCCCCAGGGCGTAAGTTTCAGATTAAGATAACCCGGGTAGAGACAGGCCACATCGAAGCAGTAACAGGCTGCGGCAGATCAGAGGAAAGGGTCAGCGCAGCAACAGGCTGCGGCAGATCAGAGGGAAGGGTCAGTGCCCTCCCACCGTCGGGAAGAGCTCGCAGCAGCCTTCTCAGGATTTAAAGGGGCCGCCCTGAGAACGGGCGGCATTGTAAAGTTATTAGTTTAAGGTTTTAAGTTTTAGTTTAAAGTTTTAAGTAGTTTTAATAAGTTTAAGTTCGTAGTGGTTTTAACAGATAACGACAAATGATGGGAGTTTTAAGGCTAGGTTTAGAGGAAGTCTGTTCAGCAAAGTTGAAGTATACGTGAGGCGAGGTCAGGGGACCCGCTCACCCTTCACAAAAGCCAGAGACTTTTTGCGAGGCTGGCTACCTCATTCTATCTGATCACAGGAACCAAGGAAGGATGGAACGACTCATAGTATTGCTCGTGGCAATCGGATGTGGATTGGCCTATCGGGGCCTCACCAAGGATGTCGTGGTGTTTGGATGTTCCGGGGACACGGCCCCCATCGCGGTGGATGGGACCGGGAGACGGAAGGCAGAAGGGACCAGCACCTATTTCCACAAGGGAAGGTGGCCAGGATGGCTGGGAACGAACTCAACGGAGTATTCCAGCACATCGGGGTTCGCCTACAAAGAGACTTCTTTAATGTGCCCCAAAGTACGGATCATCGCACCCAGGATCAGCGTCACCGTCGGCAAACGGATTTGTTTGACCTGCAGTGGGAATGTCCCATTGAGCCGATGGTGGTGGCTGCGAAAGCTGAGCAAAACTATGAGGAACTCTTCGGTTGAGTGGGAGCGACTGGGTAATAATACCCATCGGACAATTACGGGGACAGATGGACAAGTGAAAGTCTGTTGGGACAAATGGTGGGAACCAGATGAGGGGATTTATGTTTGTATGTGGGGGTCAAAGTACGTTTGCCCCAAAGGCATCTCCATATTCTTTATTAACCAGTGGCAGGATAACGGACAGGGGATGAGGTGGGATGCGAGCACCAGGGGGTGCGGAGCCCCATTCTCCCCGATCCCAGTAAATGCCACTGAGCTCATTACGCGCCCACGCAAAGCCCCGCCCACGATTCCGGTAGTTCTAACTGAGGAAGAAGGGTGCCCTAAAACTAGTAAGGGACCCGGGAACGGTTTGGTACTGGTCCCCACAGACCAGATACTATTTCAGGGAGTGCATTACGCGGTGGCCTCGGTGATTTTAAATCTCACTGAGGTACGGTTACCAGAGTGGTGCCCCAAAAAGACGGAACAGTTGTACCAGGTCCTGTTGACCAAGATGTTCAGGCAGTTTTACGAATTTGACTTTGCAGAAATTGATAAGACAAGTTTATACACCGCACCGCAGGAAGTTTTGGATCAAGTAGGGAGGCAAAGAAGGGGTTTGGTGAACGATGCGTTCACTGCTTTTAACACAGGGACATCTGTGGTCAACGCTCTAGACAGTGTGGAGCTGCAGACCCAGATTAATGGTTTAAAAACACAGTTAAAGGATATTCTCACAGATGAGAATAAAGTGGTAGGGTCGGGTCTGCACGAGGACCAAGCCATGACACTACACTTAAAAGAGATTATAGCAGAGCTGGAGAAACATGCGCGTACGGTAAATGCCCTGATTAGGGAAGATCGGAATGCATCCGATCAGGCTGCGCAGAACGAGGTGTGCGTGCTTTACGGGGCGTGGTTACTGGGCGAGGGCCGCAGTAATTTGGAGGATTTAAAACAAGGTTTGGTCCCGTCCTGGATAAGTAACAAACACCTGCGGGCGCTCCACCCTTTTCAGAATGCATTAAGTCCGTGCCAGCTCAGGCTAGCTTCAGAAGCTTACCCAGTCCCCGTGGACTGCGGACGTTCAAACCATACTATTATGGGAATAGTATTACGCATGCCGGTTTTGGGCAACACAGCAAAGCCCGCCCCGGTGTATCGGGTAGAGAACATTGGTGTCATTCAGGGGGGAGCCCACATTCGTTATGCAGCGGTTCCACCTTACGTCATCCGCTGGGAGCAAACGATGACAGGTACAGATCTCTCTGGTTGTCGTGGCAGGGGAGCACACATAATACTGTGCCCCCAGCACTTGAATGCCTTTTTAACACCACAGTGCGGGTTCAGAACGGCTGGCGCCAAGTCCATGAATTGCACCATGGAGGCAATGGCACAAGATCATGTGCCTCCGCAGGTAGCATACATCGGGGGTGGAACATATTGTGTTACCACTGCAGCGCAACACTACCAGCATGGAAACCGTAGCCGGTGTCCGGTGAGTGACAGCAGTTTCTGTTTTAAACCCAGGGCTGAAGTTCAAGTAGCACAACAGCGAATTATCCCAATCCCTGAACCATCCACTGTTCATCTCACAGTAAAAGAGAATTTTACCGACTTGCAGCGATTTGTCGCACATTTCGGGTACCTCATTCCCCCTCTCCCCGAGCATTTAACCAAACTTCTAAAAGCCGTCGCGGTGTCACAAAAGCATTTTTATACCTTAGAGCAGAAAACTGTCGAGATAGGTACAGACATTTTGGACATAGTGGTTCCACCGTGGTGGAATCTGTTCACGAATATTGAAGTGCCCTCATGGGTCAGAATAGCCTCCCACATTTTAGTCGTCTGTCAAGTGTTTATTGTAGTATACCTTTTGTTTATACATTGTAAAAGAGACAAGCGCCTCACCAAGCATGAGAACACGGGAGAGTGGCGAGAACGTTACGTGCGCGTGCACGATGAGAGCGCAGTGTAATGGGAAAACGGCGTCACTCCCGCTCGCCACGTGCGCCGCGGAAGTTTGTACTCAGTGTAAATACGTTGGAAACTCGACATGTTTAAGAGTTGGGATTTGTTTATTTTGGTGATGGTGTTGATTGTTTGGTTTTTTTTGGGTTTTGTTTTTCCTTCCCTTGAATAAAAGATAAATATACAGGTGATGCGTGAGGTATCGGCCTGGTTACGCCGGGAAGGAAAACAAGTGGTGTAAGTTTAAGGGCAAATGATGCCTATGGTGATATAAAGTGTGATTTTCTTGGGAAATAAGGACGACACAGAGACCCTAGTGAAGTTAAAATTTTATGGGATTAATTTACTGGATTCGGAGTGAAGTCGAGATAAGATTGCTCACCACTGAGTTTTTGATACGATAAGCGGAGTTATTCGCATCAACAGGAGGGACTGTAGAATTCGCAATTATCGCGATTTCATTTTATTAAGGAGAAAACACAAGTTTCATTCAAAACAGCTTTTATTTCAGCGGAATGCTGTCAGGTTTAAATTGGACACAAGCAGCCTGTAAAATGGCCGCCGCACCGCGTGACAGAACATTCGAGACTTTTCGGCAGGCAGACAAGATGGCGTTCCAATAAACATTCTTGCAAGATCGATAACGATTCAGCACAGTGAAGACATTACACAGGACATTATGGGTTTACAGTATAAACATCGATACTGGGATCGGTCTCCCAGGTACAAAGGAAAGCCATCAAGGGCCCATCCAAAGGACATTAATATGTAAACTCCCAACGGCTCTACGATGAGAGAGCCGTTAGCAGGTAGTTATACAGGACACTTGGAAGCCCCAAACCCCTCCAGGGGGAACACCGACCGATTTAACAATGGGAGAAGTATTAGCAGGTACTCAAACATTCAGGAGTAGCCCCGAAACCCATTAAAGACAGAGATCACCCATACAGGATTTTTGGGCGCCAAACCTTAAACAAAAGAATGGACATTATAGTTGGGCGGGAAACGGAAGAACTGTGCACTATAATTGCAGGCCCAAACCGTCCATTCTCTCTCTTGATTCTTGCCTCTTGACTCCTGATTCTTGCTCCTGCCTCGTGTTCGTGACTCTTGCCGCTTGCTGCTGTTATCCTCGTGGCTGCTCCTGGGTAAAAGACTGTTGCAAAGACCTATGTTGGTAGCTGGCAGCGGAACCGAAGGCCCGGGATGAGATGAGATGAGATGAGATGAGAGGAGAAGAAAAGAAGACCTTATCCATCGCCACGGTCAGTAAATCCCGACCGCGCCTGTAGGTCGATCAGCCAAGTCTTCTTGACAACGAAGTTTTCTTCTAACAAAACATATTGCATCGACGATAACTGGACTGTGCAAACACATCGTATCAATGATATTGACAACGGTGCTCCACCATACCCTGTATCCAACCAACAGAGGTCTTCACTACAGCGGACGGTCCAGCCGACTGACCGAGCAGCAGAAGCAGTAAACAAGTGGGACCAGGAGATCTCCTGACCAACACGTGGGTGCTGCGGTGAAAAACATCCGATCAGCTATTCGGGATTTCTCCGAGTTATTACGAGTGGTGAGCATGAGTCTCGGGATCCTGCGAAGCTAGTTTTAGGATAGTTATTGATAGGGGAGGGTTTAAATTAAGGATATTTGTAATGTGTGCCCTATTTACGTTGTGCTGGTCGTTCCTCGTTTCCCTAAGAGTGATTATAACTGTTTGTAAGATTGTACTGTCATTAATCTGTGCATATGACATGTATTTCATAATTTTAAGTATCATGCAATAAAGATTTTCCATTTCGTACCGTTCAAACCAAGTCTACATGAGTTTTATCTCCATTGCTGCTCTCGCATCTAAGTCCAGTGTCTAGAACCGTAAGGGAGAGTGATTCGAACCACTCACAGGGGTGTCTAGTGTTCCCAGACTGGCTGGAGACCAGGCCTAGACCCGCACTGACATACAGGCTGCACAGAGCCGCGTGAACCTCACAGGCTACGAGACACGCAGGGTCAGGAGAGTATCCCTTACAACAGAGTCCCGTCAGTTACTGTACAGGAGGGACAGAGTCCCGTCAGTTACTGTACAGGAGGGACAGAGTCCCTTCAGTTACTGTACAGGAGGGACAGAGTCCCATCAGTTACTGTACAGGAGGGACAGAGTCCCTTCAGTTACTGTACAGGAGGGACAGTGTCCCATCAGTTACTGTACAGGAGGGACAGAGTCCCATCCGTTAATGTAGAGGAAAGACAGAATCCTGTGAGTTACTGTACAGGAGGGACAGAGTCACAACAGTTACTGTACAGGAGGGACAGAGTCCCATCAGTTACTGTACAGGAGAGACAGAGTCCCGTCAGTTACTGTACAGGAGGGACAGAGTCCCGTCAGTTACTGTACAGGAGGCACAGAGTCCCTTCAGTTACTGTACAGGAGGGACAGTGTCCCATTAGTTACTGTACAGGAGGGACAGAGTCCCATCCGTTAATGTAGAGGAAAGACAGAATCCTGTGAGTTACTGTACAGGAGGGACAGAGTCCCAACAGTTACTGTACAGGAGGGACAGAGTCCCATCAGTTACTGTACAGGAGAGACAGAGTCCCGTCAGTTACTGTACAGGAGGGACAGAGTCCCGTCAGTTACTGTACAGGAGGGACAGAGTCCCTTCAGTTACTGTACAGGAGGGACAGTGTCCCATTAGTTACTGTACAGGAGGGACAGAGTCCCATCCGTTAATGTAGAGGAAAGACAGAATCCTGTGAGTTACTGTACAGGAGGGAGAGAGTCCCAACAGTTACTGTACAGGAGGGACAGAGTCCCATCAGTTACTGTACAGGAGGGACAGAGTCCCATCCGTTAATGTAGAGGAAAGACAGAATCCTGTGAGTTACTGTACAGTAGGGACAGAATCCTGTGAGTTACTGTACAGGAGGGAGAGTGTCCCAACAGTTACTGTACAGGAGGGGCAGTGTACCGTCAGTTACTGTACAGGTTGGACAGAGTCCCATCAGTAACACTACAGGAGGGAGAGAGTCCCGTCAGTTACTGTACAGGAGGGACAGAGTCCCGTCAGTTATTGTACAGGAGGGACAGTCTCCCGTAAGTTACTGTACAGGAGGGACAGTGTCCCGTAAGTTACTGTACAGGAGGGACAGTGTCCCGTAAGTTACTGTACAGGAGGGACAGTGTCCCGTCAGTTACTGTACAGGAGGGACAGAGTCTCGTCAGTTACTGTAC
Source organism: Squalus acanthias (assembly GCA_030390025.1). Lineage (NCBI taxonomy): Eukaryota > Metazoa > Chordata > Chondrichthyes > Squaliformes > Squalidae > Squalus > Squalus acanthias. The sequence continues at coordinate 712,886 of JASTWF010000146.1, forward strand.
AGGTGGGACAGTCTCCCGTAAGTTACTGTACAGGAGGGACAGTGTCCCATCAGTTACTGTACAGGAGGGACAGAGTCCCGTCAGTTACTGTACAGGAGGGACAGTCTCCCGTAAGTTACTGTACAGGAGGGACAGAGTCCCCTCAGTCACTGTACAGGAGGGCCAGAGTCCCGTCAGTTGCTGTATATTAGGGTCAGAGTAGCATCAGTTAATATACAGGAGAGACAGAATCCTGTGAGTTACTGTACAGGAGGGACAGTGTCCCGTCCATTACAGTACATGATGGACAGAGTCCCATCAGTTACTGTACAGGAGGGACAGATATCCGTCAGTTACTGTACGGGATGGACAGAGTCCCGTCAGTTATTGTACGGGAGGGACAGAGTCCCGTCAGTTACTGTACAGGAGGGACACAGTCCCATCAGCTCCTGTACAGGTGGGACTGAGACCCGTCATTTATTGTACAGGAAGGACAGAGTCCCGTCAATCACTTTACAGGAGGGAGACGTCCCATCAGTTACTGTACAGCAGGATCAGAGTCCCATCAGTTACTGTACAGGAGGGACAGTGTCCCATCAGTTCATGTATAGGCGGGACAGAGTCCCGTCAGTTAATGTACAGGAGCGACAGTGACCCGTCAGTTAATGTACAGGAGGGAGAGGCTCCCTTCAGTTGCTATACAGGAGGGTCACTGTCTCGTCAGTTCCTGTACAGGATGGACAGCTTACGGTCAGTCACTGTGCAGGAGGGACATAGTGCCGTCACTTAATGTAGAGGAGAGACAGTGTCCCTTCAGTTACTGTACAGGAGGGAGAGAGTCCCGTCAGTTACTGTACAGGAAGGACAAAGTCCCGTCAGTTGTGGTACAGGAGGGAGAGAGTCCTGTCAGTTACTGTACAGTAGGGACAGAGTCCCGTCAGTTACTGTACAGGAAGGACAAAGTCCCGTCAGTTGTGGTACAGGAGGGAGAGAGTCCTGTCAGTTACTGTACAGTAGGGACAGAGACCCGTCAGTTACTGTACAGTAGGGACAGAGTCCCGTCAGTTAATGTACAGGAGGGAGAGAGTCCCGTCAGTTACTGTACAGTCGGGACAGAGTCCCATCAGTTACTGTTCAGGACGGACAGAGTCCCGTCAGTTACTGTTCAGGAGGGACAGAGTCCCATCAGTTAATGTACAGGAGGGACAGAGTCCCATCAGTTGCTGTACAGTCGGGACAGAGTCCCATCAGTTACTGTTCAGGAGGGACAGAGTCCCGTCAGTTACTGTACGGGAGGGACAGAGTCCCGTCCGTTAATGTACAGGATGGACAGAGTCCCATCAGTTAATGTACAGGAGGGACAGAGTCCCGTCAGATCCTGTACAGGAGGGACAGTGTCCTGTCAGTTGCTGTACAGGAGTGACAGAGACCCGTCAGTTAATGTACAGGAGTGACAGAGACCCGTCAGTTAATGTACAGGAGTGACATAGACCCGTCAGTTACTGTACAGGAGGGAGAGAGTCCCGCCAGTTACTGTACAGGAGGGAAAGCGTCCCATCAGTTACTGTACAGGAGGGAGAGAGTCCCATCAGCACCTGTACAGGTGGCACAGAGACCCGTCAGTTACTGTACAGGAGGGACAGAGTCCCATCAGTTACTGTACAGGAGGGAGAGAGTCCCATCAGCACCTGTACAGGTGGCACAGAGACCCGTCAGTTACTGTACAGGAGGGAGAGAGTCCCGTCAGTGACTGTACAGGAGGGACAGAGACCCTGCAGTTACTGTACAGGAGGGAGAGAGTCCCGTCAGTTACTGTACAGGAGGGACAGAGTCCCGTCAGTTACTGTACAGGAGGGAGAGAGTCCCGTCAGTGACTGTACAGGAAGGACAGAGACCCTTCAGTTACTGTACAGGAGGGACAGAGTCCCATCAGTTACTGTACAGGAGGGACAGAGTCCCGTCAGTTACTGTACAGGAGGGACAGAGTCCCGTCAGTTACTGTACAGGAGGGACAGAGTCCCTTCAGTTACTGTACAGGAGGGACAGAGTCCCATCAGTTACTGTACAGGAGGGACAGAGTCCCTTCAGTTACTGTACAGGAGGGACAGTGTCCCATCAGTTACTGTACAGGAGGGACAGAGTCCCATCCGTTAATGTAGAGGAAAGACAGAATCCTGTGAGTTACTGTACAGGAGGGACAGAGTCACAACAGTTACTGTACAGGAGGGACAGAGTCCCATCAGTTACTGTACAGGAGAGACAGAGTCCCGTCAGTTACTGTACAGGAGGGACAGAGTCCCGTCAGTTACTGTACAGGAGGGACAGAGTCCCTTCAGTTACTGTACAGGAGGGACAGTGTCCCATTAGTTACTGTACAGGAGGGACAGAGTCCCATCCGTTAATGTAGAGGAAAGACAGAATCCTGTGAGTTACTGTACAGGAGGGACAGAGTCCCAACAGTTACTGTACAGGAGGGACAGAGTCCCATCAGTTACTGTACAGGAGAGACAGAGTCCCGTCAGTTACTGTACAGGAGGGACAGAGTCCCGTCAGTTACTGTACAGGAGGGACAGAGTCCCTTCAGTTACTGTACAGGAGGGACAGTGTCCCATTAGTTACTGTACAGGAGGGACAGAGTCCCATCCGTTAATGTAGAGGAAAGACAGAATCCTGTGAGTTACTGTACAGGAGGGAGAGAGTCCCAACAGTTACTGTACAGGAGGGACAGAGTCCCATCAGTTACTGTACAGGAGGGACAGAGTCCCATCCGTTAATGTAGAGGAAAGACAGAATCCTGTGAGTTACTGTACAGTAGGGACAGAATCCGGTGAGTTACTGTACAGGAGGGAGAGAGTCCCAACAGTTACTGTACAGGAGGGGCAGTGTACCGTCAGTTACTGTACAGGTTGGACAGAGTCCCATCAGTAACACTACAGGAGGGAGAGAGTCCCGTCAGTTACTGTACAGGAGGGACAGAGTCCCGTCAGTTATTGTACAGGAGGGACAGTCTCCCGTAAGTTACTGTACAGGAGGGACAGTGTCCCGTAAGTTACTGTACAGGAGGGACAGTGTCCCGTAAGTTACTGTACAGGAGGGACAGTGTCCCGTCAGTTACTGTACAGGAGGGACAGAGTCTCGTCAGTTACTGTACAGGTGGGACAGTCTCCCGTAAGTTACTGTACAGGAGGGACAGTGTCCCATCAGTTACTGTACAGGAGGGACAGAGTCCCGTCAGTTACTGTACAGGAGGGACAGTCTCCCGTAAGTTACTGTACAGGAGGGACAGAGTCCCCTCAGTCACTGTACAGGAGGGCCAGAGTCCCGTCAGTTGCTGTATATTAGGGTCAGAGTAGCATCAGTTAATGTACAGGAGAGACAGAATCCTGTGAGTTACTGTACAGGAGGGACAGTGTCCCGTCCATTACAGTACATGATGGACAGAGTCCCATCAGTTACTGTACAGGAGGGACAGATATCCGTCAGTTACTGTACGGGATGGACAGAGTCCCGTCAGTTATTGTACGGGAGGGACAGAGTCCCGTCAGTTACTGTACAGGAGGGACACAGTCCCATCAGCTCCTGTACAGGTGGGACTGAGACCCGTCATTTATTGTACAGGAAGGACAGAGTCCCGTCAATCACTTTACAGGAGGGAGACGTCCCATCAGTTACTGTACAGCAGGATCAGAGTCCCATCAGTTACTGTACAGGAGGGACAGTGTCCCATCAGTTCATGTATAGGCGGGACAGAGTCCCGTCAGTAGCTCTGCAGGAGGGACAGAGTCCCGTCATTTACTGTACAGGAGGGACAGAGTACCGTCAATCACTGTACAGGAGGGAGAGAGTCATGTCAGTTGCTGTACAGGAGGGACAGAGTCCTGTCAGTCACTGTACAGCAGGGAGAGAGTCCCAACAGTTACTGTTCAGGAGGGACAGAGTCCCATCAGTTCCTGTACAGGAGGGAGAGAGTCCCAACAGTTACTGTTCAGGAGGGACAGAGTCCCATCAGTTACTGTACAGGAGGGACAGTGTCCCGTCAGTTAATGTACAGGAGCGACAGTGACCCGTCAGTTAATGTACAGGTGGGGGAGAGTACCATCAGTTACTGTACAGGAGGGAGAGGCTCCCTTCATGTGCTATACAGGAGGGTCACTGTCTCGTCAGTTCCTGTACAGGATGGACAGCTTACGGTCAGTCACTGTGCAGGAGGGACATAGTGCCGTCACTTAATGTAGAGGAGAGACAGTGTCCCTTCAGTTACTGTACAGGAGGGAGAGAGTCCCGTCAGTTACTGTACAGGAAGGACAAAGTCCCGTCAGTTGTGGTACAGGAGGGAGAGAGTCCTGTCAGTTACTGTACAGTAGGGACAGAGTCCCGTCAGTTAATGTACAGGAGGGAGAGAGTCCCGTCAGTTACTGTACAGTCGGGACAGAGTCCCATCAGTTACTGTTCAGGACGGACAGAGTCCCGTCAGTTACTGTTCAGGAGGGACAGAGTCCCGTCAGTTAATGTACAGGAGGGACAGAGTCCCATCAGTTACTGTTCAGGAGGGACAGAGTCCCGTCAGTTACTGCACAGGAGGGAGAGAGTCCCGTCAGTTACTGTACAGGAGGGACAGTGTCCCGTCAGCTATTGTACAGGAGGGACAGTGTCCCGTCAGTTACTGTACAGGAGGGACAGAGTCCCCTCAGTTAATGTACAGGAGGGAGAGAGACCCGTCAGTTACTGTACAGGAGGGACAGATTACCGTCAGTTAATGTACAGGAGGGACAGTGTCATGTTTGTTACTGTACGGGAGTGACAGATTCCCGTCAGTTACTGTACGGGAGGGACAGAGTCCCTTCAGTCACTGTACAGGATTGACAGAGTCCATTCAGTTACTGTACAGGAGAGACAGAGACCCATCAGTTAATGTACAGGACGGACAGAGTCCCATCAGTTACTGTACAGGAGGGACAGAGTCCCATCAATTACTGTACAGGAGGGACAGTGTCCCGCCAGTTGCTGTACAGGAGTGACAGAGACCCATCAGTTAATGTACAGGACTGACATAGACCCGTCAGTTACTGTACAGGAGGGACAGTGTCCCATCAGTTACTGTACAGGAAGGACAGAGTCCCGTCAGTTACTTTACAGGAGGGACAGAGTCCCGTCAGTTACTGTACAGGAGGGTCAGTCTCCCGTAAGTTACTGTACAGGAGGGACAGAGTCCCATCAGTTACTCTACAAGAGGGAGAGAGTCCCATCAGTTACTGTACAGGAGGGACAGAGTCCCATCAGTTACTGTACAGGAGGGACAGTGTCCCGTCAGTTAATGTACAGGAGCGACAGTGACCCGTCAGTTAATGTACAGGTGGGGGAGAGTACCATCAGTTACTGTACAGGAGGGAGAGACTCCCTTCAGTTGCTATACAGGAGGGTCACTGTCTCGTCAGTTCCTGTACAGGATGGACAGCTTACGGTCAGTCACTGTGCAGGAGGGACATAGTGCCATCACTTAATGTGGAGGAGAGACAGTGTCCCTTCAGTTACTGTACAGGAGGGAGAGAGTCCCGTCAGTTACTGTACAGGAAGGACAAAGTCCCGTCAGTTGTGGTACAGGAGGGAGAGAGTCCTGTCAGTTACTGGACAGTAGGGACAGAGTCCCGTCAGTTAATGTATAGGAGGGAGAGAGTCCCGTCAGTTACTGTACAGTCGGGACAGAGTCCCATCAGTTACTGTTCAGGACGGACAGAGTCCCGTCAGTTACTGTTCAGGAGGGACAGAGTCCCGTCAGTTAATGTACAGGAGGGACAGAGTCCCATCAGTTACTGTACAGTCGGGACAGAGTCCCATCAGTTACTGTTCAGGAGGGACAGAGTCCCGTCAGTTACTGCACAGGAGGGAGAGAGTCCCGTCAGTTACTGTACAGGAGGGACAGTGTCCCGTCAGCTATTGTACAGGAGGGACAGTGTCCCGTCAGTTACTGTACAGGAGGGACAGAGTCCCCTCAGTTAATGTACAGGAGGGAGAGAGACCCGTCAGTTACTGTACAGGAGGGACAGATTACCGTCAGTTAATGTACAGGAGGGACAGTGTCATATTTGTTACTGTACGGGAGTGACAGATTCCCGTCAGTTACTGTACGGGAGGGACAGAGTCCCTTCAGTCACTGTACAGGATTGACAGAGTCCATTCAGTTACTGTACAGGAGAGACAGAGACCCATCAGTTAATGTACAGGAGGGACAGAGTCCCATCAATTACTGTACAGGAGGGACAGTGTCCCGCCAGTTGCTGTACAGGAGTGACAGAGACCCATCAGTTAATGTACAGGAGTGACATAGACCCGTCAGTTACTGTACAGGAGGGACAGAGTCCCATCAGTTACTCTACAGGAGGGAGAGAGTCCCATCAGTTACTGTGCAGGAGGGACAGTGTCCCATCAGTTACTGTACAGGAAGGACAGAGTCCCGTCAGTTACTTTACAGGAGGGACAGAATCCCGTCAGTTACTGTACAGGAGGGTCAGTCTCCCGTAAGTTACTGTACAGGAGGGACAGAGTCCCATCAGTTACTCTACAGGAGGGAGAGAGTCCCATCAGTTACTGTACAGGAGGGACAGAGTCCCGTCAGTTACTGTACAGGAGGGACAGAGTCCCGTCAGTTGCTGTACATTAGGGTCAGAGTCCCGTCTGTTAATGTACAGGAGAGACAGAATCCTGTGAGTTACTGTACAGGAGGGACAGAGTCCCGTCAGTTACTGTACGGGAGGGACAGAGTCCCTTCGGTCACTGTACAGGATTGACAGAGTCCATTCAGTTACTGTACAGGATTGACAGAGTCCCATCCGTTAATGTACAGGAGGGACAGTGTCCCATCCGTTACAGTACAGGACAGACAGAGTCCCATCAGTTAATGTACAGGAGGGACAGAGTCCCGTCAGTTACTGTACAGGAGGGACACAGTCCCATCAGCTCCTGTACAGGTGGGACTGAGACCCGTCATTTATTGTACAGGAAGGACAGAGTCCCGTCAATCACTTTACAGGTGGAAGACGTCCCATCAGTTACTGTACAGCAGGGACAGTGTCCCGTCAGTTCATGTATAGGCGAGACAGAGTCCCGTCAGTAGCTCTGCAGGAGGGACAGAGTCCCGTCATGTACCGTACAGGAGGGACAGATTACCGTCAATCACTGTACAGAAGGGAGAGAGTCACGTCAGTTGCTGTACAAGAGGGACAGTGTCCTGTCAGTCACTGTACAGGAGGGAGAGAGTCCCAACAGTTACTGTTCAGGAGGGACAGAGTCCCATCAGTTCCTGTACAGGAGGTACAGAGTCCTGTCAGTTACTGCACAGAAGGGAGAGAGTCCCGTCAGTTACTGTACAGGAGGGACAGAGTCCCATCAGTTACTGTACAGGAGGGAGAGAGACCCGTCAGTTACTGTACAGGAGGGAGAAAAATCCATCAGTTACTGTACAGGAGGGAGAGAGTCCCGTCAGCTAATGTACAGGAGGGACAGAGTCCCCTCAGTTACTCTACAGCAGGGAGAGAGACCCGTCAGTTACTGTACAGGAGGGACAGATTACCGTCAGTTAATGTACGGGAGGGACAGAGTCCATTCAGTTACTGCACAGGATTGACAGAGTCCCGTCTGTTAATGTACAGGATGGACAGACTCCCATCAGTTACTGCACAGGAGGGAGAGAGTCCCATCAGCACCTGTACAGGTGGGACAGAGTCCCGTCAGTTACTGTACAGGAGGGACAGAGTCCCGTCAGTTACTGTACAGGAGGGACAGAGTCCCATCAGCACCTGTACAGGTGGGACAGAGACCCGTCAGTTACTGTACAGGAGGGACAGAGTCCCATCAGCACCTGTACAGGTGGGACAGTGTCCCGTCAGTTACTGTACAGGAGGGACAGTGTCCCGTAAGTTACTGTACAGGAGGGACAGTGTCAAGTCAGTTGCTGTACAGGTGGGACAGTGTCCCGTCAGTTACTGTACAGGAGGGACAGTGTCCCGTAAGTTACTGTACAGGAGGGACAGTGTCAAGTCAGTTACTGTACAGGAGGGACAGAGTCCCTGCAGTCACTGTACAGGATTGACAGAGTCCATTCAGTTACTGTACAGAATTGTCAGAGTCCCATCCGTTAATGTACAGGAGGGACAGTGTCTCATCCGTTACAGTACAGGACAGACAGAGTCCCATCAGTTACCATACAGGAGGGAGTGAGACCCGTGAGTTACTGTACAGGTGGGACAGAGACCCGTCAGTTACTGTACAGGAGGGACAGAGTCCCATCAGCACCTGTACAGGTGGGACAGTGTCCCGTCAGTTACTGTACAGGAGGGACAGTGTCCCGTAAGTTACTGTACAGGAGGGACAGTGTCAAGTCAGTTGCTGTACAGGTGGGACAGTGTCCCGTCAGTTACTGTACAGGAGGGACAGTGTCCCGTAAGTTACTGTACAGGAGGGACAGTGTCCATTCAGTTACTGTACAGAATTGTCAGAGTCCCATCCGTTAATGTACAGGAGGGACAGTGTCTCATCCGTTACAGTACAGGACAGGCAGAGTCCCATCAGTTACCGTACAGGAGGGAGTGAGACCCGTGAGTTACTGTACAGCAGGGAGAGAGTCCCGTCAGCTAATGTACAGGAGGGACAGAGTCCCCTCAGTTACTGTACAGGAGGGACAGAGTCCCCTCAGTTACTGTACAGCAGGGAGAGAGACCCGTCATTACTGTACAGGAGGGACAGTGTCACGTCAGTTACTGTACGGGAGTGACAGATTCCCGTCAGTTACTGTACGGGAGGGACAGAGTCCCGTCCGTTAATGTACAGGATGGACAGAGTCCCGTCAGTTAATGTACAGGAGGGACAGAGTCCCGTCAGATCCTGTACAGGAGGGACAGTGTCCTGTCAGTTGCTGTACAGGAGTGACAGAGACCCGTCAGTTAATGTACAGGAGTGACAGAGACCTGTCAGTTAATGTACAGGAGTGACATAGACCCGTCAGTTACTGTACAGGAGGGAGAGAGTCCCGCCATTTACTGTACAGGAGGGAAAGCGTCCCATCAGTTACTGTACAGGAGGGAGAGAGTCCCATCAGCACCTGTACAGGTGGCACAGAGACCCGTCAGTTACTGTACAGGAGGGACAGAGTCCCATCAGTTACTGTACAGGAGGGAGAGAGTCCCATCAGCACCTGTACAGGTGGCACAGAGACCCGTCAGTTACTGTACAGGAGGGAGAGAGTCCCGTCAGTGACTGTACAGGAGGGACAGAGACCCTGCAGTTACTGTACAGGAGGGAGAGAGTCCCGTCAGTTACTGTACAGGAGGGACAGAGTCCCGTCAGTTACTGTACAGGAGGGAGAGAGTCCCGTCAGTTACTGTACAGGAGGGACAGAGACCCTTCAGTTACTGTACAGGAGGGACAGAGTCCCATCAGTTACTGTACAGGAGGGACAGAGACCCTTCAGTTACTGTACAGGAGGGACAGAGTCCCATCAGTTACTGTACAGGAGGGACAGAGTCCCGTCAGTTACTGTACAGGAGGGACAGAGTCCCGTCAGTTACTGTACAAGAGGGACAGAGTCCCTTCAGTTACTGTACAGGAGGGACAGAGTCCCATCAGTTACTGTACAGGAGGGACAGAGTCCCTTCAGTTACTGCACAGGAGGGACAGTGTCCCATCAGTTACTGTACAGGAGGGACAGAGTCCCATCCGTTAATGTAGAGGAAAGACAGAATCCTGTGAGTTACTGTACAGGAGGGACAGAGTCCCAACAGTTACTGTACAGGAGGGACAGAGTCCCATCAGTTACTGTACAGGAGAGACAGAGTCCCGTCAGTTACTGTACAGGAGGGACAGAGTCCCAACAGTTACTGTACAGGAGGGACAGAGTCCCATCAGTTACTGTACAGGAGGGACAGAGTCCCTTCAGTTACTGTACAGGAGGGACAGTGTCCCATTAGTTACTGTACAGGAGGGACAGTGTCCCATTAGTTACTGTACAGGAGGGACAGAGTCCCATCCGTTAATGTAGAGGAGGGACAGAATCCTGTGAGTTACTGTACAGGAGGGAGAGAGTCCCAACAGTTACTGTACAGGAGGGACAGAGTCCCATCAGTTACTGTACAGGAGGGACAGAGTCCCATCCGTTAATGTAGAGGAAAGACAGAATCCTGTGAGTTACTGTACAGGAGGGACAGAATCCTGTGAGTTACTGTACAGGAGGGAGAGAGTCCCAACAGTTACTGTACAGGAGGGGCAGTGTACCGTCAGTTACTGTACAGGAGGGACAGAGTCCCGTCAGTTATTGTACAGGAGGGACAGTCTCCCGTAAGTTACTGTACAGGAGGGACAGTGTCCCGTAAGTTACTGTACAGGAGGGACAGTGTCAAGTCAGTTGCTGTACAGGTGGGACAGTGTCCCGTCAGTTACTGTACAGGAGGGACAGTGTCCCGTAAGTTACTGTACAGGAGGGACAGTGTCCATTCAGTTACTGTACAGAATTGTCAGAGTCCCATCCGTTAATGTACAGGAGGGACAGTGTCTCATCCGTTACAGTACAGGACAGGCAGAGTCCCATCAGTTACCGTACAGGAGGGAGTGAGACCCGTGAGTTACTGTACAGCAGGGAGAGAGTCCCGTCAGCTAATGTACAGGAGGGACAGAGTCCCCTCAGTTACTGTACAGGAGGGACAGAGTCCCCTCAGTTACTGTACAGCAGGGAGAGAGACCCGTCATTACTGTACAGGAGGGACAGTGTCACGTCAGTTACTGTACGGGAGTGACAGATTCCCGTCAGTTACTGTACGGGAGGGACAGAGTCCCGTCCGTTAATGTACAGGATGGACAGAGTCCCGTCAGTTAATGTACAGGAGGGACAGAGTCCCGTCAGATCCTGTACAGGAGGGACAGTGTCCTGTCAGTTGCTGTACAGGAGTGACAGAGACCCGTCAGTTAATGTACAGGAGTGACAGAGACCTGTCAGTTAATGTACAGGAGTGACATAGACCCGTCAGTTACTGTACAGGAGGGAGAGAGTCCCGCCATTTACTGTACAGGAGGGAAAGCGTCCCATCAGTTACTGTACAGGAGGGAGAGAGTCCCATCAGCACCTGTACAGGTGGCACAGAGACCCGTCAGTTACTGTACAGGAGGGACAGAGTCCCATCAGTTACTGTACAGGAGGGAGAGAGTCCCATCAGCACCTGTACAGGTGGCACAGAGACCCGTCAGTTACTGTACAGGAGGGAGAGAGTCCCGTCAGTGACTGTAAAGGAGGGACAGAGACCCTGCAGTTACTGTACAGGAGGGAGAGAGTCCCGTCAGTTACTGTACAGGAGGGACAGAGTCCCGTCAGTTACTGTACAGGAGGGAGAGAGTCCCGTCAGTTACTGTACAGGAGGGACAGAGACCCTTCAGTTACTGTACAGGAGGGACAGAGTCCCATCAGTTACTGTACAGGAGGGACAGAGACCCTTCAGTTACTGTACAGGAGGGACAGAGTCCCATCAGTTACTGTACAGGAGGGACAGAGTCCCGTCAGTTACTGTACAGGAGGGACAGAGTCCCGTCAGTTACTGTACAAGAGGGACAGAGTCCCTTCAGTTACTGTACAGGAGGGACAGAGTCCCATCAGTTACTGTACAGGAGGGACAGAGTCCCTTCAGTTACTGCACAGGAGGGACAGTGTCCCATCAGTTACTGTACAGGAGGGACAGAGTCCCATCCGTTAATGTAGAGGAAAGACAGAATCCTGTGAGTTACTGTACAGGAGGGACAGAGTCCCAACAGTTACTGTACAGGAGGGACAGAGTCCCATCAGTTACTGTACAGGAGAGACAGAGTCCCGTCAGTTACTGTACAGGAGGGACAGAGTCCCAACAGTTACTGTACAGGAGGGACAGAGTCCCATCAGTTACTGTACAGGAGGGACAGAGTCCCTTCAGTTACTGTACAGGAGGGACAGTGTCCCATTAGTTACTGTACAGGAGGGACAGTGTCCCATTAGTTACTGTACAGGAGGGACAGAGTCCCATCCGTTAATGTAGAGGAGGGACAGAATCCTGTGAGTTACTGTACAGGAGGGAGAGAGTCCCAACAGTTACTGTACAGGAGGGACAGAGTCCCATCAGTTACTGTACAGGAGGGACAGAGTCCCATCCGTTAATGTAGAGGAAAGACAGAATCCTGTGAGTTACTGTACAGGAGGGACAGAATCCTGTGAGTTACTGTACAGGAGGGAGAGAGTCCCAACAGTTACTGTACAGGAGGGGCAGTGTACCGTCAGTTACTGTACAGGAGGGACAGAGTCCCGTCAGTTATTGTACAGGAGGGACAGTCTCCCGTAAGTTACTGTACAGGAGGGACAGTGTCCCGTAAGTTACTGTACAGGAGAGACAGTCTCCCGTAAGTTACTGTACAGGAGGGACAGTGTCCCGTCAGTTGCTGTATATTAGGGTCAGAGTAGCATCAGTTAATGTACAGGAGAGACAGAATCCTGTGAGTTACTGTACAGGAGGGACAGTGTCCCGTCAGTTACTGTACAGGAGGGACAGAGTCCCGTCAGTTACTGTACAGGTGGGACAGTCTCCCGTAAGTTACTGTACAGGAGGGACAATGTCCCATCAGTTACTGTACAGGAGGGACAGAGTCCCGTCAGTTATTGTACAGGAGGGACAGTCTCCCGTAAGTTACTGTACAGGAGGGACAGAGTCCCATCAGTTACTGTACAGGAGGGACAGTGTCCCATCAGTTACTGTACAGGAGGGACAGAGTCCCGTCAGTTACTGTACAGGAGGGACAGTCTCCCGTAAGTTACTGTACAGGAGGGACAGAGTCCCCTCAGTCACTGTACAGGAGGGCCCGAGTCCCGTCAGTTGCTGTATATTAGGGTCAGAGTAGCATCAGTTAATGTACAGGAGAGACAGAATCCTGTGAGTTACTGTACAGGAGGGACAGTGTCCCGTCCATTACAGTACATGATGGACAGAGTCCCATCAGTTACTGTACAGGAGGGACAGATATCCGTCAGTTACTGTACGGGATGGACAGAGTCCCGTCAGTTATTGTACGGGAGGGACAGAGTCCCGTTCAGTTACTGTACAGGAGGGACACAGTCCCATCAGCTCCTGTACAGGTGGGACTGAGACCCGTCATTTATTGTACAGGAAGGACAGAGTCCCGTCAATCACTTTACAGGAGGGAGACGACACATCAGTTACTGTACAGCAGGATCAGAGTCCCATCAGTTACTGTACAGGAGGGACAGTGTCCCATCAGTTCATGTATAGGCGGGACAGAGTCCCGTCAGTAGCTCTGCAGGAGGGACAGAGTCCCGTCATTTACTGTACAGGAGGGACAGAGTACCGTCAATCACTGTACAGGAGGGAGAGAGTCATGTCAGTTGCTGTACAGGAGGGACAGAGTCCTGTCAGTCACTGTACAGGAGGGAGAGAGTCCCAACAGTTACTGTTCAGGAGGGACAGAGTCCCATCAGTTCCTGTACAGGATGGAGAAAGTTCCAACAGTTACTGTTCAGGAGGGACAGAGTCCCATCAGTTACTGTACAGGAGGGACAGTGTCCCGTCAGTTAATGTACAGGAGCGACAGTGACCCGTCAGTTAATGTACAGGTGGGGGAGAGTTCTATCAGTTACTGTACAGGAGGGAGAGGCTCCCTTCAGTTGCTATACAGGAGGGTCACTGTCTCGTCAGTTCCTGTACAGGATGGACAGCTTACGGTCAGTCACTGTGCAGGAGGGACATAGTGCCGTCACTTAATGTAGAGGAGAGACAGTGTCCCTTCAGTTACTGTACAGGAGGGAGAGAGTCCCGTCAGTTACTGTACAGGAAGGACAAAGTCCCGTCAGTTGTGGTACAGGAGGGAGAGAGTCCTGTCAGTTACTGTACAGTAGGGACAGAGTCCCGTCAGTTGATGTACAGCAGGGAGAGAGTCCCGTCAGTTACTGTACAGTCGGGACAGAGTCCCATCAGTTACTGTTCAGGACGGACAGAGTCCCGTCAGTTACTGTTCAGGAGGGACAGAATCCCGTCAGTTAATGTACAGGAGGGACAGAGTCCCATCAGTTACTGTACAGTCGGGACAGAGTCCCATCAGTTACTGTTCAGGAGGGACAGAGTCCCGTCAGTTACTGCACAGGAGGGAGAGAGTCCCGTCAGTTACTGTACAGGAGGGACAGTGTCCCGTCAGCTATTGTACAGGAGGGACAGTGTCCCGTCAGTTACTGTACAGGAGGGACAGAGTCCCCTCAGTTAATGTACAGGAGGGAGAGAGACCCGTCAGTTACTGTACAGGAGGGACAGATTACCGTCAGTTAATGTACAGGAGGGACAGTGTCATGTTTGTTACTGTACGGGAGTGACAGATTCCCGTCAGTTACTGTACGGGAGGGACAGAGTCCCTTCAGTCACTGTACAGGATTGACAGAGTCCATTCAGTTACTGTTCAGGACGGACAGAGTCCCGTCAGTTACTGTTCAGGAGGGACAGAGTCCCGTCAGTTAATGTACAGGAGGGACAGAGTCCCATCAGTTACTGTACAGTCGGGACAGAGTCCCATCAGTTACTGTTCAGGAGGGACAGAGTCCCGTCAGTTACTGCACAGGAGGGAGAGAGTCCCGTCAGTTACTGTACAGGAGGGACAGTGTCCCGTCAGCTATTGTACAGGAGGGACAGTGTCCCGTCAGTTACTGTACAGGAGGGACAGAGTCCCCTCAGTTAATGTACAGGAGGGAGAGAGACCCGTCAGTTACTGTACAGGAGGGACAGATTACCGTCAGTTAATGTACAGGAGGGACAGTGTCATGTTTGTTACTGTACGGGAGTGACAGATTCCCGTCAGTTACTGTACGGGAGGGACAGAGTCCCTTCAGTCACTGTACAGGATTGACAGAGTCCATTCAGTTACTGTACAGGAGAGACAGAGACCCATCAGTTAATGTACAGGACGGACAGAGTACCATCAGTTACTGTACAGGAGGGACAGAGTCCCATCAATTACTGTACAGGAGGGACAGTGTCCCGCCAGTTGCTGTACAGGAGTGACAGAGACCCATCAGTTAATGTACAGGAGTGACATAGACCCGTCAGTTACTGTACAGGAGGGACAGAGTCCCATCAGTTACTCTACAGGAGGGAGAGAGTCCCATCAGTTACTGTACATGAGGGACAGTGTCCCATCAGTTACTGTACAGGAAGGACAGAGTCCCGTCAGTTACTGTACAGGAAGGACAGAGTCCCGTCAGTTACTGTACAGGAGGGTCAGTCTCCCGTAAGTTACTGTACAGGAAGGACAGAGTCCCATCAGTTACTCTACAGGAGGCAGAGAGTCCCATCAGTTACTGTACAGGAGGGACAGAGTCCCGTCAGTTACTGTACAGGAGGGACAGAGTCCCGTCAGTTGCTGTACATTAGGGTCAGAGTCCCGTCTGTTAATGTACAGGAGAGACAGAATCCTGTGAGTTACTGTACAGGAGGGACAGAGTCCCTTCAGTTACTGTACGGGAGGGACAGAGTCCCTTCGGTCACTGTACAGGATTGACAGAGTCCATTCAGTTACTGTACAGGATTGACAGAGTCCCATCCGTTAATGTACAGGAGGGACAGTGTCCCATCCGTTACAGTACAGGACAGACAGAGTCCCATCAGTTAATGTACAGGAGGGACAGAGTCCCGTCAGTTACTGTACAGGAGGGACACAGTCCCATCAGCTCCTGTACAGGTGGGACTGAGACCCGTCATTTATTGTACAGGAAGGACAGAGTCCCGTCAATCACTTTACAGGAGGGAGACGTCCCATCAGTTACTGTACAGCAGGGACAGTGTCCCATCAGTTCATGTATCGGCGAGACAGAGTCCCGTCAGTAGCTCTGCAGGAGGGACAGAGTCCCGTCATTTACCGTACAGGAGGGACAGAGTACCGTCAATCACTGTACAGGAGGGAGAGAGTCACGTCAGTTGCTGTACAAGAGGGACAGTGTCCCGTCAGTCACTGTACAGGAGGGAGAGAGTCCCAACAGTTACTGTTCAGGAGGGACAGAGTCCCATCAGTTCCTGTACAGGAGGGACAGAGTCCTGTCAGTTACTGCACAGAAGGGAGAGAGTCCCGTCAGTTACTGTACAGGAGGGACAGAGTCCCATCAGTTACTGTACAGGAGGGAGAGAGACCCGTCAGTTACTGTACAGGAGGGAGAAAAATCCATCAGTTACTGTACAGGAGGGAGAGAGTCCCGTCAGCTAATGTACAGGAGGGACAGAGTCCCCTCAGTTACTCTACAGCAGGGAGAGAGACCCGTCAGTTACTGTACAGGAGGGACAGATTACCGTCAGTTAATGTACGGGAGGGACAGAGTCCATTCAGTTACTGCACAGGATTGACAGAGTCCCGTCCGTTAATGTACAGGATGGACAGACTCCCATCAGTTACTGTACAGGAGGGAGAGAGTCCCATCAACACCTGTACAGGTGGGACAGAGTCCCGTCAGTTACTGTACAGGAGGGACAGAGTCCCGTCAGTTACTGTACAGGAGGGACAGAGTCCCATCAGCACCTGTACAGGTGGGACAGAGACCCGTCAGTTACTGTACAGGAGGGACAGAGTCCCATCAGCACCTGTACAGGTGGGACAGTGTCCCGTCAGTTACTGTACAGGAGGGACAGTGTCCCGTAAGTTACTGTACAGGAGGGACAGTGTCAAGTCAGTTGCTGTACAGGTGGGACAGTGTCCCGTCAGTTACTGTACAGGAGGGACAGTGTCCCGTAGGTTACTGTACAGGAGGGACAGTGTCCCGTCAGTTACTGTACAGGAGGGACAGAGTCCCTTCAGTCACTGTACAGGATTGACAGAGTCCATTCAGTTACTGTACAGAATTGTCAGAGTCCCATCCGTTAATGTACAGGAGGGACAGTGTCTCATCCGTTACAGTACAGGACAGACAGAGTCCCATCAGTTACCGTACAGGAGGGAGTGAGACCCGTGAGTTACTGTACAGGAGGGAGAGAGTCCCGTCAGCTAATGTACAGGAGGGACAGAGTCCCCTCAGTTACTGTACAGGAGGGACAGAGTCCCCTCAGTTACTGTACAGCAGGGAGAGAGACCCGTCATTACTGTACAGGAGGGACAGTGTCACGTCAGTTACTGTACGGGAGTGACAGATTCCCGTCAGTTACTGTACGGGAGGGACAGAGTCCCGTCCGTTAATGTACAGGATGGACAGAGTCCCATCAGTTAATGTACAGGAGGGACAGAGTCCCGTCAGATCCTGTACAGGAGGGAAAGTGTCCCGTCAGTTGCTGTACAGGAGTGACAGAGACCCGTCAGTTAATGTACAGGAGTGACAGAGACCCGTCAGTTAATGTACAGGAGTGACATAGACCCGTCAGTTACTGTACAGGAGGGAGAGAGTCCCGTCAGTTACTGTACAGGAGGGAAAGCGTCCCATCAGTTACTGTACAGGAGGGAGAGAGTCCCAACAGTTACTGTTCAGGAGGGACAGAGTCCCATCAGTTCCTGTACAGGAGGGACAGAGTCCTGTCAGTTACTGCACAGAAGGGAGAGAGTCCCGTCAGTTACTGTACAGGAGGGACAGAGTCCCATCAGTTACTGTACAGGAGGGAGAGAGACCCGTCAGTTACTGTACAGGAGGGAGAAAAATCCATCAGTTACTGTACAGGAGGGAGAGAGTCCCGTCAGCTAATGTACAGGAGGGACAGAGTCCCCTCAGTTACTCTACAGCAGGGAGAGAGACCCGTCAGTTACTGTACAGGAGGGACAGATTACCGTCAGTTAATGTACGGGAGGGACAGAGTCCATTCAGTTACTGCACAGGATTGACAGAGTCCCGTCCGTTAATGTACAGGATGGACAGACTCCCATCAGTTACTGTACAGGAGGGAGAGAGTCCCATCAGCACCTGTACAGGTGGGACAGAGTCCCGTCAGTTACTGTACAGGAGGGACAGAGTCCCGTCAGTTACTGTACAGGAGGGACAGAGTCCCATCAGCACCTGTACAGGTGGGACAGAGACCCGTCAGTTACTGTACAGGAGGGACAGAGTCCCATCAGCACCTGTACAGGTGGGACAGTGTCCCGTCAGTTACTGTACAGGAGGGACAGTGTCCCGTAAGTTACTGTACAGGAGGGACAGTGTCAAGTCAGTTGCTGTACAGGTGGGACAGTGTCCCGTCAGTTACTGTACAGGAGGGACAGTGTCCCGTAAGTTACTGTACAGGAGGGACAGTGTCAAGTCAGTTACTGTACAGGAGGGACAGAGTCCCTTCAGTCACTGTACAGGATTGACAGGGTCCATTCAGTTACTGTACAGAATTGTCAGAGTCCCATCCGTTAATGTACAGGAGGGACAGTGTCTCATCCGTTACAGTACAGGACAGACAGAGTCCCATCAGTTACCATACAGGAGGGAGTGAGACCCGTGAGTTACTGTACAGGAGGGAGAGAGTCCCGTCAGCTAATGTACAGGAGGGACAGAGTCCCCTCAGTTACTGTACAGGAGGGACAGAGTCCCCTCAGTTACTGTACAGCAGGGAGAGAGACCCGTCATTACTGTACAGGAGGGACAGTGTCACGTCAGTTACTGTACGGGAGTGACAGATTCCCGTCAGTTACTGTACGGGAGGGACAGAGTCCCGTCCGTTAATGTACAGGATGGACAGAGTCCCATCAGTTAATGTACAGGAGGGACAGAGTCCCGTCAGATCCTGTACAGGAGGGACAGTGTCCCGTCAGTTGCTGTACAGGAGTGACAGAGACCCGTCAGTTAATGTACAGGAGTGACAGAGACCCGTCAGTTAATGTACAGGAGTGACATAGACCCGTCAGTTACTGTACAGGAGGGAGAGAGTCCCGTCAGTTACTGTACAGGAGGGAAAGCGTCCCATCAGTTACTGTACAGGAGGGAGAGAGTCCCATCAGCACCTGTACAGGTGGCACAGAGACCCGTCAGTTACTGTACAGGAGGGAGAGAGTCCCGTCAGTGACTGTACAGGAGGGACAGAGACCCTTCAGTTACTGTACAGGAGGGAGAGAGTCCCGTCAGTTACTGTACAGGAGGGACAGAGTCCCATCAGTGACTGTACAGGAGGGACAGAGACCCTTCAGTTACTGTACAGGAGGGACAGAGTCCCATCAGTTACTGTACAGGAGGGACAGAGTCCCGTCAGTTACTGTACAGGAGGGACAGTGTCCCATCAGTTACTGTACAGGAGGGACAGAGTCCCATCAGTTACTGTACAGGAGGGACAGAGTCCCTTCAGTTACTGTACAGGAGGGACAGTGTCCCATCAGTTACTGTACAGGAGGGACAGAGTCCCATCCGTTAATGTAGAGGAAAGACAGAATCCTGTAAGTTACTGTACAGGAGGGAGAGAGTCCCAACAGTTACTGTACAGGAGGGACAGAGTCCCATCAGTTACTGTACAGGAGGGACAGAGTCGCATCCGTTAATGTAGAGGAAAGACAGAATCCTGTGAGTTACTGTACAGGAGGGACAGAATCCTGTGAGTTACTGTACAGGAGGGAGAGAGTCCCAACAGTTACTGTACAGGAGGGGCAGTGTACCGTCAGTTACTGTACAGCAGGGTCAGAGTCCCGTCAGTTGCTGTACAGGAGGGACAGAGATCCATCAGTGACTGTACAGGAGGGACAGAGACCCGTCAGATAATGTGCAGGAGGGACAGAATCCTGTGAGTTACTGTACAGGAGGGACAGTGTCCCGTCCGTTACAGTACAGGGGACACAGGGTTCCGTCAGTTACTGTACAGGAGGGACAGAGTCCCGTCAGTTGCTGTACAGGAGGGAGAGGCAAACGTTTGGATGAAAACCTCTCTGGTTATAAACTGAAGGCGAAAGGCGTTGTATACGAAGTGGTTTTGTCAATGCTCTAATCACAATTTGAAGTATGTTGAAGGGACCCAGAATTGACGCGCCTCTATAGTTTCAGACCTTGGGGCTGTTTACCGTCCAATATTGGTCCTGTGAGCGGTTTGAGCGGTGTTTTCACCAGCGCTGGTGCGGCAGAGTCTGGATCTCACCCCACGCTCCGCTCTCTGGGAACCCTGATATCAGCTGGGGTTGCAGGAGAGGTTAGCGCAGTTTATGACTATTTATTTATTAATGTTTTGTTTCCTTTGTATTTATTGCTGGCATCAAAAATTTATGAAATCTTCCCACTGTAGAGTAAATGATTCTAAATGATTATCAAAGCTGAAATTCAACGGAAACCGCCAGGGATTCGGTCCCGGAGATTCAGTTCCCTGCTTGGCAGGCAGCTGTTTCCAGCTGTTCACATCTGGCTGTGCTTCATTCCAGAAAGGCTGCACTCGTTTTTAAATATAAATATATATATATATATATGTATAAAGTTGAAGAGATCTTGATTTTTTCCCCAAGTGTCGGTGCCGCCCAGTATATTCCGGCGGTGAACGGGATTCCTTCTAGTTTTCTGAGCTCTCTGTGGATTGCTCTCTGAGGTCCCGGTGAGCTGCATCCTCGGCAGAGCTCTCCTGGTCGCTTGTCGGATCCACGCTATTTGCTGTGACGTTTCATTCCATCTTTTCGGGGAGTAGGAAGAAACCCGTTTGCTGCAGTCCGACATTCTCTCACTTTAAGTTGGCTGTTGAAATTATAACTTTTCCGCACTTGGAATACTTACAGTTCCAAGTTGAAACGCTGGAATCCTGGGCCATAGAAAAGTTGGAACTGCTGAATTTACCGCGGGACAGTCCACGCCGCCCAGTCTGGCTCGGACTCCGCTGGGAATCCTGTGGGGGGCTCATTAAATTCTCTTTAGTTCTTTTAAAAGACACTAAACATCAGACCAAAGCGTAGAGTCAAAATGTATTTTCAAATAGAAGAGTGCACACAACCAATGCCTCCCACCAAACATCAAAGGGCTAAACTGAACGTTTTCGTCCCACAGTTTGATAAATGGCTGGACTCTTGGAATAAACCGAGTCTTCACAGAGCCTCACGCTGGCCAGCTACACATGAATGACAGCAACTTTTAAGAACATTACCTAAGAATTAGGAGCAGGATTAAGCCCGTGGAACCTGCTCCACCATTCAATAAGATCATGGCTGATCATCCACCTCAACTCCACTTTCCTACCCAATCCCCATATCCCTTGATTACCCTAGAGTCCAAAAAAACTATCCATCTCAGCCTTGAATATACTCAATGATTCAGCATCGACAGTCCTTTGGGGCAGAGAATTCCAAAGATTCACAAACCTCTGAATAAATTTCTCCTCATCTCAGTCTTAAAAGGCCGACCCCTTATCCTGAGACTATGTCCCCTAGTTCTAGATTCTCCAGCCAGGGGAAACAACCTCTCAGCATCTATCCTGTCAATCCCCCTCAGAATCTTATATGTTTCAATGAGATCACCTCTCATTCTTCTAAACTCCAGTGAGTATAGACCCAATCTACTTAATCTCTCCTCATGGGACAAACATAGAAACATAGAAAAATAGGAGCAGGAGTAGGCCATTTGGCCCTTCGAGCCTGCTCCGCCATTCAATATGATCATGGCTGATCCTCTATCTCAATACCATATTCCCACTCTCTCCCCATCTCAATCTGCAGATTCCCAGGGAGTGGGGTGGGTTACATTGGATAACCCCGGAAATGGGTTTGGGGATTGTGATCCGCGATGAACCTGCAGCAGTTCATTGCACTAAATTTGTGCTGCCCACTGGTTTAAGTGTTTTAAATGCTGTACTATTCTATGATTCTAGCTCCCAGCCAGCACTCCCTGCTGTTCCTTGGCTGCACCACTTAAAGGCAGCCTGCACCTCTTAAAGGGGAGATGCAGTGTGGCTGCTGAAAGTGGTGGGAGTTTTTTGAAAAGTGAATCTGAATCTTTGAGGAATGGATGAACAAGCGAGAGAGCGAGCACCAAGGTTCTCAGAAAATTGCACTGGAGGTCTTGGAGCAAGATGTGGAGCGACAGAGAGACACCCTGCATCCGCAGGGGGGCAGGAGGCCCTCCAGACACATGCTCAGGAGGCAGTGGGAAGAAATAGTGGTGGAGGTCAATGACAGGAGTGTTGTACCAAGAACGTGGATGCAGCGCAGGAAGAAGTTAAACGATCTGACACGAGTTGTCAAGGTGAGTGAGTTGAATCTTCAAATGGCATATCCTACTGCACCACTAGCCTCATCCACTTCTCAATTCACTACACCCCCATCACCCACCTACCAACAAACTCTATCAATCAGTACTCAACCCTAAAATTCATATTATCTGATGAAAGGTCATCGCCCTAAAACGTTGACTCTGTTTCTCTCTCCACAGATGCTGCCTGCCCTGCTGTGTATTTCCAGCATTTTCTGTTTTTACTTCAGTTCAGATGCTTAACCTCAACCTCACACACTTAGCAGTGTTGCAAGCCTCACACCCACAATTCATAGCTCGCACACACTGGCAGCAATTCAACCATGACAGCCACATCACCCAAACATATTTCAGGACACTCACTAACACACTTCCCTCTTTCTTGCAGGAGAAGGTGGCGCATAACAGCAGGCAGCAGCAAAGAATTGGAGGAGGACAAGCGCGCCTGCATGTTTATAATCATAGAATCATAGAAATTTACAGCCCAGAGGGAGGCCATTCAGCCCATCTTGTCCGTGCCGGCCAACAAAGAGCTATCCAGCCTAATCCCACTTTCCAGCACTTGGTCCATTTCCTTGTAGGTTACGGCACTTCAAGTGCATATCCAAGTACTTTTTAAATGTGATGAGGGTCTCTGCCTCTACCACCCTTTCAGGCAGTGAGTTCCAGACGCCCACCACCCTCTGGGTGAAAAAAAAATTCTCCTCAAATCCACTCTAAACCTCCGACCAATTACTTTCAATCTATGCCCCCTGGTTATCAGCCCCTCTGCTAAGGGAAATAGGTCCTTCCTATCCACTCTATCTAGGCCCCTCATAATTTTATACACCTCAATTAGGTCTCCCCTCAGCCTCCTCTGTTCCAAAGAAAACAACCCCAGCCTATCCAATCTTTCCTCATAGCTAAAATTCCCCAGCCCAGGCAACATCCTTGTAAATCTCCTCTGCACCCTCTCTGGTGCAATCACATCCTTCCTGTAATGTGGTGACCAGAACTGCACGCAGTATTCTAGCTGCGGCCTAACTAGTGTTTTATACAGTTCAAGTATAACCTCCCTGCTCTTATATTCTATGCCTCGGCTTATAAAGGCAAGTATCCCGTATGCCTTCTTAACCACCTTATCTACCTGTCCTGCTACCTTCAGGGATCTGTGGACATGCACTCTAAGGTCCCTCTGATCCTCTGCATTTCTCAGTGTCCTAACATTTATAGTGTATTCCCTTGCCTTGTTAGCCCTCCCCAAATGCATTACCTGACACTTCTCCGGATTGAATTCCATTTGCCACTGTTCTGCCCACCTGACCAGTCCATTGATATCTTCCTGCAGTCTGCAGCTTTCTTCTTCATTATCAACCACACGGCTAATTTTTGTATCATCTGCAAACTTCTTAATCATACTTTCTACATTCAAATCCAAATCATTGATATATACTATAAAAAGCAAAGGATCTAGTACTGAGCCCTGTGGGACCCCACTGGAAACAGCCTTCCAGTCACAAAAACACCCTTCGACCATTACCCTTTGTTTCCTGCCTCTGAGCCAGTTTCGGATCCAACTTGCCACTTTGCCTTGGATCCCATGGGCTTTTACTTTCATGACCAGTCTGCCATGCGGGACCTTATCAAAAGCCTTGCTAAAATCCATATAGACTACATCAAACACACCACCCTCATCGACCCTCCTTGTTACCTCCTCAAAAAATTCAATCAAGTTAGTCAGACACGACCTTCCCTTAACAAATCCATGCTGATTGTCCCTGATTAATTCGTGTCTTTCTAAATGAAGATTCATCCTGGCCCTCAGAATTTTTTCAAATAATTTTCCCACCACCGAGGTTAAGCTGACTGGCCTGTAATTACTCGGTCTATCTCTTTCTCCCTTTTTAAACAACGGTATCACATTCGCAGTCCTCCAGTCCTCCGGCACCACACTTGCAGCCAGCGAGGATTGGAAAATGATGGTCAGGGCCTCTGCTATTTCCTCTCTTACTTCTCTTAACAGTCTGGGATACATTTCATCCAGGCCTGGGGATTTATCCACTTTCAAAGATGCTAAACCCCTTAATACTTCCTCTTTCACTATGTTTAGTTCATCTAATATTTCACACTCCTCCTCCCTGATTGCAATTTCTGCATCGTCCCTCTCTTTTGTGAAAACAGACATAAAGTATTCATTAAGAACCATACCCATGTCTTCCGCCTCCACACACAGGTTACCTTTATGGTCCCTAATAGGCCCTACTCTTACTTTAGTTATCCTCTTGCTCTTAATGTATTTATAAAACATCTTTGGGTTTTCCTTGATTTTACTTGCCAATATTTTTTCATGCCCTCTCTTTGCTTTCCTAATTTCCTTTTTAATTTCACCCCTGCACTTTCTATACTCCTCTCGGCTTTCTGCAGTATTGAGTCCTCGGTATCTGTCATAAGCTTCCCTTTTTTTCTTTATCCTTCCCTGTATGTCCCTTGACATCCAGGGAGCTCTAGATTTGTTAGTCCCACCC
The DNA here is from genome assembly GCA_030390025.1 of Squalus acanthias. Classification (NCBI taxonomy): domain Eukaryota; kingdom Metazoa; phylum Chordata; class Chondrichthyes; order Squaliformes; family Squalidae; genus Squalus; species Squalus acanthias. The sequence goes on from JASTWF010000146.1 coordinate 737,516, forward strand.
TTTTTCATTAAGGGAACATACTTGCTCTGAACCCTCACTATCTCCTCCTTGAATGCCTCTCACTGCTTTGACACTGATTTACCTTCAAGTTTCTGTCTCCAGTCCACTTTGGCTAAATCACATCTCAGCTTAGTAAAATTAGCTTTTCCCCAATTGAGAACTTTTATTCCTGGTCTATCCTTGTCCTTTTCCATAACTATGTTAAATCTAACTGAATGATGATTACTACCACCAATATGCTCTGTGCAGCTGAGCCACCCGTGGTGCCGTGGACTTGGCTCTTGCTGCACTCCCCAGAGGAACCATCGCCCCCACCGGTATTCAGAGCCTAAAACCGGTTAGCGAGTGAGATGCACTCAGCAGATTCCTGCCCTACCTGCCTGGTCCTCCTCTTCTGTCTGGCGGTCACCCATTCCCTCTCTGCCTGCACACACTTAAGCTGCGGGGTGACCACCTCCTGAAACGTGCTATCCACGAAGTTCTCAGCCTCACGGATGCACTGCAGTGACTCCAGCCACCGCTCAAGCTCCGAAACCCAGAGACACTTCCCGCACACGTGGTTTAAACCCCATGGAGGATACAGTGCCGTGCCCAATGGCAGGGTTGAAGCAATTGATGTTGAGGATATCAGCATACCCAATCCTCTTTCTCTCATCTCACTTCTCCCTCATCCCTCAATCTCTTCTGACTCACAAGCTACCGATAGTGTAAGCACGTACTTCTTACTCTCTCCTCTCCCCTCACCACAACCCAAAGCTTGTCTCTTTTTCATTTCAGATACCCAAGAACTGGAACCTACCCAGTCAGTAGAGGAAGAGGAAGAAAACAGTGAAGATGAAGAGACACTTTCACTCGATCTTGCACTCGTAGCCAGCAGCTCAGAGACTGACGCTGCGCTTATTTTAGCGACTAGGATAGAGGAGGGATCTGCACGTGGTGAGACACTGGGCACAAGTGCGCAGGAGCCTGGGCGGGGGGAAAGGATAGCACAGGTGCCAGCTCGCCAGAGGGCGAGGTCGCACACTAGTTCTGCTGCAGAGGAGTCAGATGAGGACTTTGATGTGCCTGCCGACAGAAGAAGGCTGATGGGTGTCCACACCCAGATGCTTAGTGCACTGAAAAGCCTGCGCATAATGTCAAGGAGCATGGAAGACTCCAGCTCCAACTTGGCACAGGGCTTCGTGCAGACCTTGGAGCCCAGCCTTTCCAACATGGAACGAGTGATCACCTCCAACAGCACATCTCTGGAACCCACAATGATGCAGCGTCTGATGGCCTATATCACAGCTTCGATTGCAGCACAAACAGCTTTCATGCAAGCTCAGACTGCTGCCTTGGAACCTCAGCTTTGCTGCATGCAAGCTCAGACTGCTGCTATCATGGCTCTGGATATTTCTGTTCAAAGGGGCTTCCAGGGCATCACAGCAGCCCAGCAAACTGTTCTCCATCAGATCAGTAGGATTGCTGAGGTGTCGCCCCGGGTGAGTGGCAGTGGCTCCATGGAGCACGCGCCTGCTTTCCTCTCTCAGGATGACAGCATTTCTGCTCCTACCCCTGCCACTCCACCAGTGCCCTTGCTGTTGCCTGTCAGCCAGCCAGCCCAGACTGCTGCAGCCCAGACTGAGATGGTGCAGTCTGAAGCCAATCTTTCTAGGCCCAAAGCTGCTCTCCAAAGCCATCTGCAGTCTCCTCAATTGGAGGTCAGCAGCCTTCCACCAGCCGTGCTGCAGCAACTGGGGAAGCACCTCGTAGGAGCACTCAGAGAGGCAAAGGCACATGGAAGACAGGCACTAAGGGAATGCACAAGGGTGATTAGTTTTGTTTTGTAAGAATTATTTAATGAGTGAAATGATAAATTTGGATTTGAATTTGCATTTGGTGGTGAATTTATTTCCACGGTGAACTGAGGGAGGAACCAATAAATGCTGTCAGAAACAGGACGATGTGACGATCAGTGATAGAGGAAAGATAAGGAATGTGGGACTGTTGGTGAATGGGGAGATGTGGTTGAGGTTACTGGAATCGCTCATCAATAATCTGATCACATAGAGCCCTGGCAAAAAGAGGCTGTCTACATTGTAGACTCCCTTCCTTTTCCTCTACCTACACTTGCTCTGCCTCCTCTTCCTCCTCCTCCTCTTCCTCGTGCTCTTGCTCCTCAGCTTCTCACCTGAGAGGTGGTGGCATGGGCTGTTCCCTTATAACGGCCAGTATGCAGCATACTACCACAAATCTTGAGTCCCGCTCAGCTGAGTACTGCAGGGCTCCTCCAGAGCAGTCCAGTCAGTGGAAGCCTTGCTCTATAAGGTCCCTTGTGACAGCATGGCTCTCATTGTAGGCCTGCTGTGCACGTGTGTGTGGGTCCCGGACTGGAGTGATGAGCCATGACATGATGGGATAACCCTGGTCGCCCAATAGCCAGCCTTTAACTTGCCGTGGTGGGTCAACTACAGGTGGCACAGAGGACTGGTACAGAATGAAAAAAATCAATGATTTCTGCCAGGATAATGGGCATTCACCTGCATGATGAGTTGCCTGTGGTCACACACCAGCTGCATATTGAGGGAGTGGAATCCTTTTCGGTTCATGAAAATGGCGGAGTTCACATGAGGTGCAGGGAAGGCAATGTGCGTGCAGTCAATGGCACCCTGAGCCATGGGGAAGCCTGCAATCTGTGCAAACCCTTGTGCTAGCTCTGCCTGCTTCTGGCAAGAGGGAATGAGATGAAGCTGTCTCTCTTTGTATAGAGACCTCCCTTATGCAGCAGCGCACTGCAAACTGTGAGATGTTGCTTATATCTCCAGCAGCAGCCTGAAAGGAGCCAGATGAATAAAAGTTAAGAGCCACATTCACCTGGACAGCCACAGGCAATGCTGTCCTTGTCCTGCTTTGTGCTTGCAGTTGTGGCTGCAGCAGTTGGCAGATTTCAGTCACGATCTCCTTAGTGAAGCAAAGACGTCTCAATAATTGCTCCTCGCTAAAGTTGAGGTAAAAGAATTGCTCCCTGAAGACCCTCAGCAGATAGGAGCGGTTATTTTGGCCGAAGGGTGAAAACAGGCACTAAATGGGTGCCGTGCTAATAAGACACGCCTGTTTGAAAGTCTGGAATTAGCACACAATTTTTGTCCTAATTGCTGATTACCATAATTTGAACTTGCCTGAGGTGCGAAACCAGCAACCTGCAAGTTTAGCACTCGAGCACTAATGAGATGGAATTTTCGTGGAGCAGTATATGTGGACTCCTCGCACCCACATCCACACAGCGGCAGGTTTCAGGATGGCTCAGGGACCGAGGGAGAGGGCGCACAGGTTCTCGGACGCGGCAATGGAAGTCCTGGTGGAGGAGTGATGTCCTGTACCCACAGGGTGGAAGGACACAACCTCGCCCTCCTGTCCCTCTCTCCTGTAGTAGCTCAGCCTGGCCTCATCTCCTCCTTCCATTCCTCCTGCAGACCAATGGGGGACCCCCCAGCAAGATTTGTTTTTTATTCGTTCATGGGATGTGGGCGTCGCTGGCGAGGCCAGCATTTATTGCCCGTCCCTAATTGCCCTTGAGAAGGTGGTGGTGAGCCGCCTTCTTGAACCGCTGCAGTCCGTGTGGTGAAGGCACTCCCACAGTGCTGTTAGGGAGGGAGTTCCAGGATTTTGACCCAGCGACGATGAAGGAACGGCGATATACTTCCAAGTCAGGATGGTGTGTGACTTGCAGGGGAACTTGGAGGTGGTGGTGTTCCCATGTGCCTGCTGCCCTTGTCCTTCTAGGTGGAAGAGGTTTGGGAGGTGCTGCTGAAGAAGCCTTGGCGAGTTGCTGCAGTGCATCTTGTAGACGGTACACACTGCAGCCACGGGATGCCAGTGGTGGAGGGAGTGAATGTTTAAGGTGGTGGATGGAGTGCCAACCAAGCGGGCTGCTTCATCCTGTTCAGCTGGTCGCTGTTAGGAGAGTCATTAATGAAGCGTTATCCATCAAAATGGTGTGCAGTCTCATTAATGAGTGTTAGCTGGCAAATTAATTGTCAATCAGCCTTAACGATCCTCCGGGCGGCCGTTACTAGCGTCGCTTTAACTCCTTTATCAAGATGGCATCTTGCGCTAAACACGGTCTGAACCGGCATTTCAGCTTAAGACCCCATCTTGGCCACGTCTTTAGCGCCTAAAATATCCGGCCAAGATCGCCCCCGAAATCTGTGGCGTTCTGAGAAATGGAGTTCTCTATTGTTATCTTTACCAGCTGGGGGTAGAAGTTATGCTGCAGCTATACAAAACCCTGGTTAGACCACACCTGGAGCACTGTGAGCAGTTCTGGGCACCACACCTTAGGAAGTATATATTGGCCTTGGAGGGAGTGCAGCGTAGGTTTACCAGAATGATACCCGGACTTCAAGGGTTAAGTTACGAGGAGAGATTACACAAATTAGGGTTGTATTCCCTAGAATTTAGAAGGTTAAGAGGTGATCTGATTGAAGTTTTCAAGATATTAAGGGGAACAGATAGGGTAGATAGAGAGAGAAACTATTTCCGCTGGTTGGGGAGTCTAGGACTAGGGGGCATAATCTGAAAATTAGAGCCAGGCCTTTCAGGAGTGAAATTAGGAAACACTTCTACACACAAAGGGTGGTAGAAGTTTGGAACTCTCTTCCGCAAACGGCAATTAATGCTGGATCAAGTGTTCATTTTAAAACTGAGATTGATAGATTTTTGTTAACCGAAGGTATTAAGGGTTGTGGGGCAAAGGCGGGTAGATGGAGTTAGGTGGCAGATCAGCCATGATCTCATTGAATGGTGGAACAGGCTCGAGGGGCTCAATGGCCTAATCCTGTTCCTATGTCCCGATGTCCCGATGACGGAACATGGGGAGGAATATCTGGCAGAGAGGAACATCGGTTGGGAGGCTCGAACGCCCCTTCTACAACCTGTGGGATCTGCCTTCCCATTGATTTCAGGCGGGTTCTGTAAGGGGCATGCGATCATTCTACCAGATGTTCCTCTCTGCCAGATGTTCCTCTCTGCCAGATGTTGCTCTCTGCACTCTGCCCAGCTGGCAAAAATGAAAATTAGCCCTTAATCTTTTACCTCTTAAAGACATGTTGATTCTTTGTTAATTAGAAATGAAGAGTGTGCCATTATACCTGGGATGTCCCAAACCACTGCACAGCCAATGAATTATTATTGAAGTGCAGTCACTGTTGTTATGTGGACAAATGTGTCAGTCAACATATGCACATTAAGATCCTACTGTTGGTTGTGTTGCTGGTTCACCAAATAGGATTTTGTGAGTGTTATTGTAAAGAGAACGTCAGTAAGCAGGGACAGTCAGCTTTCCATAGCTTCCTGTCACGGTTTCTGGCATGTTTGATCACCATGTGGTTTAACTTCACCCAGATTGTGCCAGTCGGGTGGATCTGTACAAGTGGTACTGCAGGTCCTCCTCCCGCCAGTCTGTGCCAGTGCTCCCTGGGAATCTGTCCCATGGCACCACCATGCCACACTGCCAGCCGGGTTCAGTGCCCTGTGATTACCCAGGTTAGCTTGGACTCTCTTCGACAGTGGCTATTACACTGAGCATTCTCCAATCCTCCACGCACACCCATTCTCAGAATTGCAACGACCTCCATTTTTCCTGTCCCATTTCCTCAGGACCCTTGGATATATCCTATCGTCCCAACAATTGGTCCTTCTTTAGCTTAAGTAACTTCTCCAATACTTTCATTTTATTAATATAATATCTCTCACCTCAACTTTTGAACAATTCAGGATTTACCTCCTCGACTCCTCTCCAATATCCTCTTTAGTATACAATGAAGCAAATTATGCCAATTTCTGTTTTTCTCCTCTAGCTCACTCTCTCTCTCATCTCAGAGGTCCCCTGCACAGTTAGCAATTCTCATTTTACTGATAGTATTTATGGAATATTATATGTTTATAATCTCTTTATTCATCCACGGCATTCTGAGATTTCAAGTAATCTCCTTTTTGAAATGGTACATATTTATTCTGATCTTGTGCACAGTTTTGGTCTCCTTATCTGAGGAAGGATATACTTGCCTTAGAGGTGGTGCAATGAAGGTTCACTAGATTTATCCCTGGGATGAAAGGGTTGTCCTATGAGGAAAGATTGAGTAGATTGGGCCAAAGCTCTATGGAGTTTAGAAGAATGAGAGGTGATCTCATTGAAACATACAAGATTCTGAAGGGGATTGACAGGGTAGATGCTGAGAGGTTGTTTCCCCTGGCTGGAGAGTCTAGAACTAGGGGGCATAGTCTCAGGATAAGGGGTCGGCCATTTAAGACTGAGATTAGGAGGAATTTCTTCACTCAGAGGGTGGTGAATCTTTGGAATTCTCTGCCCAAAGGGCTGTGGATGCTGAATCGTTGAGTATATTCAAGTATTCAAGGCTGAGATAGATAGATTTTTGGACTCTAGGGGAATCAAGGGATATGGGGATAGGGCGGGAAAGTGACGTTGAGGTCGAAGATCAGCCATGATCTTATTGAATGGTGGAGCAGGCTCGAGGGGCCCTATGGCCGACTCCTGCTCCTATTTCTTATATTTCTTATGTTTCCTTTGCAATCTTCTGTTTGAAGAATTCCCACAGTTGACCGATAATCCGGTGCCAATTTCTCCTTCCACTTCAGCTCAGCCAGCTCGCTCCTCATCTCTCTAAAAGCTGAAGCAAAATACGGCGGATGCTGGAAATCAGAAATAAAAACCGAAAATGCTGGAAACACTCAGCAGGTCAGGCAGCATCTGTGGAGAGAGGAACGGAGTTAACGGGGGGCGATTTTCTCAGCCCCGAGGAGGCGGGACTGCCGGGAAAATGGCAGAATTTGGGGGGTGGGTGGCAAACCGCTGGGCGGGCTTAACAAGGTCAATCAAGGGAAAATAGCGTGGGATGGCCACAACTCGATGGAGGCGGGACTGAAACCCGACAAGCAGCAGTCCCGCCTCCAACTCGCCTCCATTCACAAAATTGCCCCCAACGTTTCAGGTCGATGACCCTTGGTCAGAACATGAAACGTTGACTCTGTTTCTCTCTCCACAGATGCTGCCTGGCCTACTGAAGGTTTCCAGCATTTTCTCTTTTTATCTTTAAATTCTGCCCTGCTACAATCCAGGGACCTGGTTTTTGCAACGAGTTGTTCCCTTTCCATTTTGACATTAACCCTTATTTATCCTGAGGTGACCAGTTTGTCTGTGTTTGCTGGTGTTGGTTGAGGGAGGAATATAGTTGCAACACTGGGGAGAAGAAAGCCTTGCTCATCTTTGAATAACACGATGGAATCTTTATGTTGGCCTGAACAGTTTAGAAACATAGAATCTAGGAGCAGGAGTAGGCCATTCGGCCCGTCGAGCCTGCTCCACCATTCAATACGATCATGGCTGATCATCCAAATCCAGTACCCTGTCCCTGCTTTAATCCCCACAGTACACATATCCCACCCTACCCCCATAACCCCACGTATTTAATTCCCCCTAACATATCCCATCCTATCCCCATAACCCCACATATTTAATCCCCCCCTAACACTAAGGGGGAAAAATTAGGTCGCGCCCCATTTGGGGCGCAAATATCGTCTGGACGCAAATATTAGCGCCTGGCGCTAATTATCGGCACTGACTGGAAACTTCACTTTTACCGCCCCGGGAGGTGAGTGGAGCGCTAAATCAGGCGCTGCACACCTGTCTTAAGGCGCAAAGGCCAAGGAGTGAGGCGCTAACTCAGAGCGCTGGCGAAGCTCATGTAATGTCAGTCAGCAATGGAACACACACACAATGGCACGGGCCAGTTCTTAAAGGGGATGGTTAATCTTGCTTTCCATCCACATCCTGTTCATTGCAGCCTTGAATCTCGGCCTGGAGAGACTTGCACATCAAATGTGCTGGAAAGAACAATGGAGAGTACCAGGCAAAGAGCTCAGAGTGCAGCCCCCACAGTCTCTGCTAAATCGATACAAGGAATGGCAAATCAAAATGAACCTGCAAAGTGCTGCTCAGTACCCAAAACTCCTTCACACAACGTTGAATCTCTCCAGAAGTCTCTCCCTCTCTCTCTCAGAATGCGTCGTTCAAAAATGGCACCAACAATAAAAGGCAGGAAGCGGTCACCTTTAAATAGCGCTCCCCCTTTCCCTTCATGACTGCAGAACGCTCCCTTCAACCTGTCGTTGCTAGCGTCAGGCGGTAAGGCAGGGGGCGCCACTCAATTTCCGCTCCGGGGCGCCACAAGGGCGTTGCACCATGGAATGATGTCACAATCTGCGCGCGCAGGTGGTCGCAGCGGTAAAGTTTAGCGCCGCCGCACAATGTCTAGTTAAGTTCCCGAGCGGCGCAAACATCGCTGCGCCTGGGCGTTAGCGGCTTTGCGCCCCATTAGCGCCCTCTTAAGGCGCTAACGGGAGGCGCAACCAACTGAATTTTTACCCCTAAGGGTCAATTTATCATAGCCAAATCAACCTAACCCGCACATTTTTGGACTGTGGGAGGAAACCGGAGCACCCGGAGGAAACCCACGCAGACATGGGGAGAATGTGCAAACTCCACACAGACAGTCACCCGAGGTCAGATTCGAACCCGGGTCCCTGGCGCTGTGAGGCACCAGTGCTAACCACTATGCCACCGTGTTGCCCGTTTGGGCTGGACCCTTTTGCAAAACTGCTTTGAAGGGTTCAACGCCAGAACATTGCTCTCTCTCCACAGAAGCTGACTGACCTGGTGAGTTTCCGCCATTTCCTGTTCTTGTTTCCCATTTTGATTGTGTGGCTTACTGTGTGTAACTATCGACACCGCGATTCCTGGGCAGTCGGAAATGCTCTGTGATAGAATTAGAAAGAACTTCGACACCTGTGTACATGAAGGGTGTGAGGGCTACTGCTGCTTCTCGCTATCTGATTTCCAGCCAGTGCACAACAGAGCAAGCACTTCAATCCCCCGCTCATGTACAAAATACCACGATCTCCGATCTCCTGTCAGTGTACGACAGACCAAGCTCTCTGAGTCCAGCAAGTATATAAAACAACTACAACTTGTATTTATATAGCGCCTTTAACATAGTAAAACGTCCCAAGGCGCGTCACAGGAGCATTAAAAGACATAAAATTTGACACCGAGCCACATAAGGAGAAATTAGAGCAGGTGACCAAAGGCTTGGTCAAAGAGGTTTTAAGGAGCGTCTTAAAGGAGGAACGAGAGGTAGCGAGGCAGAGAGGTTTAGGCCGGGAATTCCAGAGCTTAGGGCCTAGGCAACAGAAGGCACGGCCACCAATGGTTGAGCGATTATAATCAGGGATGCTCAAGAGGCCAGAATTAGAGGAGCGCAGATATCTCGGGGGTGGGGGGAGGGGGCGGTTTGTGGGGCTGAAAGAGATTACAGAGATAGGGAGGGGTGAGGCCATGGAGGGATTTGGAAACAAGGATGAGAATTTTGAAATCGCCAGACCGATCTCCCCGATTTCCAGCCAGTGTACAACAACTCAAGCTCTCTGAACCGCAGGCATTGCACAACAGGTTAAACTCCGATCCCCAGCCATGTATAACGGACCAAGCTCTGATTCTCAGCCAGTGTAAAACGGGCCAAGCTCTCTGAGTCAGGGATTTGGTAGCATAGTGTTTTTGCTATTGAACTAATAAACCAGAAACCGTCCCAATCCCAATGGCAGTTTGTGAGAAGATAGTATCAGTAATGGTGACCATGAAGTTACTGATTTTCATAAAGACCCAACTGGTTCACTAATGTCCTTTAGGGAAGGAAATCCGTCGTCCTTACCTGGTCTGGCCTATATGTGACTCCAGACCCACAGCAATGTGGTTGACTCTTAACTGCCCTCCGAAATGGCCCAGCAAATGATTCCGTTGCTTCAAACTGCAACAAAAAATTACAATAAGAATAAAACTAGATGAATCACCTGGCATAGACCTAGGCATCGCTTTCAGACACAACCCAGCCCAGTCAACCCTGCAAAGTGCTCCTCAGAAACATCTGGGTAACTGGGCCAAAGTTGGGAGAGTTGTCACACAGACCAGTCAAGCCTGACATAGTCACATTCACAGAATCATACTTATCAGCCAACATCCCAGACTCCTTCATCACCATCCCTGTCCCACCGGCAGGACAATATGTCCTCTCCACAAAAAACAGGACAAATCCATTCTAGCCAATTACCGCCCTATCAGCCTACTCTCAATTATCAGCAAAGTGATGGAATGTGTCGTTGACAATGCTATCAAGCAGCACTTACCAATAACCTGGTCACCGATGCTCAGTTTGGCTTCCACCAAGACCACTCAGCTCCCGACCTCATTGTAGCTTTGGTCCAAAAATGGACAAAAGAGCTGAATTCAAGAGGTGAGGTAAGAGTGGCCACCCTTGACATCTTCTTCTTCCTTCTTCTTAGGCAGTCCCTCGGAACCGAGGATGACTTGCTTCCACATTAAAAATGAGTTCTCAGGTGACTGATGAGTCCAATGCGGGACCTACAGTCTCTGTCACAGGTGGGGCAGACGGTGGTTGAAGGGGCGGGTGGGTGGGGTGCTTGGGTTGACGTGCGGTCCTTCCGCTGCCTGCGCTTGGCTTCTGCTTGCTCCCGGCGAAGAGACTCAAGGTGTTCGGCGCCTTCCTGGATGCTTCTCCTCCACTTTGTGCGGTCTTGGGCCGGGGATTCCCAGGTGTCGGTGGGGATGTTACACTTTTTCAAGGAGGCTTTGAGGGTGTCCTTGAAGCATTTCCTCTGCCCACCTGGGGCTCTCTTGCCATGTCGGAGCTCCGAGTAGAGCGCTTGTTTTGGGAGTCTCGTATCGGGCGTGCGGACAATGTGACCCGGAGCTAATCAAGCGTGGTCAAAGCTTCGATGCTGGGGATGTTGGCCTGAGCAAGAACACTGACGTTGGTGTGCCTATCCTGCCAATGGATTTGCAGGATCTTGCGGAGGCAGCGTTGGTGGTACCTCTCCAGTGCTTTGAGGTGCATGCTGTACATGCTGTCCACCATCTCAGCACAACCCCAGCCCAGCATGAGGTTGAAAAGGCCATCCAACAACTGAAGAACAACAAGGCCTCAGGAGCAGATGGAATCCCCGCCGAGGCACTAAAGCATGGCGGAGAAGCACTACTGGTGCGAATTCATGAACTAATTTATTTTATCTGGAAGGAAGGAGAGCATGCCAGGGGATCTCAGAAATGTCGTAATTGTTACCATCTTCAAGAAAGGTGACAAGTCCGATTGCGGTAATTACAGAGGAGTTTCCCTGCTGTCTGCCACAGGGAAAGTCATCGCAAGAATCCTCCTCAATCGCCTTCTCCCAGTGGCTGAAGAGCTCCTCCCAGAGTCGCAATGCGGATTCCGCCCACTAAGGGGCACAATGGACATGATCTTCACTGCACGTCAATTACAAGAGAAATGCAGGGAACAGCACCAACCGCTGTACATGGCCTTCTTTGATCTCACAAAGGCCTTCGACACTGTCAACCGTGAGGGATTATGGAGTGTCCTCCTCAACTTCGGCTGCCCTCAAAAGTTTGTCACCATCCTCCGCCTGCTTCACGACCAAATGCAAGCCGTGATCCTGATCCTGACCTTGATATCAAGGCAGCATTTGTGACACCAAGGAGCCCTAGTAAAATTGAAGTCAATGGGATCAGGGGCAAAACTCTCCACTAGCTGGAGTCATACATAGCACAAAGGAATATGGTTGTGGTTGTTGGAGGTCAATCATCTCAGCCCCACAACAATGCTGCAGGAGTTCCTCAGGGCAGTGTCCTGGCCCAACCATCTTCAGCTGATTCATTAATGACCTTCCCTCCATCATAAGGTCAGAAGTGGGGATATTCGCTGATGATTGCACAGTGTTGAGTTCCATTTGCAACTCCTCAAATAATGAAGCAGTTCATGTCTGCCTGCAGGATGAGCTGGACAACATTCAGGCTTGGGCTGATAAGAGGCAAGTAACATTCATGCCACACAACTGCCAGGCAATGGCCATCTCCAACAAGAGAGAGTCTAACCACTTCCCCTTGACAGTCAACAGTATTACCATTGTTGATTCCCCCACCATCAACATCCTGGGGATTATCATTGACCAGAAATTTAACTGGACCAGCCACATAAATACTGTGGCTACAAGAGCAGGTCAGAGGCTGGGTATTCTGCAGCGAGTGACTCACCTCCTGACTCCCCAAAGCCTTTCCACCATCTACAAGGCACAAGTCAGAAGTGTGATGGAATACTCGCCACTTGCTTGGATGAGTGCAGCTCCAACAACACTCAAGAAGCTCAACACCATCCAGGACAAAGCAGCCCGCTAGATTGGCACTCCATCCACCACCTTAAACATTCACTCCCTCCACCACCGGCGCACCGCGGCTGCAGTGTGTACCATCTACAAGATGCACTGCAGCAACTCGCCAAGGTTTCTTCGGCAGCACCTCCCAAACCTGCGACCTCTTCCACCTAGAAGGACAAGGGCAGCAGGCGCATGGGAACACCACCACCTGCAAATTCCCCTCCAAGTCACACACCATCCTGACTTAGAAGTATATTGCCGATCCTTCATCGCCGCTGGGTCAAAATCCTGGAACTCCCTACCTAACAGCACTGTGGGAGTACCATCACCACAAGGACTGCAGCAATTCAAGAAGGCGGCTCACCACCACCTTCTCAAGGGCAATTAGGGATGGGCAATAAATGCTGGCCTTGCCAGCGATGCCCACGTCCCATGAATGAATAAAGAAATATATAAAAAGTCCCAGCCAGTGTACAACAGCCCAAGCTCTCTGAGCAAATGTTGATGTAAAGATTGATGTTCTAATTCAAAGCAGAAAATATGAATTTCATCTTTAATTGACGTTTCCAAAATTTTCCCTACCACAGATAAAGAAATAATTTAATTGCCTCTCTAAATAATCAGCATCAAGCGTCATATCATCTGGTCAGGTTTTGATTCTCTGGACCGGAGTTTAAAATAATGTGCGTTAATTTTTGAGTATTTTTGACAGGAGCCTCTAACTGGTAAAATACTAGAAATGTACAGGAGTCTCACAAGCTTCAGTAAAGACAGAGAACGATTCCTCCTCGGTTTCCCTTCATCACAACTCACCCAAAACATCACCCTGTTTGTTTTTGTCACCTGCTGTGCCCGTTCTGGTATTGCAGCATCTGAGGTTTTCTTTAAGAAAGGATCTGATTGTAACTCAAACTTAAATTACCAGCAGGTCATTTCTGTCTCCTCTCATATTGAGCTGCATTTTCTGTGGGGTGAAATCACACTGTGGGATTGTCTGAAAGGATATTTACTAGTCCTAGCCCCTTTGAGGTTACCCCGGATCAGGCGTATTTCTCAGACGTTCACTTTCAACTAAAGTTTGAGGTAGCCAAACACTAAAGACGCTTAATTGAGTCAAAAGGCCCCGGCTATCTCTCCGTAAAGGAAAGGAACAACCCGAGAACGTTACCTTCTTCCAGATAGCGCTTTTAATAAGTTTAGCTAGACTGTAACGTCCCGGATATTATGAGGGTCCAGAGAACTCCTTCAGAATTATGTAACTCTTCACCAAAGAGTGCACAGAGATTGAGTTCGCGAGTTATTGATACAGAAGACTTATGTGAGACAATTCCAAAAATATATAGAGATTTATTAAAAGAACTGACATGCAATTTACAGTTGGTGAATCAGTCAATCGCAACGTTAACAGTTCTAAAAAGAGAAAAAATACGATCTTTTTAACAGGGAATCTTACTTTTAAATCTTAACTTCGCTACCGTATTACAATTCTTAAAGTTTTCTATACAGGATATCCATCAATATCAAAAACCTTTGATCCCCGAGGTACAAAGAGTTGAAGACCACAGAGCTGCCTCTGCAGCCAAGAATTACTTTGCCCGATTAAAGCGAGTCTGATATCCCATTTGAGACTTCAATATTTATACCCTTTTCCAGTTGTATTTCCTTTAAGGTTTTCTGCTGATGCAACTTAATTATCCCTATTCATCTTTCTGCTGACCTCTGCAATTCTTTACTGCTACATCAGCTTGTAATATTCCAGAATCTTGTCTTTCTCCAGGTGTTCTGGGTTAACCATATAAAGTGGAGTGAAGGGCAGGTGTTCCTTATTTTAAGTCATCTTTACGAGGGCAGATGTTCCTTATCTTATGTGCCATCTTTACAAAGTTTAAATTAAAACACCTTATCCAGGGTGAACCATTGTTTTTGTTCCCAAAAGTCAGCCTGTTGGAGCCATGCACCTTCTGTTTCAATAAGGTTATTTATTCAGGGTCAACAACTGTCTTATCTCAATAGCCAGAATTCTTTCATAGCCATTTCATAGTTAGGTTTCTAAATTTCCAAACCCAGTTTGTCATGTTTTAATAAGGCCAGAATTCTTTCATAAGATAATGTATTTTTCTGAACAGGTTATATGGCTTATTCCTTCTCATGTCGTGATGAATGTGTTAAAGCAGTCTGTGAAATTCCCCTCTGCACTATTTTAATGATAGTATTAAACCATTAATATAAACCAGTAACACTGTCAGAAAATAGTGAACAAATATATTTCACACAACATTAAGGGGTTATTGCAGACTGATTGTTGTTCACTGTCCCAATGCTTAGCGTTATATTGGGCAATGTGTGTACCTGGACACAGAACCTTTGAATACCTACTTTTAAAATTACTCTTCAAATCTCTCGGCCCTGTAATTTCTGGTGTGTGGGCGGATGTTCATTGGGATGGGGCTTCCCTCTGCCCATATTCAAGGTTGCTGACTCCCACTGAAATCCCCGAGTCTGGATGGGATCAGCTTGTGAGTTCTGTCAGCAGTGGGCCAGATGTTCTGGAGTGGGAGAGGGATGGGGGCTGGAGTGAGGGTGCAACATCATCATTTACAGTGCAAATTCAATTTAAAGGGATAAGGAGGCTCTGGTAAGAGGGAATGCAATGGCAACTGCAACAGCTGGAAAAAGGTGAACATCAAATATTTCTGAGGCTGATGTTGAAGATGTGCCATGGTTGGAATAGCTGGTCAGCAGCAATTGGATGAGATGCCATGTGGAAGAAGGTGGCTGTGGTTGTGAGTAGCACCTTCAGAACCCCAAGTAACCCTTTAAAATTCCATTATCTTTGATGGCCTTGTGAGGTCATTAAACTTCTTCCAACACTGTGTGAGGTCAATAAACTGCCTCTGACACAGTGTGAGGTCATTAAACTTCATCTGATCCTGTGTGAGGTCAATAAATTTCTTCTGACTCTGTGTGAGGTCATAAAAAAATTTCCAACACTGTGATGTCATTAAACTTCGTCTGACACTGTGTGAGGTCATTAAACTTCATCTGACACTGTGTGAGGTCATTAAACTTCTTCTGACACTGTGTGAGGTCATTAAACATCATCTGACACTGTGTGAGGTCATTAAACTGCTTCTGACACTGTGTGAGGTCATTAAGCTGATTCTGACACTGTGTGAGGTCATTAAACTTCATCTGATCCTGTGTGAGGTCATTAAACTTCATCTGATCCTGTGTCAGGTCATTAAACTGCTTCTGACACTGTGTGAGGTCATTAAACTTGTTCTGACACTGTGTAAGGTCATTAATCTGTTTCTGACACTGTGTGAGATCATTAAACTGCTTCTGACACTGTGTCAGGTCATTAAACTGCTTCTGACACCGTGTGAGGTCATTAAACTGCTTCTGACACTGTGTGAGGTCATTAAACTGCTTCTGACACTGTGTGAGGTCATTAAACTGCTTCTGACACTGTGTGAGGTCATTAAACTGCTTCTGAGACTGTGTGAGGTCATTAAACTGCTTCTGACACTGCGTGAGGTCATTAAACTTCTTCCAATACAGTGTGGGAAGAAGTTCAATGACCTCAACTGGTCTGCAGAGATAATGGAATCATCTCCTGAATAACAGGACAATTTACTGAAACAAAGAATGGTCAATGGGTATTTCCTGCCCCAATATCCAAGCAGTGCCCTTTGGGGTGACACAATCCCTTGTTCCTTGCCACAGAAGCTCCATAATCTGCCATCATTTGTCGATAGTCTCACATCCTGTCCCCTTGATCTCTGCCGCCATCCTTTCCAGGAATCCTGACAGATTGGCCAAAATATTTACAGGGGCGGGATTTTGGAGCCAGGGGAGGAGTTACGTGGGTTTTCCCAAATGCCTTGGGGGGAAAAATTCAGTTGCTTTGTACCTCCTGTTAGCGCCCTAAGAGAGCGCTAACGTGGCGCAAAGCAACTTGCGCCTGGGCACGGTGCCGCCAATGCCTCCCGTGAAATTCAGTGGGAGGTTAGCGGCGCGCTAACCGTTAACGCCCCGCGGTGCTGTGCCGCCGGCGATGACATCATCCCATTTATGCTCTACCCACAATCTCTCCCTCCAACAACCACAAAACTTACCTGCTTCTGGGTTGTGGCCTCTTCTGGAGTCTTCCTGTCCCAACAAGCAGCCAAGCCCGTCAATCAGACTGTCAATCAGACTGTCAATCAGACTGTCAATCAGACTGTCAATCAGACTGTCAATCAGGATGGCTTCCGGGTGGAGAATTTGTTTAAAAATAAACACCCGCGCCCTGGAGTTAAAACCCCAAGGGCTAAAAATTGAGTAGCGCCCCATTTGGGGCACTAACTTCGCCGGGGCGCTACTTTTAACACCCCCCCAATGGAAATTGAGTGGTAGTGCCCCAAGAGGGAAGCGGTGTGCTACTGCAAGCACCCCGACTTCCTCTTGGGGTGCTGCGGCACGTCGCACCGCGGTACTGCAGGCCTTCCTCCCCTTCTTAAAGGGGACGGGCCTTGTGCAGCGCGAACCGGAGCCCAGCTGGACCCCCAGGGATCGGGAGTGCCGGCAAAAGAGCCCGGCACGCAAGAGAAGTGCCAGGCTCATGGAGCGCAACTGGCACTCCGCGGGGGTGGGGGGGGGGGTGGTTCAGGAGGCCGGGGACGGGAGGGCAGGCATAGCATCCGGTGGTAAGTCAGGTGATGCTCCCGAAGATCGCAGCGGGGGCGCTGCGCACGGCGATGACGTCATCGCCGGTGGCGCAGCGCCACGGGGTGCTACCGGTTAGCGCTGCCGCTAACCTCCCGCTGAATTTCAGGGGAGGCATGGGCAGCACCGTGCTTTGCGCCCCGTTAGCGCGCTCTTAGGGTGCTAATGGGAGGCACAAAGCAACTGAATTTTTACCCCAGAGAGTTTAACAAAGGTAATAGGGCATTAGTGACTAAAACGTTAAAATTAAAGGCATTACATCTGAATGCATGAAGCATTCGTAACATGATAAATAAATTAATGGCAGAAATAGAGATAAATAGGTTTGATCCAGTAGCTGTTACTGTGATGTGGTTTCAGGGTGACCAAGGTTAGGAACTAAATATGCCAGGGTAGTTGACTTTTAGAAAAGATTGGCGAAATGGATAAGGAAGGGGGTAGTCCTGATAACAAAAGATGTGATAAAGACAGTAGTGAGAAATAATCTTAGCCCAGAAAATCCGGATGTAGCATCAGTATGGGTGGAGCTAAGAAATGACAAAGTGCAGAAAACACTGGTGCGATAGGCCCCCTAACAGTAGTTATAGAGTTGGACAGAGTATAAATCAGGAAATTACAGGAGAATGTAACAAGGGTAATGCAACAATCATGGGGGAATTTAATCTTCATATAAACTAGGCAAAACAAATTGGCAAATGTATTTTGGAGGACAAAATCATGGAATGCTTTCGAAACAGTTTTCTAGAACAATGGCCCAGAAATTCGGCACTTGTCGGGTGAGTACGCGTTGTGTACTCACCCGTAAGGCCACTTGAAGTGCCGGTTTCCTGCATGCACTGCGCATGCGCGGGAAACCGGAACTTCCGGTCTCGTGAAGGGAGGGGTTCAGAGGTGAACCACATGCGTGGGAGAGGCTGCGCGCACGCAGTGAACTTCTTTTTTTTTCAGGTTTCTCCGGGAAGGTAAGTATTGAAGAAGCTGTGCTTTTAAAAAGGAGGCGCAAGACCCGTTTTTAACAAGGTAAGTGGTTAATTAATTACAATTTTAAAAAAATTTCAACAGGTTTAACTTTTTTAGATACTTTAAAGAAAGGTAAGTTTATTTTTAGCACCGTTAAAAAGTATAATTAATTTTTTCAAAAATTTAAATTTTTGTTTAAAGTAGTTAATTTATTTAACTTATAGTTATTTTAAAAATGTGATTTAAAAAAAAAATTATTTGAAGTGTAAGTGTGGTTTTGGGGCCGATTTCAATTCAGAGATTTGACAGGTCTTCCTGTCAAATCTATGAATGAAAATGCCCTGCTAGGATTGACTCTCCATGGCCCACGTGATCCCAGGGGACGCTTCGAACTAACTGCGCCCCTGGGACACGCAAGCACTGCGCGCCAGCAGCTGGAGGAGGCCCTGGACCTGAAGTTCTCGTGGGCCCAAAACACAACGTAGGCACGGTAGGTAAGTACGCGCGCGATGCTTGCACCCGCAGGAAGCCGGAAAACCGAATTTCTGGCCCAATATGTCGAGGAACCAACTGGTTATTTTAGGTCTAGTATTGTGTAATGACACAGGGTTAATCAGTAATCTTATAGTAAAGGATTCTCTGGGGAAGAGTGATCATAATATGATAGAATTTCACATTAAGTTTGAGAGTGATGCTGTTAAATACAAAACTAGGGTTTTAAATTTAGACAAAGCCAATTAGATTGGTATGAGTGGCAAATTGGCTAAGGTAGATTGGGAAATTAGATTAAAAGATATGATGGTAGATAAGCAATGGCTTACAATGTTGCCAAAAATAGTAGTAAGCCTGAGGATTGGGAGGATTTTAGAAATCAGCAAAGGATGACCAAGAAATTGATAAAGAGGGAGCAAATAACAAAATGAGAGTAAACTAGCAAGAAATATAAAAACGGATTGTAAGACCTTCTGCAAGCATTTAGAGAGGAAGAGATTAGCAAAAGTAAATTTGGGTCCCTTAGAGGCAAAGACAGGAGAAATTATAATGGCGAATAAGGAAATGACAGAGACGTTAAACAATACTTTGTATCTGTCTTCACAGTCGAAGACACAGAAAACATATCGGAAATAGTGGGGAACCAAGGGTCTAATGAGAGTGAGGAACTTAAAGTAATTAATATTAGTAAAGAAAAAGTACTGAAGAAATTAATGGGACTAAAAGCTGACAAATCCCTTGGACCTGATGGCCTACACCCTAGGGTTCTAAAAGAGGTGGCTGCAGAGATAGTGGATGCATTGATTTTGATCGTCCAGAATTCCCTAGATTCTCGAACAGTCCTCATGGATTGCAAGGTAGCAAATGTAACCCTGCTATTCAAGAAAGGAGGGAGAGAGAAAGCAGAGAAATATAGGCCAGTTAGCCTGACATCAGCAGTAGTGAAAATGCTAGAATCTATTATTAGGGGCATGGTAAAAGGGCACTTGGAAAATCACAATATGATTGGGCAGAGTCAACACGGTTCTATAACAGGAAATCGTGTTTGACAAATCTATGAGAGTTTTTTGAGGTTGTAACTAACAGGGTGGATAAGGGGGAACCAGTGCATGCAGTATATTTGGATTTTCAAAAGGCATTCGATAAGGTGTCACACAAGAGGTTGTTAAACAATATTGGGGTTCATGGGATTGGGGGTAATATATTAGCATGGATTGAGGATTGGTTAACGGACAGAAAACCGAGAATAGGAATAAACGGGACATTTTCGGATTGACAGGCTGTAATTAGTGGGGTACCGCAAGGATCAGTGATTAGGCCTCAGCTATTCACAATCTATATCAATGACTTGGAACATAAGGACATAATAAGAACATAAGAAATAGGAGCAGGAGTAGGCCATTCGGCCCCTTGAGCCTGCTTCGCCATTCAATAAGATCATGGCTGATCTTTTACCTCATCTCCACTTTCCTGCACTGTCTCCATATCCCTTGATTCACTTAATATTCAAAAATCTATCGATCTCTGTCTTGAATATACTCAACGACTGAGCCTCCACAGCCCTCTGGGGTAGAGAGTTCCAAAGATTCACCACCCTCTGAGTGAAGAAATTTCTCCTCATCTCAGTCCTAAATGGCCGACCCCTTATTCTGAGACTGTGACCCCTGGTTCTAGACTCCCCTGCATCTACCCTGTCAAGCTCTGTAAGAATTTTGTATGTTTCAATGAGATCACCTCTCATTCTTCTAAATTCTAGAGAATATAGGCCTAGTCTATGCAATCTCTCCTCATAGGACAATCCCCCCATCCCAGGAACCAGTCTGGTGAACCTTCGCTGCACTCCCTCTATGGTAAGTATATCCTTCCTTAGGTAAGGAGACCAAAACTGTACACAATACTCCAGGTGTTGTCTCACTAGGGCCCTATATAATTGCAGTAAGACGTCTTTACTCTTATACACAAATCCTCTTGTGATAAAGGCCAACGTACCATTTGCTTTCCTAATTGCTTGCTGTACCTGCATGTTAACTTTCAGTGATTAGATGACGGGACTGAGTGTAATGTATCCAATTTTGTTGATGATACAAAGCTAGGTGAGAAAGTAAGCTGTGAGGAGGACACAAAGAATCTGCAAAGGGAAAAATGGTGAGAAGGAGGGAAGGTTGAGATGATGGATATGGGGAGATGGTGCATAGGTGGATTTGAGGGATATGGGGAGAAGGTGGGTGGGTCTCAGGGGGAGTGATCAGGAGGGGCCAATGGTCTTCAGCACTACAGAGGAACTGGGGTCGGTGGAGATGGGAGAGGTGGAGATGGGAGAGGTGGAGATGGGAGCAGTGGAGATGGGAGAGGTGGAGCCAGGAGAGGTGGAAATGGGAGAGGTGGAGATGGGAGAGGTGGAGATGGGAGAGGTGGAGATGGGAGAGGTGGAGTTGGGAGAGGTGGAGATGGGAGAGGTGGAGATGGGAGAGGTGGAGATGGGAGAGGTGGAGATGGGAGAGGTGGGGCCAGGAGAGGTGGAGATGGGAGAGGTGGAGCCAGGAGAGTGGGGAGATGGGAGAGGTGGAGATGGGAGAGGTGGAGATGGGAGAGGTGGGGCCAGGAGAGGTGGAGATGGGAGAGGTGGAGCCAGGAGAGTGGGGAGATGGGAGAGGTGGAGATGGGAGAGGTGGAGATGGGAGAGGTGGAGATGGGAGAGGTGGAGATGGGAGAGGTGGAGCCAGGAGAGGTGGAGCCAGGAGAGGTGGAGATGGGAGAGGTAGAGATGGGAGAGGTGGAGATGGGAGAGGTGGAGATGGGAGAGGTGGAGATGGGAGCAGTGAAGATGGGAGCGGTGGAGATGGGAGCGGTGGAGATGGGAGCGGTGGAGATGGGAGAGGTGGAGATGGGAGAGGTGGAGATGGGAGAGGTGGAGATGGGAGAGGTGGAGATGGGAGCAGTGGTGATGGGAGAGGCGGAGATGGGAGAGGTGGAGATGGGAGAGGTGGAGATGGGAGAGAGGGAGCCAGGAGAGGTGGAGATGGGAGAGGTGGAGATGGGAGAGGTGGAGATGGGAGAGGTGGAGATGGGAGAGGTGGAGATGGGAGAGGTGGAGATGGGAGAGGTGGAGATGGGAGCAGTGGAGATGGGAGAGGTGGAGATGGGAGTGGTGGAGATGGGAGAGGTGGAGATGGGAGAGGTGGAGATGGGAGAGGTGGTGATGGAAGAGGTGGAGATGGGAGAGGTGGAGATGGGAGCGGTGGAGATGGGAGAGGTGGAGATGGGAGAGGTGGAGATGGAAGAGGTGGAGATGGGAGAGGTGGAGATGGGTGAGGTGGAGATGGGAGCGGTGGAGATGGGCGAGGTGGAGATGGGAGCAGTGGTGATGGGAGAGGTGGTGATGGAAGAGGTGGAGATGGGAGAGGTGGAGATGGGCGAGGTGGAGATGGGAGAGGTGGAGATGGGAGCGGTGGAGATGGGCGAGGTGGAGATGGGAGCAGTGGTGATGGGAGAGGTGGTGATGGAAGAGGTGGAGATGGGAAAGGTGGAGATGGGCGAGGTGGAGATGGGAGAGGTGGAGATGGGAGAGGTGGAGATGGGAGAGGTGGAGATGGGAACAGTGGAGATGGGCGAGGTAGAGATGGGAGCAGTGGTGATGGGCGAGGTGGAGATGGAAGCAGTGGTGATGGGAGAGGTGAAGATGGGAGAGGTGGAGATGGGAGAGGTGGAGATGGGAGAGGTGGAGATGGGAGAGGTGGAGATGGGAGCAGTGGTGATGGGAGAGGTGGAGATGGGAGAGGTGGAGATGGGAACAGTGGTGATGGGAGAGGTGGAGATGGGAGAGGTGGAGATGGGAGAGGTGGAGATGGGAGAGGTGGAGATGGGAGAGGTGGAGATGGGAGCAGTGGTGATGGGAGAGGTGGAGATGGGAGAGGTGGAGATGGGAGAGATGGAGATGAGGCAGGTGGAGATGGGATCGGTGGAATTGGGAGGGGTGGAGACGGGGGCGGTTTTGGTTGCTAGAGTAATTGTGGAAAAGGACAAGGAAAAATCAAATGTGAATATATTCTACTGGCGGAGGGTTAATTTCAATGAGTTGAAAAGGAAGCTGTCCCAGGTGGATTGGAATCAAAGATTGGCAGGTAATACAGTAAATGAGCAATGGGAGGCCTTCAAAGAGGAGATCATTTGGGTATAGACTAGAAAAGTTTGCATGAGGGGGAAAGGAAGGGCATCCATAGCTAGAGCTCACTGGATGATTAAAGATATAGGGGGGAAAATTCGGTTGCTTTGCCCCTCCCATTAGGGCGCTAATGGGGCGCAAAGCAACTAACACCCGGGCACGGCGATGTTTGCGCCACTCGCGAAATTGACCAGACATTTTGCGGCAGCGCTATAAACTATCGCCACGATCTCCTGCGCCCGCAGATCGTGACGTCAGTCGAGCGTGCAATGCCCCGGTAGCGCCCCGGAGCGGATATTGAGTGGCGCCCCCTGCCTTACCGCCTGCCGCTAGCAACAACAGGTTGAGGGGAGCGTTTTGCAGTTGGGAAGGGCCTGGGGGAGCGCTATTTAAAGGCAACCGCTTCCTGCCTTTTTTTGTCGGTGACATTTTTGCACCACACATTCTGAGAGAGAGAGAGAGAGAGACTTCTGGAGAGATTCAACGTTGTGTGAAGGAGTTTTGGAAACTGAGCAGCACTTTGCAGGTTCATTTTGATTTGACCTTCTTTGCATCGATTTAGAAGAGACTATGGGGGCTGGGCTCTGAGCTCTTTCCCTGGGCCTCTCCATTGTTCTTTCAGCAGATTTGATGTACAGGTCTCTCCTGGCCGAGATTCAAGGCTGCAATGAGCAGGGTGTGGATGGAGAGCAAGATCGACCCTCCCCTTTAAGAATTGGTTGGCGCTATGTGTCTGTGTTCCATTGCTGACTGACATCACATGAGCTTTGCCAGCGCTCTGAGGCAATGCCTCGCTCCTCGGAGCAGTGTGTAGCGCCTGATTTAGTGCTCCAATCACCTCCAGGGGCGATAGAAGCCAAGTTTGCAGTCGGAGGTGATAATTAGCGCCAGGCGCTAAACTTTGCACCCGGCCGATAATTGCGCCCCAAATGGGGCGATACCGAATTTCTCCCCCCATTAGGCATTAAAATGAAACAGAAAAAGGAGGTTTATGATAAAATGTCAGGTTTATAATTCAGGAGAGAACCAAGTTGAATACGAAAAGTACAGAGGAGAGCTGAAAAAGGCAAGAAGAGAGATTATGAGGATAGATTAGTGGGTAACATAAAAAGGATCCCAAAAGTCTCTTATAAACATAAAAATAGTATAAAGGTAGCCAAAGGAAGGGTTTGGGATTAGGGACCAAAAAGGAGATCTTGTTGTGGAGGCAGAGGGCATGGCTGGGATACTAAACAAATACTTTGCATCTGTCTTCTCTAGAGAAGAGGATGCTGCCAATGTAGCAGGAAAGGAGGAGGTAATAGAGACGTTGGATAGAATAAAAATAGATAAAGAGGAGGTACTTAAAAAGTTGGCTGCGCTCAAAGTAGAAAAGTCACCCGGTCCAGATCCGATGCATCCTAGGGTGCTGATGGAAGTAAGGGTTGAAATTGCAGGGGCTCTGGCCACAATCTTCCAATCCTCCTTAGATATGGAAGTGGCACCAGGGGACTGGAGGATTGCAAATGTTTTACCGCTTTTCAAAAAGGCGGAAAGGGATAAACCCGGCAACTACTGGCCAGTCAGCCTAACATCAGTGGTGGGGAAAGGTTCAGAGACAATAATCCGAGAGAAAATTAACAGCCACTTGAACAAGCATGGACTAATAAAGGAGAGCCAGCACTGATTTGTTGAGGGAAAATCTGTTAATGGGTAAAATGACAGATGATCAGTGGGCGGTGTTCAAAAAAGAATTTAATGCGATACAGAACCAGTTTATATCCCTAAGGGGCAAGAGCTCTATTTGCCAAAATGGACAACTAAAGAGGTAAGGGACAACATAAAAACTAAAAGAAAAAACATACAAGAATGCAAATATAGCAGAGATCCTGGCAACTGGGAGAGATACAAAAAACCTCAAAAAGTGACAAAACAGATAGTAAGAGCTACAAAAAGTGAGTATGAAATGAAACTTGCAAGGGATATCAAAATCAACACAAAAAACTTTTACAATTATATTATGAAAAAGAGGGTGGTTAAGAGCAATGTGGGCCCCTTAAAAACTGACAATGGTGATATTATAAATGAAAATAAGGAAATGGCGGATGTGTTGAATAATTACTTTGCATCAGTATTTACAGTAGAGGAAGAGGATAGCATGCCAGACATCCCAAGGAAACTAATATTGAATCAGGGATGGGGACTCACCAAAATTAATGTAAACAAAATAACAGTAATGAAGAAAATAATGGCACTAAGAGTGATAAATCCCCAGGGCCAGATGGTTTTATCCCAGGGTTTAAAGGAAGTAGGTGAGAACATTGCAGATGCCCTAACTATAATCTTCCAAACTTCTCTCGATTCAGGAACCGTTTCTTTAGATTGGAAATTGCACATCATTCCGCTATGTAAGAAAAGTGAAAGAGAGAAAAACCAGGGAATAATAGATCGGCTAGCCTAACATCTGTTGTCGGGAAATTACTAGAGTCTATAATTAAGGATAGAGTGACTGAACAGCATGGGGGCAATTTCCCAGCCCTGAGGAGGCAGGTTTGGAGGCAGGACAGTTGGTAATATTGCAAAAAGTGAGTGCGGGTTCGGAACCCGCCTCCAGCCCACCTCCGCGCAACTTTGCTGGAGGCGGGCTTCAGGCGTGCAATTCGGTCCTGCCTCCAAGAGGCGGGATAGGCAGTTAAGACCCTTAACAAGCGCTTAAGGCCCTCTGTAATCCTATTTTGCCAGGCCTTTGTTATTTTGCCACATTTACAGCGTGTTGCATGCCTCTCTTAAACCACACCAGCTAATCCTGGCGGGTTGACAAGTGGCTGGCCTCCTCACAGCTGCAGCTCCACCATAAAAATGGAGCTTTCAACAGGGATGAGTTGGAGGTGGCAGAACTTTTGTTGCATTTTGTTGGTCTTTAAGCACTTTTTCCAGGCCTACTGAAGTCGGAGGTGGTGCAGCTGAGATCTATCTACTTTGGGACCTCCTGGGAAAACCCTCTCCCCACTTGGACTGAGCGCTTCCCCAAAGGAGGTATCTACCAGCAGCATGGGAAACATTTATTTCCTTTCATCATGGACCTCAGATTCGGGCGAGGAGCAGCCACGGCAGCAGCAGAGCCAGGCAGAACAGCAGCAACAGCAGCAGGAGTGCCAACCTGCTGCTCACCCACCTGATGGTGCACAGGGCAGAAGCCGCCAGCGCATGGCAGCACGTCACCGCAGGAGATACCCTCCTCTCAGGGTTTACAGACAGAGGATGAGCTTCCTCAACATGAGTGAGTGAGCAGCAGCGCCAAAGGAGGCTGAGACTTTCGCGAGAGGTTGTCGGAGACATCTGCACAATGCTGCACCAACACCTGGTGCCCAGAGGAGCGGGCGGACACCCCTTACCAGTGGCTGTCAAAGTCACCACCGCACTCAACTTTTTTACTTCAGGCTCCTTCCAGGGATCATCAGCAGATATCAGCAGCATCTCCCAGTTGGCCGCCCACTGTTGCATCACGCAGTTTACCGATGCCCTCTTCACAAAGGCGCACAATTACATCAACTTTTCAACTGATCAAGCAAGTATAACCGCGCGTGCGGTTGGATTCGCAAATATGGCAGGCTTGCCAATGGTGCAGGGTGTCATAGGCTGTACACATGTGGCCCTGAGGGCAACCCATCACAACCCAGCTATTTTTGTCAACCACAAGGGCTTCCACTCCCTCAGTGTACAGCTGGTGTGTAACCACAAGAAGGAGATTTTGCATGTTTGCGCCAGTTGCCATGACTCGTTCATCCTGCGGCAGTCTAGTGTGCCTCCGCTCTTCAATCCACCAAACCAACTTAACGGATGGCTACTAGGAGACAAGGGCTACCCCCTGAAGACGTGGCTAATGGCGCCGATCAGGAGGCCAGCGAGCAAAGCTGAGGAGCGCTACAACGCCAGCCACATTTCGACCAGGTCTATCATCGAACAAACTATCAGCTTGCTGAAGATGCGATTCAGATGCCTTGACCGATCAGATGGAGCCCTGCAGTACTCAGCAGCCAGGGTCTCCAGAATGGTCATGGTCTGCTGTGTGCTGCAAAACAGCGCACAGCATCGTGGCTTGCAGCTACCTGAGGAACAAGTGACTCAGTACATAGCCTCCTCAGATGAAGAGGAGGAGGAGGAGGAGGAGGAGGAGAATGATGACTAAGCGGAGGCGCATCAACCAGCAGCAGCAGCAGCAGCACGTGAGCACATTGCTGGCTGGAATGCAAGGGATGCACTCATCTTGATCAGATTTGCTTAGGTGGCCCATTCTAGCACATGTGCTTGGCTCCTTCTTAGCACAAGATACACAATGGACATGACTCTCTGGCTTCCTCTCACTCTGACCACCAACCTGACCAAGCAAGTCTCGCTGAGGCCACAATGTGGAACTTCCAAAACTGAAATCACAGAGGCCAGAACATCAACAGTTTGCCATCACCAGAGTTTAATACATTCATAAAGGGATGGCATTTCATTATTAAACACAAAAAAACACCCATGTGTGACTAATTGTGCTTTATCTTCCTCTTACACATGCTCCTATGTGGTGCTTCCCCTGTGGCTTCAGCAGAAGTGGAGGCCCCTTGCTCACTTTCATGCTGCTCCTGCTTCGACACCTGTGGCGGGCGTCCTCTGGGGTGGCGAACCTGTGCGGGCTCGCCAACAGTCTGCTCCTCCTGCGGCTGTGCAGGGGCTGAGACGCCCATCTCAGTTGGGTGAGGACTCTGGTGGGGCTCTGACCGAGGGCAACGCAGTGGCATGGAAGTGTGTGCGCTTGGAGAGGAGCCCCCACTTGTTCTCTGCCACCAACATTCCTCTCATGGGTCAGCCCCACTTCAGAGCTAGCAAGTGGCTTGAGAGCACCTTGCTGCACATCAGGGGGTCCATGAGGACCCGTGTCTGCACTGGCAGTCCTACTGCTGAGGACTTCCATGAAGCTCTGGTCTCTCTGATCAATAGCTGGCCATCGCGCCTCTAGAGATGTCTGTCTATTCTGAACATTAACCATGTTTTCAACACACTGGCGACTTATCTCCTCCATGGCCCTGGCCATCATCTGCAGAGAGGCAGCCATCGATACCACGGAGGTAGACATCGCTTCCACGCAAGTAGCCAACCTTTCCAAGGAGATGCGCTCATGTGCCAATGACTCTACAAAGGCTCTGCTCATATTCGAGTTGGACTCCTCCATCCTCTCCACACACGCAGTGACCCTGGAGACAAAATCTGCCAGAGACTCGTGCACCTGTTCCTGGAGTTCCAGAACCGCTCTCCTTCTGGATGGACCCGGAGGCACAGGGTCCACATGCAACTGAGCCGAGCTGGGAGAGTCCTGCGCCCTCCGACGAGGACTCTCCACTGCTGTCGCTGTCTCCACCACCTGCTGATGCTCATTTGTGAGCTGTGATACACCAGGTGACAATACTACTCTATGTCGCGAAGGTCCCACCGAGGTGTGCGTATCTGCGCTGGTGCTGGGTGCGCTTACATCTGCTGACGCTGCACCCTCAGAGGTTGCAGGTTCCTCTGAAGAGTCTTCTGGCTCAGGCTCTTCCTCCTGGACAGTGGGGAGGGGGGCTGTCGATGGTCCTGTGAGGGAGTAAAGGAATGAGTTAGAGATGTTACGGTAGTGTGGCATGCACATGCAATAGCGCAGATGATCAATTGCCATTCTATAAATGTACATTCGCAGCCATTCTAGTGACTCCTGCAATGTAAAAGAGAGAGAAGCAAAACTATTCTGTCACCAGCTTGCTCTGCTGCGCCCGTCTGTCCATCCCCCACTTCCACATCCACCTCAGCGCCAACGATTTCCAGGGCCGCCTCTTCAGCATTGGTCAAATGGGCGAGGGAAGGTGGCCCTCCTCCAGTCTTCGCCCTTTCCCTTTTATTGTGGGCTCTCTTTTCCTGCAATGAGGGAGACAAGTGGAGTTTGAGTGAGAATGATGGAGTGAGTGCAGAGAGTCCAGAGCATAGATGCTTAGAAGAAGACAAAGATGGAGTAAGGTTCCATTTCCAAGGGCCCTTCCTGTGTGTTGTTGGTCGTTGTCATTGCATAACATTGATAGGGAGTGTGAGGGCAGCATAGTCGAATAGTGAAGTGATTGTGTTCATAGAGTGAGAGAGATGGTTAAGGGTGCAATGGTTGTAAGGGTAAAGTGGGATGTGTAGGAGGAGGGTGACAATGCAGAGTGCTGGTGATGAGAGGAGAAGGGGAGCAGAATGAGGGTCAAGCTGATGGTATACTCACTTTGGCTGATCTTACAAGGCCAGTGAACCTCTTGCGGCACTGCAGCCATGTTCTGCTGCACACAGACCTGGAGGTTACTTCCCGTGCCAGTTGCACCCAGACAGCCTTGGGTTTGTATGGGAGGCATCTTCCTCCCAGATGAGGGGAAGAGCACCTCCTTGCTCGCTCTCACCCCCTCAACCAGAATACTCAGAGACTCATCGGAGAACCTCGGGGAGGCCTTGGCTCTCGAGTTGGCCATCTCTTCTCAGCGAAGTGTTCAGCGGCCACAAATCAGCAATGAAATGAGCCAAGGAAGCAAGCAGCCCTTAAATGAAGCTGCATAAGTGATGTCAGCAGAGGCGAGTTTCAGTCCAAAAAGAGTAATTGGCCCAGGGGAACCCACACGCCCGGAGTTAATTGGGCAATTAGGGGAAAATCCCAACTTTTTCCCACCTGACAGTGGAGGCGGGTTCAGAACCCGCCCACCCCCAAACCCGCTCCCAACCCGCCTCCAATGGGAAAATCGCCCCCATGACTGAACAGACTGAACAACATATGGATGACTTAACATCCATATGGATGTTATTTATATGGACTTCCTGAAGGCATTTGATAAAGTCCCTCATAAGAGAATGTTAGCTAAAGTTGAAGCTCATGGAATTGAGGGCAAATTATTGACCTGGTTCGGAAATTGGCTGAGCGGCAGGAGACAGAGAGCAAGGATAATGGGCAGGTACTCTAATTGGCAGGATGTGACGAGTGGCGTCCCACAGGAATACTGTTCACTGTATTTATTAACGACTTAGATGATGGGATAGAGAACCACATATCCAGGTTTGCCGATGACACAAAGACAGGTGGCATTGTAGGCAGTGTAGATAAAAGCATAAAATTACAAAGGGATATTAATAGATTAAGTGAATGTGCAAAACTGTGGCAAATAGATATCAATATCG
The DNA here is from genome assembly GCA_030390025.1 of Squalus acanthias. NCBI lineage: Eukaryota > Metazoa > Chordata > Chondrichthyes > Squaliformes > Squalidae > Squalus > Squalus acanthias. The sequence goes on from JASTWF010000146.1 coordinate 767,307, forward strand.
GCAAGAAGCTCGACATCATACAGGACAAAGCAGCCCACTTGATTGGCACCCCATCCACCACCTTAAACATTCACTCCCTCCACCACCGGCGTACCGTGGCTGCAGTGTGTACAAGATGCACTGCAGCAACTCACCAAGGCTTCTTCGGCAGCACCTCCCAAACCCGTGACCTCTTCCACCTAGAAGGACAAGGGCAGCAGACGCATGGGAACACCACCACCTCCAAGTTCCCCTCCAAGTCACACACCATCCTGACTTGGAAATATATCGCCGATCCTTCATCGTCGCTGGGTCAAAATCCTGGAACTCCCTACCTAACAGCACTGTGGGAGTACCTTCACCACACAGACTGCAGCGGTTCAAGAAGGCGGCTCACCACCACCTTCTCAAGGGCAATTAGGGATGGGCAATAAATGCTGGCCTTGCCAGCGACGCCCACATCCCATAAACGAATTTTAAAAAAAGTGTGAGGCCATCCAATTTGGACCTGAAAAGGATAGAACAGAGTACTTTCTAAATGGTGAAAAGCTGGAAACAGTGGAGGTCCAAAGAGACTTAGGGGTTCATCTACATAGATCATAAAAATTTTATGGACAGGTACAAAAAATTATCAAAATGGCTAATGGAATGCTGGCCTTTATATCTAGAGGACTAGAATACAAGGGGTGAAAAGGCATGCTCCAGCTATACAAAGCCCTGATTAGACCACACCTGGAGTACTGTGTTCAGTTCTCAGGAAGGATATATTGGCCTTGGAGGGAAACACCGAAAACACAGCGTCAGTTTCCACATGTACGCTGATGACACCCAGCTCTACCTCACCACTTCTCTCAACCCCTCCACGATCATTAAATTGACACACTGCTTGTCTGACATCCAGTTCTGGATGAGCAGAAATTTTCTCCAATTATATATTGGGAAGACCGAAGCCATTGTCTTCGGTCACCGCCACAAACTCCGTTCCCTAGCCACTGACTCCATCCCTCTCCCTAACATCTGTCTGAGGCTGAACCAGACTGTTTGCAACCTTGGTGTTATATTTGACCCTGAAATGAGCTTCCAACCACATATCCGCAGCAGAACAAAGACCGCCTACTTCCACCTCCGTAACATCGCCCGTCTCTGCCCCTGCCTCAGTTGATCTGCTGCTGAAACACTTATCTATGCCTTTGTTACCTCTAGACTTGAATATTCCAATGCACTCCTGGCTGGCCTCTCACATTCCACCCTACATAAACTTGAGGTCATCCAAAACTCGGCTGCCCGTGTCCTAACTCGCACCAAATCCCGTTCACCCATCACTCCTGTGCTCGCTGACTTCCATTGGCTCCCGGTTAGGCAAGGTCTCGCTTTCAAAATTCTCATCCTTGTTTTCAAATCCCTCCGTGGCCTCGTCTTTCCCTATCTCTGTAATCTCCTTCAGCCCCACAACCCCCCGAGATATCTGCGCTTCTCAAATTCTGCCCTCTTGAGCATCCCTGATTATAATTGCTCCACCTTTGGTGGCCGTGCCTTCTGTTTCCTAGGCCCTGAGCTCTGGAATGCCCCGCCTCTCTACCTCTCTCCTTTAAGACGCTCCTTAAATCTACCTCTTTGACCAAGCTTTTGGTCACCTGCCCTAATTTCTTCTTATGTGTTTCAGTGTCAAATTGTTGTCTTATAACACTCCTGTGCAGCACCTTGGGACGTTTTGCTACATGAAAGGTGATATATAAATACAAGTTGTTGTTGAGGGAGTGCAGCAAAGATTTACTCGAATTATACCGGGCCTCCAAGGATTAAATTATGAGGAGCGATTACACAAACTAGGGTTGCATTCCCTGGAACTTAGAAGGTTAAGGGGTGATTTGATCAAAGTTTTCAAGATATTAAGGGGAACTGATAAGATAATTAGAGAGAAACTATTTCTGCTGGTTGGGGAATCTAGGACTAGGGAACATAGCCTAAAAAATAGATCCAGGCCCTTCGGGAGTGAAGTTAGGAAACACTTCTACACTCAAAGGATGGTAGAAGTTTGGAACTCTCTTCCACAAATGGCAGTTGATGTTGGGTCAATTGTTAATTTTAAATCTGAAATTGGTAGATTTCTGTTAACCAAAGGTATTAAGGGATATGGGGCAAAGGCGGGTATATGAATTTAGGTCACAGGTCAGTCATGATCTCATTGAATGGCGGAACAGGTTCGATGGGCTAAATGGCCTTCTCCTGTTCCTATGTTCCAGTGAGAGTATAGACACAAAATTGGCTAAGGGACAGAAAGCAGAGAGTAGTGGTGAACGGTTGCTTTTCAGACTGGAAGGAAGTATGCAGTGGTGTCCCCCAGGGGTCAGTGATGGGACCACTGGTCTTTTTGATATATATTAATGACCAGGACTCAAGGGACATTTGATAGAGGTGTTCAAAATCATGAAAGGTTTTGATGGAGTAAATAAGGAGACACTGTTTCCAGTGGCAAGAGGGTCGGTAACCAAAGGACACAGATTTAAGGTAATTGGCAAAAGACCCAGAGGTGAGATCAGATTTTTTTTTACGCAACGACTTGTTGTGATCTGGAATGCGTTGCTTGAAAGGGTAGTGGAAACAGATTCAGTAATAACTTTCAAAAGGTAATTGGATAAATACTTGAAGGGAAAACTTGTAGGGATATGGGGAAGGAGTAGGAGAGTGGGATTAATAGCTCTTTCACAGACACAATGGGCCGAATGGCTCCCTTCTCTGCTGTTTCATTCTCTGATCCTATGACTGGGTGACTGAGCAGGGACCTTACAACAAGTGTATCACACAGGATAGACATTCCCAGACCCAGACACAGACACAGACACAGCCACAGATCCAGACACAGACCCAGACCCAGCCACAGACCCAGCCACAGATCCAGGCACAGCCACAGATCCAGACACAGACCCAGACCCAGACACAGACACAGACCCAGACACAGACCCAGCCACTGACCCAGCCACAGACCCAGACACAGACACAGATCCAGACACAGACCCAGACCCAGACACAGACCCAGACACAGACACAGACCCAGGCCCAGCCACAGAACCAGCCACAGACCCAGACCCAGACACAGACACAAACCCAGACACAGCCACAGACACAGACCCACACACACACACAGACCCAGTCCCAGACACAGACACACACACACACAGACCCAGATCCAGACCCAGATCCAGACGAGGCCCAGACACAGAACCAGACCCAGACACAGACACAGACCCAGACCCAAGACCAGAACTTTTCCATGAGGGTTCTAGCCTGTTTCTGTACAGTATTTTTATCTGCACAGTTTCTGTAGAAGCATTGTTTCTGTGCTACATCCTTGGTTGTTCGGTATATATCCAGTGTATTAGCCTGTATTAGACTCTGGCGGTGGACTGGTCAGTACACAGGGAGGCCTTGGAGCTCAGGAATCGGTTGCCCTAGAGTGGCAATGGCAGTAATTGTCGAGCTGGAATGAGGGGACAAGACACCAGCAATAAGCGAAAGTCTGTTTCCTTTGCACTTCATTGAACCTATAAGGAATTGAACAGCTGGGAGTTGCTGAGCTCCCAGAGGCCCATGTTTGTGTTGTCGAGTGAGACTTCAGTTTACTGACCCTGATACCATTCAATGCAGTGCTGGAAACATCCCGTCAACAGCTTACAGCTTCTGATTGATGTTGACATTAAAAACCGATCTCTTTCTAAACCTGGAGTGACTTCCCATTTCTGAAGAATGAAAATATGAAAACTGAGCAAGGAATGATATCGTCTTCAGGGGAAAAATCAAGCCCTCACTGTGCCAGTGCTGATACTCCACACACCCTCACTGTGCCAGTGCTGATAGTCCACACACCCTCACTGTGCCAGTGCTAATACTCCACATACCCTCACTGTGCCAGTACTGATACTCCACACACCCTCACTGTGCCAGTACTGATACTCCACACACCCCCACTGTGCCAGTACTGATACTCCGCACACCCTCACTGTGCCAGTACTGATACTCCACACACCCTCACTGTGCCAGTACTGATACTCCGCACACCCTCACTGTGCCAGTCCTGATACTCCACACACCCTCACTGTGCCAGTACTGATACTCCACACACCCTCACTGTGCCAGTGCTGATACTCCACACACCCTCACTGTGCCAGTACTGATACTCCACACACCCTCACTGTGCCAGTGCTAATACTCCACACACCCTCACTGTGCCAGTACTGATACTCCACACACCCTCACTGTGCCAGTACTGATACTCCACACACCCTCACTGTGCCAGTACTGATACTCCACACACCCTCACTGTGCCAGTGCTGATACTCCACACACCCTCACTGTGCCAGTACTGATACTCCACACACCCTCACTGTGCCAGTCCTGATACTCCACACACCCTCACTGTGCCAGTACTGATACTCCACACACCCTCACTGTGCCAGTGCTGATACTCCACACACCCTCACTGTGCCAGTACTGATACTCCGCACACCCTCACTGTGCCAGTACTGATACTCCACACACCCTCACTGTGCCAGTGCTAATACTCCACACACCCTCACTGTGCCAGTACTGATACTCCACACACCCTCACTGTGCCAGTACTGATACTCCACACACCCTCACTGTGCCAGTACTGATACTCCACACACCCTCACTGTGCCAGTGCTGATACTCCACACACCCTCACTGTGCCAGTACTGATACTCCACACACCCTCACTGTGCCAGTCCTGATACTCCACACACCCTCACTGTGCCAGTGCTAATACTCCACACACCCTCACTGTGCCAGTACTGATACTCCACACACCCCCACTGTGCCAGTACTGATACTCCGCACACCCTCACTGTGCCAGTACTGATACTCCACACACCCTCACTGTGCCAGTACTGATACTCCACATACCCTCACTGTGCCAGTACTGATACTCCACACACCCTCACTGTGCCAGTGCTGATACTCCACACACCCTCACTGTGCCAGTACTGATACTCCACACACCCTCACTGTGCCAGTACTGATACTCCACACACCCTCACTGTGCCAGTACTGATACTCCACACACCCTCACTGTGCCAGTGCTGATACTCCACACACCCTCACTGTGCCAGTACTGATACTCCACACACCCTCACTGTGCCAGTACTGATACTCCACACACCCTCACTGTGCCAGTGCTAATACTCCACACACCCTCACTGTGCCAGTGCTGATACTCCACACACCCTCACTGTGCCAGTACTGATACTCCACACACCCTCACTGTGCCAGTGCTAATACTCCACACACCCTCACTGTGCCAGTACTGATACTCCACACACCCTCACTGTGCCAGTACTGATACTCCACATACCCTCACTGTGCCAGTACTGATACTCCACACACCCCCACTGTGCCAGTGCTGATACTCCACGAACCCTCACTTGAGCCATAAATATAAGTTGTTGTTGTTGTATTTTTTAGAGTTCCTTTAAACAGACGCTGATTATTTTCTGCTCTGTCTCGTCCCTGGTTTATGTTTGGACCACCAGCACTCGTGGAGTTTTGTATGCAAGTCGCTCTCTACCATCTCCTCTTTTATTTCTGAAGAGAGAAGTTATTGCTCTGCACATTGTAAACACTAACTCTGGCATTGGACAGAGGAAACATCTGGAAGCTCCAACCACATGGTGGTTCATTTGCATGTTTCATAGAATTACATAGAATATTACATCACAGAAACATCTGGTCCATGCCGGTGTTTATGCTCTACACGAGCCTCCTCCCACTCTACTTCATCTCACCCCATCAGCACATCCTGCTATTCCTTTTTCCCTCATGTGTTTATCCAGCTTCCCCTTAAATGCATCTATGCTAATTTGCCTCAACTACTCCCTGTGGTAGCGAGTTCCACATTCTCACCACTCTCTGGGTAAAGAGGTTTCTCCTGAATTTTTTGTTGGATTTATTTAGTGTCAGCTGTGGCTCAGTTGGGTTGCACTCTTTCGCCTCTAATATCATGAAGGGTGTGGGTTCCAAGTCCCACCGCAGACACTTGAGCACAGAAATCTAGGCTGACAGTACTGAGGGAGTGCTGCACTGTCGGAGGTGTCGTCTTTCAGATGAGACGTTAAACCAAGGCCCCGTCTGCTCTCTCAGGTGGACGTAAAAGATCCCATGGCACTATTTGGAACAAGAGCAGGGGAATTATCCCTGGTGTCCTGGGCCAATATTTATCCCTCAACCAACATCAGTAAAACAGATTATCTGGTCATTATCACATTGTTGCTTGTGGGAGCTTGCTGTGCGCAAATTGACTACACTTCAAAAATTACTTCATTGGCTGTAAAGAACTTTGGGACATCCTGAGGTTGTGAAAAGCGCTATAGAAATGCAAGTCTTTCTTTTTTGGTGACTATCTTATATTAATGGCCCCTAGTTTTGCTCTCCTCCGCAAGTGGAAATATTTTCTCTACATCTACCCTATCGAAACCTTTCATAATCTTAAAGACCTCTATCAGGTCACCTCTCAGCCTTCTCCTTTCAATGCGGATTGCTCTCACTCTGTGCATTTATTCACATTGGCTGGTGTAAGCTAACCAGAGCTGAGCTGGTGGTAACTTTAAAGCAAAACTGTAATGTGTTGGAGATCAGCTGTCAGTCTGTATGAAATAGAATGGCTGAGCACCTCAGCAAATATGAGCTGATCAGGGAGAGTCAGCATGGATTTGTGAAAGGTAAATCGCATCGAACTAATCTAGTTGAATTTGTTGAGGAGATCACTAATAAGGTAGATAAGGGAGTGTCTATTGATGTTGTCTATACGGACTTTCAGAAGGTATTTGATAAGGTTCCACACAAAAGATTATTGGCAACGATGAAAGTGCATGGAATTGGAGGTAGCCATTTGATTTGGGTAGGGAATTGGTTAGAAGATAGGGAACAGAGAGTAGCAATGAAGGGAATGTACTCAGATTGGCAGGATGTGACAAATGCTATTCCCCGGATCTGTACTGGGCCTCAACTTTTTAACCATATTTATTAATGACTTAGATAAAGAGATTGAGAGTCATATATCCAAGTTGGCAGATGACACAAAGTTAGGAGGGACAGTCAATAATGTAGATGCAGAGGGATATTGATGGTTTAACTGAGTGGGAAAAACTGTGGCAGATGGAGCTTAATGTGGGGAAGTGTGAGGTCATCCACTTTGGACCTAAGCAAGATAAATCAGAGACTATTTATGCTTTCCAGCTACTTTTACTAGCCGGTAACTGCTTAGTCCAAGATCACTGGAGATGTAATGCTGCCACATAAAATGGATATATATGTCACATGTGGAAATCACTTACCCAGCAGGCATTGCGGGGTAGGAAAAACAAGATGATCGTCCCAGGAGAAGGTAGAACGAATTTACAAGGCTGCCTTGAAAGCCACGTTGGAGCGAGAGGCTGTGCCTAAGGTGTTCTAGGCTTGGCTGACAATTCCTGAAACATGTAAGGGACTGCCATGTTAATTGAAATTTCACTGTCATTTATACCAATAGGCCAAATGTTGCTCTGGGTTCCTTCCCATTGATTGTGCAGACAGGAACCAGTCCATGTCTGTAGACACCAAGTAAAACCCAATTTAAAAGTGTGCCAAATCTCTAAAAAAAGACTTGCATTTATATAGCTCCTTTCACGACCTCTGGTCGTCCCAAAGCGCTTTACAGCCAATGAAGTACTTTTGAAGTGTTTAACTGTTTTAATGTAATAGCGGCAGTCGATTTACACACAGCAAGCTCCCACAAACAGCACTGTGATAATGACCAGATAATCTGTTTTTTTGTGATGTTGATTGAGGGGTAAATATGGACCAGCACACCGGGGATAACTCCCCCGCTCTTCTTCAAAATAGTGCCATGGGATCTTCTAGGTCCACCTGAGAGAGCAGACGGGGCCTCGGTTTAATGTCTCATCTGAAAGGCGGCACCTCCGACAGTGCAGCACTCCCTCAGCACTGGAATGTCAGCCTAGAGTTTTGTGCTCAAGTCTCAGGAGTGGGACTTCGAACTCACAGCCTTCTGACTCAGAGGCAAGAGTGCTGCCCACTGAGCCACGACTGACACTCAGAGTTAAAGGACTGCTTGCCAAACAGCACCTCGCAGCCTTGGAGTCCTCACAAGACTGAAAAGAATTTTAATAGGATACAAAGTTCTGAAAAAGATGAATTAATTTCTTTTCATAATGGACAAAGATCATTTTTCCCCCTCCTTACAGTTCCTCGAGTACTACCTCAAACCAAGTGGTCATTTTTGATTTGTGGGCCTAGATGGTGAGTATTAACAGACTGTTCAACCAGGAGGGCAGAACCAACGCAGGAAATTGCAAAGGGACATTGATAAATTAATTGAATGGGGCAGATGGAGTTCAATGTGAGGGAGTATGAGGTCATCCTCTTTGGACATAAGCAAGATAAATCTGAATATTTTCTACATGCTGAAAAATTAGGGACTGTGGAACAACAAAGAGATTTGGGGGTACAAGTACAAAAATGATTTAAAGCCAGTAGATACCGAAAGCAATCAAAAAGGCTAATGGAATGTTGGCATTTATGTCAAGAGGGCTGGGTAGCAAAGGGTTGGGTTGGGGGTCGGGGTGGAGTCGGGCCGGGAGTGCGGGCTCGAGGAAGGGTTGGGAGGTCGGGCTGGGGGTCAAAGGGGTCGGGGAAGGGTCGGGGCAGGAGTGTGGGATTTAACTCCCGGGCCTGATTTGAATGTTGCCACACTGACTCAAGGCTGAAACTGGCATCTCTGGGTGATGCAGCCGTGAATCCAAGTTAAAATCCCCTCAGGACCCTAATGATGTCATCGGACACCGGCACTGAAATATTAATAAGTGGGGCAGTGGGTTTAGTTTGGGATTGATACACAACTATGGGAAGAGAGTGGGGCATTGGATATAGTTTTTGATTGATACAGGGTTATGGGGTGAGAATGGGCAGTGGCATTAGTAGGGACTGATACAAAGCTATGGGAGAGAGTGAGGCAGTGGGAATAATTTTGGATTGATACAGGGCTATGGGGAGAGAGCTGGGCAGTGGGATTAATTTGGGTTTGATGCAGGTCTATGGGGAGACTGGAGTAGTGGGATTAGTTTGGGATTGCTACAGGGCATGGGGAGATTGGGGCAGTGGGATTAGTTTGGGATTGATACAGGGCTCTGGGGAGACCGCGGGGCAATGGGATTAGTTTGGGATTGATACAGGGCTCTGGGGAGAGCGCAGGGCAATGGGATTAGTTTGGGATTCATACAGGACAATGGGGAGAGATCAGGGCAGTGGGATTACACATTGGCTCTGGTACTTGGTGTGGTACAATGTCCCTGTGGTTCTGGTACTGGGTGGGGTACGGTGTCCCTGTGGTTCTGGTACTGGGTGGGGTACGGTGTCCCTGTGGTTCTGGTACTGGGTGGGGCACAATGTCGCTGTGGTTCTGGTACTGGGTGGGATACGGTGTCCCAGTGGTTCTGGTACTGGGTGTGGTACGGTTATTTCAGTGGTTCTGGTACTGGGTGGGGTACAGTGTCCCTGTGGTTCTGGTACTGGGTGGGGTACAGTGTCCCTGTGGTTCTGGTACTGGGTGGGGTACAGTGACCCTGTGGTTCTGGTATTGGGTGGGGTACAGTGTCCCTGTGGTTCTGGTACTGGGTGGGGTAGAGTGTCCCTGTGGTTCTGGTACTGGGTGAGGTACGGTATCGCTGTGGTTCTGGTACTGGGTGAGGTACAGTGACCCTGTGGTTCTGGTACTGGGTGGGGTACGGTGTCCCTGTGGTTCTGGTATTGGGTGGGGTACAGTGTCCCTGTGGTTCTGGTACTGGGTGGGGTAGAGTGTCCCTGTGGTTCTGGTACTGAGTGGGGTACGGTGTCCCAGTGGTTCTGGTACTGGGTGGAGTAGAGTGTCCCTGTGGTTCTGGTACTGGGTGGGGTACGGTGTCCCAGTGGTTCTGGTACTGGGTGGGGTACGGCGTCCCAGTGGTTCTGGTATTGGGTGGGGTACAGTGTCCCAGTGGTTCTGGTACTGGGTGGGGTAGAGTGTCCCTGTGGTTCTGGTACTGGGTGAGGTACGATGTCCCAGTGGTTCTGGTACTGGGTGGGGTAGAGTGTCCCTGTGGTTCTGGTACTGGGTGGGGTACAGTGTCCCAGTGGTTCTGGTACTGGGTGGGGTAGAGTGTCCCTGTGGTTCTGGTATTGGGTGGGGTAGAGTGTCCCTGTGGTTCTGGTACTGGGTGGGGTACAGTGTCCCAGTGGTTCTGGTACTGGGTGGGGTAGAGTGTCCCTCTGGTTCTGGTACTGGGTGGGGTAGAGTGTCCCTGTGGTTCTGGTACTGGGTGGGGTAGAGTGTCCCTGTGGTTCTGGTATTGGGTGGGGTACGGTGTCCCAGTGGTTCTGGTACTGGGTGGGGTACGGTGTCCCTGTGGTTCTGGTACTGGGTGGGGTACGGTGTCCCTGTGGTTCTGGTACTGGGTGGGGTACGGTGTCCCAGTGGTTCTGGTATTGGGTGGGGTACGGTGTCCCAGTGGTTCTGGTACTGGACAAGCAGACAGAGGTCATGGGTTTAAATCCCACCAGGTCATGTTGTGAAACTGAGGTCAATAAATCTGCTAATTTGTGGGCTTGTCTGGGAGCAGAATAACTAACCTGAAGCCCCCCCACCCCCCACCCTGGATTGTTGTAAATACCCAGGACAACAAGACTGTTGTCCTGCAGTGAGTGATCTGCCACTCCGCCCACCCTGGTCTTCCACGTGACTCCAGTCCCACAGTGTGTGGGTGACTCTTGAATGCTCTCAGAGTGACGAACCGTTGGCAATAATTTACTGCCTTGGCAGCGCTGCCCATATTAACAAATAATATCAATGTAAAGGGCTGATTATTGACAAATAGGCTCTGTCCAATTTGTAAAGAAGGTCTGTATACAGGAGGTGCATTGAAAGAGAAAACAGAATTTTAAAAACCAGACATAATTACTCTTGTTTTGCTTAGCAATTTACCAGATAAGAATGAATTGAATTACGTCTTGTGCAGCTCCTAAAGAGCAGTTTAGCAGCTTCTGAATCTAGCTGTCCATGTACAGGAGCAAAGTTCCATTTCTCCCTAATTTATTTCCCACTACAGACAATCCATGGTGACAGGGTCTAAATGAAGTTTTATAATCTCATCCAAGTCTTACTTAGGAATGAAAAATGGCATTATTCAGAGTAATTTGACAATTTTAATCAGTTCATATATTATCTGAATGCTGGCTCTGTGTGAAGTGTGGCTGCACTAATCACCAGCAATTGGTAAAATGAAAGATTAAGCATCCCATTGAACATGTGTGGTAGTTAATTGAATGCGAACATGTGCCGAGGCAGGTTTACAGGCACTGCCTGTATTCAGTCTCACCGTCTTTACACCGTGTGATGTAGTCACTGTGAGTCACACACCAGACGTCAGCAGACTGTTGTTAGCATTTGTGTATAAATAAAACACGGGCAGATTCGAAACAATGCTGAAGTAAAGAGAATATGTTCAGGTTCAGCATGTCTGTGCAGGTCAGTCTGTGGATCGCTGGCCTGGATCACACATGGATTGCACTGACCCTGACAATCCGAGGGAAGGACTTGCACAGTCCGGTGAAATCCACCCCATCCCACAGCATCTCAGCAATGGGCTCCTTTAAAGATTACACGGCAGGAGCACAAGCCAGTGAGGGGTCAGTGAGGGGTTCGTGGGAGGTCAGCGAGGGGTTAGTGGGAGGTCAGCGGGGAGTCAGTCGGGGGTCAGTGGGAGGTCAGTGAGGGGGATCAGTGGGGTCAGTGGAGGTCAGTGGGAGGTCAGTGTGGAGACAGTGGGGTCAGTGAGGAGTCAGTCTGGGGTCAGTGGGGGGTCAGTGGGAGGTCAGTGGGGAGGCAGTCGGGGGTCAGTGAGGGGGATCAGTGGGGGGTCAGTCAGGGGTCGGTCGGGGGGTCAGTGGGGAGTGAGTCGGGGGTCAGTGAGGGGGATCAGTGGGGGGGTCAGTCAGGGGTCAGTGAGGGGTCAGTCGGGGGTCAGTGGGGAGTCAGTCAGGGGTCAGTCGGGGTCAGTGGGGGTCAGTCAGGGGTCAGTGAGGGGTCAGTCTGGGGTCAGTGGGAGGTCAGTGGGGAGTCAGTCGGGGTCAGTGTGAAGTCAGTCGGGGGTCAGTGGGAGATCATTGGAGGGTCAGTGGGTGGGTCAGTGAGGAGTCAGTGGGGAGGTCAGTGGGAGGTCAGTCCAATATGTCTTCCTTTTTCCTCAACCGAGGATTCCCCTCCGCCATGGTTGACATGGCCCTCGACTGTGTCTGTTCCATTTCCCACACTTCTGCTCTCACCCCTTCCCCTCCCTCCCATAGAGTCATAGGGGTAAAAATTCAGTTGGTTGCGCCTCCCGTTAGCGCCTTAAGAGGGCGCTAATGGGGCGCAAAGCCGCTAACGCCCGGGCGCAGCGATGTTTGCGCCGCTCGGGAACTTAACTAGACATTGTGCGGCGGCGCTAAACTTTACCGCTGCGACTACCTGCGCGCGCAGATTGTGACGTCATTCCATGGTGCAACGCCCTTGTGGTGCCCCGGAGCGGAAATTGAGTGGCGCCCCCTGCCTTACCGCCTGGCGCATCCAACGACCGGAAGACTGGAACGCTATCAATCGCTGTGGGGCTGGGGGGGGGCGCTATTTAAAGGGGGCCTCTTCCTGTCTTTTTCTGTGGTTGACATTTTTGCACCACTCGTTCTGAGAGAGAGAGAGAGATTCGGAGAGAGAGAAAGAGAGACTTCTGCATTGAGTCAACGCTTTGTGAGGTAGTTTTGCCTACTGATCCTAACAGTTGGCCCCCCCCCCGCTTTAAGAACTGGCCGGCGCCAGTGTGTCTGTGTTCCCTCGCTAACTGGCAGCACCTGCGCTCTGAGTTAGCGCCTCACTGCTCGGCCTTTGCGCCTTAAGACAGGTGTGCAGCGCCTGATTTAGCGCTCCACTCACCTCCCGGGGCGGTAAAAGTGAAGTTTCCAGTCAGTGGCGATAATTAGCGCCAGGCGCTAATATTTGCGTCCAGATGATATTTGCGCCCCAAATGGGGCGCGACCTAATTTTTCCCCCATAGAGTCATAACAGCACAGAAAGAGGCCATTTGGCCCATCGAGTCTGTGCTGGCTCTCTGCTGAGCAACCGAGTCAGTCCCATTCCCTTGCTCTATCCCCGTAGCCCTGCAAGTTTATTTCCCCCAAGTGCCTATCCAGTCTCCCCTTGAAAACATTAAGTGTCTCCGCTTCCACCACTTCCGTCAGTAGCGAGTTCCAGGTCCTCACCTCTCGCTGCATAAAAAAGATTTTTCCTCACATCCCCCCTGTATCTCTTGCCCAAAACCTTAAATCTGTGTCCCCTAGTCCTTGTACCATCAACTAGTGGGAACAGCCTTTCCCCGTCTAGCCTATCCAAACCCATCATAATCTTGTATACCTCTATCAAATCACCCCTCAACCTCCTTTGCTCTAATGAAAACAAATCCAGCTTCTCCAACCTGTCCTTGTAGCTAAGATCCCCCATCCCCGGAACCATTCTGGTAAATCTCTTCTGCACCCTCCCCAAACCACGATAGGGTTCCCCTTGCCCTCACCTTTCACCCCACCAACCTCCACATTCAATGGATCATCCTCCGCCATTTCCGCCACCTCCAGCATGATCCCACCACCAAACACATCTTCTCCTCCCCTCCCCTTTCAGCATTCCCAAAGGACCGTTCCCTCCGTGACACCCTGGTCCACTCCTCAATCAGCCCCAACAGCCCCTCCCCTTCCGACTGCAGCTTCCTGTGCAAGCGCTGGAGATGCAACACCTGCCCTTTTACCTCCACCCTTCCCACTGTCCAGGGCCCCAAACTTCCTTCCAGGTGAAACAGCGATTTACTTGTAATTCTTTCAATTTAGTATACTGTATTCGCTGCTCATGATGCAGTCTCCTCTACACTGGGGAGCCCAAGTGCAGATTGGGTGACCATTTTGCGGAACACCTCCGTTCAGTCCGTAAGGGTGACCCCAAGCTTCCGGTCGCCTGTCACTTTAATTCTCCGCTCCACTCCCACTCTGATCTCTCCGTCCTCAGCCTCTTACACTGTTCCAATGAAGCTCAATGTAAGCTCAAGGAACAGCACCTCATCTTTTGATTAGGCACTTTACAGCCTTCTGGACTCAACATTGAGTTCAACAATTTCAGATCATAACCTCTGTCCCCATTTTTTCAGACAGCAGTTGGTGTTGATGATTCTGCTATTCCCATTTACACCTCTTCTAGACCCACCTTTTGTTTCTTTACTTGTCCCATTACCATCTCCTTTTGCTTTGCACCATCATCCCTTTTGTCATTTAATCTCTCCTGCCTTCCACCCTATCACAGACCTTCCCTTTTGTTCTTTCCTCCCCATTTTCCCTGCCTCTGCACTTGCTTAAAATCTGTTACATCTCTAATTTTTTCCAGTTCTGACGAAGGGCCATCGACCTGAAACGTTAACTCTGTTTCTCTCTCCACAGATGCTGCCTGACCTGCTGAGTATTTCCAGCATTTTCTGTTTTTATTTCAGATTTCCAGCATCTGCAGTATTTTGCTGTTAAATCAGTGGGGGTTCTGTGGGAGGTCAGTGGGAGTTCAGAAGCAAGTCAGTGGGCAGTCAGTAGGAGGTCAGTGGGAGGTCAGTGAGGGGTCAGTAGGGAGTCAGTGTAGAGTCGGTTGTGGGTCAGTACGGGAACAGGGGTCAGTGTGGGGTCAGTGAGAAGTCATTGGAGGATCAGGGGAGGTCAGTGAGGGTCAGGGAGGCAGTGTGGGAGGGGGGGGGGGTTAGTAGAGAGTCACTAAGGTGGTCAGTGACCAGTGGGGAATCAGTCGAGGATTAGAGGAGCTCAGTGAGAGGTCAGGGAGGTCAGTAGGAGGTCTGTGGGAGGTCAATGAGGGGTCAGTGGGAGGTCAGTGGGGTCAGTGGGAGGTTAGTTGGGGGTCAGTGGGAGGTCAGGGAAGGTCTGTGGTGGGTCAGTGGGGGGTCAGCGCGGAGTAGGTGGGCGTCAGTGGGGGGGTCAGTGGGAGGTCAGTGGGGGGGTCAGCGCGGAGTAGGTGGGGGTCAGTGGGGGGGTCAGTGCAGGAACAGGGGCGGTCACTGGTCAGTGTAGGGTCAGTGGGGAATCAGTTGGAGGTCATTGAGGAGTCAGTGGAGGATCAGGGGAGGTCAGTGGGGGTCGGGGAGGCAGTATTGGGGGGGAGGGTCAGTGGAGAGTCACTAAGGTGGTCAGTGAC
Source organism: Squalus acanthias (assembly GCA_030390025.1). NCBI lineage: Eukaryota > Metazoa > Chordata > Chondrichthyes > Squaliformes > Squalidae > Squalus > Squalus acanthias. The sequence continues at coordinate 782,593 of JASTWF010000146.1, forward strand.
CAGTGGGGAATCAGTCAAGGATTAGAGGAGCTCAGTGGAAGGTCAGGGAAGGTCAGTGGTGGGTCAGTGGGGGGTCAATGAGGGGTCAGTGGAGAGTGAGCGGGGGGTCAGTGGGAGTTCAGTGCGGTTCACTGGGATGTCATTGGAGGGTCAGCAAGTGGGTCCGTAGGGAATCAGTGGGGGGTCGGTGGGGAGACAGTGGGGAGTCAGTGGGGGGTCAGTGGGGAGTCAGTGGGGGGTCAGTGGGGAGTCAGTGGGGGGGTCAGTGGGGGGTCAGTGGGGGGTCAGTGGGGAGTCAGTGGGGAGTCAGTGGGGAGTCAGTGGGGGGTCAGTGGGGAGTCAGTGGGGGGGTCAGTGGAGAGTCAGTGGGGAGTCAGTGGAGAGTCAGTGGGGGGTCAGTGGGGAGTCAGTGGGGGGGTCAGTGGAGAGTCAGTGGGGAGACAGTGGGGAGTCAGTGGAGAGTCAGTGGGGGGTCAGTGGGGAGTCAGTGGGGGGGTCAGTGGAGAGTCAGTGGGGAGTCAGTGGAGAGTCAGTGGGGAGTCAGTGGGGAGTCAGTGGGGGGTCAGTGGGGGGTCAGTGGGGAGTCAGTGGGGGGTCAGTGGGGAGTCAGTGGGGGGGTCAGTGGAGAGTCAGTGGGGAGTCAGTGGGGAGTCAGTGGAGAGTCAGTGGGGGGTCAGTGGGGAGTCAGTGGGGGGGTCAGTGGAGAGTCAGTGGGGAGTCAGTGGAGAGTCAGTGGGGAGTCAGTGGGGGGTCAGTGGGGAGTCAGTGGGGGGTCAGTGGGGAGTCAGTGGGGGGTCAGTGGGGAGTCAGTGGGGGGTCAGTGGGGGCTCAGTGGGGGGGTCAGTGGAGAGTCAGTGGGGAGTCAGTGGGGAGTCAGTGGAGAGTCAGTGGGGGGTCAGTGGGGAGTCAGTGGTGGGGTCAGTGGAGAGTCAGTGGGGAGTCAGTGGAGAGTCAGTGGGGAGTCAGTGGGGAGTCAGTGGGGAGTCAGTGGGGGGGTCAGTGGGGGGTCAGTGGGGAGTCAGTGGGGGGTCAGTGGGGAGTCAGTGGGGAGTCAGTGGGGAGTCAGTGGGGCGTCAGTGGGGAGTCAGTGGGGGGTCAGTGGAGAGTCAGTGGGGGTCAGTGGGGAGTCAGTGGGGGGGTCAGTGGAGAGTCAGTGGGGAGTCAGTGGGGAGTCAGTGGGGAGTCAGTGGGGGGTCAGTGGGGAGTCAGTGGGGAGTCAGTGGGGGGGTCAGTGGGGGGTCAGTGGGGAGTCAGTGGGGGGTCAGTGGGGAGTCAGTGGGGAGTCAGTGGGGGGTCAGTGGGGAGTCAGTGGGGGGTCAGTGGAGAGTCAGTGGAGAGTCAGTGGGGGTCAGTGGGGAGTCAGTGGGGGGGTCAGTGGAGAGTCAGTGGGGAGTCAGTGGAGAGTCAGTGGGGAGTCAGTGGGGAGTCAGTGGGGGGTCAGTGGGGAGTCAGTGGAGAGTCAGTGGGGAGTCAGTGGGGGGTCAGTGGGGAGTCAGTGGAGAGTCAGTGGGGGGTCAGTGGGGAGTCAGTGGGGGGTCAGTGGGGAGTCAGTGGGGAGTTAGTGGGGGGTCAGTGGGGAGTCAGTGGGGGGTCAGTGGGGAGTCAGTGGGGGGTCAGTGGAGAGTCAGTGGGGGGTCAGTGGGGGGGTCAGTGGAGAGTCAGTGGGGAGTCAGTGGAGAGTCAGTGGGGAGTCAGTGGGGAGTCAGTGGGGGGTCAGTGGGGAGTCAGTGGGGAGTCAGTGGGGGGGTCAGTGGGGGGTCAGTGGGGAGTCAGTGGGGGGTCAGTGGGGAGTCAGTGGGGAGTCAGTGGGGGGTCAGTGGGGAGTCAGTGGAGGGGTCAGTGGAGAATCAGTGGGGGGTCAGTGGGGGGTCAGTGGGGAGTCAGTGGAGAGTCAGTGGGGGGTCAGTGGGGAGTCAGTGGAGAGTCAGTGGGGGGTCAGTGGGGAGTCAGTGGGGAGTCAGTGGGGGGTCAGTGGAGAGTCAGTGGGGAGTCAGTGGGGAGTCAGTGGGGAGTCAGTGGGGGGGTCAGTGGGGAGTCAGTGGAGAGTCAGTGGGGGGTCAGTGGGGGGTCAGTGGGGAGTCAGTGGGGAGTCAGTGGGGGGTCAGTGGGGAGTCAGTGGGGGGTCAGTGGAGAGTCAGTGGGGGGTCAGTGGGGAGTCAGTGGAGAGTCAGTGGAGAGTCAGCAGGGGGTCAGTGGGGAGTCAGTGGGGTGTCGGTGGGGGGTCAGTGGGGAGTCAGTGGGGGCTCAGTTGTGGTCAGAGGATTGTCAGTGAGTGGTCAGCAGGGTGTCAGGGGATGTTAGTGGAGGGATCAGTGGGGGTGGGGCAGTGATTTTTTTCCTTTATTCAGACATGGGATGTGGGCGTCGCTGGCAAGGCCAGCATTTATTGCCCATCCCTAGTTGCCCTTGAGAAGGTAGTGGTGAGCCGCCTTCTTGAACCGCTGCAGTTCGTGTGGTGAAGGTGCTCCCACAGTGCTGTTAGGGAGGGAGTTCCAGGATTTTGACACAGCGACGATGAAGGATCGGTGCTATACTTCCAAGTCAGGATGGTGTGTGACTTGGAGGGGAACTTGGAGGTGGTGGTGTTCAATGTTCCCCCTAAGGTGTGCGAGATGTCCCACGCAGGCTGCTCACTAGTTGTTTCCGCTGGAAAAGATACCGCACATGAAAAAAATTAGCAGGGACAATGGTGGTGTTCCCATGCGCCTGCTAGCGTTGTCCGTCTTGGTGCTAAAGGTCACGGGTTTGGGAGGTGCTGTCAAGAGGCCTTGGCAAGTTGCTGCTGTGCATCTTGTACACGCTGCAGCCACGGTGCACTGGTGGTGGAGGGAGTGAGTGTTCAAGTTATGGATGGGGTGCTGAATAAGCAGGCTGATTTATCCTGGATTGTGTCGAGCTGCTTGAGTGTTGTTGGAGCTGCACTCATCCAGGCAAGTGGAAAGTATTCCATCACACTCCTTACTTGTGTCTTGTAGATGGTGGAAAGGCTTTGGGGAGTCAGGAGGTAAGTCACTCGCTGCAGAATACCCAGCCTCTGACCTGCTCTTGTTGCCACAGTATTTATGTGGCTGGTCCAAGTAAGTTGATGGTGGGGGATTTGACGATGGTGGGGGATTTGACGATGGTGGGGGATTTGACGATGGTGGGGGATTTGACGATGGTAATACCATTGATTGTCAAGTGGAGGTAGTTAGACTCTCTCGTGTTGGAGATGGTCATTCCCTGCCACTTGTGTGACGTGAAAGTTACTTGCCACTTACCAGCTCAAGCCTGAATGTTGTCCAGGTCTTGCTTCATGCGGGCACGGACTGTTTCATTATCTGAGGAGTTGCAAATGGCACTGAACACTGTGCAATCATCAGCAAAAATTTGCACTTCTGACCTTCTGATGGAGTGAAGGTCATTCATGAAGCAGCTGAAGATGGTTGGGCCTAGGACACTGCACTGAGGAATTCCTGCAGCGATGTCATGGAGCTGAGATGATTGGTCTCCAACAACCGCAACCATCTTCCTTTGTGCTCGGTATGATTCCAGCCAGTGGAGAGTTTTCCCACTGATTTCAATTTTACTCGGGCTCCTTGATGCCACACTCGGTCAAATGCTGCCTTGATGTCAAGGGCAGTCACTCTCACCTCAGGAATTTAGTTCTTTTGTCCATGTTTGGACCAAGGCTGCAATGAGGTCTGAACTGGGTGGTCCTAATGGAACCCAATAGGGTGCAGTGGGGAGTCAGTGGGAGGTCAGTGGGGGCAGGGGGTCAGTGGGGGGCTCAGCGGAGATCAGTGGGATTGATTGGAGGGTAAGTGTGAGGTCAGTCGGGGGTCAGTGAATGGTCAGAGGCAGTCCACTGTGTGGTCATGATTGTCAGTGAGGGGAAAGCAGTGGAAAGTGAGAGGATCATCTGTTGGTCAGCAAGCAGTCATGTGGGTAAGTGAGGGGTTCAGTGAGAGGTCAGTGGAGAGTCAGTGGGGGTCAGTGGGGAGAGATCGCGGGGGCGGGCGGCGGTGGGCGGGGGGGAGAGTGATCGCCAGGGCAGAGAGATGGCGGGGGGAGAGATCACGGGAGAAGGTCTGGAGATCATGGCAGGTTTGCTATGGGGGCTGGGGGGAATCCTTCTCCTTCTGGCCCACAAGCAGTGCAGGTAATGCACTTACATAGAAACATAGAAGAAAGGAGCAGGAGTAGGCCATTCAGCCCCTCGAGCCTGCTCCGCCATTCAATGAGATCATGGCTGATCATCCAAATTCAGTACCATCCCTGCTTTCTCCACATATCCCTTGGTCCCTTTAGCCTTAAGAAATATATCTAACTCCTTCTTGACTATATTTAATGAATTGGCCTCAACTGCCTTCTGTGGTAGAGAATTCCACAGGTTCACCACTCTCTGGGTGAAGAAATTCCTCCTCATCTCAGTCCTAAATGGCTTACCCCTTATCCTTAGACTGTGACCTCTGGTTCTGGACTCCCCCGCCATCGGGAACATCCTTCCTGCATCTAGTTTGTCTAGTACTGTTAGAATTTTATAAGTTTCAATGAGATCCCCTCTCATTCTTCTACTCTAGCGAATATAAGCCTAATCAACCCAATCTCTCTTCATACGTCATTCCTGCCATCCCAGGTATCAGTCTGGTGAATCTTCGCTGCACTCCCTCCATGGCAAGAACATCCTTCCTCAGATAAGGCGACCAAAACTGCACACAATACTCAAGGTGGACCTGGCTGTTCTCTCCTCCCTTTAGCTGCCCTGTTTTTCGAGCCCTGGGAAACCCGGCCTGCAGACTTTAATCCACATTGGTGATAAGATCAGAGGCACGCAATGTTATTTAAATAATATAATCACTGGCCCGTATCTCTCTCTCTCTCTCTCGGGAGCAAATGACTTATCTGAGCCTGAAGCCGTCACGGTTAAACCAGGGGTGGGCTCGTTCTCCACCGGTTGGGGTCTGCTTTCCCATTGTTAACAATTTAAAACCCTCCCACTCTGTACCGCCTGTACTGGGGGCATTAACATTACCCCAATGTGTCTCTTTCCTGGTACAATGTTTCAAATAAAACTGGTGGCTGAATACCCTCAATTGCAGAAGTTTAGTGTTCCTGAGCACAGTTTGAACTGAGTTATATTGACTGTGATTTAAAGAGTCTGTTATAAGCTGGTTCAGTGACACTGTCACACTGGAACATTTCGGCAATATCTCTTGAGTTTCCCATTGGCTGAGCTGGCAGATAGAACTCTGTTTACCAAACAACAGTTACACTTGAATAGTTGCCTGTAGGAGTCCGTGTTCCACGGTAATATGGAGTGTGAGAGGTTGCAGCCTATCTTCCATTATTTGAAGGGGCTGCTCCTCGATTTCTGGCTGCGCTTCAGTCCCACGCTCCTGATCTTCGGTTACCCGGTGCGGAGGGGAGCGGGCAGATCGGGGGACCTCCTCGTGGGACTGTTCCTGGGGCCTGGCCAAGGTGGCCATCAACAGGTCCGGGCAGCGGGCGGTCGAGGGGGTCGTTCAGCCCGACTGCCTTGCCTCTCTTCTGCAGCCACATTCGCGCCCGGGTGACCCTGGAGATGGAGCACGCGGTGTCCGCCAGCACGCTCGAGGCCTTCTGCGACCGGTGGGCGCCGCGGGGACTGGAGTGCATCATCACCCCCGGACAACCAAATTTGAATTTAATTTATTAAGTTTCCTTTAATGTTTTAAGTTACAGTTTTATTTGTTTACAGCATCACCAGAAGATTACACTTGAATAGTTTTGCAAATGGATTTAATTAGACTAATTAAACCGGCGATTAACCAAATGAAGGCTGTGTGCGTTCTGTAGATCCGCTAATTGCCGCAGTGATTATAAACAGCGCTCTGTAAACTACTCAGAAGTGGAGTCTGTCCTGGTGTAGTTGTTCTGTGCAGTATGCGGGTGAATGTTGCTTTAACGTGTGACCTGCCTCAGCAAAGTGATCTGACGCAGTTCCTGTTGGTGAAGTGTAATCATAAAATGTCGAGTTCCACAGAGCCCTGTGCAGACAGGGGGTAGATGGTGTTCCGATAGTCACAGCGTTTTCAGATTGTGTCTGTCTGTTTGTTTGTGCTGCCTGTTCCGGTGAGATTCCCAGAGGACACCGAGTTAAAGGACTCCAGTCACCGAGCTGCGTTTTCATCTGCAGCAACAGGGAAGGGCTGGAGAACTCTTGGAGGCTTCTGTCTCGCTGACACTGAAGTGCTTGGTACAGTCTGGAGGGGAGAGAGCAGAGAGAATGCTCAACGCAACATTCAAAGCGCCTAGCTCCAAAGTCCCACAGTATGGCACAGCTGGTAGAGTCCGCCCAGTCAAACCTAGTATTTGTACCACAAATTGTTGCCTCACACTCTACCACTCTTTTACACGGTGTGGAATTTTTTTTAAGTACACTTAGTTTTCATTCCCACCAGTTACATTCATACAACGCTTTGAACACTTAGCATTGCAGCTTCCTACTCCAGCATAACACTGTTTGCAACTAAAACCACGGTCCCATTCAAATCTTAAAGGGGCACCATGCATCAAATCCTTCTAACACAGCCTAGTGACACACACACACACACACACACGCAGGAAGGAAACCCGTTACTGCTCCTAAAATTGGCAACACATTAAAAAAAAGCACAGAGCTGGGAGTATCTGCTAAACAGAGTCATTGTCGTAGCTGTATTTTGCTGTGTCTTTGATGTAATGCCTTCCTGACTGACCTGATTGTCTCTCTGCCGAGGTGTGATGGAGGGCAGTCAGAAAGATTAACTGTAGTTGTCTGACATTGGGCCGAAAATTGATCCCGGGACGCGAGAGTACACACTGCGTACTCTCGCGTATTCCCACTCCAATTGCCGGTTTTCTGCATGCCCTGCGCATGCGCTGAAAACCGGCAATTGCTCTTCTGAAAAGGGGGCGGGGCCTGGGTGCATCGCGTGCGCGCTACAGGCTGCGCGCACGCTGTGCACTTCATGCTTTGGACGCGCAGGTAAGTAGGGAAGATTTTGGAAATGTAAAAAGGAGGAGTAAGACCCGCTTTTAAGAAGATAAGTAGTGAATTAAGTATTTTTTTGAATTTTTTTTTACAGGTATATCTTTTTTAGAGACTTTAAAGACAGGTAAGTTTATTTTTATAACTTTTTAAAAGATTTTAAATTTTTTCAAAAATTTAATTTTTTATTTAAAATGGTTAATTTAATTAACTATACTTATTTTATTAATGTGATGGTTTTTTTTTTTAATTTAATTGAGGTTTAGCTGTTATTTTGGGGGGGTGTAAGATTCATAAATCTCACAGCCATGCTGTGAGACTTATGAATGGAAGATGGTGTGCTGCCATTGGCTCTAACTGAGTCACGTGATCCCACAGCTCGCACGAATTCACTACGCCGCTGGGATACGCAAGCCCAGCACAGCTGATGTCTGGAACATCAAGTTCGTGCGAGCTGGATCTGAAAAAGCATAAGCGAGGTGAGACATCGCGGGGAAGGCTTACCCCCGCGGGAACAGAGCGAGATCAATTTCTGGGCCATTGTACGCTACACATTGTTCTCTGTCTATATATACTTTGCTGATTTGTATTCCTTCACTTTACCTGACGAAGGAGCAGCGCTCCGAAAGCTTGTGATTTCAAATAAAACTGTTGGACTATAACCTGGTGTTGTGCGACTTCTCATTTTTGTAAAGAGAGTGGCAACGGGAATTCGGTGAGAGTGAGCAAGAGTGGGTAAACAGTGCAGATGGTGTGTTTTTATCAAGCTGAAATTTAACATACTTTAAAACTGCACATCAGTGGCAGTTAATGGTTAACAGTTAATCAGCTGTCAGTGGGTGCTTGACTAGGTGTTAATTGTTGTAGCTGGCGATTGACTAACTAGTGGTAAGTAGGGTGTTTGTCAAAGGTATATATTGGAGGGAGAGCTGTGACAAGTTGGTAGAATCTGCTAAACAGAGTGGCAACGGGAATTGGGTGCAGAGAGGGAAAGAGGTGCTAATTAATTTAAGACAAACAGCAACAGTAAACATATAAATAATCAGAGTCATTAATTAGATCCAAAGGGTTCCTTTTAAAGCAAAGTGGTGGCACCGCTGAGACCCATTGCCTGCCATTCCTGAGCCATGTGGGAACTCCAGGATGCTTCATGTGTCCTGGATAATCATGTGCCTCCAGTTGCTTGATCTCCAGCTCAGGGTTTCTGGAGTCACAGCAGGGCGGACGGAAGGCTGAGAATTTCCTGGAACGCATGTTCCAGGGGGTGGTCACCCCGCAGCCACAAAGGGTTCAGGAGGATAGTGGGTGGCCATCCAGCAGGGTAAGAAGAGGTAGGCAGTGCAGGAATCCTCCAGGAGTGTGGCACTCTGAAACCGGTTTTCCATGCTGAATCCCGGTGAGGGTGACGACACCTTGGGGGAGTGCAGTCTAGAGCACATTGACAGCACTGTGGGGCAAATGACTGTGCAGGGAGGACAGCAAAGTGTAGAATTGCAGCTATCATAGGGGATTCGATAGTCAGTGGGATAGACAGACATTTCTGCAACCACTGACGTGAGTTTCACATGGCGTGTTACCTCACTGGTGCCAGCCTAAAGACATCACCGAGAGGGTGCAGAATATTTTGAGGGAGGAAGGGGAGCAGCCAGAAGTCATGGTCCATGTGGGAACCAATGACATAGAAAGGAAAAGGGTTGAGATCCTGCAGTCAGAGTTTCGGAGCTCGGGAGGAAGTTAAAAAGCAGGACCTCAAAGGTAGTAATCTCTGGATTACTCCCAGTGCCGCGCACTAGTGAGTATAGGGATAGTAGGAAGCAGTTCTGTATCTAGTTCTGGGGAATGAAGTGGAGCATGTTTCAGTGGGAGAGCATTTGGGGAATAGTGATCATAATATCATCAGGTTTAGAGTAGTTATGCAAAAGGACAAGGAACAATCAAACATTAAATACTTAACTGGAGGAGGGTTAATTTCAGTGAGTTGAAAAAGGATCTGGCCCAGGTGGATTGAAATCTAAAATTGCTAGGCATAACAATAATTGAACAATGGGAGGCCTTCGAGTACAGAGTAGACACATTCCTATGAGTGAGAAAGCAAGGGCATCCAAAGCTACAGCTCCCTGGATGACTAAAGATATAGAGGTTAAAATGGGACAGGAAAAAAAAGGTTTATCAATTGTAAAGTTCATAATACAGTAGAGAACTAAGCTGAATATAGAAAGTACAGAGGCGATCTAAGAGAGGGAATAAAAGGGGCAAAGAGAGAGTGTGAGAATAGATTAGCAGCTACCATAAAGGGAACCCAGAAGTCTTTTATAAACGGGTAAGTAGTAAAAGGGCAGTCAAAGGAAGGGTGGGGCTGATTAGGGACAAAAGGGAGATCTTCTTGTGGAGGCAGAGGGCACGACTGAGATACTTAAGAACATAAGAATTAGAAGCAAGAGTAGGCCATACGGATAATCTTCGGCCTCAACTCCACTTTCCTGCCCGATCCCCATATCCCTTGATTCCCCTAGAGTCCAAAAATCGATCTATCTCAGCCTTGAATATACTCAACGATTCAGCATCCACAGCTCCTTGGGGCAGAGAATTCCAAAGATTCACAACCCTCTGAGTGAAGAAATTCCTCCTCATCTCAGTCTTGAGGAGAAATTTCTTCTACTAAATGAGTACTTTGCATCTGTCTTCACTAGAGATGAGGATGCTGCCAATGTAACAGTAAAGGAGGAGGCAGTAGCGATATTGGACAGGATAAAAATAGATAAAGAGGAGGTACTTAAAAGGTTGGCAGTCCTCAAAATAGAAAAGTCACCCAGTCCAGATGGGATGCATCCTAGGTTACTGAGAGAAGTAAGGGTGGAAATTGCGGAGGCTCTGGCCACAATCTTCCAATCCTCCTTGGATATGGGTGTGGTGCAGAGGCCTGGAGGACTGCAAATGTTACATCCCTGTTTTAAAAAAGGGAGAGGGATAAACCCGGCAACTACAGGCCAGTCAGCCTAATGTCGATGGTGGGGAAACTTATGGAGACAATTATCCGGGACAACATTAATTGGCATTTAGAAAAGTATGGGCTGATAAACAAAAGTCAGCATGGATTTGTTAAAGGCAAATCATGTTTGGCTAACTTGATCGAGTTCTTTGATGAAGTAACTGGCTGGCCTCACACATTCTACCCTACGTAAACTTGAGGTCATCCAAAACTCAGCTGCCCGTGTCCTAACTCGCCCCAAGTCCCATTCACCCATCACCGCTGTACTCGCTGAGCACATTGGCTCCCGGTTAAGCAACGCCTTGATTTCAAAATTCTCATCCTTGTTTTCAAATCCCTCCATGGCCTCGCCCCTCCCTATCTCTGTAATCTCCTTCAGCCCCCAACCCCCCGAGATATCAGTGCTCCTCAAATTCTGCCCTCTTGAGCATCCCTGATTATAATCGCTCAACCATTGGTGGCCGTGCCTTCGGCTGCCTAGGCCCTAAGCTCTGGAATTCCCTGCCTAAACCTCTCCACCTCGCTTTCCTCCTTTAAGACGCTCCTTAAAACCTACCTCTTTGACCAAGCTTTTGTCACCTACCCTAATTTCTCCTTATGTGGCTCGGTGTCAATTTTTTGTCTTAAAATACTCCTGTGCAGAGCCTTGGGAAGCTTTACTACGTTAAAGGTGCTATATAAATACAAGTTTTTGTTGTTGTTGTAACGGAGAGGGTTGATGAGGGCAGTGCATTTGATGTTGTGTATATGGACTTTCAAAAGGTGTTTGACAAAACTCCACATAATAGACTTGTTAGCAAAATTGTTAGCGCATGAGATTAAAGGGACAGTGGCAGCATGGATATAAAATTGGCTCAGGGACAGAAAGCAGAGAGGAGTGGTGAAGGGTTGTTTTTCAGACTGGAGGGAAGTATACAGTGGTGTGTGTCCCCCGGGGTCGATATTAGGACCACTGCTCTTTTTGATATGTGTCAATGACATGGACTTGGGTACACAGGGCATAATTTCAAAGTTTGCAGATGACACTAAACTCGGAAATGTAGTAAATAATGGGGAGAATAGAAACAGATTTCAGGAGGACAGAGACAGACTGGTGAAATGGGCAGACACATGGCAGATGAAATTTAATGTGGAGAAGTGTGAAGTGATACATTTTGGTAGGAAGAATGAGGACAGGCAATATAAACTAAATGGTACAATTCTAAAGTGGGTGCAGGACTAGTTGATAAAGCTGTTAAAAAGGCATACGGGATCCTTGGCTTTATTAATAGAGGAATAGAGGTCAAAAGCAAGGACGTTACGCTAAACCTTTATAAATCACTTGTTAGGCCCCAGCTGGAGTATTGTGTTCCATTCTGGGCACCGCACTTTAGGAAGAATGACAAGGGTGCAGAGGAGATTTACTAGAATGGTACCAGGGATGAGGGACTTCAGTTACGTGGATAGACTGGAGAAGCTGGGGTTGTTCTCCTTGGAGCAGAGAAGGTTGAGAGGAGATTTGATAGAGGTGTTCAAAATCATGAGGCGTCTGGACAGGGTAGATAGAGAGAAACTGTTCCCATTGGCAGAAGGGTCGAGAACCAGAGGACACAGATTTAAGGTGATTGGCTAAAGAGCCAGACGATATGAGGAAGCTTCTTTTACAGTGAGTTGTGATCGGGAATGCACTGCCTGAAAGGGTGGTGGAAGCAGATTCAACAGTAACATTCACAAGGGAATTGGATAAATACTTGAAGGGAAAAAAATTACAGGACTATGGGAAAGAGCGGAGAGTGGAATTACTTGGATAGCTCGACCACAGACACAATGGGCTGAATTTTTTTTAATTATTTGTTCCTGGGATGTGGGCGTCGCTGACAAGGCCTGCATTTATTGCCCATCCCTGGTTGCCCTTGAGAAGTGGTGGTGAGCCACCTTCTTGAACCGCTGCAGTCCGTGTGGTGAAGGTGCTCCCACAGTGCTGTTAGGGAGGGAGTTCCAAGATTTTGACCCAGCGACGATGAAGGATCGGCGATATACTTCTAAGTCAGGATGGTGTGTGACTTGGAGGGGAACTTAGAGGTGGTGGTGTTCCCATGCGCCTGCTGCCCTTGTCCTTCTAGGTGGAAGAGGTCGCGGGTTTGGGAGATGCTGCCGAAGAAGCCTTGGTGAGTTGCTGCAGTGCATCTTGTAGATGGTACACACTGCAGCCACGGTGCGCCGGTGGTGGAGGGGGGTGAAGGTTTAAGGTGGTGGATGGGGTGAATGGTCACCTTCTGTACAGAATCAGTCTATGATTCTAAAATTGTTTTCACTGTTTGGAGGACAAGATGGCAATAGGAAACATGCCTGATCTGGAGGAGGGCCCAGACACAACTACCTATGCTGGACATGACTGATTCCCAGATCATCAAGAGAGTAGGGGAGGCTGACAGCACAGCTCAGAGATATCAATTCTCATCATGCAATGTCCCTCCACTCTTACCCACTCATGCACTCACTCACTCACTTTCCCCTCCTAACTCACTCACTCACTCATTCTCCCCTCCTCACTCAATCGCTCACCTGCTCAATCGCTCACCCGCTCAATTGCTCACCCGCAATTGCTGTGATGGCCTTCCTCTTCTGATATTCTGTCAGACGTTTCTAACCTGTCTCCCATCCTGATCTTGTCAGTCTGAAAGGCCCTAGGTTGAAAAATGATCCGCTCAAGCCCTCTGTGCCAAACCTTTGCCAGAGGGGTCTGAGACACCAGCTGCAATAAGTGAGCTTTTATTCAGATGGGGCAATGAAAAGTTTAAATACCCACCTGACCTGCTGCTCAAACTCCCTGGGAAACCTGTGCTGGAGACGTTAATTTTCGATCAAAGTTAAAATCAATTTAAAAATGCCTCATTAACATTTCCTCAGGACATTATGTACACCAGTAACTACCTGCCAGTCTGCAAAAATTAAAACCCCAACATCGTGCGTGTGAGTGTGGAATATTGAGGTGAGCTATTCGGCTGGGGGTGTGTGTGTGTGGAGTATTGAGGTGAGCTATTCGGTCGGGGGGGGCTGTGTGGAGTATTGAGGTGAGCTATTCCATCAGCTGTGTGTGTGGGGGGGGCAGTATTCAGGTGAGCTATTCAGTCGAGTGTGTGGGGGAGGCGGGGTCAGTATTGAGGTGAGCTATTCTGTCGGCTGTGTGTGTGGGGGGTCAGTATTGAGGTGAGCTATTCAGTCGGGTGTGTGTGTGGGGGGGGGCAGTATTGAGGTGAGCTATTCAATCGAGTGTGTGTGCGGGGGGGGTCAGTATTGAGGTGAGCTATTCAATCGAGTGTGTGTGTGGGGGGGGGTCAGTATTGAGGTGAGCTATTCAATCGAGTGTGTGTGTGGGGGGGGTCAGTATTGAGGTGAGCTATTCAATCGAGTGTGTGTGTGTGGGGGGTCAGTATTGAGGTGAGCTATTCAATCGAGTGTGTGTGTGGGGGGTCAGTATTGAGGTGAGCTATTCAATCGGGTGTGTGTGTGGGGGGTCAGTATTGAGGTGAGCTATTCTGTCGGGTGTGTGTGTGGGGGGGGGCAGTATTGAGGTGAGCTATTCAATCGAGTGTGTGTGCGGGGGGGGGCAGTATTGAGGTGAGCTATTCCGTCGAGTGTGTGTGTGGGGGGGGGCAGTATTGAGGTGAGCTATTCAATCGAGTGTGTGTGTGGGGGGTCAGTATTGAGGTGAGCTATTCCGTCGAGTGTGTGTGTGGGGGGGTCAGTATTGAGGTGAGCTATTCCGTCGAGTGTGTGTGTGGGGGGGGCAGTATTGAGGTGAGCTATTCAATCGAGTGTGTGTGTGGGGGGGTCAGTATTGAGGTGAGCTATTCAATCGAGTGTGTGTGTGGGGGGGTCAGTATTGAGGTGAGCTATTCCGTCGAGTGTGTGTGTGGGGGGGTCAGTATTGAGGTGAGCTATTCCGTCGAGTGTGTGTGTGGGGGGTCAGTATTGAGGTGAGCTATTCCCTCGGGTGTGTGTGTGGTTGGGGTCAGTATTGAGGTGAGCTATTCAATCGAGTGTGTGTGTGGGGGGTCAGTATTGAGGTGAGCTATTCCCTCGGGTGTGTGTGTGGTTGGGGTCAGTATTGAGGTGAGCTATTCAATCGAGTGTGTGTGTGGGGGGTCAGTATTGAGGTGAGCTATTCCGTCGAGTGTGTGTGTGGGGGGGTCAGTATTGAGGTGAGCTATTCCGTCGAGTGTGTGTGTGGGGGGTCAGTATTGAGGTGAGCTATTCCGTCGAGTGTGTGTGTGGGGGGGTCAGTATTGAGGTGAGCTATTCCGTCGAGTGTGTGTGTGGGGGGGGCAGTATTGAGGTGAGCTATTCCTTCGGTTGTGTTTGCGTACGATCATTGCAATCATAGAAATTTACAGCACAGAATCAGGCCATTCGGCCCGTCGTGTCTGTGCTGGTCCTTAGAAAGAGCAGTCGCGCTCAGTCCCACACATTTGAACATAACCCTGTGAGCTCCTCATCCTCAAGTACCTGTCCAACTCTTTTTAAAAATTATTGATGGAATCAGCTTCCACCACTTTTCCAGGTCGAGCGTTCCAGATCCCCACAACTCTCGGAGTGAAAACATTCTTCTCGTCTCCCCTCGAGATCTTTTGCCAATGATTTTGAATCTATGACCTCTGGTTATTGACCCACTCGCCAGGGGGAATAATTTTTCTCGATCTACTCTATCAAAACCTCCCATAATCTTGAAAACCTCTATTAGGTCACCTCTTAACCTTCTCTGTTCCAAGGAGAACATTCCTAACTTTTCCAACCTCTCCTCATAACTGAAGTCCCTCATCCCTGGTAACATCCTGGTAAACCTCCTCTCTACCCTCTCTAAGGCCTTGACATCTTTCCTGAAGTGTGGTGACCAGAATAGTCCACAATACTCCAGCTGAGGCCTAACCAGAGATTTATAAAGTTCTGGCTTATGCTTTTTTAGCCACCTTATCAACTTGCCCTGCCACCTTTAAAGATTTGTGTATCTGGTCACTTTCCAAAATCACGCCATTTATAATATACTGACTTTCCATATCAGTCCTCCCAATTTGCATCACTTCACACTTCTCCACATTGAACTTTATCTGCCATGTTTCTGCCCATTTCACCATCCTGTCTGTCATCCTGAAGCCTATAACGATCCTCATCACTATCTACTACGTTGCCAAGTTACGTATAATCTGCAAACTTTATAATGCTGCTCCCGACACCCGAATCTGGGTCATTTATAAAAATTGCAAAGAGTAATGGACCCAAAACTGACTCTTGGGGAACACCACTGCAAACCACCCCCCAGTCTGAAAAACATCCACCACCACCACCCTTTGCTTCCTGTCACTGAGACAATTCTGTATCTATACCACCACTTTCCCCTTAATTCCATGGGCTTCCATCTTCTTAACAAGCCTCCTGTGTGGCACTTTGTTTAATGCTGTCCGAAAGTCCATATATACAACATCCACTACACCACCTTGATCAACCTTCTCTGTTACCTCATCAAAGAATTCAATCAAGTCAGACACGATTTGCCTTTAGCAAATCCATGTTGGCTCTCCTTGATTAACCCATGCCTTGCCAAATAAAAGTTTATTTTGACCCTGATAATGGTTTCCAATAACTTCCCCACCACTGATGTTAGGCTGACTGGCCAGTAGTTTCCTGGTTTATCCCTCTCCCCTTTCTTGAATAGTGGTATATCCCTCTAGCATCCCTCCAGTCCTCTGGCACTACTCCTGTATCCAATGAGGATTGAAAGATTGTGACCTCTGCCTCTGCTATTTCTACCTTTGTTTCTTTCAGCAATCTAGGATGCATTCCATCCGGACCAGGTGACTTACTAAGTTTCAGTAATGCTCATCTGTTTAGCACATCTTCTCTATCTATTACTATCCTGCCCTTAACTTTCTTCTCCTCTTTTAGTGTAACCTTCACTCCATCCGCTTCCTTTGTGAAGACAGATACAAAGTACTCATTTAATGCTTTAGCCACGTCCTCTGCCTTTACATGAAGATTTCCCATTGGGTCCTTAATACGCCCAACTTTTTCCATAGCTAACCTGTTATACCTTATGGCCTGGAGTTTCCCGCTCGATTACGCTGGTTTTTTTCAGCGCAGTTCATCTGATATTGGCGTAACCAACGCAAAACATCATGGAATTTTAAGCGCAAATTGCGTTTTGCGCAACTTGAGTTTCCGCGATCATTTGCACTAGTTTTAAAAACATCGTGCTGGAAGAAGGCCCCACCCACAAAATTGGCCACGCCCCCCAGATCGAATTAATCACCATGGCGAGTTTCCCTTAATTGCGTCATTTGCGGGCCTTTGAGGAGTCTCCAAAAGTTAAGCTAGAACTTTTAGGCGCAAGGATACTAGTAGGCACGTTTTAAATTTACTAAGAAACTGACTACTGCACCACAATATCACCAGAAAATAGTTTTGTGTATTTTTAAGAGTCATTTTCAGTTATTTAAAATTGGGTTACTCACAGGTAGGAGGTGGGTTGACACTGTGATTTAAAGTGTTTATTTTTTGTAATAAACCCATTTTCAGCTGTGTTAATCAAACTGCACCAAGTTAGCACTCTTAAATATATCAAGAAATATTTTTTAAAGCAAATTAAAAAAAAAAAATTACATATTAAATGCTGTCCGATTGTGCTGGTTTATGGCAGAGTTTGTATTTGGCGATATGCAAATGAGCTTGAGGGGCCACTCGGGGCGGGGCGGGGGGGGCGGGAACCACTTTTCAAAACAGGCCAAATTTGCACCGGAATCGCCGATTGGCCCGAAGCAGAAACTCTATGCCCAGATGTTTATAAAATATTTTAGCGTTCAATCTGCTAATATTTACTTGCAACCTCTCTTTGCCTCCCGTATTAACTTTTTCAATTCCCTCCTGTACTTTCCATAATCTTCCTGGTTATTAACTGAATCTTGCTCCGGACATTTGTCAGAAGCCTCCTTTTTCTGTTTTATTTTAACTTTTACTTCCGTTGTCATTAGCTTTGGATGCTCTACCTTTTCCCTTCAAAGGAATATGCCTAGTTTGTACCTGAACTATATTGTCCCTGAATGCCCTCCATTGCTCCGTCACTGCTTTACCCAGCAATCACCTTGTCCAGTCTACCTGCGCTAGGTCCCTTCTTAAATCACTGAAATTAGCTCCTCCCCAGTTGAGCATTTTTACCTTCAATATTTTCTGGTCTCTTTCCATAATTACTCTAAACTAAATGATGTTGTGGTCACTATTAGCTGGATGATCTCCTCCTGTAACACACTCCACTTGCCCTACTTCATTTCCCAGAACCAGATCCAACACGGCTTTCTTCATTGTTGGACTGAAGACATATTGATTGAGAAAGTTCTCCTGTACACATATCAGAAATTCCTCTCCTTCCCCACACTTAGCACTATGTTTTTCCCAGTCTATATTAGGGTAATTAAAGTCTCCTAATATTACTGCTCTATTTTTGTTACACACCTTTGAAATTTGCTGACAAATTTTCTCATCTATCTCCTTCTCACTGTTTGGAGCTCTATAAAAAAATCCCAGCAACGTAACAGCTCCCCCTCTGTTCCTCAACTCAAGCCAGATAGATTCAGTCCTAGAACCAGCTAGTATATCCTTTCTAGTTAGAACATAATCCTCAACCAACACTGTCCCACCCCCTCCTCTTTTTCCTTCTTTATCATTCCTGAATACTTGGGAACCAGGAATATTAAGAACTCATTCCTGGCCTTGTTTGAGCCGTGCCTCTGTTAATGCAATCACATCATAATCCCATCTGGCAACTTGTGCCTGCGGCTCACCAACCTTATTAGTTACACTGCGGACATTGACGTACATACAATTTAATACCTCCTTCATCACTTTTGCTATTTTCCTCAATCTGGTCCCTGCAATTTTTGGGATATTTCTAATTTTACTGCTGTTTATATCTCACTGGCCTCTGATCTCATTGCTGCTCCTTTCTGCTATTTTCTGGTTCCCCTCCCCCGACCAAATTAGTTTAAACCCTCAATAACAACAGAAAACGCTGGAAAAACTCAGCAGGCCAGGCAGCATCCGTGGAGAGAGAAACAGAGTTAACGTTTCAGGTCGAAGACCTTTCGTCAGAACTGGAAAAAAGCAGGAAATGAAATAGATTTAGCAATGAAGATGAACAAGGTTGAAGAGACAAACAAAAGTCCCGTCGACGAGAAGAGCAGAACTTCTTCAAGGTGGGCATTCCTAGAAGAGAGGTGGCAGTGAACCAAACACTAATACGATAGCAAAATACTGCGGATGCTGGAAATCCGAAATAGTGTTTGGTTCACTGCCACCTCTCTTCTAGGAATGCCCACCTTGAAGAAGTTCTGCTCTTCTCTTCGACGGGACTTTCGTTTGTCTCTTCAACCTTGTTCATCTTCATTGCTAAATCTATTTCATTTCCTGCTTTTTTCCAGTTCTGACGAAAGGTCTTCGACCTGAAACGTTAACTCTGTTTCTCTCTCCACGGATGTTGCCTGGCCTGCAGTAGTTTAAACCCTCCCCAACATACTGGCTAAACTCTCAATGAGAACATTGGTCCCAGCTCTGTTCAGGTGCAACCCGTCCATGTTGTACAGGTTTTCCTTCCCCCAGAACCAGTCCCAATGCCCCAAGAATCTGAAACCCTCCCTCCTGTTTCTATACTCACCAACACGTGGCACTGGGAGTAATCCTGAGATTACTACCTTTGAGGTCCTGTTTTTAATCTTTTTCCTAGCACCTGAAACTCTGCCTGAAGGACCTCAACACCTTTTCTACCTATGTCATTGGTTCCAACATGTTGGTGGAGTGTGGAGTATTGAGGTGAGCTGCTCGGTTGGATGTGTGTGTGTGTTTGTAGTGAGGTGAGCTGTTCGGTTGTGTGTGTGGAGTATTGAGCGAGCTTAGGAACAGGAGGAGGCCATTCAGCCCCTCGACCCTGTTCCGCCATTCAATTAGATCATGGCTGATCTGTATCCTAACTTCATTTACACGCCTTGGTTCCATATCCCTTAATATCCTTGGCTAGCAAAAATCTATTAATCTTAGATTTAACATGATTAATTGAGCTAGCATCTATTGCTTTTAGTGGGAGAGAGTGCCAGAGTTTTACCAATTTTGCGTGAAGAAGTGTTTCCTAACTTCTCTCCTGACTGGCCTGGCTCTGATTTTTAGGTTATGTCCCCTTGTCCTAGACTCCCCCCACCAGAGGAAAAAGTTTCTCTCTATCTACCCTATCAATTCCTTCCAAAATCCTAAAAACCTCAATCAAATCACCCCTTAACCTTCTATATTCCTGGGAATACAAGCCTCGTTTATGTGATTTCACTTCATAATCTAACCCTTGGAACCCTGGTAACATTCTGGTGAATCTGTGCTGCACTCCTTCCAAGGCCAATATGTCCTTTCTAAGGTGTGGGGCCCAGAACTGCTCACAGTGCTCCATGTGGTCTAACCAGGGCTTTGTACAGCTGGAGCAAAACTTCTTCCCCTTTATATTCTAGCCCTCTAGTTATAAAGGCTAACATTCCAATAGCCATTTTGATTATTTTTTGTATCTGACTGCAACATTTCAGATATCTGTGTACATGAACCCCTGAATCTCTTTGGATCTCCACTGTTTCTAGCTTTTCCACACTTCAAAAATACTTGGATCGATCCTTTTATGGTCCAAAATGGATGACCTCACACTTACCTACATTGAAATCCATCTGCCACAGTTTTGTCCACTCACTTAATCTATCAATGTCTCTTTGTAATTTTATGCTCCTGTCTACACTACTTACTATACCACCAATCTTTCTGTCATCGGCAAACTTGGATATATGGCTCTCGATTGTGTTATCTAAGTCATTAATAAATATAGTGAATAGTTGAGGCCCCAGCACAGATCCTTGTGGGACACCACAAATCACTTCCTTCCAATTCGAGAACAACCCATTTTCTCTACATTCTGTCTTCTACCGCCTAACCCATCTCCTAACCAGGTCAATAATTTGCCTTCAATTCCATGAGCCTTAATTTTAGCAAACAGTCTCTTATATGGAATCCTATCAAATGCCTTCTGGAAGTCCATATAAACTACATCCATAGATATTCCCCTGTCCACTACCTCCTCAAAAAATTCATTAGGTTCGTTGGACATGACCTACCCTTTACAAATCCGTGTTGTCTCTCTCTAATCAGCTCAAATTTCTCTAAGTGCTCAGTCACTCTGTCCTTAATTATAGATTCCAATAACTTCCCCACAACAGATGTTAAACTAACAGGTCTATCATTTCCTGGTTTCTCTCTCTCACCTTTCTTAAATAATGGAGTTAAAGGGACAATTCCTGAAATCAAGAGAGCTTTGGGAGATTATGGCTTAAGCACCTGCGATTTCCTCACCACCTTCCATTAAAACCCTGGGGTGGAAACCATCAGGTCCTGGGGATTCGTCAGTCTTTGGTGCCATCATTTTTTCTAAAACTGTTTCTTGCTTACATTAACTTTAGTGAGTTCCAGTCCTTGATTCATCATTAGTTTCCCTGGAATGTCAGGTATAACATCCTAGAACATAAGAACATAAGAAATAGGAGCAGGAGCAGGCCACTTGGCCCCTCGAGCCTGCTCCGCCATTCAATAAGATCATGGCTGATCTTGGGCTCAAAGCCCGCTCCCCATAACCCTTCACTCCCTTATCTTGCAAAAATCTGTCTATCTCCACCTTAAATGTATTTAATGACCCAGCCTCCACGGCTCTCTGGGGCAGAGAATTCCACAGATTTACGACCCTCTGAGAGAAGAAATTGCTCCTCATCTCAGTTCTAAAAGGGCGACCCTTTATTCTGAAACTATGTCCCCGAGTTCTAGATTTCCCCACGAGGGGAAACATCCTCTCTGCATCTACCTTGTCGAGCCCCTTCAGTATCTTATATGTTTCAATAAGATCACCTCTCATTCTTCTAAATTCCAATGAGTATAGGCCCAACCTGCTCAACCTTTCTTCATAAGTCAACCCCCTCATCTCTGAAATTAACCTAGTGAATCATCTCTGAACTGCCTCCAATGCAAGTATATCCTTCCTTAAATAAGGAGACCAAAACTGTATGCAGTACTCGAGGTGTGGTCTCACCAATACCCTGTACAGTTGTAGCAGGACTTCCCTGCTATAATACTCCAACCCTCTTGCAATAAAGGCCAACATTCCATTTGCCTTTCTGATTACTTGCTGTACCTGCATGCTAACTTTTTGTGTTTCATGCACAAGGACCCTCTTCCTCTACTGTGAGACTGACAAAGTAATTATGCAACAAGTCTGCCATTTCCTTATTTTCATTTGCAATATTGCCCCCATCTGTTTTTAAAGGGCCCACAGTGCCCTTGACTAACCTTTTTCTTCTAATACAATTGCAAGAACCTTGGTATTAATCTTGATATTTCTCGCAAGTTTCTTTTTGTATTCCCTTTTTGCACCTCTTTATTGTCTTCCTTTGCTGTTCTTTATATCTCTCCCAGTCCCCTGGATCTATACTATTCTTTGCACTTTTGTATGTTTTTTAGTTTTATGTTATCTTTCACCTCTTGACGAATGAGTTAAGGGTTAACAGCAGCCACTTTCTACTCTCTGTGTTTGCCACTTGGGAACAGCAATTGATAGATCCGATTTTGTAGAATGAATGCCATTTACAAGCTACTAAGTCAATGAGATTGGTGCTGACTAGGATTTATAGAACTCAATGGATTGGTATTGAGAGCAGAATGAGCGGGTCTTATTTCAGTGATATTACTTTTGGAGTGCCATTCACAGATGCCAGTCACATATGATCCAGGTACACCGGATAGCTTCAGTGTTTAGAAGGTTTGCTGCAGTGTTGATGTGTCAGCTGTGGCTCAGTGGGTAGCACCCTCGCCTCTGAGTCAGAAGGTTGTGAGTTCAAGTCCCACTCCAGAGACTTCAGCACAAAAATCTAGGCTGACACTCCAGTGGAGTGCTGCATTGTCGGAGGTGCCGTCTTTCGGATGAGACGTTAAACCGAGGCCCCGTCTGCTCTCTCAGGTGGACGTAAAAGATCCCATGGCACTATTTCGAAGAAGAGCAGGGGAGTTCTCCCCGTGTCTTAGCCAATATTTATCCCTCAACCAACATCACAAAAAACAGATTATCTGGTCATTATCACAGTGCTGTTTGTGGGAGCTTGCTGTGTGCAAATTGGCTGCCGCGTTCCCCACATTACAACAGTGACTACACTTCAAAAGTACTTCATTGTCTGTAAAGCGCTTTGAGACGTCCGGTGGTCGTGAAAGGCGCTATAGAAATGCAAGTCTTTCTTTTCTCAGTCAGTCATTTCAGTAGACGGGAAATGTCCAAAACACAACGGCAGGCCGGCCTTCCATTGATTTGTCGTTACAAAGCAGGGTCCTCCAGCACTGGTTTACTGTGTTTACTATGAACCAATGATGATGGAGATTTCAGGATCTGACTGGCTCCTCGGTGACTGAATGCGTTAACTGTCGGGTGTGAATCACTGACCTTCCGCCCCCCCCCCCCCCCACCCCAAGCCCAGTGCTGGAATGGCAATTTTACTTTTAAAGCCTGCAAATTGGGACAGATCAGCCCTGTAATCATGGAATGATACAACACAGGAGGAGGCCATTCGACCCATCGAGCCTGTGCCGGCTCTTTGAAAGAGCTACCCAGTTAGTCCCACTCCCCCCTGCTCTTTCCCCAGAACCCTGCAAATATTTTCTTTATCCTTTTGAAAGTTATTATTGAATCTGCTTCCACCACCCTTTCAGGCAGTGAATTCCAGATCATAACAACTCGCTACGTAAAGAATTTTCTCCTCATCTCCCCTCTGGTTCTTTTACCAATTACCTTAAAGCTGTGTCCTCTGGTTACAGACCCTCCTGCCATTGGAAACAGCTTCTCCTTATTTACTCTATCAAAACCATTCATGATTTTGAACACCTCTATTAAATCTCCCTTTAAAACTTTCTCTGCTCTAATGAGAACAACCTCAACTCCTCTAATCTCCCCATATAACTGAAGTCCCTCATCCCTGGTACCATTCTAGTAAATCTCTTCTTCACCCTCTCTGAGATAGCACAGAGAGGAAACTCACACGAGCATATTAAGCATTTGTGTAAGAACAGCACCAGAGGTGGCGGCACAGTGGTATACAGTCGGGAGGGAGATGCCCTGGGAGTCCTCGACATTGACTCCGGACCCCATGAAGTCTCATTGCATCAAGTCAAACGTGGGAAAGGAAACCTTCCACTAAATACCACCTACCGTCCTCCCTCAGCTGATGAATCAGTACTCTTCCATCACTTGGAAGAAGCACTGAGCGTAGCAATGTACTCTGGGTGGGGGACTTCAATGTCCATCACCAAGAGTGGCTCGGTAGCACCACTACTGACCGAACTGGCCAAGTTCTGAAGGACATAACTGCCAGATTGGGCTTGCGGCAGTTGGTGAGAGAACCAACACGAGGGAAAAACCTACTTGACCTCGTCCTCACCAATCTACCTGTCACAGATGCATCTTTTCATGACAGTATTGGTAGTAGTGATCACCGCACAGTCCTTGTGGAGACAAAGTCCCGTCTTCATATTGAGGACACCCTCCATCGTGTTGTGTGGCACTACCACCGTGCTAAATGGATAGATTCAGAACAGATCTAGCAGCTCAACTGGGCATCCATGAGGCGCTGTGAGCCATCAGCAGCAGCAGAATTGTATTTCACCACAATCTGAAAAAAAAGACGTAGAAAGACTTACATTTATATAGCGCCTTTCACAACCTCAGGATGTCCCAAAGCGCTTTACAGCCAATTAAGTACTTTTGAAGTGTAGTCACTGTTGTAATGTAGGAAACGCGGCAGCCAATTTGCACACAGCAAGCTCCCACAAACAGCAATGTGATGATGACCAGATAATCTGTTTTAGTGATGTTGCTCACCTCCTCCTGCTCACCACCTCCTGCTCACCACCACCTCCTGCTCACCTCCTCCTGCTCACCACCTCCTGCTCACCACCACCTCCTGCTCACCTCCTCCTGCTCACCACCTCCTGCTCACCACCACCTCCTGCTCACCACCTCCTCCTGCTCACCTCCTCCTCCTGCTCACCTCCTCCTCCTGCTCACCACCACCTCCTGCTCACCTCCTCCTCCTGCTCACCACCACCTCCTGCTCACCACCTCCTGCTCACCACCACCTCCTGCTCACCTCCTCCTCCTGCTCACCTCCTCCTCCTGCTCACCACCTCCTGCTCACCTCCTCCTCCTGCTCACCACCACCTCCTGCTCACCACCACCTCCTGCTCACCACCACCTCCTGCTCACCTCCTCCTCCTGCTCACCACCTCCTGCTCACCACCTCCTGCTCACCTCCTCCTCCTGCTCACCACCACCTCCTGCTCACCACCTCCTCCTGCTCACCTCCTCCTGCTCACCACCTCTTCCTGCTCACCACCTCCTCCTGCTCACCACCAGCTCCTGCTCACCACCACTTCCTGCTCACCACCAGCTCCTGCTCACCACCAGCTCCTGCTCACCACCAGCTCCTGCTCACCACCAGCTCCTGCTCACCACCAGCTCCTGCTCACCACCACCTCCTGCTCACCACCACCTCCTGCTCACCACCACCTCCTGCTCACCTCCACCTGCTCACCACCTCCTCCTGCTCACCTCCTCCTCCTGCTCACCACCACCTCCTGCTCACCTCCTCCTCCTGCTCACCACGAGCTCCTGCTCACCACCACCTCCTGCTCACCACCACCTCCTGCTCACCTCCTCCTGCTCACCTCCTCCTCCTGCTCACCACCACCTCCTGCTCACCTCCTCCTGCTCACCACGAGCTCCTGCTCACCACCTCCTCCTGCTCACCACCACTTCCTGCTCACCACCAGCTCCTGCTCACCACCAGCTCCTGCTCACCACCAGCTCCTGCTCACCACCAGCTCCTGCTCACCACCAGCTCCTGCTCACCACCAGCTCCTGCTCACCACCACCTCCTGCTCACCACCTCCTCCTGCTCACCACCTCCTGCTCACCACCACCTCCTGCTCACCTCCTCCTCCTGCTCACCTCCTCCTCCTGCTCACCACCTCTTCCTGCTCACCACCACCTCCTGCTCACCTCCTCCTGCTCACCACCTCCTGCTCACCACCACCTCCTGCTCACCACCTCCTCCTGCTCACCACCTCCTGCTCACCACCACCTCCTGCTCACCTCCTCCTCCTGCTCACCACCTCTTCCTGCTCACCACCTCCTCCTGCTCACCTCCTCCTCCTGCTCACCACCTCCTCCTGCTCACCACCTCCTCCTGCTCACCACCTCCTCCTGCTCACCACCTCCTCCTGCTCACCACCTCCTCCTGCTCACCACCTCCTCCTGCTCACCACCACCTCCTGCTCACCACCACCTCCTGCTCACCATCACCTCCTGCTCACCAACAGCTCCTGCTCACCACCAAGCAATGACTATCTCCAACAAGAGAGCATCCAACCACCACCCCTTGACATTCAACGGCATTATTATCGGGAATGGTAGCATAGTGGTTGTGTTACTAGTAATCAGGGGTCTGGACTAATGATCCAGCAATATGGGTTCGATTCCTACCACGGCAGCTGGGGATTTAAATTTAGTTAAATAAATAAATAAAGCTAGTATCAGTAATGGTGACCAAGAAACTACCGGATTGTCGTGAAAACTAATGCCCTTTAGGAAATGAACTCTGCCACCCTTACCTGGTCTGGCCTATATGTGACTCCAAGTCCAGACCCACAGCAATGTGGTTGGCTCTTAACTGACCTCTGAAATGCCCTAGCAAGCATCTCAGTTGTACCAAACCACTACAAAGAAGTATCCTAACAATAAGGCCGGACAGACCACCCAGCATCGACCTAGGCACCGGACACGACAAAGCCACACCCAGCCCAGTCGACCCTGCAAAGTCTTCCTCACTAACATCTGGGGACTTGTGCCAAAATTGGGAGAGCTGTCCCACAGACTATTCAAGCAACAGCCTGACATAGTCATACTCACAGAATCATACCTTTCAGCCAACGTCCCGGACTCCACCATCACTATCCCTGTAGACAGACCCACCAGAGGTGGCGGCACAGAGGTATACAGTTGGGAGGGAGTGGCCCTGGGAGTCCTCAACATTGACTCTGGAACCCATGAAGTCTCATGGCATCAGGTCAAACATGGGCAAGGAAATCTCCTGCTGATTACCACCTACCGCCCTCCCTCAGCTGATGAATCAGTACTCCTCCATGTTGAACATCAATTGGAAGAGTGGGGGGAAAGAAAGAGGTGCATGCTTACACCATGTGTAGCTTGTAAATCAGAAGGGATTGTGGGAGGAGGGGGAAGTGGAATGCGAGAAGGAGGATAACATATGAAGATACCAACATCTTGTATTCCTTCAGCCCCACCACTGGCCAAGGGCTCAGCCATGCCCCTGCCAAGAATGGCCAGCACCGTCTCCTCCAAGGGGGTGAGGTCCTGCAGGCGAGCCTCTCCCCCGCTGGTTAAGGTCTGCTGGCGTCTGTTATGCACCACCTTGTCCTGCAAGCGAGAGGGAAGTGTGTCAGCGAATGTGGTGCAATATGTTTGGGTGATGTGCCTGTCATGGTTGAATAGCTGACAGTGTGTTCAAACTGTGAGATGTGGGTGTGAGGCTTGCAACAGTGCTAAGTGTGTATGAGTGAGGTGAAGCTATAAATGTAAGGTACGAGTGGTGATAGGTAGAGATTATTGGTAGGTGAGTGATGGGGGTGTGGTGCATTGAGCAGTGTACGAGGCTAGTGGTGCAGATGGTGGGATATGGCATTTGAAGATGAATTCACTGACGTTGACCACTCGTGTGAGGTCATTAAACTTCTTCCTGCACTGAGTGTAGGTCCTTGCGGCTATACTACTGGCATTGACCGCATTGGCTATCTACTCCCACTGCAGACTTGCCTGTTGACTGGAGAGCCTCCTGGCCCCCTGTGGGAAGATTACACCTCTCCTGCAGTTGGCCTCCTAGACCTGCATCGGAGAACCTTGGAGCCCTTTCTCTGGCCTGTTGAGCCATCACTCAGTCTTTTTTTTAATCAAACAGTAGCCTCCACAAGAACTTCCACCACTTGTTGCAGGCAGAATGCACCTCCCCTTTAAGAGTTGCAGACTGCCTTTAAGTTGTGCAGGCTAGCTTTAATTGGAGCTAGCCTCGCACGAGCTTGGGACCCTGCTGAGTGTTCAGCCCCTCAGCAGTGCGTTCAGCTGAATGCTACAATCATGCAATGTAGCAGGCAGCACGTAAAATTCTCTGAATGGGTTGCTTTCGAGTCGCGATCCCTCCGCCCGTTTTCAAGGGCTACCGAATTTCTAGGCCCAGGTGTGTAAAATATCGGTGGTGTAAAATATCAGTGGTGTATACCTAGAAATACATAGAATTTATAGCACAGAAACAGTCCATTCAGCCCAACTGGTCTATGCCAGTATTTATGCTCCACACGAGCCTCCTCCCACCACTCTTCATCTCACCCTATCAGCATAACCTTCTATTCCTTTCTCCCTCATATGCTTATCCAGCTTCCCCTTAAATGCATCTATACTATTCGCCTCAACCACTCCCTGTGGTAGCGAGTTCCACATTCTCGCCACTCTCTGGGTAAAGAAGTTTCTCCTGAATTCCCGTGACTATCTTATAATTTATGGCCCCTTGTTCTGGTCTCCCCCACAAGTGGAAACGTCTTCTACCTATCGAACCCCTTCAAAAATATCCCTGGTGTATAATACCAGCGGTGTCAGATATCGTTTTATGAGGAGCTGACTAGAAATGGAGTTGAATCTTGCAGTAAAGCGCGGGTTTGTCAGTCGACGGTGTTCGTCCTCGGGCTGGGCCCTTGCACTGCCTGCCACTCCCTCTGGTGCAGAGTTGGAGGTGAGGGGCTGGTGACGGGTGAAGCTGCTCTTCTTGTTAGTCTGAGTGTAAAAGGACAGTGTCGACTGTGATGAATGCGCTGCTGAATAACTTTGTTTCAAATGGTTCAGTTCTCTGTAAACAGTAACACTGTTTGCGATTTCAGAAAGGTCAGGTTTTCGGTTTAAGTGGAAAAAAATGTAATTTTAATTTTGCTAAGTATCCGCGATGTAACTAAATGAATCCTTCAGAAGCGAACTATACAGAGACATCTAGACACAATAAGATATTGATTACAATCATTTGGTTGTACGTCAATCTGATTAATGGTCCCCTTGTATTATCTTGAAATCCTGAATTGTGAATGGGTGCAGAGAGACATCTGATCTCTGAGCATCCTTGGCAGTAAAGTGTGTCCCGGACAGGCATGCGAGTTGGCCTTGCAATGGTATGAATATTTAATTAATAATTAGTCATGTAATGCCTCCTCAGGAGTGATTATCCCTGGAACTGGTTTGTGAATTTAATTATTAGCAGCCTTTTTGTTTCCACGTCCCCTCATTACTGTCAGGATTGATGCAACATAAACTTCATTAAAAATTAAAGCTAGAGTCTTAATTACAAGGCTACCCTGACTGAAGTTAGAATTAGCCAAGTCAGTGATGTGCAAATGAGTGCATTATTTAAGAAAGATGCTGGAAGTAGTTATGCTAATTTAGCAGGTTCACAGTAGTAGACCTTTTCACTTGTGGTTGCATATTCATTAAATGCACTATGCAAATTTAATGCAGCAACCTTACTAATGCCTTGTTAATTTATTCCGATTTATTGAGTACGACTTGCATCAAGTGCAAATTTAATTACTCTATCTCCTTGCATGTTGCAAGAAGTTAGTTGAGGTTTAGAGTGTGTAAATCTGGATTACTGCAGTTTGATCGAGAATGTGGTATCAAAGGACAGGATTTTTATAACTGTGCTTGAAAGGATGTTTGATTTACTTATGGAATGATCTAAGAAATCACTAAAATTACACTTGCAGTTTCCCAAAAGGAAAGTAAAAGTCTCAGTTGTATTAAGTGAAGAGCTCAGCAATGCTGAGTCCACAGTCTAATGGAGATAATGGGCCAGCAGAGATGGGAAGGGTTATTCACCGAGATGCAAGTGTCACGTTGTGTCGTAGCAGTAAATGAATTTGCTGCAGTTTGCCTCCACATAAAGCCAGTGACTGTTTGGTTCGTGCTGAGGTGATGTGAAAGCCAATCGCTTCATGTTAGTTACGTTCAAGGGGGAATTCAGAAGAAACCTCTTTATCCCAGAGAGTGTGTGAGAATGTGGGACTCGCTACCACAGGGAGCGGTTGAAGCGAATAATATGGATGCATTTAAGGGAGGCTAGACAAGCATATGAGGGAGAAGGGAATAGAGGGTTACGCTGATAGATTTAGATGGGGAAAGACGGGAGGAGGCTCGAGCGGAGCATAAACGCCGGCATGGACTGGTTGGGCTGAATGGTCTGTTTCTGTGCCGTATATCCGGTGTAATCCGATACGTTCTCTACATAGCTCAAGCCATGAATTCCATTTCTCGAACAAGTCAGGCTTTCAAAGTTCTTGGACTAATGGCAGCTAAAGAACAAACAACAGCATTACAGAAGGGAATCAGACTGTTGAAATGGAAATGCTAAGTAGAAAGGCCGAGTGCCAATCTGGTAGAATGTGTCCACACAGAGAGGCGACTGGACGGGTTGTGCTGGTGTACACTCCTCACCCAGTAGCTGCAAGTTTGCACATACTTATGGCAGCATCTGAGTTGGGAGTCGGGAGGTTCCTATCTGTTCACACTGCCTTTGTGCACCCGAACAGCAGCAGTACATTGTCAAGGGGAGCGAGTTAGCACATTTGATACTTGATGCATGTGGTGATATTCCTGATAAAATAAGATGGTTAGGAGTGTCTTCCAGATGGAATGACCCTGATGTTAACCCGGGGATGGGATCACGGTGTGCGAGATTGTTAGCGGGCGATGAGACCACAGCTTCACGCGACTGATTTTAACAGCCAGTTGTAATTTAAGTAAAGGCCCCTGGGTTCCTCGGCAGAATAACCAGTCAGAGGTAGGAACAAACACCTGCCAGATGCAAAGTCCCTGCCAGTATTTCAAGGCACAGTCCAGATCAGTAAGGGAGGCTGCAGGAGTCAATTAGTGAAAACTGAATTACCAGAGGGTATTGGAAGGTTTTCTGACAAGAGGCGGATATCTCGCATGCACGGATCATAGCCGGGTATGTGGGGCGATCATACCCGGGTACGTGGGGCAATTATACCCGGGTACGTGGGGCGATAAAACCCGAGCACGTGGGGTGATTATACCTGGGTACGTGGGGCGATTATACCCGGGTACGTGGGGGCGATCATACCAGGGTACGTGGGGCGATTATACCCGGGTACGTGGGGCGATTATACCCAGGTACGTGGGGCGATTAAACCCGGGCACGTGGGGCGATTATACCCGGGTACCTGGGGCGATCATACCTGGGTACATGGGGCAATCATACCCGGGTACCTGGAGCGATCATACCCGGGTACGTGGGGCAATCATACCCGGGTACGTGAGGCGATCATACCCGGGTACCTGGAGCGATCATACCCGGGTACGTGGGGCAATCATACCCGGGTACGTGAGGCGATCATACCCGGGTACCTGGAGCGATCATACCCGGGTAAGTGGGGTGATCATACCCGGGTACATGCACTGATCATACCCGGGTACGTGAGGCGATCATACCCGGGTACGTGAGGCGATCATACCCGGGTACGTGGGGCGATCATACCCGGGTACGTGAGGCGATCATACCCGGGGATGTGGGGCGATCATACCCGGGTATGTGGGGCGATCATACCCGGGTACGTGGGGCGATCATACCCGGGTATGTGGGGCGATCATACCTGGGTACGTGAGGCGATCAAACCCGGGTACATGTGGTGATCATACCCGGGTACGTGCGCTGATCATACCCGGGTACGTGGTGCGATCATACCCAGGTACGTGAGGCGATCATACCCGGGTACATGCGATGATCACACCCGGGTACATGCGCCGATCACACCCGGGTACGTGGGGTGATCATACCCGGGTACGCGGGCCGATCATACCCGGGTACGTGGGGCGATCATACCCGGGTACGCGGGCCGATCATACCTGGGTACGTGGGGCGATCATACCCGGGTACGTGGGGCGATCATACCCGGTTACGTGGGCCGATCATACCTGGGTACGTGGGGCGATCATACCCGGGTACGTGGGGCGATCATACCCGGGTACGTGAGGCGATCATACCCGGGTAAGTGGGGCGATCATACCCGGGTACGCGGGCCGATCATACCTGGGTACGTGGGGCGATCATACCCGGGTACGTGGGGCGATCATACCCGGTTACGTGGGCCGATCATACCTGGGTACGTGCGGCGATCATACCCGGGTACGTGGGGTGATCATACCCGGGTACGCGGGCCGATCATACCCGGGTACGTGGGGCGATCATACCCAGGTACGCGGGCCGATCATACCTGGGTACGTGGGGCGATCATACCCGGGTACGTGGGGCGATCATACCCGGTTACGTGGGCCGATCATACCTGGGTACGTGGGGCGATCATACCCGGGTACATGGGGCGATCATACCGATGTACGTGAGGCGATCATACCCGGGTAAGTGGGGCGATCATACCCGGGTACGTGGGGCGATCATACCCGGGTACATGGGGCGATCATACCCGGGTACGTGCGGCAATCATACCCAGGTACGTGGGGCGATCATACATGGGTACGTGGGGCGATCATAGCCGGGTACGTGGGGCGATCATACCCGGGTACGTGAGGCGATCATACCCGGGTACGTGGGGCGATCATACCCGGTTACGTGAGGAGATCATACCCGGGTACGTGGGGCGATCATACCCGGGTACATGGGGCGATCATACCCGGGAACGTGGGGCAATCATACCCGGGTACGTGAGGCGATCATACCCTGGTACGTGGGGCAATCATACCCGGGTACGTGGGGCGATCATACCCAGATACGTGGGGCGATCATACCCGGGTACATGCGGTGATCATACCCGGGTACGTGGGGCAAACATACCCGGGTATGTGAGGCGATCATACCCGGGTACGTGAGGCGATCATACCCGGGTACGTGAGGCGATCATACCCGGTTATGTGGTGCGATCATACCCGGGTACGTGGGGTGATCATACCCGGGTACGTGAGGCGATCATACCCGGGTACGTGGGTCAATCATACCCGGGTACGTGGGGCAATCATACCCGGGTACGTGCGGCGATCATACACGGGTACGTGCGGTGATCATACCCAGATACGTGGGGCGATCATACCCGGGTACATGGGGCGATCATTCCCGGGTACGTGAGGGGATAATACCCGGGTACGTGGGGCGATCATACCCGGGTACGTCGGGCGATCATACCCGGTTATGTGGGCCGATCATACCCGGGTACGTGGGGCAGATCATACCCGGGTACGTGGGGCGATCATACCCTGGTACGTGGGGCGATCATACCCGGGTACGTGAGGCGATCATACCCGGGTACATGCAGTGATCATACCGTGTACGTGGGGCAATCATACCCGGGTACGTGAGGCGATCATACCCGGGTACGTGGGGCGATCATACCCGGGTACGTGGGCGATCATACCCGGGTACGTGGGGCGATCATACCCGGGTACGTGGGCGATCATACCCGGGTACGTGAGGCGATCATACCCGGGTACGTGGGGCGATCATACCCGGGTACATGGGGCGATCATACCCGGGTACGTGGGGCGATCATACCCGGGTACGTGGGGCGATCATACCCGGGTACGTGAGGCGATCATACCCGGGTACGTGGGGCGATCATACCCGGGTACGTGGGGCGATCATACCCGGGTACGTGAGGCGATCATACCCGGGTACGTGGGCGATCATACCCGGGTACGTGGGGCGATCATACCCGGGTACGTGGGGCGATCATACCCGGGTACGTGGGAGATCATACCGGGTACGTGGGGCGATCATACCCGGTACATGGGCGATCATACCCGGGTACGTGGGGCGATCATACCCGGGTACGTGGGCGATCATACCCGGTAGTGGGGCGATCATACCCGGGTACGTGGGGCGATCATACCCGGGTACGTGGGGCGATCATACCCGGTTACGTGGGGCGATCATACCCGGGTACGTGGGGCGATCATACCCGGGTACGTGGGGCGATCATACCCGGGTACGTGGGCGATCATACCCGGGTACGTGGGGCGATCATACCCGGGTACGTGGGGCGATCATACCCGGGTACGTGAGCGATCATACCCGGGTACGTGGGGCGATCATACCCGGGTACGTGAGGGCGATCATACCCGGGTACGTGGGGCGATCATACCCGGGTACGTGGGCGATCATACCCGGGTACGTGGGGCGATCATACCCGGGTACGTGAGGGCGATCATACCCGGGTACGTGGGGCGATCATACCCGGGTACGTGGGCGATCATACCCGGGTACGTGAGGCGATCATACCCGGGTACGTGAGGCGATCATACCCGGGTACGTGGGGCGATCATACCCGGGTACGTGGGGCGATCATACCCGGGTACGTGGGGCGATCATACCCGGGTACGTGAGGCGATCATACCCGGGTACGTGGGGCAATCATACCCGGGTTCGTGTGGTGATCATACGAGTACGTGGGGTGATCATACCCGGGTACGTGGGTGGATCATACCCGGGTACGTGGGGCGATCAGACCCGGGTACATGAGGGGATAATACCGGGGTACATGGGGCGATCATATCTGGGTATGTGGGGTGATCATACCCGGGTATGTGAGGTGATCATACCCGGGTAGGTGGGGCGATCATACCCGGGTATGTGGGGTGATCATACCCGGGTACGTGGGGTGATCATACCCGGGTATGTGGGGTGATCATACACGGGTACGTGGGGCGATCATACCCGGGTACATGCGGCGATCATACCCGAGTACGTGGGACGATCATACCCGGGTACGTGGGGCAATCATACCCGGGTATGGGTGGTGATCATACCCGGGTATGTGGGGCAATCATACCCGGGTACGTGGGGCAATCATACCCGGGTACGTGCGGCAATGTTACCCGGTTACGTGGGGCAATCATACCCGGGTACGTGAAGCGATCATACCCGGGTACGTGGGGCGATCATACCCGGGTACATGCGGTGATCATACCCGGGTACGTGGGGCAATCATACCCGGGTACGTGGGGCGATCATACCCGGGTACGGGCGGCGATCATACCCGGGTACGTGGGGTGATCATACCCGGGTACGTGAGGCGATCATTCCCGGGTACGTGGGGCGATCATACCCGGGTACGAGGGGCGATCATACCCGGGTACATGGGCCGATCATACCCGGGTACGTGGGGCGATCATACCCGGGTATGTGAGGCGATCATACCCGGGTACGTGGGGTGATCAAACCCGGGTACGTGAGGCGATCATACCCGGGTACGTGAGGCGATCATACCCGGGTACGTGGGACGATCATACCCGGGTACGTGAGGCGATCATACCCGGGTACGTGGGGCGATCATACCCGGGTACATGATGGAATATTACCGGGGTACATGGGGCGATCATACCCGGGTACATGGGGCGATCATACCCGGGTACGAGAGGCGATCATACCCGGGTACGTGGGTGATCATACCCGGGTACATGATGGGATAATACCGGGGTACATGGGGCGATCATACCCGGGTACGTGGGGCGATCATACCCGGGTACGTGAGGCGATCATACCCGGGTACGTGGTGCGATCATACCCGGGTACGTGAGGGGATAATTCACGGGTACGTGGGACGATCATACCCGGGTACGTGGAACGATCATACCCGGGTACGTGGAGCGATCATACCCGGGTACGTGAGGGGATAATACCCGGGTACGTGGGACGATCATACCCGGGTACGTGAGGGGATAATACCCGGGTACGTGGGGCGATCATACCCAGGTACGTGAGGGGATAATACCCGGTACATGGGGCAATCATACCCGGGTATGTGGGGCGATCATACCCGGGTACGTGGGGCGATCATACCCGGGTACGTGAGGCGATCATACCCGGGTACGTGGGGCGATCATACCCGGGTACGTGAGGCGATCATACCCGGGTACGTGGGCGATCATACCCGGGTACGTGAGGCGATCATACCCGGGTACGTGGGGCGATCATACCCGGGTACGTGAGGCGATCATACCGGGTACGTGGGGCGATCATACCCGGGTACGTGGGCGATCATACCCGGGTACGTGGGGTGATCATACCCGGGTACGTGAGGCGATCATACCCGGGTACGTGGGGCGATCATACCCGGGTACGTGGGCGATCATACCCGGGTACGTGGGGCGATCATACCCGGGTACGTGGGCGATCATACCCGGGTACGTGGGGCGATCATACCCGGGTACGTGGGCGATCATACCCGGGTACGTGAGGCGATCATACCCGGGTACGTGGGGCGATCATACCCGGGTACGTGGGGCGATCATACCCGGGTACGTGGGCGATCATACCCGGGTACGTGAGGTGATCATACCCGGGTACGTGAGGTGATCATACCCGGGTACGTGGGGCTATCATACCCGGGGTACGTGGGGCTGATCATACCCGGAACGTGGGGGATCATACCCGGGTACGTGAGGAGATCATACCCGGGTACGTGAGGCGATCATACCCGGGTACGTGGGGCGATCATACCCGGGTACGTGGGGCATCATACCCGGGTACCTGGGCGATCATACCCGGGTACGTGGGCGATCATACCCGTGTACGTGGGCGATCATACCCGGGTACGTGGGCTATCATACCCGGGTACGTGTGGAGATCATACCCGGGTACGTGGGGCGATCATACCCGGGTACGTGTGCGATCATACCCGGGTAAGTGGGGCGATCATACCCGGGTACGTGCGACCGATCATACCCGGTACGTGGGGCGATCATACCCGGGTACGTGAGGCGATCATACCCGGGTACGTGCGGCGATCATACCGGGTACCTGCGGCGATCATACCGGGTACGTGGGGCAATCATACCGGGTACGTGGGGCGATCATACCCGGGTACGGGCGGCGATCATACCCGGGTACGTGGGGAGATCATACCCGGGTACGTGAGGCGATCATTCCCGGGTACGTGGGGCGATCATACCCGGGTACGAGGGGCGATCATACCCGGGTACTTGGGGCGATCATACCCGGGTACGTGGGGCGATCATACCCGGGTACTGTGAGGCGATCATACCCGGGTACGTGGGGTGATCATACCCGGGTACGTGAGGCGATCATACCCGGGTACGTGAGGCGATCATACCCGGGTACGTGGGACGATCATACCCGGGTACGTGAGGCGATCATACCCGGGTACGTGGGGCGATCATACCCGGGTACGTGAGGCGATATACCCGGGTACTTGGGGCGATCATACCCGGGTACGTGGGGCGATCATACCCGGGTACGTGAGGCGATCATACCCGGGTACGTGGGGCGATCATACCCGGGTACTGTGGGCGATCATACCGGGTACATGGGGCGATCATACCCGGGTACGTGGGGCGATCATACCCGGGTACGTGAGGCGATCATACCCGGGTACGTGGGCGATCATACCGGGTACGTGAGGCGATCATACCCGGTACGTGGGACGATCATACCCGGGTACGTGGGCGATCATACCCGGGTACGTGAGGGCGATCATACACGGGTACGTTGGGCGATCATACCCGGGTACGTGAGGCGATAATACCCGGGTACGTGGGGCGATCATACCCGGGTACGTGAGGCGATCATACCCGGGTACGTGGGGCGATCATACCCGGGTACGTGGGGCGATCATACCCGGTACGTGGGGCGATCATACCGGGTACGTGGGCGATCATACCCGGGTACGTGAGGCGATCATACCCGGGTACGTGAGGCGATCATACCCGGGTACGTGGGCGATCATACCCGGGTACGTGGGCGATCATACCCGGGTACGTGGGCGATCATACCCGGGTACGTGGGGCGATCATACCCGGGTACGTGGGGCGATCATACCCGGGTACGTGAGGGCGATCATACCCGGGTACGTGGGCGATCATACCCGGGTACGTGAGGCGATCATACCCGGGTACGTGGGGCGATCATACCCGGGTACGTGGGCGATCATACCCGGGTACGTGGGGCGATCATACCCGGGTACGTGAGGCGATCATACCCGGGTACGTGGGCGATCATACCCGGGTACGTGAGGCGATCATACCCGGGTACGTGGGGCGATCATACCCGGGTACGTGAGGCGATCATACCCGGGTACGTGGGGCGATCATACCCGGGTACGTGGGGCGATCATACCCGGGTACGTGGGGCGATCATACCCGGGTACGTGGGGCGATCATACCCGGGTACGTGGGGCGATCATACCCGGGTACGTGGGGCGATCATACCCGGGTACGTGGGCGATCATACCCGGGTACGTGGGCGATCATACCCGGGTACGTGGGGCGATCATACCCGGGTACGTGAGGCGATCATACCCGGGTACGTGGGGCGATCATACCTGGGTACGTGGGGCGATCATACCCGGGTACGTGAGGCGATCATACCCGGGTACGTGGGGCGATCATACCCGGGTACGTGAGGCGATCATACCCGGGTACGTGGGCGATCATTCCCGGGTACGTGAGGCGATCATACCCGGGTACTTGGGGCGATCATACCCGGGTACGTGGGGCGATCATACCCGGGTACGTGGGGCGATCATACCGGGTACGTGGGGCGATCATACCCGGTACGTGGGGCGATCATACCCGGGTACGTGAGGGATCATACCCGGGTACGTGGGGCGATCATACCCGGGTACGTGGGGCGATCATACCCGGGTACGTGGGCGATCATACCCGGGTACGTGAGGCGATCATACCCGGGTACGTGGGCGATCATACCCGGGTACGTGGGGTGATCATACCGGTACGTGGGTGATCATACCCGGGTACGTGGGGGATCATACCCGGGTACGTGGGGCGATCATACCCGGGTACATGAGGGGATAATACCCGGGTACGTGGGGCGATCATACCCGGGTACGTGGGGCGATCATACCCGGGTACGTGGGGGATCATACCCGGGTACGTGGGCGATCATACCCGGTACGTGGGGCGATCATACCCGGGTACGTGAGGCGATCATACCCGGGTACGTGGGGCGATCATACCCGGGTACGTGGGCGATCATACCCGGGTACGTGGCGATCATACCCGGGTACGTGGGGCGATCATACCCGGGTACGTGGGGCGATCATACCCGGGTACGTGGGGCGATCATACCCGGGTACGTGGGGCGATCATACCCGGGTACGTGGGGCGATCATACCCGGGTACGTGGGGCGATCATACCCGGGTACGTGGGGCGATCATACCCGGGTACGTGGGCGATCATACCCGGGTACGTGGGGCGATCATACCCGGGTACGTGAGGCGATCATACCCGGGTACGTGGGGCGATCATACCCGGGTACGTGAGGCGATCATACCCGGGTACGTGAGGCGATCATACCCGGGTACGTGGAGCGATCATACCCGGGTACGTGAGGCGATCATACCCGGGTCCGTGGGCGATCATACCGGGTACGTGGGACGATCATACCGGGTACAGTGGGGCTGATCATACCCGGGTACGTGGGGCGATCATACCGAGTACGTGAGGCGATCATACCCGGGTACGTGGGGCGATCATACCCGGGTATGTGAGCGATCATACC
Source organism: Squalus acanthias (assembly GCA_030390025.1). NCBI lineage: Eukaryota > Metazoa > Chordata > Chondrichthyes > Squaliformes > Squalidae > Squalus > Squalus acanthias. The sequence continues at coordinate 821,322 of JASTWF010000146.1, forward strand.
CGGGTACGTGGGGCGATCATACCCGGGTACGTGGAGCGATCATACCCGGGTACGTGGGGCGATCATACCCGGGTACGTGGGGCGATCATACCCGGGTACGTGGGGCGATCATACCCGGGTACGTGGAGCGATCATACCCGGGTACGTGGGGCGATCATACCCGGGTACGTGAAGCGATCATACCCGGGTACGTGGGGCGATCATACCCGGGTACGTGGGGGGAATCATACCCGGGTACGTGGGGGATCATTACCCGGGTACGTGGGGCGATCATACCCGGGTACGTAGGGGCGATCATACCCGGGTACGTGGGGCGATCATACCCGGTACGTGAGGCGATTATACCCGGGTACGTGGGCGATCATACCCAGGGTACGTGTGCGATTATACCCGGGTACGTGGGGCGATCATACCGGGTACGTGGGACGATCATACCCGGGTACGTGGGGCGATCATACCCGGGTACGTGAGGCGATCATACCCGGGTACGTGAGGCGATCATACCCGGGTACGTGGGACGATCATACCCGGGTACGTGGGGCGATCATACCCGGGTACGTGAGGCGATCATACCCGGGTACGTGAGGCGATCATACCCGGGTACGTGGGGCGATCATAACCGGGTACGTGGGGCGATCATACCCGGGTACGTGAGGCGATCATACCCGGGTACGTGAGCGATCATACCCGGGTACGTGGGCGATCATACCCGGGTACTTGGGCGATCATACCCAGGTACGTGGGCGATCATACCCGGGTACGTGGGGCGATCATACCCGAGTACGTGGGGCGATCATACCCGGGTACGTGGGAGCGATCATACCGGGTACGTGGGGCGATCATACCCGGGTACGTGAGGCGATCATACCGGGTACGTGGGCGATCATACCCGGGTATGTGAGGGCGATCATACCTCGGTACGTGGGGCGATCATACCCGGGTACGTGGGGCGATCTTACCCGGGTACGTGGGGCGATCATACCCGGGTACGTGGGGCGATCATACCCGGGTACGTGAGGGCGATCATACCCGGGTACGTGGCGGATCATACCGGGTACGTGGGCGATCATACCCGGGTACGTGGGGCGATCATACCCGGGTACGGGGGCGATCATACCCGGTACGTGGGGCGATCATACCCGGGTACGTGAGGCGATCATACCGGGTACGTGGGGCGATCATACCCGGGTACGTGGGGCGATCATACCCGGGTACTGGGGCGATCATACCCGGTACGTGGGGCGATCATACCCGGGTACGTGAGGCGATCATACCCGGGTACGTGGGCGATCATACCCGGGTACGTGGGGCGATCATACCCGGGTACGTGGGGCGATCATACCCGGGTACGTGGGGCGATAATACTCGGGTACGTGGGCGATCATACCCGGGTACGTGAGGCGATCATACCCGGGTACAGTGGGCGATCATACCCGGATACGTGGGCGATCATACCGGGTAGTGTGGCGATCATACCGGGTACGTGGGGCGATCATACCCGGGTACGTGGGGCGATCATACCCGGGTACGTGAGGCGATCATACCGGGGTACGTGGGGGATCATACCCGGGTACGTGGGCGATCATACCGGGTACGGGGGCGATCATACCCGGGTACGTGGGGGATCATACCCGGGTACGTGGGGGATCATACCCGGGTACGTGGGCGATCATACCCGGGTACGTGAGGCGATCATACCCGGGTACGTGGGGCGATCATACCCGGGTACGTTGGGTGATCATACCCGGGTACGTGGGCGATCATACCCGGGTACGTGGGGTGATCATACCCGGGTACGTGGGGCGATCATACCCGGGTACGTGAGGCGATCATACCCGGGTACGTGGGGCGATCATACCCGGGTACGTGAGGCGATCATACCCGGGTACGTGGGGCGATCATACCCGGGTACTGGGGCGATCATACCCGGGTACGGGCGGCGATCATACCCGGGTACGTGGGCGATCATACCCGGGTACGTGAGGCGATCATACCCGGGTACGTGAGGCGATCATACCCGGGTACGTGGGGCGATCATACCCGGGTACGTGAGGCGATCATACCGGGTACGTGGGGCGATCATACCCGGGTACGTGGGCGATCATACCCGGGTACGTGGGCGATCATACCCGGGTACGTGAGGCGATCATACCCGGGTACGTGAGGCGATCATACCCGGGTACGTGGGCGATCATACCCGGGTACGTGGGCGATCATACCCGGGTACGTGGGCGATCATACCCGGGTACGTGAGGCGATCATACCGGGTACGTGGGGCGATCATACCCGGGTACGTGGGCGATCATACCCGGGTACGTGAGGCGATCATACCGGGTACGTGGGACGATCATACCGGGTACGTGAGAGGTGATCATACCCGGGTACGTGGGGCGATCATCCCGGGTATGTGGGGTGATCATACCCGGGTACGTGGGGCCGATCATACCCGGGTACATGCGGCGATCATACCCGGGTACGTGGGACGATCATACCCGGGTACGTGGGGCGATCATACCCGGGTACGAGCGGCGATCATACCCGGGTACGTGGGGCGATCATACCCGGGTACGTGAGGCGATCATACCCGGGTACGTGGGGCGATCATACCCGGGTACGAGAGGCGATCATACCCGGGTACGTGGGCCGATCATGCCCGGGTACGTGAGGCGATCATACCCGGGTACATGGGGCTGATCATACCCGGGTACATGATGGGATAATACCGGGGTACATGGGGCGATCATACCCGGATACGTGGGGCGATCATACCCGGGTACGTGAGGCGATCATACCCGGGTACGTGAGGCGATCATACCCGGGTACGTGGGGCGATCATACCCGGGTACGTGGGGCGATCATACCCGGGTACGTGGGGCGATCATACCCGGGTACGTGGGGCAAGTCATACCCGGGTAATCGTGGTGGATCATATCGGGTACGTGGGAGCGATCATACCCGGGTACGTGGAGCGATCATACCCGGGTACGTGCGGCGATCATACCCGGGTACATGAGGCGATCATACCCGGGTACGTGGGGCGATCATACCCGGGTACGTGGGGCGATCATACCCGGGTACGTGAGGCGATCATACCCGGGTACGTGGGGCGTCATACCCAGGGTAAGTGGGGCTATCATACCCGGGTACGTGGGGGAGATCATACCCGGTACGTGGGGTGATCATACAGGTCGTGAGGCGATCATACCCGGGTACATGGAGCGATCATACCCGGGTACGTGGGGTGATCATACCCGGGTACGTGGGACGATCATACCCGGGTACGTGAGGCGATCATACCCGGGTACGTGGGGCGATCATACCCGGGTACGTGGGGCGATCATACCCGGGTACGTGGGCGATCATACCCGGGTACGTGGGGCGATCATACCCGGGTACGTGGGGCGATCATACCCGGGTACGTGGGGCGATCATACCCGGGTACGTGGGGCGATCATACCCGGGTACGTGGGGCGATCATACCCGGGTACGTGGGGCGATCATACCCGGGTACGTGGGGCGATCATACCCGGGTACGTGGGCGATCATACCCGGGTACGTGGGCGATCATACCCGGGTACGTGAGGCGATCATACCCGGGTACGTGGGGCGATCATACCCGGGTACGTGGGCGATCATACCCGGGTACGTGGGGCGATCATACCCGGGTACGTGGGGCGATCATACCCGGGTACGTGAGGCGATCATACCCGGGTACGTGGGGCGATCATACCCGGGTACGTGGAGCGATCATACCCGGGTACGTGGGGCGATCATACCCGGGTACGTGGGCGATCATACCCGGGTACGTGAGGCGATCATACCCGGGTACGTGGGGCGATCATACCCGGGTACATGATGGGATAATACCGGGGTACATGGGGCGATCATACCCGGGTACATGGGGCGATCATACCCGGGTACGTGAGGCGATCATACCCGGGTACGTGGTGCGATCATACCCGGGTACGTGAGGGGATAATTCACAGGTACGTGGGACGATCATACCCGGGTACGTGCAGCGATCATACCTGGGTACGTGAGGGGATAATACCCGGGTACGTGGGACGATCATACCCGGGTACGTGAGGGGATAATACCCGGGTACGTGGGGCGATCATACCCGGGTACGTGAGGGGATAATACCCGGTACATGGGGCGATCATACCCGGGTACGTGGGGCGATCATACCCGGGTACGTGGGGTGATCATACCCGGGTACGTGGGGCGATCATACCCGGGTGCGTGCGGCGATCATACCCGGGTACGTGGGGCGATCATACTCGGGTACGTGAGGCGATCATTCACGGTTACGTGAGGCGATCATACCCGGGTACATGCACTGATCATACCGGGTACGTGGGCACGATTCTAGACCGGGGTACGTGGGGCAGTGATTACCCGGGTACGTGCGCGATCATACCCGGTTACGTGGGGACGAATCATAACCGGGTAGCGTGGGGATATCAGACCCTGGTACGTGAGGCGATCATACCCGGGTACGTGAGGCGATTATACCCGGGTACTGGGGCAGCGATTATTCCCGGGTACGTGAGGCGTTCATACCCGGGGACGTGGGGGGCGATCATAGTCCGGGTACCTGGGACGATCATACCGAGTAGCGTGAGGGCGATTATACTCGGTACGTTGGGCGATCATACCCGGGTACGTGGGGCGATCATAACTCAGGGTACGTGCAGACGATTATACCCGGGTAAGTGGGGGCGATCATACCCGGGTACGTGGGGCGATCATTCCAGGGTACGTGGGCGAGCGATTAAGCCGTGTACGTGAGGCATCATACCGGGTACACGTGGGGCGATCATACCCGGGTACGTGAGCGATCATACCCGGGTACGTGGGACGATCATACCCGGGTACGTGAGGCGATCATACCCGGCTACGCGGGACGATCATACCCGGCTACGTGGGGCGATCATACCCGGGTACGTGGGGCGATCATAACCGGGTACGTGCAGCGATTATACCCGGGTACGTGAGGCGATCATACCCGGGTACGTGCAGCGATTATTCCCGGGTACGTGCAGCGATTATACCCGGGTACGTGAGGCGATCATACCCAGGTACGTGGGGCGATCATACCCAGGTACGTTGGGCGATTATACCCGGGTACGTGGGGCGATCATACCCGGGTACATGGAGCGATTATACCCGGGTACGTGGGGCGATTATAGCCGGGTACGTGGGGCGATCATACCCAGGTACGTGGGGCGATTATAGCCGGGTACGTGGGGCGATCATACCCAGGTACGTTGGGCGATTATACCCGGGTACGTGGGGTGATCATACCCGGGTACGTGGGAGATCATACCCGGGTACGTGAGGCGATCATACCCGGGTACGTGGGCGATCATACCCGGGTACATGGAGCGATCATACCCGGGTACGGGCGGCGATCATACCCGGGTACGTGCTGCGATTATACTCGGGTACGTTGGGCGATCATACCCGGGTACGTAGGGCGATCATACCCAGGTACGTTGGGCGATCATACCAGGGTACGTGCAGCGATTATACCCGGGTACGTGGGGCGATCATACCCGGGTACGTGGGGCGATCATACCCGGGTACGTGGGGCGATCATACCCGGGTACGTGAGGCGATCATACCGGGGTACGTGGGGCGATCATACCCGGGTACGTGCTGCGATTATACTCGGGTACGTGGGACGATCATACCCGGGTACGTGAGGCGATCATACCCGGGTACGTGAGGTGATCATACCCGGGTACGTGGGACGATCATACCCTGGTACGTGAGGCGATCATACCCGGGTACGTGCAGCGATTATACCCGGGTACGTGGGGCGATCATACCCGGGTACGTGGGGCGATCATACCCGGGTACGTGGGGCGATCATACCCGGGTACGTGAGGCGATCATACCGGGGTACGTGGGCGATCATACCCGGGTACGTGGGGCGATCATACCCGGGTACGTGAGGCGATCATACCGGGGTACGTGGGACGATCATACCCGGGTACGTGAGCGATCATACCCGGGTACGTGGGGCGATCATACCCGGGTACGTGGGGCGTTCATACCCGGGTACGTGGGGCGATCATACCCGGGTACGTGAGGCGATCATACCCGGGTACGTGGGACGATCATACCCGGGTACGTGGGGCGATCATACCCGGGTACGTGGGGCGATCATAACCGGGTACGTGCAGCGATTATACCCGGGTACGTGAGGCGATCATACCCGGGTACGTGCAGCGATTATACCCGGGTACGTGCAGCGATTATACCCGGGTACGTGAGGCGATCATACCCAGGTACGTGGGGCGATCATACCCGGGTACGTGGGGCGATCATACCCGGGTACGTGGGGCGATCATACCCGGGTACGTGGAGCGATCATACCCGGGTACGTGGGGCGATCATACCCGGGTACGTGGGCGATCATACCCGGGTACGTGGGGCGATCATACCCGGGTACGTGGGGCGATCATACCCGGGTACGTTGGGCGATCATACCCGGGTACGTGGGCGATCATACCCGGGTACGTGGGGCGATCATACCCGGGTACGTGAGGCGATCATACCCGGGTACGTGGGGCGATCATACCCGGGTACGTGGGCGATCATACCCGGGTACGTGGGCGATCATACCCGGGTACGTGAGGCGATCATACCCGGGTACGTGAAGCGATCATACCCGGGTACGTGGGGCGATCATACCCGGGTACGTGAGGCGATCATACCCGGGTACGTGGGCGATCATACCCGGGTACGTGAGGCGATCATACCCGGGTACGTGGGGCGATCATACCCGGGTACGTGGGGCGATCATACCCGGGTACGTGGGGCGATCATACCCGGGTACGTGAGGCGATCATACCCGGGTACGTGAGGCGATCATACACGGGTACGTGAGGCGACCATACCCGGGTAAGTGAGGCGATCATACCCGGGTACGTGGGGCGATCATACTCGGGTACGTGATGCGATCATACCCGGGTAGGTGGGGTGATCATACCCTGGTACATGGGGTGATCATATCCGGGTACATGGGGTGATCATATCCGGGTACATGGGGCGATCATACCCGGGTACGTGGGGCGATCATACCCGGGTACGTGGGGCAATCATACCCAGGTACGTGCGGCGATCATATCCGGGTACGTGGCGTGATTATAACAGGTACGTAGGGCGATCATACCCGTGTACGTAGGGCAATCATACCAGGGTACATAGGGTGATCATACCCGGGTACGTGCAGCGATTATACCCGGCTACGTGAGGCGATCATACCCGGGTACGTGCAGCGATTATACCCGGGTATGTGAGGCGATCATACCCGGGTACGTGGGGCGATCATACCCGGGTACGTGGGGCGATCATACCCGGGTACGTGGGGCGATCATACCCGGGTACGTGGGGTGATCATACCCGGGTACGTGGGGCGATCATACCCGGGTACGTGGGGCGATCATACCCGGGTACGTGGGCGATCATACCGGGTACGTGGGGCGATCATACCCGGGTACGTGGGGCGATCATACCCGGGTACGTGGGGCGATCATACCCGGGTACGTGGGCGATCATACCCGGGTACGTGGGCGATTATACCCGGGTACGTGGGCGATCATACCCGGGTACGTGCAGCGATTATACCCGGGTACGTGCAGCGATTATACCCGGGTACGTGAGGCGATCATACCCGGGTACGTGGAGCGATTATACCCGGGTACGTGGGCGATCATACCCGGGTACATGGGGCGATCATACCCGGGTACGTGGGCGATCATACCCGGGTACGTGAGGCGATCATACCCGGGTACGTGAGGCGATCATACCCGGGTACGTGAGGCGATCATACCCGGGTACGTGGGGCGATCATACCCGGGTACGTGGGGCGATCATACCCGGGTACGTGGGCGATCATACCCGGGTACGTGAGGCGATCATACCCGGGTACGTGGGGCGATCATACCCGGGTACGTGAGGCGATCATACCCGGGTACGTGGGGCGATCATACCCGGGTACGTGGGCGATCATACCCGGGTACGTGGGCGATCATACCCGGGTACGTGGAGCGATCATACCCGGGTACGTGGGCGATCATACCCGGGTACGTGGCGGATCATACCCGGGTACGTAGGGCGATCATACCCGTGTACGTGAGGGCATCATACCCGGTACATGGGCGATCATACCCGGGTACGTGAGCGATTATACCCGGTACGTGAGGCGATCATACCCGGGTACGTGCAGCGATTATACCCGGGTACGTGAGGCGATCATACCCGGGTACGTGGGGGCGATCATACCCGTGTACGTGGGGCGATCATACCCGGGTACATGGGGCGATCATACCCGGGTACGTGGGGTGATCATACCCGGGTACGTGGGGCAATTATACACGGGTACGTGGGGCGATCATACCCGGGTAAGTGGGGCGATCATACCCGGGTACGTGGGGCGATCATACCCGGGTACGTGGGGCGATCATACCCGGGTACATAGGGCGATCATACCCGGGTACGTGAGGTGAACTTACCCGGGTACATGGGGCGATCACACCCGGGTACGTGGGGCGATCACACCCGGGTACATGGGGTGATCATATCCGGGTACGTGGGGCGATCATACCCGGGTATGTGGGGCGATCACACCCGGGTACATGGGGTGATCATATCCGGGTACGTGGGGCGATCTTATCCGGGTATGTGGCGTGATTATACCCTGGTACGTAGGGCGATCATACCCGGGTATGTGCAACGATTATACCCGGGTACGTGCAGCGATTATACCCGAGTACGTGAGGCGATCATACCCAGGTACGTGTAGCGATCATACCCGGGTACGTGGGCGATCATACCCGGGTACTTGGGGCGATCATACCCGGGTACGTGGGGCGATCATACCCGGGTACGTGAGGCGATCATACCCGGGTACGTGAGGCGATCATACCGGGTACGTGAGGCGATCTTACCCGGGTACGTGGGGCGATCATACCCGGGTACGTGGGGCGATCATACCCGGGTACGTGGGGCGATCATACCCTGGTACGTGAGGCGATCATACCCGGTACGTGGGACGATCATACCCGGGTACGTGGGGCGATCATACCCGGGTACGTGAGGCGATCATACCCGGGTACGTGGGGTGATCATACCCGGGTACGTGGGACGATCATACCCGAGTACGTGAGGCGATCATACCCGGGTACGTGGGGCGATCATACCCGGGTACGTGCAGCGATTATACCCGGGTACGTGAGGCGATCATACCCGGGTACGTGCAGCGATTATACCCGGGTACGTGCAGCGATCATACCCGGGTACGTGGGGCGATCATACCCGGGTACGTGGGGCGATCATACCCGGGTACGTGGGCGATCATACCCGGGTACGTGGGGCGATCATACCCGGGTACGTTGGGCGATCATACCCGGGTACGTGGGGCGATCATACCCGGGTACGTGGGGCGATCATACCCGGGTACGTGGGGCGATCATACCCGGGTACGGGAGGCGATCATACCCGGGTACGTGAGGCGATCATACCCGGGTACGTGGGGCGATCATACCCGGGTACGTGGGGCGATCATACCCGGGTACGTGGGGCGATCATACCCGGGTACGTGGGCGATCATACTCGGGTACGTGGGCGATCATACCCGGGTACGTGGGGCGATCATACCCGGGTACGTGCGGCTGATCATACCCGGGTACGTGGGGCGATCATACCCGGGTACGTGAGGCGATCATACCCGGGTACGTGAGGCGATCATACCCGGGTACGTGGGCGATCATACCCGGGTAAGTGTGGCGATCATACCGGGTACGTGGGACGATCATACCTGGTACGTGAGGGCGATCATACCCCGGGTACGTGGGGCGATCATACCCGGGTACGTGGAGGGATCATACCGGGTACGTGGGCGATTCATACCCGGGTACGTGGGGCGATCATACCCGGTACGTTGAGGCGATCATACCGGGTACGTGGGGCGATCATACCCGGGTACGTGGCGGATCATACCCGGGGTACGTGAGGCGATCATACCCGGGTACGTTGAGCGATCATACCCGGGTACGTGGTGCGATCATACCGGGTACGTGGGGCGATCATACCCGGGTACGTGAGCGATCATACCGGGTACGTGGGGGATCTACCGGGTACGTGCGGCGATCATACCCGGTACGTTGGGCGATCATACCGGGTACGTGGGCGATCATACCCTGGTACGGTGAGGCGATCATACCCGGGTACGTGGGGCGATCATACCCGGGTACGTGAGGCGATCATACCCGGGTACGTGGGGGCGATCATACCCGTGTACGTGGGGCGATCATACCCGGGTACATGGGGCGATCATACCCGGGTACGTGGGGTGATCATACCCGGGTACGTGGGGCAATTATACACGGGTACGTGGGGCGATCATACCCGGGTACATAGGGCGAACATACCCGGGTACGTGAGGTGAACTTACCCGGGTACGTTGGGCGATGATACCGGGGTACGTGGGGCGATCATACCCGGTTACGTGGGGCAATCATACCCAAGTACGTGGGGCGATCATATCCGGGTATGTGGCGTGATTATACCCTGGTACGTAGGGCGATCATACCCGGGTACGTGCAACGATTATACCCGGGTACGTGCAGCGATTATACCCGAGTACGTGAGGCGATCATACCCAGGTACGTGCAGCGATTATACCCGGGTACGTGGGCCGATCATACCCGGGTACATGGGGCGATCATACCCGGGTACCTGGGGCGATCATACCCGGGTACGTGAGGCGATCATACCCGGGTACGTGGGGCGATCATACGCGGGTACGTGAGGGGATCTTACCCTGGTATGTGGGCGATCAAACCAGGAACCTGGGGTGATCATACCCGGGTACCTGGGGCGATCATACCCTGGTACGTGCGGCGATCATACCCGGATACGTGGGACAGATCATACCCGGGTACGTGGGCGATCATACCCTGGTACGTGAGGCGATCATACCCGGGTACGTGAGGCGATCATACCCGGGTACGTGGGACGATCATACCCGAGTACGTGAGGCAATCATACCCGGGTACGTGGGGCGATCATACCCGGGTACGTGCAGCGATTATACCCGGGTACATGAGGCGATCATACCCGGGTACGTTCAGCGATTATACCCGGGTACGTGCAGCGATTATACCCGGGTACGTTGTGCGATTATACCCGGGTACATGGGGCGATCATACCCAGGTACGTTGGGCGATTATACCCGGGTACGTGGGGCGATCATACCCAGGTACGTTGGGCGATCATACCCGGGTACGTGGGGCGATCATACCCGGGTACGTTGGGCGATCATACCCGGGTACGTGGGGCGATCATACCCGGGTACGTGGGGCGATCATACCCGGGTACGTGAGGCGATCATACCCGGGTACATGGAGCGATCATACCCGGTACGTGGGGCGATCATACCCGGGTACGTGGGGCGATCATACCCGGGTACGTGGGGCGATCATACCCGGGTACGTGGGGCGATCATACCCGGGTACGTGGGGCGATCATACCCGGGTACGTGGGCGATCATACCCGGGTACGTGGGGCGATCATACCCGGGTACGTGAGGCGATCATACCCGGGTACGTGGAGCGATCATACCCGGGTACGTGCGGCTGATCATACCCGGGTACGTGGGGCGATCATACCCGGGTACGTGGGGCGATCATACCCGGGTACGTGGGCGATCATACCCGGGTACGTGGGGCGATCATACCCGGGTACGTGGGGCGATCATACCCGGGTACGTGGGGCGATCATACCCGGGTACGTGGGGCGATCATACCCGGGTACGTGGGGCGATCATACCCGGGTACGTGAGACGATCATACCCGAGTACGTGGGGGGATCATACCCGGGTATGTGAGGCGATCATACCCGGGTACGTGATGCGATCATACCCGGGTATGTGGGGCGATCATACCCGGGTACGTGGGGAGATCATACCCGGGTATGTGGGGGGATCATTCTCGGGTACGTGGGGTGATCATACCCGGGTACGTGGGGCGATCATACCCGGGTACGTGAGGTGATCATACCCGGGTACGTGAGGTGATCATACCCGGGTACGTGGGGGTATCATACCCGGGTACGTGCGCTGATCATACCCGGGTACGTGGGGCGATCATACCCGGGTACGTGGGGGGATCATACCCGGGTACGTGCGCTGATCATACCCGGGTACGTGGGGCGATCATACCCGGGTACGTGAGGCGATCATACCCGGGTACGTGAGGCGATCATACCGGGTACGTGGGGCGATCATACCCGGGTACGTGGGGCGATCATACCCGGGTACCGTGGGGCGATCATACCCGGGTACGTGAGGCGATCATACCCGGGTACGTGGGGCGATCATACCCGGGTACGTGGGGCGATCATACCCGGGTACGTGGGGGGATCATACTCGGGTATGTGGGGCGATCATACCCGGGTAAGTGAGGCGATCATTCCCGGGTACGTGGGGCGATCATACTCGGGTACGTGGGGCGATCATACCCGGGTACGTGGGGCGATCATACCCGGGTACGTGAGGCTGATCATACCCGGGTACGTGGGGCGATCATACCCGGGTACGTGGGGCGATCACACCCGGGTACGTGGGGCGATCATACCCGGGTACGTGGGGCGATCATACCCGGGTACGTGGGGCGATCATACCCGGGTACGTGAGGCGATCATACCCGGGTACGTGAGGCGACCATACTCGGGTACGTGGGGCGATCATACCCGGGTACGTGGGGCGATCATACCCGGGTACCTGGGGCGATCATACCCGGGTACGTGAGGCGATCATACCCGTGTACGTGTGGCGATCATACCCGGGTACGTGGGGCGATCATACCCGGGTACGTGGGGCGATCATACCCGGGTACGTGGGGCGATCATACCCGGGTACGTGGGGCGATCATACCCGGGTACGTGGGGCAATTATACCCGGGTACGTGGGGCGATCATACCCGGGTAAGTGGGGCGATCATACCCGAGTACGTGGGGCGATCATACCCGGGTACGTGGGGCGATCATACCCGGGTACATGGGGCGATCATACCCGGGTACGTGGGGCGATCACACCCGGGTACGTGGGGCGATCATACCCAGGTACGTGGGGCGATCATACCCGGGTACGTGGAGCGATTATACCCGGGTACGTGGGGCGATCATACCCGGGTACGTGGGGCGATCATACCCGGGTACGTGTGGCGATCATACCCGGGTACGTGGGGCGATCAGGTTTAATGTGAGCAGGTTTAATGGGGATGGGCTAAGGGGGTTGGTGATCATATGAAGTTGTTTTCAAGGGACAGTGTTAAAGTTTTCTGGGTTACAGGGGACGATGTTACAGGGGACACGATTTCAGTGGGGACATGGTTTAAAGGGGGCCATGGTTTAAGGTGACACGATTAAAGGTTACGGGTTTTATGGGGTCCGGGGTTAATGGGGACGGGCTTAAAGGAGACGTGCAGATGGGGGCCTGATTTAAGTTTATCTGCTGCCAGTCAGGTTTCCTAGAGCTTGGGATCCCAGTAGTGAATTAGAGCCTGGAGGAGCAGGAGACGGGAGGAGGTGTTTTCCCCAGCACTCCAGCTAACCAGCTGCCTCTGCTCGCTGCCCCGATCATACAACACGCCCCCTCCATCCTCTGACCGGCTCCAACGGTCTCTCCTCTGGCTTACATACCCTTCAGGACCTCTGTGTCTCCGGGATTACCGGGATTCCTCCCCCCTCTCCCCCCGCTCCCCCTCTCCCCTGCTCCCTCCCCTCCCCCCTCCTTTTCCCATCCCCCTCCCCTGCCTCTCCACTGCCTCCCCCTCCCCAACCCGTCCTTTCCCCTCCCTCTCTCGCGCCTCCATCCCCCTCCCCCTCCCCCTCCCCCTCCCCCACACCCACACCTCCCCCTCCCCCACACCCACACCTCCCCTTCCCCCATACTGCCCCCTCCCCTCCCCCATACTTCTCCCTCCCCCCTATTCTTCCCCTTCCCCTCCCCCATACTTCCCCCTCCCCTCCCCCCATACTTCCCCCTCCTCTCCCCCCTATTATTCCCCCACCCCTCCCCCTCCCCTCCCCCCATACTTCCCCCTCCCCTCCCCCCATGCTTCCTCCTCCCCCTCTTCCTTGCCCCACCCCCTCTCTCCCTGTTCTGCCCCCTGCCCCCTCCCCACTCCCTCCCCTCCCGTTCGTGCCCCTCCCCCACATCTCCCTCTCCCCTCCCTCTCTCCCTCCCCTCTCCCTCTCGCGCCCCCTCCCCCACACCTCCCTCTCCCCCTCCCCCACACCTCCCTCTCCCCCTCCCCCACACCCCCCTCTCCCCTCCCTCTCTCCCCTCCCTCTCTCCCCTCCCTCTCCCCCTCCCCCCACACCTCCCCCACACCTCCCTCTCCCCCTCCCCCACACCCCCCTCTCCCCTCCCTCTCCCCTCCCTCTCTCCCCTCCCTCTCCCCCTCCCCCCACACCTCCCCCACACCTCCCTCTCCCTCTCCCCCACACCCCCCTCTCCCCTCCCTCTCCCCTCCCTCTCTCCCTTCCCTCACACTCCCTTCCCTCCCCGTCCCCCGCTATCATTCACTTCCACCAGAATCACCATGCTCTCGATATGGTGGAAAGATGTTAACAGTAGGTTGGTGAGGTAGTTTGTGAAGTTGTGGTGAAGTATGGTGTTTAAAAGTTGCAGGCCGACTGTGAGCGAGGGAGACATGAGGTGGAAAGATTGTGCGATGGGCGAGTCTTGGCTCTCGGGGCCCTCCCACTGGCTCCTGGGTTAAATTTTGAATGGTTTATCGGTTTGGTCAATGCGCCACAGACGGAAGCACCGATTGTTCACTGATTGGAAGCTCTATCCCCGGGAACTCCGACCTCCACTTCCCTGAAAACGGCTTCTGGCATTGAGCGGACAGGCAACGGGAAGGAGCGGCCAGGCGACGGGAAGGAACGGCCAGGCGACGGGAAGGAGCGGCCAGGCGACGGGAAGGAGCGGCCAGGCGACGGGAAGGAGCGGCCAGGCGACGGGAAGGAACGGACAGGCGAGGGGAAGGAGCGGACAGGCGAGGGGAAGGAACGGACAGGCGACGGGAAGGAGCGGCCAGGCGACGGGAAGGAGCGGACAGGCGACGGGAAGGAGCGGCCAGGCGAGGGGAAGGAGCGGCCAGGCGAGGGGAAGGAGCGGACAGGCGAGGGGAAGGAGCGGCCAGGCGACGGGAAGGATGGGACAGGCGACGGGAAGGAACGGACAGGCGAGGGGAAGGAGCGGACAGGCGACGGGAAGGAACGGACAGGCGACGGGAAGGAGCGGACAGGCGACGGGAAGGAGCGGACAGGCGACGGGAAGGAGCGGCCAGGCGACGGGAAGGAGCGGCCAGGCGACGGGAAGGAGCGGACAGGCGACGGGAAGGAACGGACAGGCGACGGGAAGGAACGGACAGGCGAGGGGAAGGAGCGGACAGGCGACGGGAAGGAGCGGCCAGGCGACGGGAAGGAGTGGACAGGCGACAGGAAGGAACGGACAGGCGACGGGAAGGAGTGGACAGGCGACGAGAAGGAACGGACAGGCGACGGGAAGGAACGGACAGGCGAGGGGAAGGAGCGGACAGGCGACAGGAAGGAGCGGCCAGGCGACGGGAAGGAGCGGACAGGCGACGGGAAGGAACGGACAGGCGACGGGAAGGAACGGACAGGCGAGGGGAAGGAGCGGACAGGCGACGGGAAGGAGCGGCCAGGCGACGGGAAGGAGCGGACAGGCGACGGGAAGGAACGGACAGGCGACGGGAAGGAACGGACAGGCGAGGGGAAGGAGCGGACAGGCGACGGGAAGGAGCGGCCAGGCGACGGGAAGGAACGGACAGGCGACGGGAAGGAGTGGACAGGCGACGAGAAGGAACAGACAGGCGACGAGAAGGAGCTTGCATTTTGCAGAATCAATCATTCAATCCGAGTGTTGCCAAAATACCCGTAAAATCAGGTGCCCATTTCCCGGGACAGTCCCCGGATGAGGTCCTGTGTCCCCAGGAAAACAATGTCCATGGAAGAGTTCCAAGTTCACAAAACCTGTCCCCGAATAGACGAGAGCCATAGTCATTGGAATATATACCGTTCGACATCATCACAGTTTCAGGTCAATTGCCAGTGTTGTTGTATTATTTCTAATTGGTGCCTGAATGCACTTCAATCATGTGACGTCACGTACGCGGTAATTAGATGCACATTTGTTTTGCAGTGTTTATATGTACAACTGTTAAAGTGCGACCTCCATTTTCTGTCCTGGCTACTTCGCTGTGCTCCCGGCCTGTATGTCCCCGGATTCGGGTTCGAAAATATGGTCAGCCTCCCGGAAAAATAAAACAAAGATTCAATATCTCAGTGTGTGTGTTTGAGTGTGTGCACCAGAAATGTCATCAATAACACCGACACCAGTAGCTAGGTGGCCCCAGCTTGGATTATAATTGATGACAGTTTAACTACACTCCGGACACCTGGTCCTTTCATCAACAGTGTCCAGTCACAGATTATACCAGTGCTGCTGCTGGTGTCTTTTTGTCGTGCACATGCATCACAAGAGGCATAATAAGGTCTCCAGTGCTTGTAACTTAATCTCCTCCTTCGGTGATGGAAAGCACCTTAATCACTTGCATTCTGTATGAAGCAGCCTGGATTCATTATTGAGCAAAAAGTCATCAGCTGTCAACTGGAATATCTTTGGACCCCCCCGCCACCCCCCCCCCAACCTTGTAGATCTTTTCTACAAAAGTGGTAGCCATAGATTAACATGCCCCGAGAAATCGCCGTGTCAAATATCAGCTTCTTGTTCAAAGGCAAATATTGTCGGCTACAGCTGGAGACTGACTGGGTGTGTGTCCCAGAGGAAGTTGTGTCCAAGAGCATCGCTCCTGCATAATTAGCTCTTTGTGATGGATACCGTGACTATTTAGTACCAATGGGGGAGAAATTGGGCTGTGTCATGCCCGGGTTTTCTTTTTGGCGCTACACGGCCTCCTGACATACGAAAATGGGGTCCGAAGTGCGCCGGACGCCATCTTGGTAAAGGAGTTTGCGCGCACACCTAACAGCCACCAGCAGCATGCAGCGCAGGAAGAATTATGACGCTGATTTGACGCCAGCGCTGCCATTTTCAAACCTCACACTCCAGCCGACGCCCTGTCTTAACATCAGTGTCAGTCGTGGCTCAGTGGGCAGCACTCTCGCCTCTGAGTCAGAAGGTTGTGGGTTCAAGTCCCACTCCAGAAACTCTGAGCACACAAATCTAGGCTGATACTCCAGTGCAGTGCTGAGGGAGTGCCGCACTGTCGGAGGTGCCGTCTTTCAGATGAGACGTTAAACCGAGGCCCTGTCTGCTCTCTCAGGTGGACGTAAAAGCTCCCACGGCACTATTTCGAAGAAGAGCAGGGGAGTTATCCCCGGTGTCCTGGTCAATATTTATCCCTCAATCAACATCACTAAAACAGATTATCTGGTCATTATCACATTGCTGTTTGTGGGAGCTTGCTGTGTGCAAATTGGCTGCCGCGTTTCCCACATTACAACAGTGACTACACTTCAAAAATTACTTCATTGGCTGTAAAGCGCTTTGAAATGTCCGGTGGTCGTGAAAGGCGCTATAGAAATGCAAGTCTTTCTTTCACACAGCTGAACACGATGTTAAACGGAATGAAGGATCCCCCTGACCAGCGCTATTTAAAGGGATCATCAACTACTTACCGGTTAGTTGCTGGATTATTTCTTGGGGCTGCTGGTGCAATTATGTGCATTTTTGGAGCTTTCCTATACTTGGCTGAAGTTTGAATAGTCTACAGAGAGCGGTCTGGCTGGTGCTGAAGTACTTTTTTGTTGATTTAAAAGCTTGTGGGGGGGGGGGGGGGAAGGAAGAGTGAAAGTTGTAAAAATGTAAAACCCGTCTCCAACCCGCCCACGTTCACCTTTCGCTCAGGGGGGAGGGGAGGGGACGGGCTGACAATTTAAATATTATAATGAGGCCGGAAGCCTCGACTTTAACCTGCTGGGCTGGTTTGACAGCAGGCGGCCGGGGATCCCAGGGGCTCGGCATTCCCGATAGCTGCAACAAGGTGGCCTCAGCCTCGGGGATCATTTTTTGTGAACCGGGAAGAGCAGGAGTGCTTCCTCCCGGACCCCCAAACTCCCCCACCAATTGCCTGCACCACCCCCCCTGGGCTCGGGGTTCGGAACCCCCCCACCCCAGGAATTGGACCGCCCCCCATGGCTTGGAAGCCTCCCGCCCACCGCCAACCATCCTGGGCCCACCTACCCGGTCCTGTGGCCTCCTGGTCTGTGTTCCCCTCGCGACTGGAAGCCAGACTGTCAATCAGGCTGACTTGCGGGCGGGGTCCCGCCCTTTCCACCGCACGCACACTGTGGAGTTAAAACCCCACAGCGTGCCGCAAAACCCGAACTTCCAGGTTTCCCCGCCCCCCACCCCCACCCCCACGCATCGTGTGGGGAGGGGGGCCCCGGGAAAATCCAGCCCATTAGCTCAGCTCCACTCTCCACACCACAGACGCTGCCTGACCTGCTGAGCATTTCCAGCATTTTCGGTTTTTATTACAGAGCTCGCCATTGGTGTCCGCAGACAACGCTTCCACTCCCTGGACCGCTCTGGGCGAGCCCTGCCCCGCAGCGGAGCGGGTATCAAGATTTGAGATAGTATGGTCATCGTGAATGAACAGCCCTTGCCACCACCTACCAGGCGTGAAGCTGAGGAGCAGGAGTACGAGGAAAAGGAGGAGGAGGAAGTGCAAGAGGAAGTGGAGGAACAGGAAGAGGAAGAAAGAAGAAAGAAAGACTTGCATTTCTATCGCGCATTTCACGACCACCGGACGTCCCAAAGCGCTTTACAGCCAATGAAGTATTTTTTGAAGTGTACTCGCTGTTGTAATGTAGGAAACGTGGCAGCCATGATCTCATTAAATGGCGGAGCAGGCTCGAAGGGCCGGATGGCCTACTCCTGCTCCTATCTTCTATGTATCTATGTAATTTGCGCACAGCAAGCTCCCACAAACAGCAATGTGATAATGACCAGATCATCTGTTTTTTGTGATGTTGATTGAGGGACAAATATTGACCAGGACACCGGGGAGAACTCCCCAGCTCTTCTTCGAAATAGTGCCGTGATTGAACAGCTGCCAGTGCATGCGAGCTGTAAGTTGTGGGTGTGAGGCTTGAAAAAGTGCTAAGTGTGTGAAGGTGAGGTAAATCAGATGAATTTTAAGGTTGAGTACTGATTGCTGGAGATTGTTGGTAGGTGGGTGATGGGGGTGTGGTGAATTGAGCAGTAGATGAGGCTCGTGGTGCAGTAGGATATGCCATTTGAAGATGAACTCACTCACCTTGACAACTCGTGTCAGGTTGTTAAACTTCTTCCTGCACTGAATCCACGTTCTTGCAGCAATACTCCTGGCATTGACCTCCGCCGCTACTTGTTCCCACTGGCTCCTGAGCATGTGTCTGGAGGGCCTCCTGCCCCCCTGGGAATACAGGACGTCTCTCCTTCTCTCCCCCTTTTCCACCAAGACCTCCAGCGCAGCGTCTGAAAAGCTTGGTGCTCGTGCTCTCGCACGTTCAGCCATTCCTCAAAGTATCAGAGCACAGATTCAGTTCTCAAAGGACTCCCACCACCTCTCCCAGCCACAATGCACCTCCCCTTTAAGAGGTGCAGGCTGCCTTTAAGTAGGACTGGCCACTCGCGATGTGGGGCCTACAGTTGATGTGTGCAGCCAACGAACAGTGCCGGTAGCGCTGGCTGCGCACAGCAATCGTGTAAAGCAGCAGGCAACACCAATTTACCCAATTTCTCCCCCAGTGTGTTATTTTTCAATCAGTGCGGTATTTTTCTATCAGTGCGGTAGTTTGATGGAGGTATTATTATGCCCACTAAGTTCACCCATTGTGTCTGATCAGTTGTTGTGTCATCTTCACACTCCTGTTACCGGAATAAATTGATAGTATGAGCTCTGTATCTGGGAAGTTTGATAGCTGCTTGTTTTTTAACGATCGGGTTTTGGTTTGAGGATCGGTTGGGATTTGACGGACACTGTCTGGAAACTACTTATCCATGTTGCTTCGAGCAGTATTTCTTTAATGAGTTTGTGTACTGGGCTTGCCCGGCCCTTCCTACTCATCCTGAATTCTGCGGCAAATTTTACGGTTGCCGCCCTCCAAAAATTGTTCTGCCGAATGAACAAGAATTTAGAATGAATGGCAATTCTAATATTGCACTTTTTTTGCAGTTCTTTTGCACAATTAGCCCCTTTGCAAGGAGATGGGGGTCTTTTCTCCTGCCTTTTCGCCTGGCATGTTATTTCCTGTCCCAAACATAGATTTTTTTTAAATTTAATGAATTCATTAGCCTATTGTATCTTCCCACTACTTCTCTTACAGTGTGAATGGGTCAGGGCTGTGATGAATGGTTTATGAAGAACTAGCTTCGGGCTATGATTTCAGTGCTGAGGTGATGATTCCGTAATCAGCCGATGCCGGCAGACGAAGAGGACGTTTGGGTCACTGGAGGATTTCCTCTCCCGAGTCCTGGAACTCTGAGACATTAAGAATCTAATACACCATTATTCTCTGTTTCCCTTAAGTCTGAACGGTCTGTCCTTCGGTAATAAACTAGGGATTTAGGAGCAGTTTCCGAGAGAAGACATCAATGTTCAGAAGAGCTCTTGACTCTGGCTCGACACATCTGTGGCTACTTGGGAAAAATCGACACTGTAGAGCAAAGCAATCAGTGATAGGAGTGTGAGCGAGCATTTATACTTCTGGCGTGGTACAGACAGTAAATCTGCAACTTCACCAGCCCTGAGATTAGGTTTCTGTGACAAAGGCTTCGACATTATTGCCAGAAATTGTCAATTCCTCGCAAAGATTTCAAAGATATACCTGTGGCTTTCTGGGACAACATTTCTCATTTGGTGGTTTGCTCGATGGCATGCAATAAAATCCAGGATTACACTGGCCACTACGATTCTGGGACAATTTTATTTAAAATTCTGGTCACTGTAGACTAAAAACTTAGGAAAACAACAGTCAGTTTGGCAAGGGGCTCACACTGACATGAGGCAAGGTGATCGCACACGGACATGAGGCAAGGTGATCACAGTGACACGAGGCAAGGTGATCACAGTGACACGAGGCAAGGTGATCACACACAGTGACACGGTTCAAGTTGATCACACAGTGACACGAGGCAAGGTGCTCACAGTGACACGGGGCAAGGTGCTCACAGTGACACGGGGCAAGGTGCTCACACAGTGACACGAGGCAAGGTGATCACAGTGACACGAGGCAAGGTGATCACATGGTGACACGAGGCAAGGTGATCACACACTGACACGAGGCAAGGTGATCACAGTGACACGGGGCAAGGTGCTCAAACAGTGACACGAGGCAAGGTGATCACACACTGACACGAGGCAAGGTGCTCACACAGTGACACGAGGCAAGGTGATCACACACAGTGACACGGGGCAAGGTGATCACACACTGACACGAGGCAAGGTGATCACACAGTGACACGAGGCAAGGTGATCACAGTGACACAAGGCAAGGTGATCACAGTGACACGAGGCAAGGTGCTCACACAGTGACACGAGGCAAGGAGATCACAGTGACACGGGGCAAGGTGATCACAGTGACACGAGGCAAGGTGATCACACAGTGACACGGGGCAAGGTGATCACAGTGACAGGGGACAAGGTGATCACACAGTGACACGGGGCAAGGTGATCACAGTGACACGAGGCAAGGTGATCACACACAGCGACACGGGGCAAGGTGATCACACAGTGACACGGGGCAAGGTGATCACACAGTGACACGGGGCAAGGTGATCACACAGTGACACGGGGCAAGGTGTTCACAGTGACACGGGGCAAGGTGATCACAGTGACACGAGGCAAGGTGCTCACAGTGACACGGGGCAAGGTGTTCACAGTGACACGAGGCAAGGTGATCACACACTGACACGGGGCAAGGTTTTCACACTGACACGAGGCAAGGTGTTCACACAGTGACACGAGGCAAGGTGATCACAGTGACACGAGGCAAGGTGATCACACTGACACGAGGCAAGGTGATCACAGTGACATGAAGCAAGGTGCTCAAACAGTGACACGAGGCAAGGTGCTCAAACAGTGACACGAGGCAGGTGCTCAAACAGTGACACGGGGCAAGGTGATCACACAGTGACACGGGGCAAGGTGATCACAGTGACACGAGGCAAGGTGATCACACAGTGACACGAGGCAAGGTGATCACACAGTGACACGAGGCAAGGTGATCACACAGTGACACGGGGCAAGGTGATCACAGTGACACGGGGCAAGGTGATCACACAGTGACACGGGGCAAGGTGATCACAGTGACACGAGGCAAGGTGATCACACAGTGACACGGGGCAATGTGATCACACAGTGACACGAGGCAAGGTGCTCACAGTGACACGAGGCAATGTGATCACACAGTGACACGGGGCAAGGTGATCACACAGTGACACGGGACAATGTGCTCACAGTGACACGAGGCAAGGTGATCACACAGTGACACGGGGCAAGGTGATCACAGTGACACGGGGCAAGGTGATCACACAGTGACACGGGACAAGGTGCTCACACAGTGACACGAGGCAAGGTGATCACAAAGTGACACGGGACAAGGTGCTCACACAGTGACACGAGGCAAGGTGATCAGACAGTGACACGGGGCAAGGTGATCACAGTGACACGGGGCAAGGTGATCACAGTGACACGGGGCAAGGTGATAACACAGTGACACGGGGCAAGGTGATCACACAGTGACACGAGGCAAGGTGATCACACAGTGACACGAGGCAAGGTGATCACAGTGACACGGGACAAGGTGATCACACAGTGACACGGGGCAAGGTGATCACACACTGACACGAGGCAAGGTGCTCACACAGTGACACGGGGCAAGGTGATCACAGTGACACGAGGCAAGGTGATCACACACTGACACGAGGCAAGGTGATCACACAGTGACACGAGGCAAGGTGTTCACACAGTGACACGAGGCAAGGTGTTCACAGTGACACGGGGCAAGGTGATCACACAGTGACACGGGGCAAGGTGTTCACACAGTGACACGGGGCAAGGTGATCACACAGTGACACGAGGCAAGGTGATCACAGTGACACGGGGCAAGGTGATCACAGTGACACGAGGCAAGGTGATCACAGTGACACGGGGCAAGGTGATCACAGTGACACGGGGCAAGGTGATCACAGTGACACGGGGCAAGGTGATTACACAGTGACACGGGGCAAGGTGATCACAGTGACACGAGGCAAGGTGATCACACAGTGACACGAGGCAAGGTGATCACAGTGACACGAGGCAAGGTGATCACAGTGACACGAGGCAAGGTGATCACACAGTGACACGAGGCAAGGTGATCACAGTGACACGAGGCAAGGTGATCACATGGTGACACGAGGCAAGGTGATCACAGTGACACGAGGCAAGGTGATCACAGTGACACGAGGCAAGGTGATCACACAGTGACACGAGGCAAGGTGATCACAGTGACACGAGGCAAGGTGATCACATGGTGACACGAGGCAAGGTGATTACAGTGACACGAGGCAAGGTGATCACAGTGACACGCGGCAAGGTGCTCACACAGTGACACGAGGCAAGGTGATCACACAGTGAAACGGGGCAAGGTGCTCACAGTGACACGAGGCAAGGTGATCACACAGTGACACGGGGCAAGGTGTTCACAGTGACACGGGGCAAGGTGATCACACAGTGACACGAGGCAAGGTGATCTTACAGTGACACGGGGCAAGGTGATCACAGTTACACGGGGCAAGGTGATCACAGTGACACGAGGCAAGGTGATCACAGAGTGACACGGGGCAAGGTGATCACAGTGACACGGGGCAAGGTGATCACACAGTGACACGAGGCAAGGTGATCACATTTACACGATACAAGGTGCTCACACAGTGACACGAGGCAAGCTGATCACACAGTGACACGGGGCAAGGTGATCACAGTGACACGAGGCAAGGTGATCACACAGTGACACGAGGCAAGGTGATCACATTTACACGATACAAGGTGCTCACACAGTGACACGAGGCAAGCTGATCACAGTGACACGAGGCAAGGTGATCACAGTGACACGAGGCAAGGTGATCACAGTTACACGGGGCAAGGTGATCACAGTGACACGAGGCAAGGTGATCACAGAGTGACACGGGGCAAGGTGATCACAGTGACACGGGGCAAGGTGATCACACAGTGACACGAGGCAAGGTGCTCACAGTGACACGAGGCAATGTGATCACACAGTGACACGGGGCAAGGTGATCACACAGTTACACGGGGCAATGTGCTCACAGTGACACGAGGCAAGGTGATCACAGTGACACGAGGCAAGGTGATCACAGTTACACGGGGCAAGGTGATCACACAGTGACACGGGGCAAGGTGATCACACAGTGACACGGGGCAATGTGCTCACACAGTGACACGAGGCAAGGTGATCACACAGTGACACGAGGCAAGGTGCTCACAGTGACACGAGGCAAGGTGATCACACACTGACACGAGGCAAGGTGATCACACAGTGACACGAGGCAAGGTGCTCACAGTGGCACGAGGCAAGGTGATCACACAGTGACACGAGGCAAGGTGATCACACACTGACACGAGGCAAGGTGATCACACACTGACACGAGGCAAGGTGATCACAGTGACATGCGGCAAGGTGATCACAGTGACACGGGGCAAGATGATCACAGTGACACGGGGCAAGGTGATCACACAGTGACACGGGGCAAGGTGATCACAGTGACACGAGGCAAGGTGATCACAGTGACACGAGGCAAGGTGATCACACAGTGACACAGGGCAAGGTGATCACAGTGACACGAGGCAAGGTGATCACAGTGACACGGGGCAAGGTGCCCACAGTGACACGAGGCAAGGTGATCACACAGTGACACGGGGCAAGGTGATCACAGAGACACGAGGCAAGGTGATCACATTTACACGATACAAGGTGCTCACACAGTGACACGAGGCAAGCTGATCACACAGTGACACGAGGCAAGGTGATCACAGTGACACGAGGCAAGGTGATCACACACAGTGACACGGGGCAAGGTGCTCACACTGACACGAGGCAAGGTGATCACAGTGACACGGGGCAAGGTGATCACAGTGACACGGGGCAAGGTGATCACACAGTGACACGAGGCAAGGTGATCACAGTGACACGGGGCAAGGTGATCACACAGTGACACGGGGCAAGGTGCTCACACTGACACGAGGCAAGGTGATCACAGTGACACGGGGCAAGGTGATCACAGTGACACGGGGCAAGGTGCTCACACTGACACGAGGCAAGGTGCTCACACTGACACGAGGCAAGGTGATCACAGTGACACGGGGCAAGGTGATCACACAGTGACACGGGGCAAGGTGATCACAGTGACACGAGGCAAGGTGATCACAGTGACACGAGGCAAGGTGATCACAGTGACACGAGGCAAGGTGATCACAGTGACACGGGGCAAGGTGATCACAGTGACACGAGGCAAGGTGATCACATGGTGACACGGGGCAAGGTGCTCACAGTGACACGAGGCAAGGTGCTCACAGTGACACGAGGCAAGGTGCTCACAGTGACACGAGGCAAGGTGATCACAGTGACACGAGGCAAGGTGATCACATGGTGACACGGGGCAAGGTGCTCACAGTGACACGAGGCAAGGTGATCACAGTGACACGAGGCAAGGTGATTACACAGTGACACGGGGCAAGGTGATCACAGTGACACGGGGCAAGGTGCTCACAGTGACACGAGGCAAGGTGATTACACAGTGACACGGGGCAAGGTGATCACAGTGACACGAGGCAAGGTGATCACAGTGACACGAGGCAAGGTGATCACAGTGACACGGGGCAAGGTGATCACAGTGGCACGAGGCAAGGTGTTCACAGTGACACGGGGCAAGGTGATCACACAGTGACACGGGGCAAGGTGATCACACAGTGACACGGGACAATGTGCTCACAGTGACACGAGGCAAGGTGATCACACAGTGACACGGGGCAAGGTGATCACAGTGACACGGGGCAAGGTGATCACACAGTGACACGGGACAAGGTGCTCACACAGTGACACGAGGCAAGGTGATCACAAAGTGACACGGGACAAGGTGCTCACACAGTGACACGAGGCAAGGTGATCAGACAGTGACACGGGGCAAGGTGATCACACAGTGACACGAGGCAAGGTGATCACACAGTGACACGAGGCAAGGTGATCACAGTGACACGGGACAAGGTGATCACACAGTGACACGGGGCAAGGTGATCACACACTGACACGAGGCAAGGTGCTCACACAGTGACACGGGGCAATGTGATCACACAGTGACATGAGGCAAGGTGATCACACACTGACACGAGGCAAGGTGATCACACAGGGACACGAGGCAAGGTGTTCACACAGTGACACGAGGCAAGGTGTTCACAGTGACACGGGGCAAGGTGATCACACAGTGACACGGGGCTAGGTGTTCACACAGTGACACGGGGCAAGGTGATCACACACTGACACGGGGCAAGGTGCTCACACAGTGACACGGGGCAAGGTGATCACAGTGACACGAGGCAAGGTGATCACACACTGACACGAGGCAAGGTGATCACACAGTGACACGAGGCAAGGTGTTCACACAGTGACACGAGGCAAGGTGTTCACAGTGACACGGGGCAAGGTGATCACACAGTGACACGAGGCAAGGTGATCACACAGTGACACGAGGCAAGGTGATCACACAGTGACACGGGGCTAGGTGTTCACACAGTGACACGAGGCAAGGTGATCACACAGTGACACGGGGCAAGGTGATCACACAGTGACATGAGGCAAGGTGATCACAGTGACACGGGGCAAGGTGATCACAGTGACACGAGGCAAGGTGATCACAGTGACACGAGGCAAGGTGATCACAGTGACACGAGGCAAGGTGATCACATGGTGACACGAGGCAAGGTGATTACAGTGACACGAGGCAAGGTGATCACAGTGACACGAGGCAAGGTGCTCACACAGTGACACGAGGCAAGGTGATCACAGTGACACGAGGCAAGGTGATCACAGTGACACGAGGCAAGGTGCTCACACAGTGACACGAGGCAAGGTGATCACAGTGACACGCGGCAAGGTGCTCACACAGTGACACGAGGCAAGGTGATCACACAGTGAAACGGGGCAAGGTGCTCACAGTGACACGAGGCAAGGTGATCACACAGTGACACGGGGCAAGGTGTTCACAGTGACACGGGGCAAGGTGATCACACAGTGACACGAGGCAAGGTGATCACACAGTGACACGGGGCAAGGTGATCACAGTGACACGGGGCAAGGTGATCACAGTTACACGGGGCAAGGTGATCACAGTGACACGAGGCAAGGTGATCACAGAGTGACATGGGGCAAGGTGATCACAGTGACACGGGGCAAGGTGATCACACAGTGACACGAGGCAAGGTGCTCACAGTGACACGAGGCAATGTGATCACACAGTGACACGGGGCAAGGTGATCACACAGTGACACGGGGCAAGGTGATCACACAGTTACACGGGGCAATGTGCTCACAGTGACACGGGGCAAGGTGATCACACAGTGACACGGGGCAAGGTGATCACACACTGACACGGGGCAAGGTGATCACACAGTGACACGGGGCAAGGTGATCACACAGTGACACGGGGCAAGGTGATCACACAGTGACACGGGGCAAGGTGTTCACACAGTGACACGAGGCAAGGTGATCACACAGTGACACGGGACAAGGTGATCACACAGTGACACGAGGCAAGGTGATCACACAGTGACACGGGACAAGGTGATCACACAGTGACACGAGGCAAGGTGATCACACAGTGACACGAGGCAAGGTGATCACATTTACACGATACAAGGTGCTCACACAGTGACACGAGGCAAGCTGATCACAGTGACACGAGGCAAGGTGATCACAGTGACATGAGGCAAGGTGCTCACAGTGGCACGAGGCAAGGTGATCACACAGTGACACGAGGCAAGGTGATCACACACTGACACGAGGCAAGGTGATCACAGTGACACGAGGCAAGGTGATCACAGTGACATGCGGCAAGGTGATCACAGTGACACGGGGCAAGATGATCACAGTGACACGGGGCAAGGTGCTCACAGTGACACGAGGCAAGGTGATCACACAGTGACACAGGGCAAGGTGATCACAGTGACACGAGGCAAGGTGATCACAGTGACACGGGGCAAGGTGCTCACAGTGACACGAGGCAAGGTGATCACACAGTGACACGGGGCAAGGTGATCACAGAGACACGAGGCAAGGTGATCACATTTACACGATACAAGGTGCTCACACAGTGACACGAGGCAAGCTGATCACACAGTGACACGAGGCAAGGTGATCACAGTGACACGAGGCAAGGTGATCACACACAGTGACACGGGGCAAGGTGCTCACACTGACACGAGGCAAGGTGATCACAGTGACACGGGGCAAGGTGATCACAGTGACACGGGGCAAGGTGATCACACAGTGATACGAGGCAAGGTGATCACACACAGTGACACGGGGCAAGGTGCTCACACTGACACGAGGCAAGGTGATCACAGTGACACGGGGCAAGGTGATCACACAGTGACACGGGGCAAGGTGATCACAGTGACACGAGGCAAGGTGATCACAGTGACTCGAGGCAAGGTGATCACAGTGACACGGGGCAAGGTGCTCACACTGACACGAGGCAAGGTGATCACAGTGACACGGGGCAAGGTGATCACACAGTGACACGGGGCAAGGTGATCACAGTGACACGAGGCAAGGTGATCACAGTGACACGAGGCAAGGTGATCACAGTGACACGGGGCAAGGTGCTCACAGTGACACGAGGCAAGGTGATTACACAGTGACACGGGGCAAGGTGATCACAGTGACACGAGGCAAGGTGATCACAGTGACACGGGGCAAGGTGATCACAGTGACACGAGGCAAGGTGATCACACAGTGACACGGGGCAAGGTGATCACAGTGACACGAGGCAAGGTGATCACACAGTGACACGGGGCAAGGTGATCACAGTGACACGAGGCAAGGTGCTCACAGTGACACGAGGCAAGGTGCTCACACAGTGACACGAGGCAAGGTGCTCACAGTGACACGGGGCAAGGTGATCACAGTGACACGAGGCAAGGTGATCACACAGTGACATGGGGCAAGGTGATCACAGTGACACGGGGCAAGGTGATCACACAGTGACACGGGGCAAGGTGATCACAGTGACACGAGGCAAGGTGATCACACAGTGACACGGGGCAATGTGATCACACAGTGACACGAGGCAAGGTGCTCACAGTGACACGAGGCAATGTGATCACACAGTGACACGGGGCAAGGTGATCACACAGTGACACGAGGCAAGGTGCTCACAGTGACACGAGGCAAGGTGATCACACAGTGACACGAGGCAAGGTGATCACAGTGACACGGGGCAAGGTGATCACACAGTGACACGGGACAAGGTGCTCACACAGTGACACGAGGCAAGGTGATCACAAAGTGACACGGGACAAGGTGCTCACACAGTGACACGAGGCAAGGTGATCACAGTGACACGAGGCAAGGTGATCACAGTGACACGAGGCAAGGTGATCACAGTGACACGAGGCAAGGTGATCACACAGTGACACGAGGCAAGGTGATCACAGTGACACGAGGCAAGGTGATCACATGGTGACACGAGGCAAGGTGATTACAGTGACACGAGGCAAGGTGATCACAGTGACACGAGGCAAGGTGCTCACACAGTGACACGAGGCAAGGTGATCACAGTGACACGCGGCAAGGTGCTCACACAGTGACACGAGGCAAGGTGATCACACAGTGAAACGGGGCAAGGTGCTCACAGTGACACGAGGCAAGGTGATCACACAGTGACACGGGGCAAGGTGTTCACAGTGACACGGGGCAAGGTGATCACACAGTGACACGAGGCAAGGTGATCACACAGTGACACGGGGCAAGGTGATCACAGTGACACGGGGCAAGGTGATCACAGTTACACGGGGCAAGGTGATCACAGTGACACGAGGCAAGGTGATCACAGAGTGACACGGGGCAAGGTGATCACACAGTGACACGGGGCAAGGTGATCACACAGTTACACGGGGCAATGTGCTCACAGTGACACGGGGCAAGGTGATCACACAGTGACACGGGGCAAGGTGATCACACACTGACACGGGGCAAGGTGATCACACAGTGACACGGGGCAAGGTGATCACACAGTGACACGGGGCAAGGTGATCACACAGTGACACGGGGCAAGGTGATCACACAGTGACACGAGGCAAGGTGATCACACAGTGACACGGGACAAGGTGATCACACAGTGACACGAGGCAAGGTGATCACACAGTGACACGGGACAAGGTGATCACACAGTGACACGAGGCAAGGTGATCACACAGTGACACGAGGCAAGGTGATCACATTTACACGATACAAGGTGCTCACACAGTGACACGAGGCAAGCTGATCACAGTGACACGAGGCAAGGTGATCACAGTGACATGAGGCAAGGTGCTCACAGTGGCACGAGGCAAGGTGATCACACAGTGACACGAGGCAAGGTGATCACACACTGACACGAGGCAAGGTGATCACAGTGACACGAGGCAAGGTGATCACAGTGACATGCGGCAAGGTGATCACAGTGACACGGGGCAAGATGATCACAGTGACACGGGGCAAGGTGCTCACAGTGACACGAGGCAAGGTGATCACACAGTGACACAGGGCAAGGTGATCACAGTGACACGAGGCAAGGTGATCACAGTGACACGGGGCAAGGTGCTCACAGTGACACGAGGCAAGGTGATCACACAGTGACACGGGGCAAGGTGATCACAGAGACACGAGGCAAGGTGATCACATTTACACGATACAAGGTGCTCACACAGTGACACGAGGCAAGCTGATCACACAGTGACACGAGGCAAGGTGATCACAGTGACACGAGGCAAGGTGATCACACACAGTGACACGGGGCAAGGTGCTCACACTGACACGAGGCAAGGTGATCACAGTGACACGGGGCAAGGTGATCACAGTGACACGGGGCAAGGTGATCACACAGTGATACGAGGCAAGGTGATCACACACAGTGACACGGGGCAAGGTGCTCACACTGACACGAGGCAAGGTGATCACAGTGACACGGGGCAAGGTGATCACACAGTGACACGGGGCAAGGTGATCACAGTGACACGAGGCAAGGTGATCACAGTGACACGAGGCAAGGTGATCACAGTGACACGGGGCAAGGTGCTCACACTGACACGAGGCAAGGTGATCACAGTGACACGGGGCAAGGTGATCACACAGTGACACGGGGCAAGGTGATCACAGTGACACGAGGCAAGGTGATCACAGTGACACGAGGCAAGGTGATCACAGTGACACGGGGCAAGGTGCTCACAGTGACACGAGGCAAGGTGATTACACAGTGACACGGGGCAAGGTGATCACAGTGACACGAGGCAAGGTGATCACAGTGACACGGGGCAAGGTGATCACAGTGACACGAGGCAAGGTGATCACACAGTGACACGGGGCAAGGTGATCACAGTGACACGAGGCAAGGTGATCACACAGTGACACGGGGCAAGGTGATCACAGTGACACGAGGCAAGGTGCTCACAGTGACACGAGGCAAGGTGCTCACACAGTGACACGAGGCAAGGTGCTCACAGTGACACGGGGCAAGGTGATCACAGTGACACGAGGCAAGGTGATCACACAGTGACATGGGGCAAGGTGATCACAGTGACACGGGGCAAGGTGATCACACAGTGACACGGGGCAAGGTGATCACAGTGACACGAGGCAAGGTGATCACACAGTGACACGGGGCAATGTGATCACACAGTGACACGAGGCAAGGTGCTCACAGTGACACGAGGCAATGTGATCACACAGTGACACGGGGCAAGGTGATCACACAGTGACACGAGGCAAGGTGCTCACAGTGACACGAGGCAAGGTGATCACACAGTGACACGGGGCAAGGTGATCACAGTGACACGGGGCAAGGTGATCACACAGTGACACGGGACAAGGTGCTCACACAGTGACACGAGGCAAGGTGATCACAAAGTGACACGGGACAAGGTGCTCACACAGTGACACGAGGCAAGGTGATCAGACAGTGACACGGGGCAAGGTGATCACACAGTGACACGAGGCAAGGTGATCACACAGTGACACGGGGCAAGGTGATCACAGTGACACGGGGCAAGGTGATCACAGTTACACGGGGCAAGGTGTTCACAGTGACACGGGGCAAGGTGATCACACAGTGACACGAGGCAAGGTGATCACACAGTGACACGGGGCAAGGTGATCACAGTTACACGGGGCAAGGTGATCACAGTGACACGAGGCAAGGTGATCACAGAGTGACACGGGGCAAGGTGATCACAGTGACACGGGGCAAGGTGATCACACAGTGACACGAGGCAAGGTGCTCACAGTGACACGAGGCAATGTGATCACACAGTGACACGGGGCAAGGTGATCACACAGTGACACGGGGCAAGATGATCACACAGTGACACGGGACAAGGTGATCACACAGTGACACGAGGCAAGGTGATCAGACAGTGACACGGGGTAAGGTGATCACACAGTGACACGGGACAAGGTGATCACACAGTGACACGAGGCAAGGTGATCACACAGTGACACGAGGCAAGGTGATCACATTTACACGATACAAGGTGCTCACACAGTGACACGAGGCAAGCTGATCACAGTGACACGAGGCAAGGTGATCACAGTGACACGAGGCAAGGTGATCACAGTGACACGGGGCAAGGTGATCACACACTGACACGAGGCAAGGTGATCACACAGTGACACGAGGCAAGGTGCTCACAGTGGCACGAGGCAAGGTGATCACACAGTGACACGAGGCAAGGTGATCACACACTGACACGAGGCAAGGTGATCACAGTGACACGGGGCAAGATGATCACAGTGACACGAGGCAAGGTGATCACACAGTGACACAGGGCAAGGTGATCACAGTGACACGAGGCAAGGTGATCACAGTGACACGGGGCAAGGTGCTCACAGTGACACGAGGCAAGGTGATCACACAGTGACACAGGGCAAGGTGATCACAGTGACACGAGGCAAGGTGATCACAGTGACACGGGGCAAGGTGATCACAGTGACACGGGGCAAGGTGATCACACAGTGACACGGGGCAAGGTGATCACAGAGACACGAGGCAAGGTGATCACATTTACACGATACAAGGTGCTCACACAGTGACACGAGGCAAGCTGATCACACAGTGACACGAGGCAAGGTGATCACAGTGACACGAGGCAAGGTGATCACACACAGTGACACGGGGCAAGGTGCTCACACTGACACGAGGCAAGGTGATCACAGTGACACGGGGCAAGGTGATCACAGTGACACGGGGCAAGGTGATCACACAGTGACACGGGGCAAGGTGCTCACACTGACACGAGGCAAGGTGATCACAGTGACACGGGGCAAGGTGATTACACAGTGACACGGGGCAAGGTGATCACAGTGACACGAGGCAAGGTGATCACAGTGACACGGGGCAAGGTGCTCACACTGACACGAGGCAAGGTGATCACAGTGACACGGGGCAAGGTGATCACACAGTGACACGAGGCAAGGTGATCACAATGACACGAGGCAAGGTGATCACAGTGACACGAGGCAAGGTGATCACAGTGACACGAGGCAAGGTGATCACAGTGACACGAGGCAAGGTGATCACAGTGACACGAGGCAAGGTGCTCACACAGTGACACGAGGCAAGGTGCTCACAGTGACACGGGGCAAGGTGATCACAGTGACACGAGGCAAGGTGATCACACAGTGACACGGGGCAAGGTGATCACAGTGACACGAGGCAAGGTGCTCACACAGTGACACGAGGCAAGGTGCTCACAGTGACACGGGGCAAGGTGATCACAGTGACACGAGGCAAGGTGATCACACAGTGACATGGGGCAAGGTGATCACAGTGACACGGGGCAAGGTGATCACAGTGACACGAGGCAAGGTGATCACACAGTGACACGGGGCAATGTGATCACACAGTGACACGAGGCAAGGTGCTCACAGTGACACGAGGCAATGTGATCACACAGTGACACGGGGCAAGGTGATCACACAGTGACACGGGACAATGTGCTCACAGTGACACGAGGCAAGGTGATCACACAGTGACACGGGGCAAGGTGATCACAGTGACACGGGGCAAGGTGATCACACAGTGACACGGGACAAGGTGCTCACACAGTGACACGAGGCAAGGTGATCACAAAGTGACACGGGACAAGGTGCTCACACAGTGACACGAGGCAAGGTGATCAGACAGTGACACGGGGCAAGGTGATCACACAGTGACACGAGGCAAGGTGATCACACAGTGACACGAGGCAAGGTGATCACACAGTGACACGAGGCAAGGAGATCACACACTGACACGAGGCAAGGTGATCACACAGTGACACGAGGCAAGGTGTTCACACAGTGACACGAGGCAAGGTGTTCACAGTGACACGAGGCAAGGTGATCACACAGTGACACGGGGCAATGTGATCACACAGTGACACGAGGCAAGGTGCTCACAGTGACACGAGGCAATGTGATCACACAGTGACACGGGGCAAGGTGATCACACAGTGACACGAGGCAAGGTGCTCACAGTGACACGAGGCAAGGTGATCACACAGTGACACGGGGCAAGGTGATCACAGTGACACGGGCAAGGTGATCACACAGTGACACGGGACAAGGTGCTCACACAGTGACACGAGGCAAGGTGATCACAAAGTGACACGGGACAAGGTGCTCACACAGTGACACGAGGCAAGGTGATCAGACAGTGACACGGGGCAAGGTGATCACACAGTGACACGAGGCAAGGTGATCACACAGTGACACGGGGCAAGGTGATCACAGTGACACGGGGCAAGGTGATCACAGTTACACGGGGCAAGGTGTTCACAGTGACACGGGGCAAGGTGATCACACAGTGACACGAGGCAAGGTAATCACACAGTGACACGGGGCAAGGTGATCACAGTGACACGGGGCAAGGTGATCACAGTTACACGGGGCAAGGTGATCACAGTGACACGAGGCAAGGTGATCACAGAGTGACACGGGGCAAGGTGATCACAGTGACACGGGGCAAGGTGATCACACAGTGACACGAGGCAAGGTGCTCACAGTGACACGAGGCAATGTGATCACACAGTGACACGGGGCAAGGTGATCACACAGTGACACGAGGCAAGGTGCTCACAGTGACACGGGGCAAGGTGATCACAGTGACACGAGGCAAGGTGATCACAGTGACACGAGGCAAGGTGATCACACAGTGACACGAGGCAAGCTGATCACAGTGACACGAGGCAAGGTGATCACAGTGACACGAGGCAAGGTGATCACAGTGACACGGGGCTAGGTGATCACACACTGACACGAGGCAAGGTGATCACACAGTGACACGAGGCAAGGTGCTCACAGTGGCACGAGGCAAGGTGATCACACAGTGACACGAGGCAAGGTGATCACACACTGACACGAGGCAAGGTGATCACACAGTGACACGAGGCAAGGTGATCACAGTGACACGAGGCAAGGTGATCACAGTGACATGCGGCAAGGTGATCACAGTGACACGGGGCAAGATGATCACAGTGACACGGGGCAAGGTGCTCACAGTGACACGAGGCAAGGTGATCACACAGTGACACAGGGCAAGGTGATCACAGTGACACGAGGCAAGGTGATCACAGTGACACGGGGCAAGGTGCCCACAGTGACACGAGGCAAGGTGATCACACAGTGACACGGGGCAAGGTGATCACAGAGACACGAGGCAAGGTGATCACATTTACACGATACAAGGTGCTCACACAGTGACACGAGGCAAGCTGATCACACAGTGACACGAGGCAATGTGATCACAGTGACACGAGGCAAGGTGATCACACACAGTGACACGGGGCAAGGTGCTCACACTGACACGAGGCAAGGTGATCACAGTGACACGGGGCAAGGTGATCACAGTGACACGGGGCAAGGTGATCATACAGTGACACGGGGCAAGGTGATCACAGTGACACGAGGCAAGGTGATCACAGTGACACGGGGCAAGGTGCTCACACTGACACGAGGCAAGGTGATCACAGTGACACGGGGCAAGGTGATCACACAGTGACACGGGGCAAGGTGCTCACAGTGACACGAGGCAAGGTGATCACAGTGACACGAGGCAAGGTGATCACAGTGACACGAGGCAAGGTGATCACACAGTGACACGGGGCAAGGTGATCACAGTGACACGAGGCAAGGTGATCACAGTGACACGAGGCAAGGTGATCACAGTGACACGAGGCAAGGTGATCACACAGTGACATGGGGCAAGGTGATCACAGTGACACGGGGCAAGGTGATCACACAGTGACACGGGGCAAGGTGATCACAGTGACACGAGGCAAGGTGATCACACAGTGACACGGGGCAATGTGATCACAGTGACACGAGGCAAGGTGATCAGACAGTGACACGGGGCAAGGTGATCACACAGTGACACGAGGCAAGGTGATCACACAGTGACACGAGGCAAGGTGATCACAGTGACACGGGACAAGGTGATCACACAGTGACACGGGGCAAGGTGATCACACACTGACACGAGGCAAGGTGCTCACACAGTGACACGGGGCAATGTGATCACACAGTGACACGAGGCAAGGAGATCACACACTGACACGAGGCAAGGTGATCACACAGTGACACGAGGCAAGGTGTTCACACAGTGACACGAGGCAAGGTGTTCACAGTGACACGAGGCAAGGTGATCACACAGTGACACGGGGCAATGTGATCACACAGTGACACGAGGCAAGGTGCTCACAGTGACACGAGGCAATGTGATCACACAGTGACACGGGGCAAGGTGATCACACAGTGACACGAGGCAAGGTGCTCACAGTGACACGAGGCAAGGTGATCACACAGTGACACGGGGCAAGGTGATCACAGTGACACGGGGCAAGGTGATCACACAGTGACACGGGACAAGGTGCTCACACAGTGACACGAGGCAAGGTGATCACAAAGTGACACGGGACAAGGTGCTCACACAGTGACACGAGGCAAGGTGATCAGACAGTGACACGGGGCAAGGTGATCACACAGTGACACGAGGCAAGGTGATCACACAGTGACACGGGGCAAGGTGATCACAGTGACACGGGGCAAGGTGATCACAGTTACACGGGGCAAGGTGTTCACAGTGACACGGGGCAAGGTGATCACACAGTGACACGAGGCAAGGTGATCACACAGTGACACGGGGCAAGGTGATCACAGTGACACGGGGCAAGGTGATCACAGTTACACGGGCAAGGTGATCACAGTGACACGAGGCAAGGTGATCACAGAGTGACACGGGGCAAGGTGATCACAGTGACACGGGGCAAGGTGATCACACAGTGACACGAGGCAAGGTGCTCACAGTGACACGAGGCAATGTGATCACACAGTGACACGGGGCAAGGTGATCACACAGTGACACGAGGCAAGGTGCTCACAGTGACACGGGGCAAGGTGATCACAGTGACACGAGGCAAGGTGATCACAGTGACACGAGGCAAGGTGATCACACAGTGACACGAGGCAAGCTGATCACAGTGACACGAGGCAAGGTGATCACAGTGACACGAGGCAAGGTGATCACAGTGACACGGGGCTAGGTGATCACACACTGACACGAGGCAAGGTGATCACACAGTGACACGAGGCAAGGTGCTCACAGTGGCACGAGGCAAGGTGATCACACAGTGACACGAGGCAAGGTGATCACACACTGACACGAGGCAAGGTGATCACACAGTGACACGAGGCAAGGTGATCACAGTGACACGAGGCAAGGTGATCACAGTGACATGCGGCAAGGTGATCACAGTGACACGGGGCAAGATGATCACAGTGACACGGGGCAAGGTGCTCACAGTGACACGAGGCAAGGTGATCACACAGTGACACAGGGCAAGGTGATCACAGTGACACGAGGCAAGGTGATCACAGTGACACGGGGCAAGGTGCCCACAGTGACACGAGGCAAGGTGATCACACAGTGACACGGGGCAAGGTGATCACAGAGACACGAGGCAAGGTGATCACATTTACACGATACAAGGTGCTCACACAGTGACACGAGGCAAGCTGATCACACAGTGACACGAGGCAATGTGATCACAGTGACACGAGGCAAGGTGATCACACACAGTGACACGGGGCAAGGTGCTCACACTGACACGAGGCAAGGTGATCACAGTGACACGGGGCAAGGTGATCACAGTGACACGGGGCAAGGTGATCACACAGTGACACGGGGCAAGGTGATCACAGTGACACGAGGCAAGGTGATCACAGTGACACGGGGCAAGGTGCTCACACTGACACGAGGCAAGGTGATCACAGTGACACGGGGCAAGGTGATCACACAGTGACACGGGGCAAGGTGCTCACAGTGACACGAGGCAAGGTGATCACAGTGACACGAGGCAAGGTGATCACAGTGACACGAGGCAAGGTGATCACACAGTGACACGGGGCAAGGTGATCACAGTGACACGAGGCAAGGTGATCACAGTGACACGAGGCAAGGTGATCACAGTGACACGAGGCAAGGTGATCACACAGTGACATGGGGCAAGGTGATCACAGTGACACGGGGCAAGGTGATCACACAGTGACACGGGGCAAGGTGATCACAGTGACACGAGGCAAGGTGATCACACAGTGACACGGGGCAATGTGATCACACAGTGACACGAGGCAAGGTGCTCACAGTGACACGAGGCAATGTGATCACACAGTGACACGGGGCAAGGTGATCACACAGTGACACGGGACAATGTGCTCACAGTGACACGAGGCAAGGTGATCACACAGTGACACGGGGCAAGGTGATCACAGTGACACGGGGCAAGGTGATCACACAGTGACACGGGACAAGGTGCTCACACAGTGACACGAGGCAAGGTGATCACAAAGTGACACGGGACAAGGTGCTCACACAGTGACACGAGGCAAGGTGATCAGACAGTGACACGGGGCAAGGTGATCACACAGTGACACGAGGCAAGGTGATCACACAGTGACACGAGGCAAGGTGATCACAGTGACACGGGACAAGGTGATCACACAGTGACATGGGGCAAGGTGATCACACACTGACACGAGGCAAGGTGCTCACACAGTGACACGGGGCAATGTGATCACACAGTGACACGAGGCAAGGTGATCACACACTGACACGAGGCAAGGTGATCACACAGTGACACGAGGCAAGGTGTTCACACAGTGACACGAGGCAAGGTGTTCACAGTGACACAGGGCAAGGTGATCACACAGTGACACGGGGCTAGGTGTTCACACAGTGACACGGGGCAAGGTGATCACACACTGACACGAGGCAAGGTGCTCACACAGTGACACGGGGCAAGGTGATCACAGTGACACGAGGCAAGGTGATCACACACTGACACGAGGCAAGGTGATCACACAGTGACACGAGGCAAGGTGTTCACACAGTGACACGAGGCAAGGTGTTCACAGTGACACGGGGCAAGGTGATCACACAGTGACACGGGGCTAGGTGTTGACACAGTGACACGAGGCAAGGTGATCACACAGTGACACGGGGCAAGGTGATCACACAGTGACACGAGGCAAGGTGATCACAGTGACACGGGGCAAGGTGATCACAGTGACACGAGGCAAGGTGATCACAGTGACACGAGGCAAGGTGATCACACAGTGACACGAGGCAAGGTGATCACAGTGACACGAGGCAAGGTGATCACAGTGACACGAGGCAAGGTGATCACAGTGACACGAGGCAAGGTGATCACACAGTGACACGAGGCAAGGTGATCACAGTGACACGAGGCAAGGTGATCACATGGTGACACGAGGCAAGGTGATTACAGTGACACGAGGCAAGGTGATCACAGTGACACGAGGCAAGGTGCTCACACAGTGACACGAGGCAAGGTGATCACAGTGACACGCGGCAAGGTGCTCACACAGTGACACGAGGCAAGGTGATCACACAGTGAAACGGGGCAAGGTGCTCACAGTGACACGAGGCAAGGTGATCACACAGTGACACGGGGCAAGGTGTTCACAGTGACACGGGGCAAGGTGATCACACAGTGACACGAGGCAAGGTGATCACAGTGACACGCGGCAAGGTGCTCACACAGTGACACGAGGCAAGGTGATCACACAGTGAAACGGGGCAAGGTGCTCACAGTGACACGAGGCAAGGTGATCACACAGTGACACGGGGCAAGGTGTTCACAGTGACACGGGGCAAGGTGATCACACAGTGACACGAGGCAAGGTGATCTTACAGTGACACGGGGCAAGGTGATCACAGTGACACGGGGCAAGGTGATCACAGTTACACGGGGCAAGGTGATCACAGTGACACGAGGCAAGGTGATCACAGAGTGACACGGGGCAAGGTGATCACAGTGACACGGGGCAAGGTGATCACACAGTGACACGAGGCAAGGTGCTCACAGTGACACGAGGCAATGTGATCACACAGTGACACGGGGCAAGGTGATCACACAGTTACACGAGGCAAGGTGATCACAGTGACACGAGGCAAGGTGATCACAGTGACACGAGGCAAGGTGATCACACAGTGACACGAGGCAAGGTGCTCACAGTGGCACGAGGCAAGGTGATCACACAGTGACACGAGGCAAGGTGATCACACACTGACACGAGGCAAGGTGATCACAGTGACACGAGGCAAGGTGATCACAGTGACACGGGGCAAGATGATCACAGTGACACGGGGCAAGGTGCTCACAGTGACACGAGGCAAGGTGATCACACAGTGACACAGGGCAAGGTGATCACAGTGACACGAGGCAAGGTGATCACAGTGACACGGGGCAAGGTGCTCACAGTGACACGAGGCAAGGTGATCACAGTGACACGAGGCAAGGTGCTCACACAGTGACACGGGGCAAGGTGATCACAGAGACACGAGGCAAGGTGATCACATTTACACGATACAAGGTGCTCACACAGTGACACGAGGCAAGCTGATCACACAGTGACACGAGGCAAGGTGATCACAGTGACACGAGGCAAGGTGATCACACACAGTGACACGGGGCAAGGTGCTCACACTGACACGAGGCAAGGTGATCACAGTGACACGGGGCAAGGTGATCACAGTGACACGGGGCAAGGTGATCACACAGTGATACGAGGCAAGGTGATCACACACAGTGACACGGGGCAAGGTGCTCACACTGACACGAGGCAAGGTGATCACAGTGACACGGGGCAAGGTGATCACACAGTGACACGGGGCAAGGTGATCACAGTGACACGAGGCAAGGTGATCACAGTGACACGAGGCAAGGTGATCACAGTGACACGAGGCAAGGTGATCACACAGTGACACGAGGCAAGGTGATCACAGTGACACGAGGCAAGGTGATCACAGTGACACGAGGCAAGGTGATCACAGTGACACGAGGCAAGGTGATCACACAGTGACACGGGGCAAGGTGATCACAGTGACACGAGGCAAGGTGATCACACAGTGACACGGGGCAAGGTGATCACACAGTGACATGGGGCAAGGTGATCACACAGTGACACGGGGCAAGGTGATCACACAGTGACACGGGGCAAGGTGATCACAGTGACACGAGGCAAGGTGATCACAGTGACACGAGGCAAGGTGATCACAGTGACACGAGGCAAGGTGATCACAGTGACACGAGGCAAGGTGATCACAGTGACACGGGGCAAGGTGATCACACAGTGACACGGGGCAAGGTGATCACAGTGACACGAGGCAAGGTGATCACACAGTGACACGGGCAATGTGATCACACAGTGACACGAGGCAAGGTGCTCACAGTGACACGAGGCAATGTGAT
This sequence comes from Squalus acanthias, assembly GCA_030390025.1. Taxonomy (NCBI): domain Eukaryota; kingdom Metazoa; phylum Chordata; class Chondrichthyes; order Squaliformes; family Squalidae; genus Squalus; species Squalus acanthias. Next base: position 863,495 of record JASTWF010000146.1, read on the forward strand.
CACACAGTGACACGGGGCAAGGTGATCACACAGTGACACGGGACAATGTGCTCACAGTGACACGAGGCAAGGTGATCACACAGTGACACGAGGCAAGGTGATCACAAAGTGACACGGGACAAGGTGCTCACACAGTGACACGGGGCAAGGTGATCACACAGTGACACGGGACAAGGTGCTCACACAGTGACACGAGGCAAGGTGATCACAAAGTGACACGGGACAAGGTGCTCACACAGTGACACGAGGCAAGGTGATCAGACAGTGACACGGGGCAAGGTGATCACACAGTGACACGAGGCAAGGTGATCACACAGTGACACGAGGCAAGGTGATCACAGTGACACGGGACAAGGTGATCACACAGTGACACGGGGCAAGGTGATCACACACTGACACGAGGCAAGGTGCTCACACAGTGACACGGGGCAAGGTGATCACAGTGACACGAGGCAAGGTGATCACACACTGACACGAGGCAAGGTGATCACACAGTGACACGAGGCAAGGTGTTCACACAGTGACACGAGGCAAGGTGTTCACAGTGACACGGGGCAAGGTGATCACACACTGACACGAGGCAAGGTGCTCACACAGTGACACGGGGCAAGGTGATCACACACTGACACGAGGCAAGGTGCTCACACAGTGACACGGGGCAAGGTGATCACAGTGACACGAGGCAAGGTGATCACACACTGACACGAGGCAAGGTGATCACACAGTGACACGAGGCAAGGTGTTCACACAGTGACACGAGGCAAGGTGTTCACAGTGACACGGGGCAAGGTGATCACACAGTGACACGGGGCTAGGTGTTCACACAGTGACACGAGGCAAGGTGATCACACAGTGACACGGGGCAAGGTGATCACACAGTGACATGAGGCAAGGTGATCACAGTGACACGGGGCAAGGTGATCACAGTGACACGAGGCAAGGTGATCACAGTGACACGAGGCAAGGTGATCACACAGTGACACGAGGCAAGGTGATCACAGTGACACGAGGCAAGGTGATCACAGTGACACGAGGCAAGGTGATCACAGTGACACGAGGCAAGGTGATCACACAGTGACACGAGGCAAGGTGATCACAGTGACACGAGGCAAGGTGATCACATGGTGACACGAGGCAAGGTGATTACAGTGACACGAGGCAAGGTGATCACAGTGACACGAGGCAAGGTGCTCACACAGTGACACGAGGCAAGGTGATCACAGTGACACGCGGCAAGGTGCTCACACAGTGACACGAGGCAAGGTGATCACACAGTGACACGGGGCAAGGTGATCACAGTGACACGAGGCAAGGTGATCACACAGTGACACAGGGCAAGGTGATCACAGTGACACGGGGCAAGGTGATCACACAGTGACACAGGGCAAGGTGATCACAGTGACACGAGGCAAGGTGATCACACAGTGACACAGGGCAAGGTGATCACAGTGACACGGGGCAAGATGATCACAGTGACACGGGGCAAGGTGCTCACAGTGACACGAGGCAAGGTGATCACACAGTGACACAGGGCAAGGTGATCACAGTGACACGAGGCAAGGTGATCACAGTGACACGGGGCAAGGTGCTCACAGTGACACGAGGCAAGGTGATCACACAGTGACACGGGGCAAGGTGATCACAGAGACACGAGGCAAGGTGATCACATTTACACGATACAAGGTGCTCACACAGTGACACGAGGCAAGCTGATCACACAGTGACACGAGGCAAGGTGATCACAGTGACACGAGGCAAGGTGATCACACAGTGACACGAGGCAAGGTGATCACACACAGTGACACGGGGCAAGGTGCTCACGCTGACACGAGGCAAGGTGATCACAGTGACACGGGGCAAGGTGATCACACAGTGACACGAGGCAAGGTGATCACACACAGTGACACGGGGCAAGGTGCTCACACTGACACGAGGCAAGGTGATCACAGTGACACGGGGCAAGGTGATCACACAGTGACACGGGGCAAGGTGATCACAGTGACACGAGGCAAGGTGATCACAGTGACACGGGGCAAGGTGATCACACAGTGACACGGGGCAAGGTGATCACAGTGACACGAGGCAAGGTGATCTCAGTGACACAGGGCAAGGTGCTCACAGTGACACGAGGCAAGGTGATTACACAGTGACACGGGGCAAGGTGATCACAGTGACACGAGGCAAGGTGCTCACACAGTGACACGAGGCAAGGTGATCACACAGTGACACGGGGCAAGGTGATCACACACTGACACGAGGCAAGGTGCTCACACAGTGACACGGGGCAAGGTGATCACAGTGACACGAGGCAAGGTGATCACACACTGACACGAGGCAAGGTGATCACACAGTGACACGAGGCAAGGTGTTCACACAGTGACACGAGGCAAGGTGTTCACAGTGACACGGGGCAAGGTGATCACACACTGACACGAGGCAAGGTGCTCACACAGTGACACGGGGCAAGGTGATCACACACTGACACGAGGCAAGGTGCTCACACAGTGACACGGGGCAAGGTGATCACAGTGACACGAGGCAAGGTGATCACACACTGACACGAGGCAAGGTGATCACACAGTGACACGAGGCAAGGTGTTCACACAGTGACACGAGGCAAGGTGTTCACAGTGACACGGGGCAAGGTGATCACACAGTGACACGGGGCTAGGTGTTCACACAGTGACACGAGGCAAGGTGATCACACAGTGACACGGGGCAAGGTGATCACACAGTGACATGAGGCAAGGTGATCACAGTGACACGGGGCAAGGTGATCACAGTGACACGAGGCAAGGTGATCACAGTGACACGAGGCAAGGTGATCACACAGTGACACGAGGCAAGGTGATCACAGTGACACGAGGCAAGGTGATCACAGTGACACGAGGCAAGGTGATCACAGTGACACGAGGCAAGGTGATCACACAGTGACACGAGGCAAGGTGATCACAGTGACACGAGGCAAGGTGATCACATGGTGACACGAGGCAAGGTGATTACAGTGACACGAGGCAAGGTGATCACAGTGACACGAGGCAAGGTGCTCACACAGTGACACGAGGCAAGGTGATCACAGTGACACGCGGCAAGGTGCTCACACAGTGACACGAGGCAAGGTGATCACACAGTGACACGGGGCAAGGTGATCACAGTGACACGAGGCAAGGTGATCACACAGTGACACAGGGCAAGGTGATCACAGTGACACGGGGCAAGGTGATCACACAGTGACACAGGGCAAGGTGATCACAGTGACACGAGGCAAGGTGATCACACAGTGACACAGGGCAAGGTGATCACAGTGACACGGGGCAAGATGATCACAGTGACACGGGGCAAGGTGCTCACAGTGACACGAGGCAAGGTGATCACACAGTGACACAGGGCAAGGTGATCACAGTGACACGAGGCAAGGTGATCACAGTGACACGGGGCAAGGTGCTCACAGTGACACGAGGCAAGGTGATCACACAGTGACACGGGGCAAGGTGATCACAGAGACACGAGGCAAGGTGATCACATTTACACGATACAAGGTGCTCACACAGTGACACGAGGCAAGCTGATCACACAGTGACACGAGGCAAGGTGATCACAGTGACACGAGGCAAGGTGATCACACAGTGACACGAGGCAAGGTGATCACACACAGTGACACGGGGCAAGGTGCTCACGCTGACACGAGGCAAGGTGATCACAGTGACACGGGGCAAGGTGATCACACAGTGACACGAGGCAAGGTGATCACACACAGTGACACGGGGCAAGGTGCTCACACTGACACGAGGCAAGGTGATCACAGTGACACGGGGCAAGGTGATCACACAGTGACACGGGGCAAGGTGATCACAGTGACACGAGGCAAGGTGATCACAGTGACACGGGGCAAGGTGATCACACAGTGACACGGGGCAAGGTGATCACAGTGACACGAGGCAAGGTGATCTCAGTGACACAGGGCAAGGTGCTCACAGTGACACGAGGCAAGGTGATTACACAGTGACACGGGGCAAGGTGATCACAGTGACACGAGGCAAGGTGCTCACACAGTGACACGAGGCAAGGTGATCACACAGTGACACGAGGCAAGGTGCTCACAGTGACACGGGGCAAGGTGATCACACAGTGACACGGGGCAAGGTGATCACTGTGACACGAGGCAAGGTGATCACACTGACACGAGGCAAGGTGATCACAGTGACATGAAGCAAGGTGCTCAAACAGTGACACGAGGCAAGGTGCTCAAACAGTGACACGAGGCAGGTGCTCAAACAGTGACACGGGGCAAGGTGATCACACAGTGACACGGGGCAAGGTGATCACAGTGACACGGGGCAAGGTGCTCACAGTGACACGAGGCAAGGTGATCACACAGTGACACGAGGCAAGGTGATCACACAGTGACACGAGGCAAAGTGATCACACAGTGACACGAGGCAAGGTGATCACAGTGACACGGGGCAAGGTGATCACAGTGACACGGGGCAAGGTGATCACAGTGATAAGAGGCAAGGTGATCACATGGTGACACGAGGCAAGGTGATTACAGTGACACGAGGCAAGGTGATCACAGTGACACGAGGCAAGGTGCTCACACAGTGACACGAGGCAAGGTGATCACAGTGACACGCGGCAAGGTGCTCACACAGTGACACGAGGCAAGGTGATCACACAGTGAAACGGGGCAAGGTGCTCACAGTGACACGAGGCAAGGTGATCACACAGTGACACGGGGCAAGGTGTTCACAGTGACACGGGGCAAGGTGATCACACAGTGACACGAGGCAAGGTGATCACAGTGACACGCGGCAAGGTGCTCACACAGTGACACGAGGCAAGGTGATCACACAGTGAAACGGGGCAAGGAGCTCACAGTGACACGAGGCAAGGTGATCACACAGTGACACGGGGCAAGGTGTTCACAGTGACACGGGGCAAGGTGATCACACAGTGACACGAGGCAAGGTGATCTTACAGTGACACGGGGCAAGGTGATCACAGTGACACGGGGCAAGGTGATCACAGTTACACGGGGCAAGGTGATCACAGTGACACGAGGCAAGGTGATCACAGAGTGACACGGGGCAAGGTGATCACAGTGACACGGGGCAAGGTGATCACACAGTGACACGAGGCAAGGTGCTCACAGTGACACGAGGCAATGTGATCACACAGTGACACGGGGCAAGGTGATCACACAGTTACACGAGGCAAGGTGATCACAGTGACACGAGGCAAGGTGATCACAGTGACACGAGGCAAGGTGATCACACAGTGACACGAGGCAAGGTGCTCACAGATGCACGAGGCAAGGTGATCACACAGTGACACGAGGCAAGGTGATCACACACTGACACGAGGCAAGGTGATCACAGTGACACGAGGCAAGGTGATCACAGTGACACGGGGCAAGATGATCACAGTGACACGGGGCAAGGTGCTCACAGTGACACGAGGCAAGGTGATCACACAGTGACACAGGGCAAGGTGATCACAGTGACACGAGGCAAGGTGATCACAGTGACACGGGGCAAGGTGCTCACAGTGACACGAGGCAAGGTGATCACAGTGACACGAGGCAAGGTGCTCACACAGTGACACGGGGCAAGGTGATCACAGAGACACGAGGCAAGGTGATCACATTTACACGATACAAGGTGCTCACACAGTGACACGAGGCAAGCTGATCACACAGTGACACGAGGCAAGGTGATCACAGTGACACGAGGCAAGGTGATCACACACAGTGACACGGGGCAAGGTGCTCACACTGACACGAGGCAAGGTGATCACAGTGACACGGGGCAAGGTGATCACAGTGACACGGGGCAAGGTGATCACACAGTGATACGAGGCAAGGTGATCACACACAGTGACACGGGGCAAGGTGCTCACACTGACACGAGGCAAGGTGATCACAGTGACACGGGGCAAGGTGATCACACAGTGACACGGGGTAAGGTGATCACAGTGACACGAGGCAAGGTGATCACAGTGACACGAGGCAAGGTGATCACAGTGACACGAGGCAAGGTGATCACACAGTGACACGAGGCAAGGTGATCACAGTGACACGAGGCAAGGTGATCACAGTGACACGAGGCAAGGTGATCACAGTGACACGAGGCAAGGTGATCACACAGTGACACGGGGCAAGGTGATCACAGTGACACGAGGCAAGGTGATCACACAGTGACACGGGGCAAGGTGATCACACAGTGACATGGGGCAAGGTGATCACACAGTGACACGGGGCAAGGTGATCACACAGTGACACGGGGCAAGGTGATCACAGTGACACGAGGCAAGGTGATCACAGTGACACGAGGCAAGGTGATCACAGTGACATGAGGCAAGGTGATCACAGTGACACGAGGCAAGGTGATCACAGTGACACGGGGCAAGGTGATCACACAGTGACACGGGGCAAGGTGATCACAGTGACACGAGGCAAGGTGATCACACAGTGACACGGGCAATGTGATCACACAGTGACACGAGGCAAGGTGCTCACAGTGACACGAGGCAATGTGATCACACAGTGACACGGGGCAAGGTGATCACACAGTGACACGGGACAATGTGCTCACAGTGACACGAGGCAAGGTGATCACACAGTGACACGAGGCAAGGTGATCACAAAGTGACACGGGACAAGGTGCTCACACAGTGACACGGGGCAAGGTGATCACACAGTGACACGGGACAAGGTGCTCACACAGTGACACGAGGCAAGGTGATCACAAAGTGACACGGGACAAGGTGCTCACACAGTGACACGAGGCAAGGTGATCAGACAGTGACACGGGGCAAGGTGATCACACAGTGACACGAGGCAAGGTGATCACACAGTGACACGAGGCAAGGTGATCACAGTGACACGGGACAAGGTGATCACACAGTGACACGGGGCAAGGTGATCACACACTGACACGAGGCAAGGTGCTCACACAGTGACACGGGGCAAGGTGATCACAGTGACACGAGGCAAGGTGATCACACACTGACACGAGGCAAGGTGATCACACAGTGACACGAGGCAAGGTGTTCACACAGTGACACGAGGCAAGGTGTTCACAGTGACACGGGGCAAGGTGATCACACAGTGACACGGGACAATGTGCTCACAGTGACACGAGGCAAGGTGATCACACAGTGACACGAGGCAAGGTGATCACAAAGTGACACGGGACAAGGTGCTCACACAGTGACACGGGGCAAGGTGATCACACAGTGACACGGGACAAGGTGCTCACACAGTGACACGAGGCAAGGTGATCACAAAGTGACACGGGACAAGGTGCTCACACAGTGACACGAGGCAAGGTGATCAGACAGTGACACGGGGCAAGGTGATCACACACTGACACGAGGCAAGGTGATCACACAGTGACACGAGGCAAGGTGTTCACACAGTGACACGAGGCAAGGTGTTCACAGTGACACGGGGCAAGGTGATCACACACTGACACGAGGCAAGGTGCTCACACAGTGACACGGGGCAAGGTGATCACACACTGACACGAGGCAAGGTGCTCACACAGTGACACGGGGCAAGGTGATCACAGTGACACGAGGCAAGGTGATCACACACTGACACGAGGCAAGGTGATCACACAGTGACACGAGGCAAGGTGTTCACACAGTGACACGAGGCAAGGTGTTCACAGTGACACGGGGCAAGGTGATCACACAGTGACACGGGCTAGGTGTTCACACAGTGACACGAGGCAAGGTGATCACACAGTGACACGGGGCAAGGTGATCACACAGTGACATGAGGCAAGGTGATCACAGTGACACGGGGCAAGGTGATCACAGTGACACGAGGCAAGGTGATCACAGTGACACGAGGCAAGGTGATCACACAGTGACACGAGGCAAGGTGATCACAGTGACACGAGGCAAGGTGATCACAGTGACACGAGGCAAGGTGATCACAGTGACACGAGGCAAGGTGATCACACAGTGACACGAGGCAAGGTGATCACAGTGACACGAGGCAAGGTGATCACATGGTGACACGAGGCAAGGTGATTACAGTGACACGAGGCAAGGTGATCACAGTGACACGAGGCAAGGTGCTCACACAGTGACACGAGGCAAGGTGATCACAGTGACACGCGGCAAGGTGCTCACACAGTGACACGAGGCAAGGTGATCACACAGTGACACGGGGCAAGGTGATCACAGTGACACGAGGCAAGGTGATCACACAGTGACACAGGGCAAGGTGATCACAGTGACACGGGGCAAGGTGATCACACAGTGACACAGGGCAAGGTGATCACAGTGACACGAGGCAAGGTGATCACACAGTGACACAGGGCAAGGTGATCACAGTGACACGGGGCAAGATGATCACAGTGACACGGGGCAAGGTGCTCACAGTGACACGAGGCAAGGTGATCACACAGTGACACAGGGCAAGGTGATCACAGTGACACGAGGCAAGGTGATCACAGTGACACGGGGCAAGGTGCTCACAGTGACACGAGGCAAGGTGATCACACAGTGACACGGGGCAAGGTGATCACAGAGACACGAGGCAAGGTGATCACATTTACACGATACAAGGTGCTCACACAGTGACACGAGGCAAGCTGATCACACAGTGACACGAGGCAAGGTGATCACAGTGACACGAGGCAAGGTGATCACACAGTGACACGAGGCAAGGTGATCACACACAGTGACACGGGGCAAGGTGCTCACGCTGACACGAGGCAAGGTGATCACAGTGACACGGGGCAAGGTGATCACACAGTGACACGAGGCAAGGTGATCACACACAGTGACACGGGGCAAGGTGCTCACACTGACACGAGGCAAGGTGATCACAGTGACACGGGGCAAGGTGATCACACAGTGACACGGGGCAAGGTGATCACAGTGACACGAGGCAAGGTGATCACAGTGACACGGGGCAAGGTGATCACACAGTGACACGGGGCAAGGTGATCACAGTGACACGAGGCAAGGTGATCACAGTGACACGGGGCAAGGTGCTCACAGTGACACGAGGCAAGGTGATTACACAGTGACACGGGGCAAGGTGATCACAGTGACACGAGGCAAGGTGCTCACACAGTGACACGAGGCAAGGTGATCACACAGTGACACGAGGCAAGGTGCTCACAGTGACACGGGCAAGGTGATCACACAGTGACACGGGGCAAGGTGATCACTGTGACACGAGGCAAGGTGATCACACTGACACGAGGCAAGGTGATCACAGTGACATGAAGCAAGGTGCTCAAACAGTGACACGAGGCAAGGTGCTCAAACAGTGACACGAGGCAGGTGCTCAAACAGTGACACGGGGCAAGGTGATCACACAGTGACACGGGGCAAGGTGATCACAGTGACACGGGGCAAGGTGCTCACAGTGACACGAGGCAAGGTGATCACACAGTGACACGAGGCAAGGTGATCACACAGTGACACGAGGCAAAGTGATCACACAGTGACACGAGGCAAGGTGATCACAGTGACACGGGGCAAGGTGATCACAGTGACACGGGGCAAGGTGATCACAGTGATAAGAGGCAAGGTGATCACATGGTGACACGAGGCAAGGTGATTACAGTGACACGAGGCAAGGTGATCACAGTGACACGAGGCAAGGTGCTCACACAGTGACACGAGGCAAGGTGATCACAGTGACACGCGGCAAGGTGCTCACACAGTGACACGAGGCAAGGTGATCACACAGTGAAACGGGGCAAGGTGCTCACAGTGACACGAGGCAAGGTGATCACACAGTGACACGGGGCAAGGTGTTCACAGTGACACGGGGCAAGGTGATCACACAGTGACACGAGGCAAGGTGATCACAGTGACACGCGGCAAGGTGCTCACACAGTGACACGAGGCAAGGTGATCACACAGTGAAACGGGGCAAGGTGCTCACAGTGACACGAGGCAAGGTGATCACACAGTGACACGGGGCAAGGTGTTCACAGTGACACGGGGCAAGGTGATCACACAGTGACACGAGGCAAGGTGATCTTACAGTGACACGGGGCAAGGTGATCACAGTGACACGGGGCAAGGTGATCACAGTTACACGGGGCAAGGTGATCACAGTGACACGAGGCAAGGTGATCACAGAGTGACACGGGGCAAGGTGATCACAGTGACACGGGGCAAGGTGATCACACAGTGACACGAGGCAAGGTGCTCACAGTGACACGAGGCAATGTGATCACACAGTGACACGGGGCAAGGTGATCACACAGTTACACGAGGCAAGGTGATCACAGTGACACGAGGCAAGGTGATCACAGTGACACGAGGCAAGGTGATCACACAGTGGCACGAGGCAAGGTGATCACACAGTGACACGAGGCAAGGTGATCACACACTGACACGAGGCAAGGTGATCACAGTGACACGAGGCAAGGTGATCACAGTGACACGGGGCAAGATGATCACAGTGACACGGGGCAAGGTGCTCACAGTGACACGAGGCAAGGTGATCACACAGTGACACAGGGCAAGGTGATCACAGTGACACGAGGCAAGGTGATCACAGTGACACGGGGCAAGGTGCTCACAGTGACACGAGGCAAGGTGATCACAGTGACACGAGGCAAGGTGCTCACACAGTGACACGGGGCAAGGTGATCACAGAGACACGAGGCAAGGTGATCACATTTACACGATACAAGGTGCTCACACAGTGACACGAGGCAAGCTGATCACACAGTGACACGAGGCAAGGTGATCACAGTGACACGAGGCAAGGTGATCACACACAGTGACACGGGGCAAGGTGCTCACACTGACACGAGGCAAGGTGATCACAGTGACACGGGGCAAGGTGATCACAGTGACACGGGGCAAGGTGATCACACAGTGATACGAGGCAAGGTGATCACACACAGTGACACGGGGCAAGGTGCTCACACTGACACGAGGCAAGGTGATCACAGTGACACGGGGCAAGGTGATCACACAGTGACACGGGGTAAGGTGATCACAGTGACACGAGGCAAGGTGATCACAGTGACACGAGGCAAGGTGATCACAGTGACACGAGGCAAGGTGATCACACAGTGACACGAGGCAAGGTGATCACAGTGACACGAGGCAAGGTGATCACAGTGACACGAGGCAAGGTGATCACAGTGACACGAGGCAAGGTGATCACACAGTGACACGGGGCAAGGTGATCACAGTGACACGAGGCAAGGTGATCACACAGTGACACGGGGCAAGGTGATCACACAGTGACATGGGGCAAGGTGATCACACAGTGACACGGGGCAAGGTGATCACACAGTGACACGGGGCAAGGTGATCACAGTGACACGAGGCAAGGTGATCACAGTGACACGAGGCAAGGTGATCACAGTGACACGAGGCAAGGTGATCACAGTGACACGAGGCAAGGTGATCACAGTGACACGGGGCAAGGTGATCACACAGTGACACGGGGCAAGGTGATCACAGTGACACGAGGCAAGGTGATCACACAGTGACACGGGCAATGTGATCACACAGTGACACGAGGCAAGGTGCTCACAGTGACACGAGGCAATGTGATCACACAGTGACACGGGGCAAGGTGATCACACAGTGACACGGGACAATGTGCTCACAGTGACACGAGGCAAGGTGATCACACAGTGACACGAGGCAAGGTGATCACAAAGTGACACGGGACAAGGTGCTCACACAGTGACACGGGGCAAGGTGATCACACAGTGACACGGGACAAGGTGCTCACACAGTGACACGAGGCAAGGTGATCACAAAGTGACACGGGACAAGGTGCTCACACAGTGACACGAGGCAAGGTGATCAGACAGTGACACGGGGCAAGGTGATCACACAGTGACACGAGGCAAGGTGATCACACAGTGACACGAGGCAAGGTGATCACAGTGACACGGGACAAGGTGATCACACAGTGACACGGGGCAAGGTGATCACACACTGACACGAGGCAAGGTGCTCACACAGTGACACGGGGCAAGGTGATCACAGTGACACGAGGCAAGGTGATCACACACTGACACGAGGCAAGGTGATCACACAGTGACACGAGGCAAGGTGTTCACACAGTGACACGAGGCAAGGTGTTCACAGTGACACGGGGCAAGGTGATCACACACTGACACGAGGCAAGGTGCTCACACAGTGACACGGGGCAAGGTGATCACACACTGACACGAGGCAAGGTGCTCACACAGTGACACGGGGCAAGGTGATCACAGTGACACGAGGCAAGGTGATCACACACTGACACGAGGCAAGGTGATCACACAGTGACACGAGGCAAGGTGTTCACACAGTGACACGAGGCAAGGTGTTCACAGTGACACGGGGCAAGGTGATCACACAGTGACACGGGGCTAGGTGTTCACACAGTGACACGAGGCAAGGTGATCACACAGTGACACGGGGCAAGGTGATCACACAGTGACATGAGGCAAGGTGATCACAGTGACACGGGGCAAGGTGATCACAGTGACACGAGGCAAGGTGATCACAGTGACACGAGGCAAGGTGATCACACAGTGACACGAGGCAAGGTGATCACAGTGACACGAGGCAAGGTGATCACAGTGACACGAGGCAAGGTGATCACAGTGACACGAGGCAAGGTGATCACACAGTGACACGAGGCAAGGTGATCACAGTGACACGAGGCAAGGTGATCACATGGTGACACGAGGCAAGGTGATTACAGTGACACGAGGCAAGGTGATCACAGTGACACGAGGCAAGGTGCTCACACAGTGACACGAGGCAAGGTGATCACAGTGACACGCGGCAAGGTGCTCACACAGTGACACGAGGCAAGGTGATCACACAGTGACACGGGGCAAGGTGATCACAGTGACACGAGGCAAGGTGATCACACAGTGACACAGGGCAAGGTGATCACAGTGACACGGGGCAAGGTGATCACACAGTGACACAGGGCAAGGTGATCACAGTGACACGAGGCAAGGTGATCACACAGTGACACAGGGCAAGGTGATCACAGTGACACGGGGCAAGATGATCACAGTGACACGGGGCAAGGTGCTCACAGTGACACGAGGCAAGGTGATCACACAGTGACACAGGGCAAGGTGATCACAGTGACACGAGGCAAGGTGATCACAGTGACACGGGGCAAGGTGCTCACAGTGACACGAGGCAAGGTGATCACACAGTGACACGGGGCAAGGTGATCACAGAGACACGAGGCAAGGTGATCACATTTACACGATACAAGGTGCTCACACAGTGACACGAGGCAAGCTGATCACACAGTGACACGAGGCAAGGTGATCACAGTGACACGAGGCAAGGTGATCACACAGTGACACGAGGCAAGGTGATCACACACAGTGACACGGGGCAAGGTGCTCACGCTGACACGAGGCAAGGTGATCACAGTGACACGGGGCAAGGTGATCACACAGTGACACGAGGCAAGGTGATCACACACAGTGACACGGTGCAAGGTGCTCACACTGACACGAGGCAAGGTGATCACAGTGACACGGGGCAAGGTGATCACACAGTGACACGGGGCAAGGTGATCACAGTGACACGAGGCAAGGTGATCACAGTGACACGGGGCAAGGTGATCACACAGTGACACGGGGCAAGGTGATCACAGTGACACGAGGCAAGGTGATCACAGTGACACGGGGCAAGGTGCTCACAGTGACACGAGGCAAGGTGATTACACAGTGACACGGGGCAAGGTGATCACAGTGACACGAGGCAAGGTGATCACATAGTGACACGAGGCAAGGTGTTCACACTGACACGGGGCAAGGTGCTCACAGTGACACGGGGCAAGGTGATCACACAGTGACACGGGGCAAGGTGATCACTGTGACACGAGGCAAGGTGCTCACACAGTGACACGAGGCAAGGTGATCACACAGTGACACGAGGCAAGGTGCTCACAGTGACACGGGGCAAGGTGATCACACAGTGACACGGGGCAAGGTGATCACTGTGACACGAGGCAAGGTGATCACACTGACACGAGGCAAGGTGATCACAGTGACATGAAGCAAGGTGCTCAAACAGTGACACGAGGCAAGGTGCTCAAACAGTGACACGAGGCAGGTGCTCAAACAGTGACACGGGGCAAGGTGATCACACAGTGACACGGGGCAAGGTGCTCACAGTGACACGAGGCAAGGTGATCACACAGTGACACGAGGCAAGGTGATCACACAGTGACACGAGGCAAAGTGATCACACAGTGACACGAGGCAAGGTGATCACAGTGACACGGGGCAAGGTGATCACAGTGACACGGGGCAAGGTGATCACAGTGATAAGAGGCAAGGTGATCACACTGACACAGGGCAAGGTGCTCACAGTGACATGAGGCAAGGTGATCACACAGTGACACGAGGCAAGGTGCTCACAGTGACACGGGGCAAGGTGATCACAGTGACACGAGGCAAGGTGATCACACAGTGACATGGGGCAAGGTGATCACAGTGACACGAGGCAAGGTGATCACACAGTGACACGGGGCAAGGTGATCACACAGTGACACGGGGCAAGGTGATCACAGTGACACGGGGCAAGGTGATCACACAGTGACACGAGGCAAGGTGATCACAGTGACACGGGGCAAGGTGCTCACAGTGACACGAGGCAAGGTGATTACACAGTGACACGGGGCAAGGTGATCACACTGACACGGGGCAAGGTGATCACACAGTGACACGGGGCAAGGTGATCACACAGTGACACGGGACAAGGTGATCACACAGTGACACGAGGCAAGGTGATCACACAGTGACACGAGGCAAGGTGATCACATTTACACGATACAAGGTGCTCACACAGTGACACGAGGCAAGCTGATCACAGTGACACGAGGCAAGGTGATCACAGTGACACGAGGCAAGGTGATCACAGTGACACGGGGCAAGGTGATCACACACTGACACGAGGCAAGGTGATCACACAGTGACACGAGGCAAGCTGATCACAGTGACACGAGGCAAGGTGATCACAGTGACATGAGGCAAGGTGATCACAGTGACACGGGGCAAGGTGATCACACAGTGACACGAGGCAAGGTGATCACAGTGACACGAGGCAAGGTGCTCACAGTGGCACGAGGCAAGGTGATCACACAGTGACACGAGGCAAGGTGATCACACACTGACACGAGGCAAGGTGATCACAGTGACACGAGGCAAGGTGATCACAGTGACATGCGGCAAGGTGATCACAGTGACACGGGGCAAGATGATCACAGTGACACGGGGCAAGGTGATCACACAGTGACACAGGGCAAGGTGATCACAGTGACACGAGGCAAGGTGATCACACAGTGACACAGGGCAAGGTGATCACAGTGACACGAGGCAAGGTGATCACAGTGACACGGGGCAAGGTGCTCACAGTGACACGAGGCAAGGTGATCACACAGTGACACGGGGCAAGGTGATCACAGAGACACGAGGCAAGGTGATCACATTTACACGATACAAGGTGCTCACACAGTGACACGAGGCAAGCTGATCACACAGTGACACGAGGCAAGGTGATCACAGTGACACGAGGCAAGGTGATCACACACAGTGACACGGGGCAAGGTGCTCACACTGACACGAGGCAAGGTGATCACAGTGACACGGGGCAAGGTGATCACACAGTGACACGGGGCAAGGTGATCACAGTGACACGAGGCAAGGTGATCACAGTGACACAGGGCAAGGTGATCACACAGTGACACGGGGCAAGGAGATCACAGTGACACGGGGCAAGGTGCTCACAGTGACACGGGGCAAGGTGCTCACAGTGACACGAGGCAAGGTGATTACACAGTGACACGGGGCAAGGTGATCACAGTGACACGAGGCAAGGTGATCACAGTGACACGAGGCAAGGTGATCACAGTGACACGAGGCAAGGTGCTCACAGTGACACGAGGCAAGGTGATCACAGTGACACGGGGCAAGGTGATCACAGTGACACGGGGCAAGGTGCTCACAGTGACACGAGGCAAGGTGATTACACAGTGACACGGGGCAAGGTGATCACAGTGACACGAGGCAAGGTGATCACAGTGACACGAGGCAAGGTGATCACAGTGACACGAGGCAAGGTGCTCACAGTGACACGAGGCAAGGTGATCACAGTGACACGGGGCAAGGTGATCACAGTGACACGGGGCAAGGTGATCACACAGTGACACGGGGCAAGGTGATCACACTGACACGAGGCAAGGTGATCACAGTGACACGAGGCAAGGTGATCACACAGTGACACGGGGCAAGGTGATCACAGTGACACGGGGCAAGGTGATTACACAGTGACACGAGGCAAGGTGCTCACACAGTGACACGAGGCAAGGTGCTCACAGTGACACGGGGCAAGGTGATCACACAGTGACACGGGGCAAGGTGATCACTGTGACACGAGGCAAGGTGATCACACTGACACGAGGCAAGGTGATCACAGTGACATGAAGCAAGGTGCTCAAACAGTGACACGAGGCAAGGTGCTCAAACAGTGACACGAGGCAGGTGCTCAAACAGTGACACGGGGCAAGGTGATCACACAGTGACACGGGGCAAGGTGATCACAGTGACACGGGGCAAGGTGCTCACAGTGACACGAGGCAAGGTGATCACACAGTGACACGAGGCAAGGTGATCACACAGTGACACGAGGCAAAGTGATCACACAGTGACACGAGGCAAGGTGATCACAGTGACACGGGGCAAGGTGATCACAGTGACACGGGGCAAGGTGATCACAGTGATAAGAGGCAAGGTGATCACACTGACACAGGGCAAGGTGCTCACAGTGACATGAGGCAAGGTGATCACACAGTGACACGAGGCAAGGTGCTCACAGTGACACGGGGCAAGGTGATCACAGTGACACGAGGCAAGGTGATCACACAGTGACATGGGGCAAGGTGATCACAGTGACACGAGGCAAGGTGATCACACAGTGACACGGGGCAAGGTGATCACAGTGACACGGGGCAAGGTGATCACACAGTGACACGGGGCAATGTGATCACACAGTGACACGAGGCAAGGTGCTCACAGTGACACGAGGCAATGTGATCACACAGTGACACGGGGCAAGGTGATCACACAGTGACAGGGGGCAATGTGCTCACAGTGACACGAGTCAAGGTGATCACACAGTGACACGGGGCAAGGTGATCACAGTGACACGGGGCAAGGTGATCACACAGTGACACGGGACAAGGTGCTCACAGTGACACGAGGCAAGGTGATCACACAGTGACACGAGGCAAGGTGATCACACAGTGACACGAGGCAAGGTGTTCACACAGTGACACGAGGCAAGGTGATCACAGTGACACGGGGCAAGGTGATCACACAGTGACACGGGGCAAGGTGTTCACACAGTGACACGAGGCAAGGTGTTCACAGTGACAAGGGGCAAGGTGATCACACAGTGACATGAGGCAAGGTGATCACAGTGACACGAGGCAAGGTGTTCACACTGACACTAGGCAAGGTGATCACACAGTGACACGGGGCAAGGTGATCACACTGTGACACGAGGCAAAGTGATCACAGTGACACGAGGCAAGGTGATCACAGTGACACGGGGCAAGGTGATCACAGTGACACGAGGCAAGGTGATCACAGTGACACGGGGCAAGGTGATCACACAGTGACACGGGGCAAGGTGATCACACAGTGACACGGGGCAAGGTGATCACAGTGACACGAGGCAAGGTGATCACAGTGACATGGGGCAAGGTGATCACACAGTGACACGGGGCAAGGTGATCACATAGTGACACGAGGCAAGGTGATCACACAGTGACACGGGGCAAGGTGATCACACAGTGACACGGGGCAAGGTGCTCACACAGTGACACGGGGCAAGGTGATCACACAGTGACACGGGGCAAGATGATCACAGTGACACGAGGCAAGGTGATCACAGTGACACGAGGCAAGGTGATCACATGGTGACACGAGGCATGGTGATCACAGTGACACGAGGCAAGGTGATCACACAGTGACACGAGGCACGGTGATCACAGTGACACGAGGCAAGGTGATCACAGTGACACGGGGCAAGGTGATCACACAGTGACACGAGGCAAGGTGCTCACAGTGACACGAGGCAATGTGATCACACACTGACACGGGGCAAGGTGATCACACAGTGACACGGGGCAAGGTGATCACACAGTGACACGGGGCAAGGTGATCACACAGTGACACGGGACAAGGTGATCACACAGTGACACGAGGCAAGGTGATCACACAGTGACACGAGGCAAGGTGATCACACAGTGACACGAGGCAAGGTGATCACATTTACACGATACAAGGTGCTCACACAGTGACACGAGGCAAGCTGATCACACAGTGACACGAGGCAAGGTGATCACAGTGACACGAGGCAAGGTGATCACAGTGACACGGGGCAAGGTGATCACGCACTGACACGAGGCAAGGTGATCACACAGTGACACGAGGCAAGGTGATCACACATTGACACGAGGCAAGGTGATCACAGTGACACGAGGCAAGATGAACACAGTGATACGAGGCAAGGTGATCACAGTGACACGAGGCAAGGTGATCACAGTGACACGGGCCAAGGTGCTCACACATCGACTCGAGGCACGGTGATCACAGTGACACGAGGCAAGGTGATCACACACTGACACGAGGCAAGGTGATCACAGTGACACGAGGCAAGGTGATCACAGTGACACGGGCCAAGGTGCTCACACATCGACTCGAGGCACGGTGATCACAGTGACACGAGGCAAGGTGCTCACAGTGACACGAGGCAAGGTGATCACAGTGACACGAGGCAAGGTGATCACACACAGTGACACGGGGCAAGGTGCTCACACTGACACGAGGCAAGGTGATCACAGTGACACGGGGCAAGGTGATCACAGTGACACGGGGCAAGGAGATCACACAGTGATACGAGGCAAGGTGATCACAGTGACACGGGGCAAGGTGATCACACAGTGACACGAGGCAAGGTGATCACAGTGACACGGGGCAAGGTGATCACACAGTGACACGGGGCAAGATGATCACAGTGACACGAGGCAAGGTGATCACAGTGATACGGGGCAAGGTGATCACAGTGACACGAGGCAAGGTGATCACACAGTGACACGGGGCAAGGTGATCACAGTGACACGAGGCAAGGTGATCACAGTGACACGAGGCAAGGTGCTCACACAGTGACACGAGGCAAGGTGATCACACAGTGACACGAGGCAAGATGATCACACAGTGACACGAGGCAAGGTGCTCACACAGTGACACGAGGCAAGGTGATCACAGTGACACGAGGCAAGGTGTTCACACTGACACGAGACAAGGTGATCACACAGTGACACGAGGCAAGGTGATCACACAGTGACACGAGGCAAGGTGCTCACAGTGACACGGGGCAAGGTGATCACACAGTGACACGAGGCAAGGTGCTCACACAGTGACACGAGGCAAGGTGCTCACAGTGACACGAGGCAAGGTGATCACACAGTGACACGGGGCAAGGTGATCACAGTGACACGAGGCAAGGTGATCACACAGTGACACGGGGCAAGGTGATCACAGTGACACGAGGCAAGGTGATCACAGTGACACGAGGCAAGGTGATCACACAGTGACACGGGGCACGGTGTTCACACTGACACGGGGCAAGGTGATCACAGTGACACGAGGCAAGGTGATCACAGTGACACGGGGCAAGGTGATCACAGTGACACGGGGCAAGGTGATTACACAGTGACACGAGGCAAGGTGATCAGCGTGTGACATGAGGCAAGGTGATCACACAGTGACACAGGGCAAGGTGATCACAGTGACACGGGGCAAGGTGATCAGCGTGTGACATGAGGCAAGGTGATCACAGTGACACGGGGCAAGGTGATCACAGTGACACGGGGCAAGGTGATCACACAGTGACACGAGGCAAGGTGATCACACAGTGACACGGGGCAAGGTGATCACAGAGACACGAGGCAAGGTGATCACATTTACACGATACAAGGTGCTCACACAGTGACACGAGGCAAGCTGATCACACAGTGACACGAGGCAAGGTGATCACAATGACACGAGGCAAGGTGATCACACACAGTGACACGGGGCAAGGTGCTCACACTGACACGAGGCAAGGTGATCACAGTGACACGGGGCAAGGTGATCACAGTGACACGGGGCAAGGTGATCACAGTGACACGAGGCAAGGTGATCACAGTGACACGGGGCAAGGTGATCACAGTGACACGGGGCAAGGTGATCACACAGTGATACGAGGCAAGGTGATCACAGTGACACGGGGCAAGGTGATCACACAGTGACACGAGGCAAGGTGATCACAGTGACACGGGGCAAGGTGATCACACAGTGACACGAGGCAAGGTGATCACACAGTGATACGAGGCAAGGTGATCACAGTGACACGGGGCAAGGTGATCACACAGTGACATGAGGCAAGGTGATCACAGTGACACGGGGCAAGGTGATCACACAGTGACACGGGGCAAGGTGATCACAGTGACACGAGGCAAGGTGATCACAGTGATACGAGGCAAGGTGATCACACAGTGACACGGGGCAAGGTGATCACAGTGACACGAGGCAAGGTGATCACAGTGACACGAGGCAAGGTGCTCACACAGTGACACGAGGCAAGGTGATCACACAGTGACACGAGGCAAGATGATCACACAGTGACACGAGGCAAGGTGATCACAGTGACACGAGGCAAGGTGTTCAAACTGACACGAGACAAGGTGATCACACAGTGACACGAGGCAAGGTGATCACACAGTGACACGAGGCAAGGTGCTCACAGTGACACGGGGCAAGGTGATCACACAGTGACACGAGGCAAGGTGCTCACACAGTGACACGAGGCAAGGTGCTCACAGTGACACGAGGCAAGGTGATCACACAGTGACACGGGGCACGGTGTTCACACTGACACGGGGCAAGGTGATCACAGTGACACGAGGCAAGGTGATCACAGTGACACAGGGCAAGGTGATCACAGTGACACGAGGCAAGGTGATCACAGTGACACGGGGCAAGGTGATTACACAGTGACACTTAGCAAGGTGATCACAGTGACACGAGGCAAGGTGATCACATAGTGACACGGGGCAAGGTGATCACAGTGACACGAGGCAAGGTGATCAGCGTGTGACATGAGGCAAGGTGATCACACAGTGACACAGGGCAAGGTGATCACAGTGACATGGGGCAAGGTGATCACACAGTGACACGAGGCAAGGTGATCACAGTGACACGAGGCAAGGTGATCAGCGTGTGACATGAGGCAAGGTGATCACAGTGACATGGGGCAAGGTGATCACACAGTGACACGGGGCAAGGTGATCACATAGTGACACGAGGCAAGGTGATCACACAGTGACACGGGGCAAGGTGATCACACAGTGACACGGGGCAAGGTGCTCACACAGTGACACGGGGCAAGGTGATCACACAGTGACACGGGGCAAGATGATCACAGTGACACGAGGCAAGGTGATCACAGTGACACGAGGCAAGGTGATCACATGGTGACACGAGGCATGGTGATCACAGTGACACGAGGCAAGGTGATCACACAGTGACACGAGGCACGGTGATCACAGTGACACGAGGCAAGGTGATCACAGTGACACGGGGCAAGGTGATCACACAGTGACACGAGGCAAGGTGCTCACAGTGACACGAGGCAATGTGATCACACACTGACACGGGGCAAGGTGATCACACAGTGACACGGGGCAAGGTGATCACACAGTGACACGGGGCAAGGTGATCACACAGTGACACGGGACAAGGTGATCACACAGTGACACGAGGCAAGGTGATCACACAGTGACACGAGGCAAGGTGATCACACAGTGACACGAGGCAAGGTGATCACATTTACACGATACAAGGTGCTCACACAGTGACACGAGGCAAGCTGATCACACAGTGACACGAGGCAAGGTGATCACAGTGACACGAGGCAAGGTGATCACAGTGACACGGGGCAAGGTGATCACGCACTGACACGAGGCAAGGTGATCACACAGTGACACGAGGCAAGGTGATCACACATTGACACGAGGCAAGGTGATCACAGTGACACGAGGCAAGATGAACACAGTGACACGAGGCAAGGTGATCACAGTGACACGAGGCAAGGTGATCACAGTGACACGGGCCAAGGTGCTCACACATCGACTCGAGGCACGGTGATCACAGTGACACGAGGCAAGGTGATCACACACTGACACGAGGCAAGGTGATCACAGTGACACGAGGCAAGGTGATCACAGTGACACGGGCCAAGGTGCTCACACATCGACTCGAGGCACGGTGATCACAGTGACACGAGGCAAGGTGCTCACAGTGGCACGAGGCAAGGTGATCACACAGAGACACGAGGCAAGGTGATCACACACTGACACGAGGCAAGGTGATCACAGTGACACGGGGCAAGGTGATCACACAGTGACACAAGGCAAGGTGATCACACACAGTGACACGGGGCAAGGTGATCACACTGACACGAGGCAAGGTGATCACAGTGACACGAGGCAAGGTGATCACAGTGACACGAGGCAAGGTGATCAGCGTGTGACATGAGGCAAGGTGATCACAGTGACATGGGGCAAGGTGATCACACAGTGACACGGGGCAAGGTGATCACATAGTGACACGAGGCAAGGTGATCACACAGTGACACGGGGCAAGGTGATCACACAGTGACACGGGGCAAGGTGCTCACACAGTGACACGGGGCAAGGTGATCACACAGTGACACGGGGCAAGATGATCACAGTGACACGAGGCAAGGTGATCACAGTGACACGAGGCAAGGTGATCACATGGTGACACGAGGCATGGTGATCACAGTGACACGAGGCAAGGTGATCACACAGTGACACGAGGCACGGTGATCACAGTGACACGAGGCAAGGTGATCACAGTGACACGGGGCAAGGTGATCACACAGTGACACGAGGCAAGGTGCTCACAGTGACACGAGGCAATGTGATCACACACTGACACGGGGCAAGGTGATCACACAGTGACACGGGGCAAGGTGATCACACAGTGACACGGGGCAAGGTGATCACACAGTGACACGGGACAAGGTGATCACACAGTGACACGAGGCAAGGTGATCACACAGTGACACGAGGCAAGGTGATCACACAGTGACACGAGGCAAGGTGATCACATTTACACGATACAAGGTGCTCACACAGTGACACGAGGCAAGGTGATCACAGTGACACGAGGCAAGGTGATCACAGTGACACGAGGCAAGGTGATTACACAGTGACACGGGGCAAGGTGATCACAGTGACACGAGGCAAGGTGATCACACAGTGACACGGGGCAAGGTGTTCACACTGACACGGGGCCAGGTGATCACAGTGACACGAGGCAAGGTGATCACAGTGACACGGGGCAAGGTGATCACACAGTGACACTTAGCAAGGTGATCACACAGTGACACGAGGCAAGGTGATCACACAGTGACATGGGGCAAGGTGATCACACAGTGACACGAGGCAAGGTGATCACACACTGACACGAGGCAAGGTGATCACACACAGTGACACGGGGCAAGGTGCTCACACTGACACGAGGCAAGATGATCACAGTGACACGGGGCAAGGTGATCACAGTGACACGGGGCAAGGTGATCACACAGTGACACAGGGCAAGGTGATCACAGTGACACGAGGCAAGGTGATCACAGTGACATGGGGCAAGGTGATCACAGTGACACGAGGCAAGGTGATCACACAGTGACACAGGGCAAGGTGATCACACAGTGACACAGGGCAAGGTGATCACAGTGACACGAGGCAAGGTGATCACAGTGACATGGGGCAAGGTGATCACAGTGACACGAGGCAAGGTGATCACACAGTGACACGGGGCAAGGTGATCACAGAGACACGAGGCAAGGTGATCACATTTACACGATACAAGGTGCTCACACAGTGACACGAGGCAAGCTGATCACACAGTGACACGAGGCAAGGTGATCACAGTGACACGAGGCAAGGTGATCACACACAGTGACACGGGGCAAGGTGATCACACAGTGACACGGGGCAAGGTGATCACAGTGACATGAGGCAAGGTGATCACAGTGACACGGGGCAAGGTGATCACAGTGACACGAGGCAAGGTGATCACAGTGACACGGGGCAAGGTGATCACACAGTGACACGAGGCAAGGTGATCACACACTGACACGAGGCAAGGTGATCACACAGTGACACGAGGCAAGGTGATCACAGTGATACGGGGCAAGGTGATCACAGTGACACGAGGCAAGGTGATCACACAGTGACACGAGGCAAGATGATCACACAGTGACACGAGGCAAGGTGATCACAGTGACACGAGGCAAGGTGTTCACACTGACACGAGACAAGGTGATCACACAGTGACACGAGGCAAGGTGATCACACAGTGACACGAGGCAAGGTGCTCACAGTGACACGGGGCAAGGTGATCACACAGTGACACGAGGCAAGGTGCTCACACAGTGACACAAGGCAAGGTGCTCACAGTGACACGAGGCAAGGTGATCACACAGTGACACGGGGCACGGTGTTCACACTGACACGGGGCAAGGTGATCACAGTGACACGAGGCAAGGTGATCACAGTGACACAGGGCAAGGTGATCACAGTGACACGAGGCAAGGTGATCACAGTGACACGAGGCAAGGTGATTACACAGTGACACTTAGCAAGGTGATCACACAGTGACACGAGGCAAGGTGATCACAGTGACATGGGGCAAGGTGATCACACAGTGACACGAGGCAAGGTGATCACAGTGACACGAGGCAAGGTGATCAGCGTGTGACATGAGGCAAGGTGATCACAGTGACACGGGGCAAGGTGATCACAGTGACACAGGGCAAGGTGATCACACAGTGACACGAGGCAAGGTGATCACACAGTGACACGGGGCAAGGTGATCACAGAGACACGAGGCAAGGTGATCACATTTACACGATACAAGGTGCTCACACAGTGACACGAGGCAAGCTGATCACACAGTGACACGAGGCAAGGTGATCACAGTGACACGAGGCAAGGTGATCACACACAGTGACACGGGGCAAGGTGCTCACACTGACACGAGGCAAGGTGATCACAGTGACACGGGGCAAGGTGATCACAGTGACACGGGGCAAGGTGATCACACAGTGATACGAGGCAAGGTGATCACAGTGACACGGGGCAAGGTGATCACACAGTGACACGAGGCAAGGTGATCACAGTGACACGGGGCAAGGTGATCACAGTGACACGAGGCAAGGTGATCACACAGTGACACGGGGCAAGGTGATCACAGTGACACGAGGCAAGGTGATCACAGTGACACGAGGCAAGGTGCTCACACAGTGACACGAGGCAAGGTGATCACACAGTGACACGAGGCAAGATGATCACACAGTGACACGAGGCAAGGTGCTCACACAGTGACACGAGGCAAGGTGATCACAGTGACACGAGGCAAGGTGTTCACACTGACACGAGACAAGGTGATCACACAGTGACACGAGGCAAGGTGATCACACAGTGACACGAGGCAAGGTGCTCACAGTGACACGGGGCAAGGTGATCACACAGTGACACGAGGCAAGGTGCTCACACAGTGACACGAGGCAAGGTGCTCACAGTGACACGAGGCAAGGTGATCACACAGTGACACGGGGCAAGGTGATCACAGTGACACGAGGCAAGGTGATCACACAGTGACACGGGGCAAGGTGATCACAGTGACACGAGGCAAGGTGATCACAGTGACACGAGGCAAGGTGATCACACAGTGACACGGGGCACGGTGTTCACACTGACACGGGGCAAGGTGATCACAGTGACACGAGGCAAGGTGATCACAGTGACACGGGGCAAGGTGATCACAGTGACACGGGGCAAGGTGATTACACAGTGACACGAGGCAAGGTGATCAGCGTGTGACATGAGGCAAGGTGATCACACAGTGACACAGGGCAAGGTGATCACAGTGACACGGGGCAAGGTGATCAGCGTGTGACATGAGGCAAGGTGATCACAGTGACACGGGGCAAGGTGATCACAGTGACACGGGGCAAGGTGATCACACAGTGACACGAGGCAAGGTGATCACACAGTGACACGGGGCAAGGTGATCACAGAGACACGAGGCAAGGTGATCACATTTACACGATACAAGGTGCTCACACAGTGACACGAGGCAAGCTGATCACACAGTGACACGAGGCAAGGTGATCACAATGACACGAGGCAAGGTGATCACACACAGTGACACGGGGCAAGGTGCTCACACTGACACGAGGCAAGGTGATCACAGTGACACGGGGCAAGGTGATCACAGTGACACGGGGCAAGGTGATCACAGTGACACGAGGCAAGGTGATCACAGTGACACGGGGCAAGGTGATCACAGTGACACGGGGCAAGGTGATCACACAGTGATACGAGGCAAGGTGATCACAGTGACACGGGGCAAGGTGATCACACAGTGACACGAGGCAAGGTGATCACAGTGACACGGGGCAAGGTGATCACACAGTGACACGAGGCAAGGTGATCACACAGTGATACGAGGCAAGGTGATCACAGTGACACGGGGCAAGGTGATCACACAGTGACATGAGGCAAGGTGATCACAGTGACACGGGGCAAGGTGATCACACAGTGACACGGGGCAAGGTGATCACAGTGACACGAGGCAAGGTGATCACAGTGATACGAGGCAAGGTGATCACACAGTGACACGGGGCAAGGTGATCACAGTGACACGAGGCAAGGTGATCACAGTGACACGAGGCAAGGTGCTCACACAGTGACACGAGGCAAGGTGATCACACAGTGACACGAGGCAAGATGATCACACAGTGACACGAGGCAAGGTGATCACAGTGACACGAGGCAAGGTGTTCACACTGACACGAGACAAGGTGATCACACAGTGACACGAGGCAAGGTGATCACACAGTGACACGAGGCAAGGTGCTCACAGTGACACGGGGCAAGGTGATCACACAGTGACACGAGGCAAGGTGCTCACACAGTGACACGAGGCAAGGTGCTCACAGTGACACGAGGCAAGGTGATCACACAGTGACACGGGGCACGGTGTTCACACTGACACGGGGCAAGGTGATCACAGTGACACGAGGCAAGGTGATCACAGTGACACAGGGCAAGGTGATCACAGTGACACGAGGCAAGGTGATCACAGTGACACGGGGCAAGGTGATTACACAGTGACACTTAGCAAGGTGATCACAGTGACACGAGGCAAGGTGATCACATAGTGACACGGGGCAAGGTGATCACAGTGACACGAGGCAAGGTGATCAGCGTGTGACATGAGGCAAGGTGATCACACAGTGACACAGGGCAAGGTGATCACAGTGACATGGGGCAAGGTGATCACACAGTGACACGAGGCAAGGTGATCACAGTGACACGAGGCAAGGTGATCAGCGTGTGACATGAGGCAAGGTGATCACAGTGACACGGGGCAAGGTGATCACAGTGACATGGGGCAAGGTGATCACAGTGACACGAGGCAAGGTGATCACACAGTGACACGGGGCAAGGTGATCACAGAGACACGAGGCAAGGTGATCACATTTACACGATACAAGGTGCTCACACAGTGACACGAGGCAAGCTGATCACACAGTGACACGAGGCAAGGTGATCACAGTGACACGGGGCAAGGTGATCACACAGTGACACGGGGCAAGGTGATCACACTGACACGAGGCAAGGTGATCACAGTGACACGGGGCAAGGTGATCACAGTGACACGGGGCAAGGTGATCACACAGTGACACGGGGCAAGGTGCTCACACTGACACGAGGCAAGGTGATCACAGTGACACGGGGCAAGGTGATCACAGTGACACGGGGCAAGGTGATCACACAGTGACACGGGGCAAGGTGCTCACACTGACACGAGGCAAGGTGATCACAGTGACACGGGGCAAGGTGATCACAGTGACACGGGGCAAGGTGATCACACAGTGACACGAGGCAAGGTGATCACAGTGACACGGGGCAAGGTGATCACACAGTGACACGAGGCAAGGTGATCACAGTGACACGGGGCAAGGTGATCACAGTGACACGAGGCAAGGTGCTCACACAGTGACACGGGGCAAGGTGATCACACAGTGACACGGGGCAAGGTGATCACACAGTGACACGGGGCAAGGTGATCACAGTGACACGAGGCAAGGTGATCACAGTGACACGAGGCAAGGTGCTCACACAGTGACACGAGGCAAGGTGATCACACAGTGACACGAGGCAAGATGATCACACAGTGACACGAGGCAAGGTGCTCACAGTGACACGAGGCAAGGTGATCACACAGTGACACGGGGCAAGGTGATCACAGTGACACGAGGCAAGGTGATCACACAGTGACACGGGGCAAGGTGATCACACAGTGACACGGGGCAAGGTGATCACACAGTGACACGAGGCAAGGTGCTCACAGTGACACGAGGCAAGGTGATCACACAGTGACACGGGGCAAGGTGATCACAGTGACACGAGGCAAGGTGATCACACAGTGACACGGGGCAAGGTGATCACAGTGACACGAGGCAAGGTGATCACAGTGACACGAGGCAAGGTGATCACAGTGACACGAGGCAAGGTGATCACACAGTGACACGGGGCAAGGTGTTCACACTGACATGGGGCAAGGTGATCACACAGTGACACGGGGCAAGGTGCTCACACTGACACGAGGCAAGGTGATCACAGTGACACGGGGCAAGGTGATCACACAGTGACACGGGGCAAGGTGATCACAGTGACACGAGGCAAGGTGATCACAGTGACACAGGGCAAGGTGATCACAGTGACACGAGGCAAGGTGATCACAGTGACACGGGGCAAGGTGATTACACAGTGACACGGGGCAAGGTGATCACAGTGACACAGGGCAAGGTGATCACAGTTACACGGGGCAAGGTGATTACAGTGACACGGGGCAAGGTGTTCACACTGACACGGGGCAAGGTGATCACAGTGACACGAGGCAAGGTGATCACAGTGACATGGGGCAAGGTGATCACACAGTGACACGAGGCAAGGTGATCACAGTGACACGAGGCAAGGTGATCAGCGTGTGACATGAGGCAAGGTGATCACACAGTGACACGAGGCAAGGTGATCACATAGTGACACGAGGCAAGGTGATCACAGTGACATGAGGCAAGTTGATCACACACTGACACGAGGCAAGGTTATTACACAGTGACACGAGGTCCTACCATTGCAAAGCCTCATTTTCCTTATAAAGTGTAATCCTTTATCAATCCAAGTTACAAACACCTTGTTTTAATGCTCAAAGCACAAAGCAAGTCCACACATTGGCCCGAAAATTAGACCTAATACGCAAGATTACGCACTGTGTACTCTCGCGTATTAGGTCCCGAATTGCCGGTTTACTGCATGCACTGCGCATGCGCGGGAAACCGGCACTTCGTGCATTGCAAAGGGGGCGGTTCCTAAGTGAACCGCATGCGTGCTACAGGTTGTGCGCACGCAGTGCACTTAGTTTTTTTTTCAGGTTTGAACGCGCAGGTAAGTGTTGAAGATTTTACACATAAAGATAGCAGGCGTAAGACCCCCTTTTAACAAGGTAAGTAGTTAATTAGGAGTTATTTTTAAAAAATTTCAACAGGTTTATCTTTTTTAGAGACTTTAAAGAAAGGTAAGTTTATTTTTATAACTTAAAAAGATTTTAAATTTTTTCAAAAATTTAATTTTTTGTTTAAAGTGGTTAATTTATTTAACTATAGTTATTTTATTAATGTGATGGCTTTTTTTAATTTAATTGAGGTTTAGCTGTTCTTTTGGGTGCTTGTAGTATTCATAGCTTTGGCAGCCCTTGCTGTCAAAACTATGAATGAAAGATGGTGTGCTGCCATTGGCTGTAACTGAATCACGTGATCCCAGAGCTCGCACGAACTAATTGCACCTCTGGGACACGCAAGCACTGCACGGTTGCAACAGGGAGAGGCCCTGAAACTGAAGTTCGTGTGGGCCCCAAACAAAAAGGTAGGCCTGGAGTGCGATATCACGGGGAATCCTTACCCCCGCAGGAACCATCGATGTTTAATTTCTGGGCCAATATCTCTTCAACTCCCATACTCTTTCAGGGCATGCTTCTCTTTAACTTCCCCTTTTATGCTCTGCTCCCTGGGAATGTCTCCTCCCACTCCTGGTGCAATTATCTTTAAGGGAAGTTACTAAAGGGGCCGTACATTTCCTCTGGGCTCAGGGCCCTCATCAGACTGTGGCTGACATCCTCCTCTCAATCACCCTGCTACAACAGTGACACAAGGCAAGGAGCAACCAGCGGCAGAAGGCAAGATATACAGAGTGACACAACAACAACTTACATTTATATAGCACATTTAACATCGCAAAATGTCCTGAGACACATAATAAGAGCGATATCAATAAAATCATTTTTGAAACCGAGACACAGAAGGAGATATTAGGACAGGTGACCAAAAACATGGTCAAAGAGGCAGGTTTTTAGGAGCTTCTTAAAGGAGGAGAGAGTGGTAGCGAGGCAGAGAGGTTCAGGGAGGGAGTTCCGGAGCCTAGGGCCTCAGCAACTGAAGGCACGGCCACCGATGGTGGAGCGATGAAAATCAGGGATGCGCAAGAGGCCAGAATTGGAGGGTTGTAGGGCTGGAGGAGGTTACAGAGATTGGGAGGGGCAAAGCTATGGAGGGAATTGAAAACAAGGATGAGGATTTTAAAATTGAGGCATTGTCGGACCGGGAACCAATGTAGGTCAGCGAGCTCAGTGGAGATGGGTGAACGGGACTTTGAGCGAGTTAAGATATGGGCAGTAGAGTTTTGGATGAGCACTAGTTTATGTGGTGGAAGATGGGACAGCGATACAGGGAAATTTGTACACAGTGACACAAGGCAAGGTGCACAACGTGATACAAGGACAGTGTGATAGAGTGAGAGTGAGAGAGTGAGAGTGAGATAGAGTGAGAGAGTGAGAGAGTGAGAGTGAGATAGAGTGAGAGAGTGAGAGAGTGAGAGTGAGATAGAGATAGAGTGAGAGTGAGATAGAGTAAGAGTGAGATAGAGTAAGAGTGAGATAGTGAGAGTGAGATAGAGTGAGAGAGTGAGATAGAGTGAGAGTGAGAGTGAGATAGAGTGAGATAGAGTGAGAGAGAGATAGAGTGAGAGTGAGAGAGTGAGAGTGAGATAGAGTGAGAGTGAGATAGAGTGAGAGTGAGATAGAGTGAGAGAGTGAGAGTGAGAGTGAGATAGTGAGAGTGAGATAGAGTGAGAGTGAGAGTGAGATAGAGTGAGATAAAGTGAGATAGTGAGAGTGAGATAGAGTGAGAGTGAGAAAGAGTGAGCGAGTGAGAGTGAGATAGAGTGAGAGTGAGAGAGTGAGAGTGAGCTAGAGTGAGAGTGAGATAGTTAGAGTGAGATAGAGTGAGAGTGAGATAGAGTGAGAGTGAGAGTGAGATAGAGTGAGAGAGTGAGATAGAGTGAGAGTGAGATAGAGTGAGAGAGTGAGATAGCGAGAGTGAGATAGTGAGAGTGAGATAGTGAGAGTGAGAGAGTGAGATAGAGTGAGAGTGAGATAGAGTGAGATAGAGTGAGAGTGAGATAGAGTGAGAGAGTGCTTTAGTGAGAGTGAGATAGAGTGAGAGTGAGATAGTGAGAGTGAGATAGAGTGAGAGAGTGAGATAGTGAGAGTGAGATAGAGTGAGAGAGTGAGATAGTGAGTGAGATAGAGTGAGAGAGTGAGAGTGAGATAGTGAGAGTGAGATAAAGTGAGATAGTGAGAGTGAGATAGACTGAGAGTGAGATAGAGTGAGAGTGAGAGAGAGTGAGAGTGAGAGTGAGATAGAGTGAGAGTGAGATCGAGTGAGAGTGAGAGTGAGATAGTAAGAGTGAGATAGAGTGAGAGAGTGAGAGTGAGATAGAGTGAGAGTGAGATAGAGTGAGAGTGAGATAGAGTGAGAGTGAGATAGAGTGAGAGAGTGAGAGAGTGAGAGTGAGATAGAGTGAGAGAGTGAGAGTGAGATAGAGTGAGAGTGAGATAGAGTGAGAGTGAGATAGAGTGACAGAGTGAGAGAGTGAGAGTGAGATAGAGTGAGAGTGAGAGTGAGAGTGAGATAGAGTGAGAGTGAGATAGAGTGAGAGTGAGATAGAGTGAGAGAGTGAGAGTGAGATAGAGTGAGAGTGAGAGTGAGATAGTGAGAGTGAGAGAGTGAGAGTGAGATAGAGTGAGAGAGTGAGATAGTGAGAGTGAGTGAGTGAGAGTGAGATAGAGTGAGAGTGAGATAGAGTGAGAGTGAGATAGAGTGAGAGTGAGATAGAGTGAGATAGAGTGAGAGTGAGAGTAAGATAGTGAGAGTGAGAGAGAGTGAGAGTGAGATAGTGAGAGTGAGATAGAGTGAGAGTGAGATAGAGTGAGAGTGAGAGTGAGATAGAGTGAGAGAGTGAGATAGAGTGAGAGTGAGATAGAGTGAGAGAGTGAGATAGCGAGAGTGAGATAGTGAGAGTGAGATAGTGAGAGTGAGAGAGTGAGATAGAGTGAGAGTGAGATAGAGTGAGATAGAGTGAGAGTGAGATAGAGTGAGAGAGTGCTTTAGTGAGAGTGAGATAGAGTGAGAGTGAGATAGTGAGAGTGAGATAGAGTGAGAGAGTGAGATAGTGAGAGTGAGATAGAGTGAGAGAGTGAGATAGTGAGTGAGATAGAGTGAGAGAGTGAGAGTGAGATAGTGAGAGTGAGATAAAGTGAGATAGTGAGAGTGAGATAGACTGAGAGTGAGATAGAGTGAGAGTGAGAGAGAGTGAGAGTGAGAGTGAGATAGAGTGAGAGTGAGATCGAGTGAGAGTGAGAGTGAGATAGTAAGAGTGAGATAGAGTGAGAGAGTGAGAGTGAGATAGAGTGAGAGTGAGATAGAGTGAGAGTGAGATAGAGTGAGAGTGAGATAGAGTGACAGAGTGAGAGAGTGAGAGTGAGATAGAGTGAGAGAGTGAGAGTGAGATAGAGTGAGAGTGAGATAGAGTGAGAGTGAGATAGAGTGACAGAGTGAGAGAGTGAGAGTGAGATAGAGTGAGAGTGAGAGTGAGAGTGAGATAGAGTGAGAGTGAGATAGAGTGAGAGTGAGAGTGAGAGAGTGAGAGTGAGATAGAGTGAGAGTGAGAGTGAGATAGTGAGAGTGAGAGAGTGAGAGTGAGATAGAGTGAGAGAGTGAGATAGTGAGAGTGAGTGAGTGAGAGTGAGATAGAGTGAGAGTGAGATAGAGTGAGAGTGAGATAGAGTGAGAGTGAGATAGAGTGAGAGTGAGATAGAGTGAGAGTGAGATAGAGTGAGAGTGAGATAGTGAGAGTGAGATAGAGTGAGAGAGTGAGAGAGTGAGAGTGAGATAGTGAGAGTGAGATAGAGTGAGAGAGTGAGATAGTGAGAGTGAGATAGAGTGAGATAGAGTGAGAGTGAGAGTAAGATAGTGAGAGTGAGAGAGAGTGAGAGTGAGATAGTGAGAGTGAGATAGAGTGAGAGTGAGATAGAGTGAGAGTGAGAGTGACAGTGAGAGTGAGATAGTGAGAGTGAGCTAGAGTGAGAGTGAGATATTGTGAGAGTGAGATAGAGTGAGAGTGAGATTGAGATAGAGAGTGAGATAGAGTGAGAGTGAGATTGAGATAGAGAGTGAGATAGAGTGAGAATGAGATGGAGTGAGAGTGAGATAGAGTGAGAGTGAGATAGAGTGAGAGAGTGAGAGAGAGAGAGAGTGAGATAGAGTGAGAGAGAGTGAGAGTGAGATAGAGTGAGAGAGTGAGAGAGTGAGAGTGAGATAGAGTGAGAGTGAGATAGAGTGAGAGTGAGATAGAGTGAGAGAGTGAGAGAGATATATAGTGAGAGAGTGATAGAGAGAGTGAGAAAGACTGAGCGTGAGAGTGAGAGAGAGAGTGAGAGTGATATAGTGAGAGAGTGAGAGAGTGATATAGTGAGAGAAAGATATAGTGAGAGCGTGAGGGAGAGACTGAGTGAGAGAGAGATACAGTGAGAATGTGAGAGCATGAGTGAGGGAGAGACTGAGAGAGAGTGAGAGTGAGAGAGTGAGAGAGTGATAGAGAGATAGAGTGAGAGTGAGAGAGTGAGAGTGTGAGAGAGTGAGTGAGTGAGTGAGAGATAGAGTGAGAGTGAGAGAGTGAGAGAGTGAGTGAGTGAGAGAGAGATAGAGTGAGAGTGAGAGTGAGAGTGAGAGTGAGAGAGTGAGAGAGACTGAGACTGAGAGTGAGAGAGAGAGAGAGAGAGACTGAGACTGAGAGTGAGAGTGAGAGAGTGAGAGAGAGACTGAGACTGAGAGTGAGAGAGTGAGAGAGAGACTGTTGTTTTAAACAATCTTCTGTTGTTCACTTGAGTAGTAACAAATTCAGTCTTATGGTTATAATCACTTTTTTTTTTTACTTTAACATAAAATCAATCTAAAAGCGGAGTATAACTTCATCACAAATGTCGCGTGGAGGATACACATGATCCATCGAGTAAGGCCTTGATTCGGGTCAGCCTCATTGTTTGCCAATAATCATTTTAATTGCCTCTTCATTACCTCATCGTGTTCCCACATACTTTCTATATCTATTCTGTTTACTCCTGCTAACCCAGCCATGACTCCTATTCCCAGCCATTCTGTCAGCTCTCGATTACTTTGCGATTTAAACTGTTTCTCCTTTTGTCCCCCATGTTCCCCAGCCCTTGGTTCCTGTTTTCTATTCTTTACTAACACGTTCTTTACTAATTCTCCATTCCATTTTGTCTATTAATTGTGAATAACTCCCTTCGCATAATCTAGTTGACAGATTTAAGCTCATATTTAACAGAACCAGTACAATTTCAAAACACACATCGTTATATAATACATTTCCTGATTCAATTACTTCTAGTCCATTAACATTTGGGGTCTTTTGCTGGTTCGGATGGGTAGAGTTCTTTTTGTGAGGTGGGATGCCCTTTTTTTT
Organism: Squalus acanthias; assembly: GCA_030390025.1. NCBI lineage: Eukaryota > Metazoa > Chordata > Chondrichthyes > Squaliformes > Squalidae > Squalus > Squalus acanthias. The sequence continues at coordinate 898,560 of JASTWF010000146.1, forward strand.
GGTCCGACATACGTTTTAGTGTTACGATGATCACCATCAGCATTTGTACTTGGAAAACCAATAGTTAATATTACTTATCAATATTAGACATTTCTTACTTTAAAATAACCTGCTGTCATTACCTTTTAAGTTTGTATTGAAGTCTTTTTCAATGTTCTTGAATTACTTTTTGTCCTAGAGTGATACTAACTTTTAAACTGAACCCTATTAATTCCATGACCAATTTAACTTTTGGGGTCAGGGTGTGTCCCATCCCACCTGGTTCAGGGGCGACTTCCTGGTCTCCCGCATACAGGACTCCCAATCTTCCCAGTGAGCCCACCTTGAGGTTCTTTCCCGATACCACCGAAATTGTGCTTTTGAGAGGCTATACCTCAGTTTATCACTGATTCTAAATCTAATCCTTTTGAGGTCCTCTGCTTCCTCTTGGAGGTGGCTTCTCACTTGGATCCATGTTTTGTTCTGGAACCTGTAAGGTATGGCCTGCTTGTCTCCCACCTTCAGCTTGTAGCTGATTTATATACAACCATGGCCCCCTTGTCCAGACAGAGACAGGCCTTGGCCTCACTTATTTTTGGATTTTAGCCTCCCTACAAGCTTTCTTTGTTCAGTAGCTAGTGGAGGCCTTGAAACTGATGACCATTCTAACTGTAAGGAAATCCCAACTTGAACAGCATTCTCTTTACTTTTAATTTTAATCCCTCTGACAGGTAACAATGTGTTTAACTCTATCCGGATTATTTCAAAGTTGGTTTCTCTATGGAGTATGTGTCAGTGCCTTGATGATTTAAAAAGTTGTCTCACTCTCGCTGTTTGTGGGAGCTTGCTGTGCGCAAATTGGCTGCCGCATTTCCCACATTACAACAGTGACTACACTCCAAAAAGTACTTAATTGGCTGTAAAGCACTTTGAGACATCCGGTGGTCATGAAAGGTGCTATATAAATGCAAGTCTTTCTTTATTTTTTAAAAATATTCTGTTTTTCTATTCTTCCTACCAAAGTGAATAACCTCACATTTCCTTACATTATATTCCATCTGCCACCTTACTGCCCACTCACTTAGTCTATCTATATCCCTTTGCAGACTCTTTGTGTTCTCCTCACAGCTTACTGTCCCACCTAGCTTTGTATCATCAGCAAACTTGGATACATTACACTCGGTCCCTTCATCTAGGTCATTAATATAGATTGTAAATAGCTGAGGCCCCAAAACTGATTCTTGCGACACCCCACTAGTTACAGCCTGCCAATCTGAAATAGATCCGTTTATCCCTACTCTCTGTTTTCTGTCCGTTAACCAATCCTCTATCCATGCTATTATATTACCCCCAACCCCATGAGCCCTAATCTTGTGTAATAACCTTTTATGTGGCACCTTATTGAATGTCTTTTGGAAATCCAAATATACTACATCCACTGGTTCCCCTTTATCTACCCTGCTAGTTACATCCTCAAAAAACTCTAATAAATTTGTCAAACACGATTTTCCTTTCATAAAACCATGTTGACACTGCCTAATCATTTTATGATTTTCTAAGTGACGTGATATCACTTCCTTAACAATGGATTCCAGCATTTTCCCGACGACTGATGTCAGGCTAACTGGTCTGTAGTTCCCTGTTTTTTCTCTCTCTCCTTTCTTTAATGAGAAGTCGCACAACACCAGGTTATAGTCCAACAGTTTTATTTGAAATCACAAGCTTTCGGAGCTGCTGCCCCTTTGTCAGGTGAAGTAAAGGAATACGAATCGACAAAGCATATATAGATAGAGAACAATGCATGTGTAGCGTACAATGTCAGATGACTACATTTAATCCTCCTGACTGCCTTTCGTCACACCTCGGCAGAGAAACAATCAGGTCAGCCAGGAAGGCACCACATCAAAGACATAGCAAGATACAACTGAGACAATGAGGTGGAGTTACAAGGTTATCCTTTCTTTAATAGCAGTGTTACATTTGCGACCTTCCAATCCGCTGGGACCATTCCAAAATCTAGGGAATTTTGGAAGATCAAAACCAATTCATCCACTATCTCTTCAGCCACCTCTTTTAGAACCCTAGGATGTAGGCCGTCAGGTCCAGGGGATGTCGGCTTTTCGTCCCATTAGTTTCTCTAGTACTTTTTCTCTACTTATATTAATTACGTTAAGTTCCTCACCCTCATTAGACCCTTGGTTTCCCATCATTTTTGGTATGCTTTTTGGGTCTTCTACTGTGAAGACAGATACAAAATATTTGTTTAACGTTTCTGCCATTTCCTTATTTCCTGTCTCAGCCTTTAAGGGACCAACGTTTACTTTTGCTACTCTTTTCCTTTTTACATACTTGTAGAAACTCTTACAATCTGTTTTTATATTTCTTGCTAGTTTTCTCTCATATTCTATTTTTGCCCTTTTTATCAATTTTTTGGTCAACCTTTGCTGGTTTCTGAAATTCTCCCAATCCTCAGGCTTACTACTATTCTTTGCAACATTATAAGCTTCTTCTTTCAATGTAATGCTATCCTTAACTTCTTTAGTTAGCCACAGTTGGATCACTTTTCCCGTGGAGTTTTTGTTTCTCAATGGTATGTATTTTTGTTGAGAATTATGAAATATTTCTTTAAATGCTAGCCACTGCTTATCTACCGCCATACCTTTTAATCTATTTTTCCAATCTACCTTAGCCAACACACGCCTCATACCTATGTAATTGACTTTATTATTTAAGTTTAAGGGGTAAAAATTCAGTTGGTTGCGCCTCCCGTTAGCGCCTTAAGAGGGCGCTAATGGGGCGCAAAGCCGCTAACGCCCGGGCGCAGCGATGTTTGCGCCGCTCGAGAACTTAACTTGAGATTGTGCGGCGGCGCTAAAACTTACCGCTGCGACCACCTGCGCGCGCAGATTGTGACGTCATTCCATGGTGCAACGCCCTTGTGGCGCCCGGAGCAGAAATTGAGTGGCGCCCCCTGCCTTACCGCCTGGCGCATCCAACGACCAGAAGACTGGAACGCTATCAATCGCTGTGGGGCTGGGGGGGGCGCTATTTAAAGGGGGCCTCTTCCTGTCTTTTATTGTTGGTGGCATTTTTGAACTACGCATTCTGAGAGAGAGAGGGAGAGACTTCTGGAGAGATTCAATGTTGTGGGAAGGAGTTTTGGGTACTGAGCAGCACTTTGCAGGTTCATTTTGATTTGCCATTCCTTGTATCGATTTAGCAGAGACTAAACTCTGAGCTCTTTGCCTGGTACTCTCCATTGTTCTTTCCAGCACATTTGATGTGCAAGTCTCTCCAGGCCGAGATTCAAGGCTGCAATGAGCAGGATGTGGATGGAAAGCAAGATTAACCATCCCCTTTAAGAACTGGCCCGTGCCATTGTGTGTGTGTTCCATTGCTGGCTGACATTACATGAGCTTCGCCAGCACTCTGAGTTAGCGCCTCACTCCTTGGCCTTTGCGCCTTAAGACAGGTGTGCAGTGCCTGCTTTAGTGCTCCACTCACCTCCCGGGGCGGTAAAAGTGAAGTTTCCAGTCAGTGCCGATAATTAGCGCCAGGCGCTAATATTTGCGTCCAGACGATATTTGCGCCCCAAATGGGGCGCGACCTAATTTCTACCCCTAAGACTTTAGTTTCGGACTAGGCAAGTCACTCTCAAAATTAACGTGAAATTCTATCATATTATGATCACTCTGCCCCAGAGGATCCTTTACTATGAGATTGCTAATTAACCCTGTCTCATTACACAATACAAGATTTAAAATAGCATGTTCCCTGGTTGGTTCCATGACATATTGTTCTAGGAAACTGTCCTGAATGCATTCCATGAACTCGGCCTCCAGACTACCTTTGCCCATTTGATTTGTCCAGACTATATAAAGATTAAAGTCCTCCAAGATTATTGCATTACCTTTGTTGCAAGCTCCTCCTATTTCTTGATTAATATTCTGTCTAGCGGTATAGCTACTGTTAGGGGGCCTATATATTACACCTACCAGTGTTTTCTGCCCCTTGTTATTCCTTATCTCCACCCATACTGATTCTACTTCCTGATCTTCCAAGCCGAGATCCTTTCTCGCTACTGTCCTTATGTCATCCTTTATTATTAGGGCTACTCCCCCTCCTTTTCCATTCTGCCTGTCTTTTCAAAACATCAAGTACCCTGGAACATTTAGTTCCCAACTTTGGCCACCTTGCAACCATGTCGCTGTAATGACTATTAGATCAAACCCATTTATCTCTATTTGTGCCACTAATTTGTCTATCTTGTTACGAATGCTTCGTGCATTCAGATAAAGAGCCTTTAATTTAAATTTTTTACCATTATTCCCTGCTTTGACCTTATTCTCTGCTGCACTACTACCATTAAACTCTCGGGGGGGGGGAAATTTGGTTGATTAGCGCCTCCCGTTTGCACCCTAAGAGGGCGCTAATGGGGTGCAAAGCAACTAGCGCCCAGGCACGGCGATGTTTGCGGCGCTCGCGAAATTGACCAGAGTTTTTGCGGCAGCACTAAACTCTACCGCCATGATCTCCTGCACCCGCAGATCATGACGTCATTCGAGCGTGCAACGCCCCGGTAGCACCCCGGACCGGATATTGAGTGGCGCCCCCTTCCTTTCCGCCTGCCGCTAGCAACGACAGGGAGAGTGGAACGTTTTGCTGTCGGGAAAGGGCTGGGGGAGCGCTATTTAAAGGCAGCCTCTTCCTGCCTTTTTTTGTCGGAGACATTTCTGCACCACACATTCTGAGAGAGAGAGATTCTGAGAGAGAGACTTCTGGAGAGATTCAATGGTGTGTGAAGTAGTTTTGGTTACTGAGCAGCACTTTGCAGGTTCTTTTGGATTTGACCTTCATTGCTTCGATTGTCAAGAGACTATGGGGGCTGCACTGATTCGGGGCGTCGTCCTGCGCCTGCAGAATTGGAGGCATCAGAGACGCAGAGAGAGAGTGGTAAACATGGCCAGAGGGAGGAGGGCCAACAGGCCTCTGCACAGGAGACCTTACCCTCCCAGGGTATTCCGGGAACAATTCTCCTACATTCATTTGTCTGAGGAGCAGTGTTTGCGCAGGCTGCGCTTCAGCAAGGAGGTGGTCACTGAGCTCTGCCACCTGCTGCAACCAGATCTGCAGCCTCAACTGAGGGCCAGGACATCTCTGTCGGTGGCAGTGAAGGTCACAGTGGCTCTGAATTTTTATGCCACCGGCTCCTTTCAAGCAGCTAGTGGGGACATCGCCAATATCTCCCAGTTCGCGGTCCATTGCTGTATCTGGGAGGTGACAAATGCCCTCTATAAAAGGAGACGCCAGTACATCTCTTTCCCGATGACCCGGGCCAAACAGCATGAACGCGCATTGGGCTTTGCGAGGATAGCGGGCTTCCCCATGGTGCATTTGACTGCACGCATGTGGCATTGCGGGCACTGCATGAGAATGCAGAGGTTTTCTGAAACCGCAAGGGGTTCCACTCCTTAAACGTCCAGTTGGTCTGTGACCACAGACAGCTGATACTTGCCATCAATGCCCGCTATCCTGGCAGCAACCACAATGCTTTCATCCTGCGCCAGACTGGTGTGCCAGACCTTTTCCAGGCACCGCATCAGCCAAGTGGATGGCTCCTCGGGGACAAGGGTTATCCATTCTGCACCTGGCTGATGACACCGCTCTGTAACCCCAACACCCCTGTCGAGCTGCAGTACAATGAGAGCCATATCACCACCAGGAACATAATTGAGCAGACAATCGGCATGCTCAAGCAACGCTGTCTGGACCACTCAGGAGGAGCCCTGCAGTACTCTCCTGAGCGAGTCTCCCTCTTCATAGTTGTGTGCTGTATTCTTCATAACCTTGCAATCCTCAGGACCCAGCCAATGCCACCAGTCATTGGTGCACCACCAGAGGAGGAGGAGGAAGAGGAGGAGAAAGAAGTGGAGGCAGATGATCAGCAGCAGCACCAAGGCAGGAGGGAGGCCCACAATGTTGAAACTGTTAGGGCCGTCCGTCAGCGACTGATAACAAGCCGCTTCTAGGCCCCTACTGAGGCAATGGCTTCTGGCATGGAGAACAACATGATGGAAAGCAACCCGCAACCCCTATAGCCGGCCAAGGCAGCAATGATTCCAAAGGCCAAACATGTACATTTTGAATACAAAATTTTTTTTAATTAACAAACTCTGTGTGTGTCATTTATTCATGACAAACTAATAGAAAGAAACACAACAAATCATTAATTAACATAACTGGTTCTCACAAGCTGGAGATAATGGCCAAAACACTAAACAAAAGTTAACAGACGAACCTCGGCCTTCAATAAAAACATTCCCAACATTTCTTGAGACCTCCTACTTTTTGCCATTCGAGGGTGATCTCCATCCCTTGCGCACTTACCCCCTTCCCACCCTACTGCTCCTCCATAATGGGGCCCCAGTGGCTGCAGCAAGGTTGGTGGAAGGCTGCTGAATGTCAGAACCTGAGACTACAGATGCCCTTGAAGGACGCTCTCGACCAGCTCTGGGCCTGGAGGGCCCGGCTGCAGACTGCACCAACTCTGCATGGGCGGCAGCAGTCTGGGCTGGCTGTGTTGCAGGCAGTGGCAAGTGCAATGGGGAAGTGCCAGTGGTGGGAGCAGGAATGCTGTCATCCTGAGAGAGGGCAGCACCTTCCTGCTCGAGCGACACACTGGCACTCCCACGGGGCAGCACCTCAGCATCCGGAGCAATCTGCTGGAGCACAGATTACTGGCCTGCTGCGGCACCATGGGAGCCCCGGGACAATGTGGCCAAACCAGTGACGATGGCAGCAGTCAGTGCTTGCGTTACATCAATCTGAGACTGCATGAGACCAGTCTGAGATTGGATCACGGCAGCCAGTGACTGAATTGCAGCACTAAGCATTTGCGTGGCATCCGCCTGTGCTATAGTGGAGTGCTCCACACTCCTTGCCAGTCCATCAATGCATTCGGGCACCCTTCCCACTGCACCCATGAGCTGAGTGTGCATGTCCACCACCTGGGTGTTCATTTCAGCGACGAGCCGCTCTTCCTCTGCGTCCATTGCAGCAGGACTCGCTGGCCTACTCTCCCTCCGGGGAGAAGGCTCCCCAAGCTTCCCCACCCCCATTGCGTTGCTGCAGCCTGCTGCATCCCGGAGCTTCACCCTCATCAGACCCTTGCCCCCTGCTCCCCTCCAGGGAAAACGTGGTCCCAGTGTGGGCATGGGCTGCCTCGGGAGATGCTGGCACTGAGGCTCCGGCTTCCTCTTCCTCCTCGCCTGTGGTGTCGCTCCCACTGGCTGCTTGTGGGCCAGTCTCCTCAGCTGCTGATTCACCATCTGAAAGCAGGGAAGTACAAGAGTGGCTTTAGCGTCAGGACAGGGAGCAAGGACTGGAGCGATTTAGTAAGTTGCATTGAAAGTGTAAAAGGCTGGTGTTGTGAGGGACAAGTGGAATGAGGAGAGAAAGCTGATGACCTTACCATTGCTGTCCCGAACAGGGTCGACCTCTCCAGCGGCGACGGGACCGATCACCTGGCTTGCGATGATCCTGTGGACGCACGCCTCCAGATCGCTGAGGGTTTGCAGCTGAGGCGGCCCTCCACCCGTCCGTTGCTGCTGTCTCCTATTATGAGATAGCTTGGCCTGTAAGAAAAAGGACGGTGTCTGAGTAAATATGCAGCCATGTGCTTGCCTGATGTGCCTCCCATAGTTGAACAGCCCTTAATGTATGCGAGGTGTGGAATGTGCGTGTGTGTTTTATGAGATGGTCATAGGTGTTGGATGAGTGTTGGGCATTGGGGTTTTTACACCCTCTGGCCATAGACTGAGGTTGAGATCAGGGATGGAGAGGTATTGAAAAGCAGCCACTCACCCTGACCACCCGAGTGGGGTCGTTGAACTTTTTCCGACTTTGTGTGTGGGTCCTGGGCACCATGCTCCTGGAGGAGATGTGATAAGCCACCTCCCTCCACACTCTTTTATAGTCGCGGGGCAATGGCCTCCTGCTCTGGGTAGAGTATTGATCTTTGGCACTGAACTGCGCCAACCAGAGCCACCAAGGCCCAGTCGCTGAAGCACTGAGCTCGTTCCCTGGCCCTCTCCATAGTTCTTTGCAGCTGTTTGAGGTTGAGGTCTGTCCAGGCCAAGATTCAAGGCTGCAATGAGCAGGGTGTGGCTGGAGAGCAAGATCGACCCTCCCCTTTAAGAACTGGCCGGCACCAGTGTATCTGTGTTCCATTGCTAACTGACATCACCTGCGCTGCACCCGCGCTCTGAGTTAGCGCCTCGCTCCTCGGCCTTTGCGCCTTAACACAGGTGTGTAGCGCCTGATTTAGCGCTGCAATCACCTCCAGGGGTGATAGAAGCCAAGTTTGCAGTCGGAGGCGATAATTTGCGCCAGGCGCTAAACTTTGTGCACGGCCGATAATTGCGCCCCAAACGGGGCAATACCGAATTTCTCCCCCTTGGTCCCTTCCTGTCACACTCTGCTTATTTTTACCCAAATCACTACACTGCTCTATTGCCTTGACCTTTCTCTTTAGATTTCTAAATTTCCCCTCACCTGACCCCTCCCCCCTTTTTTTAGTTTAAGAGAAAGCTATCGATTTACTATTCTTAACTACACCTTCCTGACTTCCACAAGAATGTACATTAATAACAGATTGATATTTTTTGGTGAATTGCACCCAGGAGATTTATTCCCATTCATCTAAGATCAATGATTTTAGGAAAATTTCCAGTTGGTGGTGTAATTTTCCTGTTTTCATCTTATTTCCACATACACTTCCTCTCATTCAATTTTACACATTATTCACTAGTTCATCTCATTCATGAGCTCGGGACGAACGTCACTGTCCAACACAGTATCATAATATCTTTAAAACATAGATCAAACGTTCTCACTCAGTCCAAGATTTCACACATTTTGTTTGCTTAATTTTACTTAACCAAAGCTCTTCTTGGACCATTTATTGTTCTGAAAGATCCTGATATATTGTGCCTGAGTCCATTTTTTTCATTCCAAAGAGCAGTATTGTTGGACTGATGGGTCTTGTCAATGTCCAATTCTATTTCCCCCAAATCTTTCTTCCAGGAGCCACCTAAACTGCTCTCAACCAGTTTATTTTAATAAAAATTTGATTATCCCCTTAAACTTCAGTTTGATTTTCCCTTCTCGAGTGCTTGAAACAGCAACTCATATCAATTTATCTTATCAATTCCAATTTCAGAAACTAATGATACTCAGGCTTAGTGGTTTTACATTGGAGACAGAAGTGCTCGCAATTACTACAGAGGTAACTTCCATATCTCCCCCTCGAGCACTCTGTCTCGAAGATAACAAATGACCCTGAATGAGTTAAGTCCGAGCCCTTGAAGGGCAAAATCTTAAGTCCAATTCGTCGCCATGCTGTGATATTTGATGTCTGCCGATGTCTGCAGATAAATCCTTAAATTCTTGAAAATGCTGGATCAAGTGTTCAACCCAGGGTTTTTTATTAGCTGCTATTTATGCCACAAACTTATCAGGCAATATCACGCCTGGGGTTAAGGCAGCCTGCAGCAGTAGTGAAGCATCCTTGTCTGTCAAGACGTGCACCTGCTGTAGCAATCAAACTTTATTTAATAACTGAGTTGAGTCTCCTATTCCCTCTATTTGGGCAATTGGCCACTAAGTTGGCCCAATTCTGAAAGGGTCAGATCCCGACTTACTATTTTTCTTATTCGTTCGTTCTTGAGATGTGGGTGTCGCTGGCAAGGTCAGCATTTATTGCCCATCCCTAATTGCCCTTGAGAAGGTGGTGGTGAGCCGCCTTCTTGAACCGCTGCACTGTGTCTTTGTAGTCATATACTACTTGACTTTCCCTGTTTGTCGTCCCTCCTGTGCGCAGGCGTTTGGTAACTATGGGGGCATCTTAACAGACCTGTGTACGCCCCGTACTATCTCCTGTTTTAGACCGGGTATAATCGGCAACACTCCCTGGATTAATACTGATACTACAAGTACCACTTCCCCCCTGCTTGGCATCAGAAGCCTCCACCTTCAGTGGTCTTCCGAACTGTGGGGGCGCTGTTGGGAGGACCGGATCATTCTCGTCATTGTCACTACTGGATTCCTCCTCGTGAGTGTCAAAGGCAAGGCTGCCACTCTAACCTCTAATTCTTTCATCTTTTTCTTGTCCTCTGCTCTTCCCCGTCTCTCCTCTCTCCATCGCCTGACCACCTCTCTCTCCTTGTTTTCCTTGCGACAAACTCCATAGTTCCCGATATGCTATTTCGGTATTTTCCAATTTTCCCAACGTCTTAACTATTGTTTCTGAAGAACTCTGCAGCTGGAAGCGTATTTGAGTTATTTCTTGGTGGATCTCCAACTGTTGGTTGGCGGCTAATCTCCATTCTGCCTGTACAGCACCCAATTCATTTCTCTATCTCTGTGTAGAGTCTGAACCTGGTACTCAGTTTAGTGAATTTCCCATTCAAACTATTTATTATTTGAACCATTGCCATTATGCAGTTGGCATTTTTTGCTCTCTGATCTTTTTCATTTATATTTCGATTATCACACTTCATTGTAAGGTGTGTATAAGGATCACTCTTCCCCTCCTCAAAAGATCCTTCCGGAGTGTGATTTTGGACATAACTTTCTGCCCACAACATCCACCATAATGCTCCTTTACTATTGGTTATTTTTACAGCTGTTTTCGGATTGGCCCTCCCTTTTTCTTTGATGCCTGTAAGAGGGGTTGGATTATAAAAGCAGGGAAGTCCTGCTACAACTGTACAGGGCATTGGTGAGACCACACCTTGAGTACTGCATACAGTTTTGGTCTCCTTATTTAAGGAAGGATATACTTGCATTGGAGGCAGTTCAGAGACAATTCACACGGTTGATTCCTGAGATGAGGGAGTTGACTTATGAAGAAAGGTTGAGCAGGTTGGGCCTATCATTGGAATTTAGAAGAATGAGAGGTGATCTTATTGAAACATATAAGATACTCGACAAGGTAGATGCAGAGAGGATGTTTCCCTCGTGGGGAAATCTAGAATTCAGGGGCACAGTTTCAGAATAAAGAGTCGCCCTTTTAGAACTGAGATGAGGAGGAATTTCTTCTCTCACAGTGTCGTAAATCTGTGGAATTCTCTGCCCCAGAGAGCCGTGGAGGCTGGGTCATTAAATACATTTAAGGTGGAGATAGACAGATTTTTACAAGATAAGGGAGTGAAGGGTTATGGGGAGGGGCAGGGCAGTGGCTTTGAGCCCAAGATCAGCCATGATCTTATTGAATGGCGGAGCAGGCTCGAGGGGCCAAGTGGCCTATTCCTGCTTCTATTTCTTATGTTCTTATGTTCTTATATGATTAGCACAGTGATCTCCCAGCCACTGTCAGATTGAAACACCATATAACTTGGTATCTGCTGTACTCTCTTATCAAATTGGATATTGATACTACTCACATTTATCAAGAGTCTGGCTGCATTGCCTTGGTTTGTCGACGGTGAAAGTAGTCTACTTCCTGCCTCAGAGCTCATTCGCAATGAGTCCTTGATGATTGAGGTTCGACTTCAGTCCGGTCTCAACGCCCCCGGTTTTCAAAAAGCAACAAGTTCAGGTCCTTCGCTCGGCTCGCCAAATGTTGTTTCAAACAGTCTTCTGTTACTGAGTAGTAACGAATTTGGCCTTATGGTTATAAGCACTTTATTTTTTCTACTTTAACATAAAAACAATCTAAAAGCAGAGTATAATTTCTTCAGAGTATAACACAGTTTACAAGCGAAGTTTTGTCAGCAGTTTTGAACGTAGACGTGCGCTCATCCTTGTACGTTTCTCTCTTCTCAAAATTAAACAAAAGCTCCTTTTTATTCACTGTTTTCTCTTTATCAAACTGGAAGTGGCATTGCCTTATATGGTAGTCTCCGGTCAATGCACCGTCATTCGGCCGATTCTTATGCACACAAGTTTACATTTCTCTATAACATTCGTATGTCAACATCCTTTGGCAATGTATGCCAACATCCCTTTGCATAGGTTTCAAATTCCCTCGTTGAACATTCTATTGGCAGGAATCCCAGATTCAATTCCAAGGTCCTGAAGCTGGTCACTTGAACAAACTGAGTATTGCTAAGTGAAATCCATATCTTTCTCTCTCTCTCTCCTTCTCTCTTCAAAGATGTCAATCACTTTTTTGCCCCATATTGAATGAGCCAAACATGAACACCTTTCAGATGCCGAATTAGTCGAGTTCAATGTACCAATAGGAATGTGTGGTGTGTTTCAGTTAATATTTCCAATCAGAATGTGTGGAGTGTCCCAGTTGATGTCTCCTGCTGGGAATGTGTGGTATGTCCCAGTTGATGTCTCCTGTTGGGAATGTGTGGTGTGTCCCAGTTGATATCTCCTGTTGGGAATGTGTGGAGTGTCCCAGTCGATGTCTCCTGTTGGGAATGTGTGTTGTGTCCCAGTTGATATCTCCTGTTGGGAATGTGTGGTGTGTCCCAGTTGATGTCTCCTGTTGGGAATGTGTGATGTGTCACAGTTAATGTCTCCTGTTGGGAATGTGTGGAGTGTCCCAGTTAATGTCTCCTGTTGGGAATGTGTGGTGTGTCCCAGTTGATATCTCCTGTTGGGAATGTGTGATGTGTCCCAGTTGATATCTCCTGTTGGGAATGTGTGATGTGTCACAGTTGATATATCCTGTTGGGAATGTGTGGTGTGTCCCAGTTGATATCTCCTGTTGGGAATGTGTGTTGTGTCCCAGTTGATGTCTCCTGTTGGGAATGTGTGTTGTGTCCCAGTTAATGTCTCCTGTTGGGAATGTGTGTTGTGTCCCAGTTGATATCTCCTGTTGGGAATGTGTATTGTGTCCCAGTTAATGTCTCCTGTTGGGAATGTGTGTTGTGTCCCAGTTGATATCTCCTGTTGGGAATGTGTGTTGTGTCCCAGTTGATGTCTCCTGCTGGGAATGTGTGTTGTGTCCCAGTTGATATCTCCTGTTGGGAATGTGTATTGTGTCCCAGTTAATGTCTCCTGTTGGGAATGTGTCTTGTGTCCCAGTTGATGTCTCCTGTTGGGAATGTGTGTTGTGTCCCAGTTGATATCTCCTGTTGGGAATGTGTATTGTGTCCCAGTTAATGTCTCCTGTTGGGAATGTGTGGTGTGTCCCAGTTGATGTCTCCTGTTGGGAATGTGTGTTGTGCCCCAGTACTCCCAGTCGCAGAGACTCTCCTGCTGTTGGCGAGAGTAGGGAGGGTGAGGTGTGAGTTATGTGTAAACCTGTGCAATCTCTGTCGTGCAGTGAGTTACTTTAAAATAACCTGTTGGCTGTAAATGCTGAACGCTGACAAATGAATGAATGTATTTGAGTGAACATACTGCCCGTGTTCAATCTGAGGTTTGAGTATCCGGCAATTGCCCGATGACAGGCAGCTGCTTTCTAACAGGAGGCAAGCGTGCCGAGAGCCAGCCGACTGCGGCTGTTAAGCGCGGTTGGTGCTTTGAAGCGATTTGAAACCAATGTTGGGACAGGAACATGCTCAACTAAAGTTAAAATAACCGCATCCGAACGAGTCCAGAACTTGTCCCAGTAAAAATGCACCAAACTGAAGTCAGCGACGCCCAAGGTTTTAAATATAATTAATATTTTTCTAATGCATCAAAAGAACTATTGAGGTTATAAAGAGGCCCTTGGGAAAATATTGTGCAATTACTGCACTTTTCAGCTTAACTGCCCTTGTAGCTACAGCAGAATTCGAAGCGTGTGTCATCGTTCAATCGGCATTCCTTTTGAAATATTTTTTTAAAAATCTATCACTTTGTTATACCCTTAGAACGAATTGCAAAACACCACCAGCCAAAGGGGTTGACACATGTAAAAATAATATTGTCCTCTTTATCTGCTGGCTTTAATTAACCGCTGGAGTACAGGCTTCTTGCCGGTGCCGGAACCAGTCGGCTATACCTTCTGAAAATAAATGCCAATGTTCGGCTTTTCTCTTCCTCCCCCCCCCCCCCCCCAAATTACTCGCGGGCGCAATAAAACTGTCACTGACTGGATTCCAGGATATGATTAAGCTCTTGTCCCCGGGTTAAGTGTGGAGCCCTTGTGTGGCGAGCTCACTCCAAGTCAATCCCTGGGCCCTCACTGTAGCTTTGAGAGAGTTTCACAAAACACCAGGTTATAGTCCAACAGCTTTATTTGAAATCACAAGCTTTCCCAGCGCTGCTCCTTCGTCAGGTGAAGTGAAGAGATGCATATAGTCACAGCATATAAAAAGGTTCACCTGAGAATGCCTGCATGGGCATTACAGTAAGGGCCCATCACTTGATTTTATTTCAATGTCTGTTTGCCAATTGGTGTACCTGTGAGCTTTGAAAACCGTAAACACATGCTGGACTTAAAGTCCCAAAATATTGAGCCCAGGCTAAAACGAAGGTCGATGCAGAGGGCAGTGTACAAGGAAGAAGCTGGCCACCATCGCATAGCATTGCAGTGCTCACAAGGAGAAGATTCGCCCAAATAACAACAGAAAACGCTGGAAAAACTCAGCAGGCCAGGCAGCATCCGTGGAGAGAGAAACAGAGTTAACGTTTCAGGTCGAAGACCTTCATTCTGCCAGCGCATTTCACACTTCATCTAGCCTCAACCTGTCACATTACCACCTCCTCTTGCCTTGAATGTCTCTCAATGTCTCTTAATCTCTCCTGCTTTCTATCCCACCACTGACCTTCCCTTTTGTTCTTTCATCCCCTCCCCCTTTTCCCAGCATTATACTTGCTTTAAATCTATTTCATTTCCTGCTTTTTTCCAGTTCTGACGAAAGGTCTTCGACCTGAAACGTTGACTCTGTTTCTCTCTCCACGGATGCTGCCTGGCCTGCTGCGTTTTTCCAGCGTTTCCTGTTGTTATTTCGGATTTCCAGCATCCGCAGTATTTTGCTATGGAGAAGATTCGCCCATCGCCGTCACTCCACCCACAGCCCAGGTCTGATGGTTGTATCATTCTCAGGATCACAAGGCAGTTATGGATGAGAGAGGCCATTCGGCCCATCTAAATTCACCCCAGCAGAAATATCCGAAGGTCCTCCCTCGCAGTGTCCCGTTGGTTCTGAGATGATGCCAGGATTTCACATCCCCACTGCGCCATCCAAGAGTCCCTTCTACGTGCTGGTCACTCTCTGTGAACAGACCTCGTATCCAAAATTTGTCTTTGGCTAGTTTGAATCTTGAGTCACGCTCTCATAATTTAATTTATAGTGAGATTCTGATGCAGAGAAGATGTTTCCACTTGCAGGGAGACCAGAACTAGGGGGCTAGCAAAATAAGATAGTCACTAGTAAACCCAATAGATAATTCAGGAGAAACTTCTTTGCCCAGATAGTGGTGAGAATGTGGAACTCGCTACCACAGGGAGTGGTTGAGGTGAATATCATAGATGCATTTAAGGTGAAGCTAGGTAAACACATGGAGAAAGGAATAGAAGGACATGCTGATAGGTTGAGATGAAGAAGGGTGGGCGGAGGCTGGTGTGGAGCATAAACACCAGCATAGACCTGTTGGGCCGAATGGCCTGTTTCTGTGCTGTAAATACTCTGTAATACTTTGTAATGGTCTGGATTTATCATTTCCATTCTCTTGGTTCTATTATGGGATAGATTGCCGTGTGACCCCCATCCACTGGGCCTTGGCTGCCCATTTCAAAGCCCACCAATGGCGGTGTCTGGAGTGGCAGCGATTTGCGGCTATTACCACCTGATCTCACCTGGGGGTGGGGGGGGTGAGGATGACAGTCAAGCCCCTGTAAACCTCCATAGCCTCTCAGAGGCCTCCTTTTCAGGCTGAAAAGCCCGAAGCCGCAAAATCCGAAGGTCTAGCGCCGGCCGTTAAGGCCGGCTTTGCTGAAAAAATGGCAGCCACCTCGCTTCCGGCGCGGAATGCGGCAGCCACCATTTTGACGAGGTCGTCAGCGCTGCCATTGCCTGCGCTCGCCGCCCACACATAAATATGCAGATCGTAACATCAATCGGCGTGCAACACCTGAATTGACACACGACTGTGATTTTGGACGTTGCCGCTCTGGATACCCGCCTCTCCAAACCACGCACAGAAGAACGTGCATGCAGCAGTACTACAGAGACGCTTAAAGGGGCACACGCATCTTTCAGGTAAGTTTCGATTTTAGCTTTTGGCTTGGTGCAATGCATTTAAAAAGTTGTAAAAGGTGTGTAGGGTGTGTTGCTGGATGCTTGGAAGACTGTTAAAGGAAGGCCTCTGAGAAGACCACTTGCTCACAGTCCTGGGGCTCGAGTTGCAGTCCCCCTTGGGCTGCAACATCACATGGAGAGGAAGCAGAGGCAGCAAACTAAGACTTGCATTTACATAGCGCCTTTCACAACCTCAGGACGTCCCAAAGCGCTTTACAGCCAATGAAGTACTTTTTGGAGTGTAGTCACTGTTGTAATGTAGGAAACGCGGCAGCCAATTTGCGCACAGCAAGCGCCCACAAACAGCAATGTGATAATGACCAGATAATCTGGAGGTTTTTTAAGTGATGTTGGTTGAGTAATAAATATTGGCCAGGACACCGGGGAGAACTCCCCTGCTCTTCTTCAAAATAGTGCCATGGGATCTTTTACGTCCACCTGAGAGAGCAGACGGGGCCTCGGTTTAATGTCTCATCTGCAAGACGGCACCTCTGACAGTGCAGCACTCCCTCAGCACTGCACTGGAAGTGTCAGCCTAGATTTTTGTGCTCAAGTCTCTGGAGAGGGTCTTGATCCCACAACCTTCTGACTCATGGAAAGAGTGCTACCCACTGAGCCACGGCTGACACTGTGGGACAAGAGGACAAGCTGCTCGTGGAGGGAAGAGGAAGAAGCAGAAGAGGAGGAACGGAAGGAAGGAGGCAACGCAGTCAGCGCCTTTCTGGCCGGGATATCCAGGATCGAATCATCTGCCTGCGGTTCCAGTGAACACAACCCCAATTCCCGTTTCAACATTTGTCCCACACCTTACCTTCCCTGTTATTGACCATCACAGCGTCCTCTTGGCCACAATGCTGAAATAAAAGCCACCACAAAGCAAACTTTCCAATCCAACTTTATCCATCTATGCATCCAATATTACATTAAAAAAATCAACTCCACCCTTGTGCAGTCCCTTAATGACTGTCTTGCGTCTGCCTTTGCCTATCCTACTGATGTCACACAGTGCTACCCCAGTGGCTGCAGCATGGCTGGTGAAAGGCTGCTGACTTTCAGTGGAGGACACTGCAAATGGCCTTGCTGGTCGACCTTGAGGAGCTGGTGGCTGGGAGTGTGAAATCAAGTCACAGTGTTTCTTCTTCTTCACTCTCCTCTCCCTCTTCTTGGTGAACCACTGGCTGGGCAGGCTGGATTTCTTGGGTGTCTGAAATGAGGAAGGCACAAGGGTAGGGTTGTGGTGAGGGGAAGGTGGAAAAGAAGAGGTGCATGCTTACACCATGTGCAGCTTGTACATCAGAAGAGATTGTGGGATGAGGGGGAAGTAGGAAGTGAGAAGGAGGATAACATATTAGGATATCAACATCTTGTATTCTTTCAGCCCCGCCGCTGGCCAAGGGCTCAGCATACCCCCGCCAAGAATGGCCAGCAACATCTCCTCCAAAGGTGTGAGGGGAGGCTAGGAATGGGAGATGTGCCTGTATTTGGTAGAGATTGTTGGTAGGCGAGTGATTGCGGGGCAGGGTGGGTGGGGGTTGTGCATTGAGCAGTGTGTGAGGCTAGTGGTGCAGTTGGTAGGAGACGGCTTTTGAAGATGCATTCACTGACCTTGGCCACCCGTCTGAGGTCATGAAACTTCTTTGGGCACTGGAGCCAGGTCATGGGGGGGGCGACACTGCTGGCAGCGACAGCCTCGGCAATCTGGTCCTACATCCTTCTTTCTGGAGGGCCTCCTGGCACCATGTGGGTAGAGGACCTTTCTTCCAGTGCTGACCGACTGCACAAAGCTGGAATGCTGCCTCCCTGGGTGCCCTTTCCCTGGCCTGTTGAGCCACTTGTGTTAGTGCTGAAGCGCTTTCAGCATTTTTTATGTGCAGAAGGCAGTTGAGCTTTAAGAGCTGCAGACTGCCTCGTGATGAATGATTTTTAGTTTTGTTTTCAGAAGGCAGCTCAGCTTTAAGGGCTAGAGACTGCCTTGAAAACAAACAGCCTAACTTTAAAGAAAGGCAGCCTTGCTCCAGAGACGCTAGCTTGGGAACCCTACTGAGCGCACAGCCTGTCAGCAGCTCAATAGTTGCTGAGCTGTGCGTTACGATCATTTAAATTAGCAGGCATCACCAAATTGACAAGCAGCCAGCGCTTTTTGAACAGGCGCGGGCATATCTCACATTGTAGTGCCCGTGCCCATTTTCTTGCGTTATCGAATTTCTTGGCCCAAGTTTCTCTGGTGTTTGTTCATAGCTGACTTTAGGGATCAGTCCTGAGGCTCTTCACTGCTCAGCCTCCAGTGTCCGAACATCTCCCTGTGTCTCAATGGCCAGAGCTAGACACACTGCTCAAAGTGGGTCTGACCAGAACTGGACACAGTGCTCAAAATGGGCCTGACCAGAACTGGACACAGTGCTCAAAGTGGGTCTGACCAGAACTGGACACAGTGCTCAAAGTGGGTCTGACCAGAACTGGACACAGTGCTCATGGTGGGTCTGACCAGAACTGGACACAGTGCTCAAGGTGGGTCTGACCAGAACTGGACACAGTGCTCAAAGTGGGTCTGACCAGAACTGGACACAGTGCTCATGGTGGGTCTGACCAGAACTGGACACAGTGCTCAAAGTGGGTCTGACCAGAACTGGACACAGTGCTCAAGGTGGGTCTGACCAGAACTGGACACTGTGCTCAAAGTGGGTCCGACGTAAGGTCCCTAGTGTATGTAATATTGTTTAATTTAAAGGGAGTAAATTAAGGGTAGGTCATGGCAGGGCAGCTTGGCAGTGTGGAGTGCTCCTCCTGTGTTATGTTGGAAGTCAGGGACACATTAGGTTTCCAGGGCGAACACATGTGCAGGAAGTGTCTCCAGCTGCAGCTACTCGAAATCTGCATTTCGGAGCTGGAGTTGCGACTGGAGTCACTGTGGAGCATCCGCGAAGCTGAGATCTTCATGGATAGCACGTTTAACAAGGTGGTCACACCGCAGGTAAAGAGTGCACAGGGAGACAGGGAATGGGTGACCACCAGACAGAGTAAAAGAACTAGGAAGGTAGTGCAGAAGTCCCCTGGGTCAATTTCCCTCTCCGACAGATTTTCCGTTTTGGATACTGATGGGGGAGATGGTTTCTTAAGGGAATGCAGCAAGAGCCAAGTCCGTGGCACTACGAGTGGCTCAGCTGCACAGGAGGGGAGGAAAAAAAGTGGGAGAGCAATAGTGATAGGGGATTCTATCGTAAGGGGAACAGATAGACGTTTTTGTGGCCGCAGACATGACTCCAGGATGGTATGTTGCCTCCCTGGTGCCAGGGTCAAGGATGTCACTGAACGGCTGCAGGGCATTCTGAAGGGGGAGGGTGAACAGTCAGAGGTCATGGTTCACATTGGTACCAACGACATGGGTAGAAAGTGGGATGAGGTCCTGCAACAAGAATTTAGGGAGCTAGGTAGCAGATTAAAAAGCAAGACCTCAAAGGTTGTAATCTCTGGATTACTCCCGGTGCCACGTGCTAGTGAGTATAGGAATAGGAGGATAGAGCAGATGAATGCATGGCTAAAGAGTTGGTGCAGGAGGGAGGGCTTTAGTTTCCTGGATCACTGGGTCTGCTTCTGGGGAAGGTGGGACCTGTACAAGTCGGACGGGTTGCACCTGAACCGGAACGGGACCAACATCCTTGCGGGGAGGTTTGCTAGTACTGTTGGGGGGGGTTTAAACTAACTTGGCAGGGGGATGGGATACGGAGTGGAGCTATAGTAGGGGGTGATGCACAGCCAAATATAGAGGAAAAAACAAGTCAGCCTGGAAGGCAGAGCAAATATGTAACGGCACAAGGGAGTATGGCAAGGCTGGATAGCATTTATTTTAATGCAAGGAGTCTTGCGAGTAAGGCAGATGAATTGAAGGTGTTCATGAACACATGGGAGTATGATATTGTTGCTATCACAGAGACATGGTTGAGGGAGGGGCAGGACTGGCAGCTCAATATTCTGGGGTATAGAATCTTCAGGTGAGACAGAGGGGGGTGTAAAAGAGGAGGGGGTGTCGCAATATTAATCAAGGAGTCAATTACTGCTGTAAGGAGGAATGATATCTTAACAGGTTCCTCTAATGAGGCCATATGGGTAGAACTTAAAAACAAAAAGGGGGCAAGCACTTTGCTGGAACTGTACCATAGGCCCCCAAACAGTCAGGGGGAGATAGAGGAACAGATATGTAGGCAAATCTCAGAGAAGTGTAGAAATAATAGGGTAATAATAGGAGGGGATTTCAACTTCCCCAATATTAACTGGGATAGTCAGATTGTGAAAGGCTTAGAGGGTGCGGAATTCTTAAAGTGCATCCAGGAGAGCTTTTTGAGCCAGCATGTAAAAAGTCCTGCAAGAGAGGGGGCGGTACTGGACCTAATTCTAGGGAATGTAGCCGGGCAAGTGGTAGAAGTGTTAGTAGGAGAGCATTTTGGTGACAGTGACCATAATTCGGTGAGATTTAAAGTAGTCATGGAAAAGGACAAAGATGGACCGGAAATAAAGGTTCTAAATTGGGGCAAGGCCGATTTTAATATGATAAGGCAGGATCTGGCCAAAGTGGACTGGGATCAGCTACTTGTAGGAAAATCCACATAAGAGCAGTGGGAGTCTTTCAGAAAGGAAATAGAGAGAGTACAATGGCAACATGTTCCCGTAAAGGTCAAGGGTGGGACCAACAAGTCCAGGGAACCTGGATGTCAAGGGATATACGAGAATGGATTAGGAAAAAAAGGGAGGCTTTTGGCAGATACAAAGGACTAAAAACAGTGGAAGCCCCAGAGGAGTATAGAAAGTGCAGGGGGGTACTTAAAAAAGAAATTAGGAGAGCGAAGAGGGGGCATGAAATAACACTGGCGGGCAAACTAAAGGAAAATCCCAAGGTGTTTTATAAGTATATTAGGGGCAAGAGGATAACCAGGGAAAGAGAAGGGCCCATTAGGGACCAAAGTGGCAATCTGTGTGTAGAGCCAGAAGATGTAGGTGGGGTTTTAAATGAATATTTTGCATCTGTGTTCACTATGGAGAAGGACGATGTAGGCATAGAAATAAGGCAGGGGGATTGTGATATACTTGAACAAATTAGTATTGAGAGGGAGGAGATACTAGCGGTTTTAGTGGACTTAAAAGTGGATAAATCCCCAGGCCCAGACGAGATGTATCCCAGGCTGCTGTGTGAGGCAAGGGAGGAGATTGCAGGGGCTCTGACACAAATTTTCAGAACCTCTCTGGCCACAGGGGAGGTGCCAGAGGACTGGAGAACAGCTAGCGTAGTATCATTATTCAAGAAGGGTAGTAGGGATAAACCAGGGAATTACAGGCCAGTGAGCCTAACATCAGTAGTAGGGAAATTATTGGAAAAAATTCTGAGGGACAGAATTAGTCTCCACTTGGAGAGGCAAGGATTAATCAAGGATAGTCAGCATGGCTTTGTCAGGGGGAGATCATGTCTGACCAATTTGATTGAATTTTTCGAGGGGGTGACTAGGTGTGTGGATGAGGGTAGTGCAGTTGATGTGGTCTACATGGACTTCAGTAGGGCTTTTGACAAAGTCCCGCATGGGAGACTGGTCAAGAAGGTAAGAGCCCATGGGATCCAGGGCAACTTGGCACATTGGATCCAAAATTGGCTTAGTGGCAGGAGGCAGAGGGTGATGGTTGAAGGTTGTTTTTGTGACTGGAAGCCTGTGTCCAGTGGTGTACCACAGGGATCGGTGCTGGGTCCTTTGCTATTTGTAGTGTACATTAATGATTTAGATATGAATGTAGGAGGTATGATCAGTAAGTTCGCAGATGACACGAAAATTGGTGGGGTGGTAAATAGCGAGGAGGAAAGCCTCAGGCTACAGGACGATATAGATGGGTTGGTCAGATGGGCAGAAGAGTGGCAAATAGAATTTAACCCTGAAAAGTGTGAGGTGATGCATTTTGGGAGGACTAACAAGGCAAGGGAATACACAATGAATGGTAGGACCCTAGGAAGGACAGAGGATCAGAGGGACCTTGGTGTGCATGTACATAGATCCCTGAAGGCAGCAGGACAGGTAGATAAGGTGGTTAAACAGGCATATGGGATACTTGCCTTCATTAGCCGAGGCATAGAATATAAGAGCAGGGAGGTTATGATGGAGCTGTACAACGCTAGTTAGGCCACAGCTGGAATACTGTGTGCAGTTCTGGTCGCCACACTATAGGAAGGATGTGATTGCATTGGAGAGGGTGCAGAGGAGATTCACCAGGATGTTACCTGGGCTGCAGCGATCAGCTATGAAGAGAGACTGGACAGGCTGGGGTTGTTTTCCTTAGAGCAGAGAAGGCTGAGGGGGGACCTGATTGAGGTGTACAAAATTATGAGGGGCATAGATAGGGTAGATAGAAAGGAACTTTTCCCCTTAGTAGAGGGGTCAATAACCAGGGGGCATAGTTTCAAGGTAAGGGGCAGGAGGTTTAGAGGGGATTTGAGGAAAAACTTTTTGACCCAGAGGGTGGTTAGAATCTGGAACTCACTGCCTGAAAGGGTGGTAGAGGCAGGAACCCTCACAACATTCAAGAAGCATTTAGATGAGCACTTGGAACGCCATAGCATACAAGGCTACGGACCAAGTGCTGGAAAATGGGATTAGAAAAGACAGGGCTTGATGGCCGGTGCGGACACAATGGGCCGAAGGGCCTCTTTCCGTGCTGTATAACTCTATGACTCTATGACCAGAACTGGACACAGTGCTCAAAGTGGGTCTGACCAGAACTGGACACAGTGCTCAAAGTGGGTCTGACCAGAACTGGACACACTGCTCAAGGTGGGTCTGACCAGAACTGGACACAGTGCTCAAAGTGGGTCTGACCAGAACTGGACACAGTGCTCAAAGTGGGTCTGACCAGAACTGGACACAGTGCTCCAAGTGGGTCTGACCAGAACTGGACACAGTGCTCAAAATGGGTCTGACCAGAACTGGACACAGTGCTCAAAATGGGTCTGACCAGAACTGGACACAGTGCTCAAAGTGGGCCTGACTAGAACTGGACACAGTGCTCAAAGTGTGTCTGACCAGAACTGGGCACACTGCTTGACGTAAGAAAATTACTAGGCACTTGGTCTAAGCGTTAAACAAAGCTTTAATCACTAGTTCCTGTTAAAGAATGTCCTGCGCAAGCTGGGCCCATGCCCGAGTATTTATACTCTCCCTGGACAGCGCCACCAGCAGGCCACCCAGTATTATTTCAGAAGTCATTTCCACATGAATGACAAGATTCATGTCACTGCTCATGGTGGGTCTGACCAGAACTGGACACTGTGCTCAAGGTGTGGTCTGACCAGAACTGGACACAGTGCTCAAGGTGGGTCTGACCAGAACTGGACACTGTGCTCAAGGTGCAGTCTGACCAGAACTGGACACAGTGCTCAAAGTGGGTCTGACCAGAACTGAACACAGTGCTCAAAATGGGTCTGACCAGAACTGGACACAGTGCTCAAGGTGGGTCTGACCAGAACTGGACACAGTGCTCAAAGTGGGTCTGACCAGAACTGGACACAGTGCTCAAGGTGGGTCTGACCAGAACTGGACACAGTGCTCAAAATGGGTCAGACCAGAACTGGACACAGTGCTCAAGGTGGGTCTGACCAGAAGTGGACACAGTGCTCAAGGTGGGTCTGACCAGAACTGGACACAGTGCTCAAGGTGGGTCTGACCAGAACTGGACACAGTGCTCAAAGTGGGTCTGATCAGAACTGGACACAGTGCTCAAGGTGCAGTCTGACCAGAACTGGACACAGTGCTCAAGGTGGGTCAGACCAGAACTGGACACAGTACTCAAGGTGCGGTCTGACCAGAACTGGACACAGTGCTCAAGGTGGGTCTGACCAGAACTGGACACAGTACTCAAGGTGGGTCTGACCAGAACTGGACACAGTACTCAAGGTGGGTCTGACCAGAACTGGACACAGTGCTCAAGGTGGGTCTGACCAGAACTGGACACAGTGCTCAAGGTGGGTCTGACCAGAACTGGACACAGTGCTCAAGGTGGGTCTGACCGGAACTGGACACAGTGCTCAAGGTGGGTCTGACCGGTGTCCTGTACAGTCTGCTGACGATCTATTCTGTTTTGACTTGCATTTTAACATTCTATGAGGTTTGATGATTCGGAGTGGGTCTGGACTCACTCTCGGAGCGGGTCTGGACTCATCTCGGAGCGGGTCTGGACTCACTCTCGGAGCGGGTCTGGACTCACTCTCGGAGCGGGTCTGGACTCATCTCGGAGCGGGTCTGGACTCACTCTCGGAGCGGGTCTGGACTCACTCTCGGAGCGGGTCTGGTCTTACTCTCGGAGCGGGTCTGGACTCACTCTCGGAGCGGGTCTGGACTCACTCTCGGAGGGGGTCTGGTCTCACTCTCGGAGGGGGTCTGGTCTCACTCTCGGAGCGGGTCTGGACTCACTCTCGGAGCGGGTCTGGACTCACTCTCGGAGCGGGTCTGGTCTTACTCTCGGAGCGGGTCTGGACTCACTCTCAGAGGGGGTCTGGTCTCACTCTCGGAGCGGGTCTGGATTCGCTCTCGGAGCGGGGGGTCTGGTTTCACTCTCGGAGCGGGTCTGGACTCACTCTCGGAGCGGGTCTGGACTCACTCTCGGAGCGGGTCTGGACTCACTCTCGGAGCGGGTCTGGACTCACTCTCGGAGCGGGTCTGGACTCACTCTCGGAGCGGGTCTGGACTCACTCCAGGAGCGGGTCTGGACTCACTCATGGTGTAAATACAGCCTTCCAGATTCAACATTGAGTTCACCAATTTCAGATCATAACCTCTGGCCCCATTTTTTCAGACGGCAGCTGTTGATGATTCTGCTGTTCCCATTTACACCTCTTCTAGACCCATCCTTTGTTTCTTTACTTGTCCCATTACCATCTCGTTTTGCCTTGCACCATCGTCCCTTTTGTCATTTAACCATAGAATCATAAAATGGTTACAGCACAGAAGGAGGCCATTCGGCCCGTCGAGCCCGTGCCAGCTCTCTGCAAGAGCACTTCCGCTAGTCCCACTCACCCGCCCTTTCCCCGTAGCCCTGCAAATTTTTTTCTTCAGGTACTTATCCAATTCCCTTTTGAAAGCTGTGATTGAGTCTGCCTCCACCACCCTTTCAGGCAGTGCATTCCAGATCCTAACCACTCGCTGCGTAAAAAAGTTTTTCCTCATGTCGCCTTTGGTTCTTCTGCCAATCACCTTTAATCTGTGTCCTCTGGTTCTCGACCCTTCCACCAATGGGAACAGTTTCTCTCTATCTACTCTGTCCAGACCCCTCATGATTTTGAACACCTCTATTAAATCTCCTCTCAACCTTCTCTGCTCTAAGGAGAACAACCCCAGCTTCTCCAGTCTATCCACGTAACTGAAGTTCCTCATCCCTGGAACCATTCTTGTAAATCTTTTCTGCACCTTCTCTAAGCCCTTCACATCTTCCTAAGGTGCGGTGCCCAGAATTGGACACAATACTCCAATTGAGGCCGAACCAGTGTTTTATAAATGTTCATCATAACTTGGGGAACACCACTGTAGACCTTGCTCCAGTCAGAAAAACAACCGTTCACCACTACTCTGTTTCCTGTCACTTAGCCAATTTTGTATCCATGCTGCCACTGTCCCTTTTATTCCATGGGCTTCAACTTTGCTGGCAAGCCTATTATGTGGCACTTTATCAAACGCCTTTTGGAAGTCCATGTAGACTACGTCAACTGCATTGCCCTCATCAACCCTCTCTGTTACCTCATCAAAAAACTCAATCAAGTTAGTTAAACACGATTTGTCTTTAACAAATCCGTGCTTGCTTTCCTTAATTACTCCACACTTGTCCAAGTGACTGTTAATTTTGTCCCGGATTATCATTTCTAAAAGCTTCCCCACTACCGAGGTTAAGCTGACTGGCCTGTAGTTGCTGGGTTTATCCTTACACCCTTTTTTGAAAAAGGGTGTAACATTTGCAATTCTCCAGTCCTCTGGCACCAGCCCCATATCCAAGGAGGATTGGAAGATTATGGCCAGTACCTCCGCAATTTCCACCTTAACTTCCCTCAGCATCCTAGGATGCATCCCATCCGGTCCTGCTGACTTATCTACTTTAAGTACAGCCAGCCTTTCTAGTACCTCCTCTTTATCAATTTTTATCCCATCCAGTATCTCCACTACCTCCTCTTTCACTATGACTTTGGCAGCATCTTCTTCCTTGGTGAAGACAGATGCAAAGTATTCATTTAGTACCTCAGCCATGCCCTCTGCCTCCAAGCATGGTCTCCATTTTGGACCCTAATCGGCCCCACCCCTCCTCTTACTACCCGTTTACTATTTATATGCCTATAGAAGACTTTTGGATTCCTTTTATGTTAGCTGCCATTCTATTCTCATACTCTCTCTTTGCTCCTCTTATTTCCTTTTTCACGTCCCCTCTGAACTTTCTATATTCAGCCTGGTTCTCACTTATATTCTCAACCTGACATCTGTCATACGCCCCTTTTTCTGCTTCATCTTACTCTCTATCTCTTTTGTAAACCAGGAAGCTCTGGCTTTGGTTGCCCTACCTTTCCCCCTCGTGGGAATGTACCTCGACTGTACCCGAACCATCTCCTCTTTAAAGGCAGCCCATTGTTTGATGCTGCCATCCATCCTATCATAGACCTTCCCCCCTCTCCCCCCTCTCCCTGCCCCTCCAAATTTTTCCAGTTCTGATGAAAGGTCATCGACCTGAAATGTTAACTCTGTTTCTCTCTGCACAGATACTGCCTGACCTGCTGAGTAATTCCAGCATTTTCTGTTTTTATTTCAGAATTCCAGCATCCGCAGTATTTTGCTTTTGTATTGGTGTAAATATGGAGACAGTGTGAGGCTCTGCTCCTGCAAACCGTTGCCTTATTGGAGTGGTCACAGTGTAGATCGAGGAGGATTGCTCCTTTCTGTATTCTCAATCCTCAACCCAGCAAACAGCGGAGAGATTTAACCTTCAGCTCCCCGCTCCGTCAGCCTGACCTTATTGATGGGCCATCACAGGTGATCCAGCTGAAGGGGCTAAATGAACAGACACATTTTACAATCAAGTCATTCAAGTGGTAATCAGATCTGAAAGGCCTGTCAGCTCAGCCCCTGAACAAGGACATGAGCTGGAACCAGCAAATAAAACTCTTCCGTCAGGGCTGTCTCCCCATCAGTCACACAGGTAACGATCCTTGGCTCCAGTTAGCTTGTATATCAGCAAATCTACATGTGTCAGACCCCTCTCCCTCTCCCTCTCCCTCTCCCTCTCCCTCTCCCTCTCCCTCTCCCT